>JAQNBH010000015.1:40009987-40615424 GCA_028752905.1 Cladorhizidae sp. MBARI D1340-BT2 | reverse complement strand
CTAGTACTTACTATATAGTCAACTACTAGTGCCAGTACTTACTATATAGTCAACTACTAGTGCTAGTACTTACTATATAGTCAACTACTAGTGCTAGTGCTTACTATATAGTCAACTACTAGTGCTAGTGCTTACTATATAGTCAACTACTAGTGCTAGTGCTTACTATATAGTCAACTACTAGTGCTAGTGCTTACTATATAGTCAACTACTAGTGCTAGTGCTTACTATATAGTCAACTACTAGTGCCAGTACTTACTATATAGTCAACTACTAGTGCTAGTACTTACTATATAGTCAACTACTAGTGCTAGTACTTACTATATAGTCAACTACTAGTGCTAGTGCTTACTATATAGTCAACTACTAGTGCTAGTGCTTACTATATAGTCAACTACTAGTGCTAGTGCTTACTATATAGTCAACTACTAGTGCTAGTGCTTACTATATAGTCAACTACTAGTGCTAGTACTTACTATATAGTCAACTACTAGTGCTAGTACTTACTATATAGTCAACTACTAGTGCTAGTACTTACTATATAGTCAACTACTAGTGCCAGTACTTACTATATAGTCAACTACTAGTGCTAGTACTTACTATATAGTCAACTACTAGTGCTAGTGCTTACTATATAGTCAACTACTAGTGCCAGTACTTACTATATAGTCAACTACTAGTGCTAGTACTTACTATATAGTCAACTACTAGTGCTAGTACTTACTATATAGTCAACTACTAGTGCCAGTACTTACTATATAGTCAACTACTAGTGCTAGTACTTACTATATAGTCAACTACTAGTGCTAGTACTTACTATATAGTCAACTACTAGTGCTAGTACTTACTATATAGTCAACTACTAGTGCTAGTACTTACTATATAGTCAACTACTAGTGCTAGTACTTACTATATAGTCAACTACTAGTGCTAGTACTTACTATATAGTCAACTACTAGTGCTAGTACTTACTATATAGTCAACTACTAGTGCTAGTGCTTACTATATAGTCAACTACTAGTGCTAGTACTTACTATATAGTCAACTACTAGTGCTAGTACTTACTATATAGTCAACTACTAGTGCTAGTACTTACTATATAGTCAACTACTAGTGCTAGTACTTACTATATAGTCAAATAGGTGTCCTGCAATTGGAAGGACCACATTTTCAAGTGCGACTTCTTTTTGAGTGTATGCAGTATTTCTGCATCTCCCCTCCAACCATCTCCCCTCCAACCATAATTTTTAAATTCTAATCCCCCCCCGTTGGGGTCACTAGGGGAGTTGAATGGAAGAGCTGATGTTGGTGCTGGTCGTCAATGATATTCATCTCTGCTTGTGTGTGTGTGTGTGTGTTTGTGCCACAGTGTGAAGAGGGAGCGAAGGTTTCTGTGGGTGCTCATGCAGCAGTTTCTCTTGGTTCTTGGAGATATCCCTTCACAAGGTGGGCCTCAGAACTATGCTTGTCAGTGAGCCAGTGGCCGCTGGGACAGGGAGTATCCGTGTGTGACCACTGGCCCCTCCCTCCCTCCATCCCCCCTGCCCAGGTGAAGTAAAGGAAGATTCTGTGAGTTATTGTGAGAGGTTTCTTGAGCTACTCATCGACTTAGAAGCTCAACTGCTGACTCGACGATTCTTCAACACTCTCATGCACGCCAGCCTCCTCCTGGTATGATAGTGCACACATACTTCAACACTCTCATGCACGCCAGCCTCCTCCTGGTATGATAGTGCACACATACTTCAACACTCTCATGCACGCCAGCCTCCTCCTGGTATGATAGTGCACACATACTTCAACACTCATGCACGCCAGCCCCCTCCTGGTATGATAGTGCACATACTTCAACACTCATGTACGCCAGCCTCCTCCTGGTATGATAGTGCACACATACTTCAACACTCTCATGCACGCCAGCCTCCTCCTGGTATGATAGTGCACACATACTTCAACACACTCATGCACGCCAGCCTCCTCCTGGTATGATAGTGCACACATACTTCAACACTCATGCACGCCAGCCTCCTCCTGGTATGATAGTGCACACATACTTCAACACTCATGCACGCCAGCCTCCTCCTGGTATGATAGTGCACATACTTCAACACTCATGCACGCCAGCCTCCTCCTGGTATGATAGTGCACACATACTTCAACACTCATGCACGCCAGCTCCTCCTGGTATGATAGTGCACACATACTTCAACACTCATGCACGCCAGCCTCCTCCTGGTATGATAGTGCACACATATACAGGATGGCAGCGAACACTCGAATGCTCCACCACTTCTCCCTCTCTTGTCCTCGTACAGCTGCACTGTTCGTTGTCGGGGCTCGTTGGGAGGGAACCCGAAGGCCATTTGTTCAAGCAGCTTCTGACAAGGCTGAAGTTCTACGCTGGGTTTGAGATCAACGACCAGACAGGATGTGCCCTCACCGAGCATGAGATGACCGACATACATTACCACAAGATCACTTCACTGCAGGTGGGTGTGGCACTGGAGGCATGTGGTCATGTGACTCATCAACCAGTTGTCGTGTGATGGGGTGTGGCCTACTAAACAAATTGTAAGGTCCTAATCCTAGATGAAGGGGTTTTAGGGGGGGGGGGGGGGGGGGGGGTGCTTGCTACGTGTGCCCAGCCTAATCCTAGTGAAGGATTCATTGGGGGGGGGGGGGGGTGCTTGCTACGTGTGCCCAGCCTAATCCTAGTGAAGGATTCAGAGGATGTTAGCTGAGCTTTGCTTGTCTTCCTGTAATGCAGAGAGTGACCTTCAAGTTGTTCCCTGAGCTGCGGCCATTTGCCCTGAGTCACGTAGCAGGTGTGGACACACGTGAAGCTCTACTCCAGCACTTCTCTGGGCTCTCTGCCACCACACTACACGTAATGGCCGCCCACCTGTGTCTGGTGGAGGAGGATGGGCCACAGCTTGAGGAACGATTGCTACGGGAGATGCTAGTAGCTGAGCACGAAAGACGACAGTCCCAGATGGGGGCCATGAATGCCATGCCTCTCTACCCCACAGAGAATGTGCTATGGGACGTCAACATTGTTCCATCGGAATACTACTCTGGGGAGAGTGAGTCAGCACACAATTTCATAATCATCTTTTGCATACCTCACAGTAGAGACCTGCACTATGCAGTCACTCTCCTCTAATTCATCATCATCATGCACACCTCACAGTGGAGACCTGCACTATGCAGTCACTCTCCTCTAATTCATCATCATCGTGCACACCTCACAGTAGAGACCTGCACTATGCAGTCACTCTCCTCTAATTCATCATCATCATGCATGCCTCACAGTAGAGACCTGCACTATGCAGTCACTCTCCTCTAATTCATCATCATCATGCATGCCTCACAGTGGAGACCTGCACTATGCAGTCACTCTACTCTAATTCATCATCATCATGCATGCCTCACAGTGGAGACCTGCACTATGCAGTCACTCTACTCTAATTCATCATCATCATGCATACCTCACAGTAGAGACCTGCACTATGCAGTCACTCTCCTCTAATTCATCATCATCATGCATGCCTCACAGTGGAGACCTGCACTATGCAGTCACTCTCCTCTAATTCATCATCATCATGCATGCCTCACAGTGGAGACCTGCACTATGCAGGCACTCTCCTCTAATTCATCATCATCATGCATGCCTCACAGTGGAGACCTGCACTATGCAGTCACTCTCCTCTAATTCATCATCATCATGCACGCCTCACAGTGGAGACCTGCACTATGGAGTCACTCTCCTCTAATTCATCATCATCATGCATGCCTCACAGTGGAGACCTGCACTATGCAGTCACTCTCCTCTAATTCATCATCATCATGCATGCCTCACAGTGGAGACCTGCACTATGCAGTCACTCTCCTCTAATTCATCATCATCATGCATGCCTCACAGTGGAGACCTGCACTATGCAGTCACTCTCCTCTAATTCATCATCATCATGCATGCCTCACAGTGGAGACCTGCACTATGCAGTCACTCTCCTCTAATTCATCATCATCATGCATGCCTCACAGTAGAGACCTGCACTATGCAGTCACTCTCCTCTAATTCATCATCATCATGCACACCTCACAGTAGAGACCTGCACTATGCAGTCACTCTCCTCTAATTCATCATCATCATGCATGCCTCACAGTGGAGACCTGCACTATGCAGTCACTCTACTCTAATGTTGCTCACTCACTCTGCCCCTTCTTCTCTCTCTGTCTATCTGTGTGTGTGTGTGTGGTGTGTGTGTGTGTGTGGGTGTGTGGGTGTGTGTGTGTATAGCATGTCTTGCTCTTCCTAAACTTAATCTTCAGTTTCTCACCCTTCACGACTACCTCCTCAGAAACTTTGAACTCTTCAGACTGGAGTCCACATGTGAGCCACACCCACAGCCACACCCATATGTAACCTGCATGCTTGTCTTGTGGTTTAGACGAGATCCGTGAGGACATTGAGGACGCTGTTAGCCGTCTCAAGCCCTGGGGCAACAGCGAGGGAGATACAGAGTTCAGTGGGTGGTCTCGCATGGCATTGCCCATAGCAACCTTCTCGGTGGTGGAGGTGGGAGCTCCTCGCGTGGGTGAGGACCACCCCTCACGTGTGCGGGCAGACATCACCGTGGAGCTCACCATGGGTGACGCCGTCAAGAGAGAGTGGGAGGGTATGTCATGTCTTAGGTTCAGATCACGTAGGATTGCTAATGCTACAGTAGCACGGGCAGAACCTTTAAGCGTGCCACACTTATGGTGGACCTAAATATTTCTAGACCTGTTGTATTTACATCGATGCTCTTGTGGACTGTAATTGTTAGCAATGGTGGCTGGGACAGCTCTCCTTCTATAAGTCAGCCGAGTGGATATGGTGGGCTCTTGACTCGGCCTTGCCCAGTAGTGTGGGCTTGCCCAGTAGTGTGGGCTTGCCCAGTAGTGGGCCTTGCCCAGTAGTGTGGGCTTGCCCAGTAGTGGGGCCTTGCCCAGTAGTGGGGCCTTGCCCAGTAGTGGGGCCTTGCCCAGTAGTGGGCCTTGCCCAGTAGTGTGGGCTTGCCCAGTAGTGGGCCTTGTCCAGTAGTGTGGGCTTGCCCAGTAGTGTGGGCCTTGCCCAGTAGTGTAGGCTTGCCCAGTAGTGGGCCTTGTCCAGTAGTGTAGGCTTGCCCAGTAGTGGGCCTTGTCCAGTAGTGTGGGCTTTCCCAGTTGCCCAGTAGTGTGGGCCTTGCCCAGTAGTGTAGGCTTGCCCAGTAGTGGGCCTTGTCCAGTAGTGTGGGCTTGCCCAGTAGTGTAGGCTTGCCCAGTAGTGGGCCTTGCCCAGTAGTGTAGGCTTGCCCAGTAGTGTGGGCTTGCCCAGTAGTGTAGGCTTGCCCAGTAGTGTGGGCCTTGCCCATTAGTGTAGGATTGCCCAGTAGTGTGGGCTTGCCCAGTAGTGTAGGCTTGCCCAGTAGTGGGCCTTGCCCAGTAGTGTAGGCTTGCCCAGTAGTGTAGGCTTGCCCAGTAGTGTAGGCTTGCCTAGTGGTGGGCCTTGTCCAGTAGTAGAGACTTATCATGAAGACGACATGTCTCTGTAGCCAGTCTTGCTACAAGTGGCCTTCCTTCCTGCAGGTCTCCGTAAGCATGATGTGTGTTTCCTGGTTGGTATACGTGCCAAGATGAAGCTGCAGGACCAGTTTGACTGGAATCAGCCCTTTGTGCCTCAAGTAGGCCTGCAATGTGTGCGAGGCTGTGAGGTGGAGGGGATGCTCGATGAAAATGGGCGTGTTATAGAGGAGGGGCCAGAACCTAAGCCTCAATTGTCGGGCAATGCTCGTACGTGGAGAGTTTGGCTGGACACCAACCAGTACCAGCAGGACATGGCCAGTATGATCAAGGGTGCAGAGGTTGGAGTGCAGTTGTCCAGGGATCTTCGTCTCTGTGTTGAGCTTGTTTGTGTGATGTTTGTAGGACGTGTATGAGGCCTTCACCATCATCATGCGGAGGAAGCCCAAAGAGAACAACTTCAAGGTGTGTGCATGTGTGCTTCAGATGCAAAGTACATATCTTGCCATTCATCCACCATGTCTTCTCCATACTCTCATTCCCTTGTTGCCATAGTCACCACCCCACTACACGACACATTCATGGTCGCTCCCAGACCACACCCACCACACTGCATTTAGTTTTTCGTGGTCACCCAGACCACACCCACCAGGCTGCATTTATCTTTTCGCGGTCACCCATGCCACACCCACCACACTGCATTCCCTTGTTTTCATGGTCACCCAAGACCACACCCACTGCATCATGCATTCCCTTGTTGCCATGGTCACTCACCACACCCACTACACTATGCATTCCCTTGTTGCCATAGTCACTCACACCACACCCACTACACACTGCACACACCTCAGGCGGTGTTGGAGACCATACGTGACCTGACTAATGCGGAGTGTGTGGTCCCTGACTGGCTTCATGATGTGTTCCTGGGCTACGGGGACCCGGCAGCTGCCCTCTATAAAAACATGCCTGCTACGTTTATCCCTCGACTCAACTTCAACGATACCTTTCTCTCCTTCCAGCACCTCGTGGAGTCCTTCCCACAGTATCATGTCAAGGTCTGTGGCATGCACGCTAGCATTGGTTTGCAATGAGGGGGGGGGGGGCTTAAAGAAACCATCCCCCCCCCCCCCCCCCCCAAGAAAGGTTCCATTTCCTTTGGTCTGCATGTGATGTCTTAAGTTTAACTCTAGACAGCGAGGCATGTGCTGGGAGGAGTTCCACGCCATGTGTAGGAGGTGCCCCTTCTCCATGTCCTCTGCTCTGTGTGCATGTCTCATGTGTAGGACCTTCTCCATGTCCTCTGCTCTGTGTACATGTCTCATGTGCAGGACCTTCTCCATGTCCTCTGCTCTGTGCATGTCTCATGTGTAGGACCTTCTCCATGTCCTCTGCTCTGTGCATGTCTCATGTGTAGGACCTTCTCCATGTCCTCTGCTCTGTGTGCATGTCTCATGTGTAGGACCTTCTCCATGTCCTCTGCTCTGTGCATGTCTCATGTGTAGGACCTTCTCCATGTCCTCTGCTCTGTGTGCATGTCTCATGTGTAGGACCTTCTCCATGTCCTCTGCTCTGTGCATGTCTCATGTGCCGGACCTTCTCCATGTCCTCTGCTCTGTGCATGTCTCATGTGTAGGACCTTCTCCATGTCCTCTGCTCTGTGCATGTCTCATGTGTAGGACCTTCTCCATGTCCTCTGCTCTGTGCATGTCTCATGTGCAGGACCTTCTCCATGTCCTCTGCTCTGTGCATGTCTCATGTGTAGGACCTTCTCCATGTCCTCTGCTCTGTGTGCATGTCTCATGTGTAGGACCTTCTCCATGTCCTCTGCTCTGTGCATGTCTCATGTGCAGGACCTTCTCCATGTCCTCTGCTCTGTGCATGTCTCATGTGTAGGACCTTCTCCATGTCCTCTGCTCTGTGTGCATGTCTCATGTGTAGGACCTTCTCCATGTCCTCTGCTCTGTGTGCATGTCTCATGTGCTAATAGTTTCCTACTTGTTACAAGTGAGAGTGTTATCAATTGTTGTTGTTGATTGTTTTGTTGCTGTTGATTGTTATTAGTGTGATGTGGAGGAAGAGAAGCGAGTGCCTCCATTCATGTGAGTCACAACATCAAATGTGGTGCCCTGTGTGTCAGTGCATGAGGTGGTACTGGCAGCTGGTGTATTGTTATGCCTGTAGAGTTCCTGTGTGCCAGTGCATGAGGTGGTACTGGTAGCTGGTGTATTGTTATGTCTGTAGAGTTCCGTGTGCCAGTGCATGAGGTGGTACTGGCAGCTGGTGTATTGTTATGTCTGTAGAGTTCCTGTGTGCCAGTGCATGAGGTGGTACTGGCAGCTGGTGTATTGTTATGCCTGGAGTTCCTGTGTGCCAGTGCATGAGGTGGTACTGGCAGCTGGTGTATTGTTATGTCTGTAGAGTTCCTGTGTGCCAGTGCATGAGGTGGTACTGGCAGCTGGTGTATTGTTATGTCTGTAGAGTTCCTGTGTGCTAGTGCATGAGGTGGTACTGGCAGCTGGTGTATTGTTATGCCTGTAGAGTTCCTGTGTGCCAGTGCATGAGGTGGTACTGGCAGCTGGTGTATTGTTATGTCTGTAGAGTTCCTGTGTGCTAGTGCATGAGGTGGTACTGGCAGCTGGTGTATTGTTATGCCTGTAGAGTTCCTGTGTGCCAGTGCATGAGGTGGTACTGGCAGCTGGTGTATTGTTATGTCTGTAGAGTTCCTGTGTGCCAGTGCATGAGGTGGTACTGGCAGCTGGTGTATTGTTATGTCTGTAGAGTTCCTGTGTGCCAGTGCATGAGGTGGTACTGGCAGCTGGTGTATTGTTATGTCTGTAGAGTTCCTGTGTGCCAGTGCATGAGGTGGTACTGGCAGCTGGTGTATTGTTATGTCTGTAGAGTTCCTGTGTGCCAGTGCATGAGGTGGCACTGGCAGCTGGTGTATTGTTATGTCTGTAGAGTTCCTGTGTGCCAGTGCATGAGGTGGTACTGGCAGCTGGTGTATTGTTATGTCTGTAGAGTTCCTGTGTGCCAGTGCATGAGGTCTAGCAGCTGGTGTATTGTTATGCCTGCAGAGTGGAGTTCCCTCCTCTCCACAACGGGCAACAGAAAGGGAAGAAGAAAAGAGAGGAGGTGGAAGAGGAGGAGAAGCCAGCTCTAGTGGTGACACCTTACCGGATACCTAACAGAGGTCCTTACCCGTTTAACCAGCCCAAGAAGTGAGAAATTGTGCATTGCAACACAACATGCTTGATGCTCTTGTTGTCATGGTTACTGTTTGTCATGGTTACTGTTGCCGCAGGAATGCAGTGCCATTCACACCCACGCAGGTGGAGGCCATCATGTCTGGCATGGAGCCAGGCCTGACGCTGGTGGTGGGACCTCCAGGCACCGGCAAGACGGATGTGGCGGTGCAGATCATCTCCAACATCTACCACAACTTCCCCAACCAGCGCACGTTGTTGGTCACCCACTCTAACCAGGCGCTCAATCAGGTGGGTGTGGCTCACCCATGTAGGGGTGTGGCTCCCTAAGGCATCGATTTACATGGGAGGGTGTGGTTATCACATTGCTACAGCAGGGCCATGGACAATCCTGGACTTGTCTGTGGATAGCCAAAGTTCAAGGTTCATGTCCACCTACACTACAGTAGTCGTACAGTAGCTCTTGCTTTTAACTTCGTTCCTAATTTCTCCTGCCACACCCACCCTCCATACAGTGAGTGGGCGTGTTGCTCCTGCCCCACCCACCCTCACATGCAGTGAGTGGGCGTGTTCCTCTTGTCCCACCCACCCTCACATGCAGTGAGTGGGCGTGTTCCTCTTGTCCCACCCACCCTCACATGCAGTGGGTGGGCGTGTTCCTCCTGCCCCACCCACCCTCACATGCAGTGAGTGGGCGTGTTGCTCCTGTCCCACCCACCCTCACATGCAGTGAGTGGGCGTGTTGCTCCTGTCCCACCCACCCTCACATGCAGTGGGTGGGCGTGTTCCTCCTGCCCCACCCACCCTCACATGCAGTGAGTGGGCGTGTTGCTCCTGTCCCACCCACCCTCACATGCAGTGGGTGGGCGTGTTCCTCCTGCCACACCCACCCTCACATGCAGTGGGTGGGCGTGTTCCTCCTGCCCCACCCACCCTCACATGCAGTGAGTGGGCGTGTTGCTCCTGTCCCACCCACCCTCACATGCAGTGAGTGGGCGTGTTGCTCCTGTCCCACCCACCCTCACATGCATTGGGTGGGCGTGTTCCTCCTGTCCCACCCACCCTCACATGCAGTGAGTGGGCGTGTTCCTCCTGTCCCACCCACCCTCACATGCAGTGAGTGGGTGTGTTGCTCCTGCCACACCCACCCTCGCATGCAGTGAGTGGGCGTGTTGCTCCTGTCCCACCCACCCCTCGCATGCAGTGAGTGGGTGTGTTGCTCCAGCCACACCCACCCCTCGCATGCAGTGAGTGGGTGTGTTGCTCCTGCCCCACCCACCCTCACATGCAGTGAGTGGGCGTGTTGCTCCTGTCCCACCCACCCTCACATGCAGTGGGTGGGCGTGTTCCTCCTGCCCCACCCACCCTCACATGCAGTGAGTGGGCGTGTTCCTCCTGTCCCTCCCACCCTCACATGCAGTGAGTGGGTGTGTTGCTCCTGCCACACCCACCCTCGCATGCAGTGAGTGGGTGTGTTGCTCCTGTCCCACCCACCCCTCGCATGCAGTGAGTGGGTGTGTTGCTCCAGCCACACCCACCCTCGCATGCAGTGAGTGGGTGTGTTGCTCCTGCCCCACCCACCCTCGCATGCAGAGGCAATGGCAGAAGCTTCTTACCTAGACCTGTCTCTCTCTCTCTCTAATCACCTTCTCCCCTGCAGTTATTTGAGAAGATTATGGCCCTGGACATTGATGAGCGACATCTTCTTCGTCTCGGTCACGGTGAAGAAGACCTGTCCACAGAGAAGGACTTCAGCAGATATGGTCGAGTGAACTTCATCTTGGCACTGCGCATGAAACTACTCAAGGAAGTCGAGAGATTGCAAGTAGGAACTATTGGGTGTAGTGTTGCCATGTGACATATGTGATCATGTGCTGATCATGTGATCAGGCTAGTGTGGGCGTGGCAGGTGATGTGTCGTACACGTGTGAGACGGCCTCCCATTTCTTCCTGTACCAAGTGGCTCCTCGCTGGGACAAGTTCTACACCCAAATAAAGCCCATGGCTGCCCAGGTACATGTAGCTTGCTTGTGTCATGTGATGTGCGTGTGATCATAGTTACTCTGTTGTCCCAGGAGGAGGAGGAGGTGTCCAAGATAGCCGAGTGGTTTCCCTTTACCAAATACTTCTCCACGGCCCCTCAACCCCTCTTCAAGGGGAAGACGTTTGCGGAGGACCTGGAGATAGCAGAGGTTGGGGTCATGGCAATGAGGGGCAGATAGCAGAGATTGGGGTCATGGCAATGATGGCCTGATAGCAAGGGTTGGGGTCATGGCAATGAGGGCAGATAGCAGAGGTTGGGGTCATGGCAATGAGGCAAGGTAGTGGGGGAGGGGCCACAGCAATGAAGGTATAGAGGGTTGGAATGGACTGTGATCATGTGATTATTGTTACCCTTCCACTCATACTTCATTGGTGAGGGGGGAGGGTTTGTTAGGCCCTAGATGGTCTCTTAATCTCCACCTGGCAGGGGACTAGTGGGTGCCAGGCTGGCCACCTTATCTAGACTAGCTGGTGTTGGTATCATCTGGAGGGTGTGGTGATGGTGTACATGCACTAGCTGGTGTTGGTATCATCTGGAGGGTGTGGTGATGGTCTGCATGCACTAGCTGGTGTTGCTATCATCTGGAGGGTGTGGTGATGGCCTACATGCACTAGCTGGTGTTGGTATCATCTGGAGGGTGTGGTGATGGTGTACATGCACTAGCTGGTGTTGGTATCATCTGGAGGGTGTGGTGATGGCCTACATGCACTAGCTGGTGTTGATATCATCTGGAGGGTGTGGTGATGGTCTGCGTGCACTAGCTGGTGTTGATATCATCTGGAGGGTGTGGTGATGGCCTACATGTACATGCACTAGCTGGTGTTGGTATCATCTGGAGGGTGTGGTGATGGTCTGCGTGCACTAGCTGGTGTTGATATCATCTGGAGGGTGTGGTAATGGCCTACATGCACTAGCTGGTGTTGATATCATCTGGAGGGTGTGGTGATGGCCTACATGCACTAGCTGGTGTTGGTATCATCTGGAGGGTGTGGTGATGGCCTACATGCACTAGCTGGTGTTGGTATCATCTGGAGGGTGTGGTGATGGCCTACATGTACATGCACTAGCTGGTGTTGGTATCATCTGGAGGGTGTGGTGATGGCCTACATGCACTAGCTGGTGTTGATATCATCTGGAGGGTGTGGTGATGGTCTGCATGCACTAGCTGGTGTTGGTATCATCTGGAGGGCGTGGCTGATGACACTAGCTGGTGTTGGTATCATCTGGAGGGTGTGGTGATGGCCTACATGCACTAGCTGGTGTTGCTATCATCTGGAGGGTGTGGCTAATGGTCTGCATGCAATAGCTATCATCTGGAGGGTGTGGCTGATGGTATGTGTCACTAGCTGGTGTTGATATCATCTCCATGGTACATTGCAGGGTTGCTATAGACACCTGAAGAAGATCTTCAAACAGCTGGAGGTAAGCAGACATCATTAACACCCGCAGCGTTATTGTGATGTGATGACCCTTTACCTGCTAGGGCTTCCGAGCATTTGAGCTATTGCGTAGTGGGCGTGACCGCATCAACTACTTGATGGTCCGTGAGGCCAAGATCGTGGCCATGACGTGTACTCATGCAGCCCTCAAGAGGAGGGACATGGTGGAGCTGTCCTTCAAGGTGAGGAAGGTGGGGCTTCACAGAGGGCTGGGAGGAGGAGGGGTTAGATGGGCGTGTCCTCTCCACTCAGCAACGCCTTAAGGGCATGCTCTGTTGTCTCCCTCTCTCTCTCTGCAGTATGACAATGTGCTGATGGAGGAGGCCGCTCAGATCCTTGAGGTGGAGACCTTCATACCTCTCATGTTGCAGAACCCTCTGGATGGCCATAACCGCCTCAAGAGGGTCATTATGATAGGGGATCATCACCAGGTAAGGTGTGGCCAAACAAAGACTCACTAGCCACCATCCCTGCTAAGAGGTGGAGAAACTAGTCATGTGTGTGTGGGGGCGTGTTGGGGGCGTGTAATATGGCCAGGTTGTGTGGGGGCGTTTAATATAGCCAGGTTGTGTGGGGGCGTGTAATATAGCCAGGTTGTGTGGGGGCGTTTAATATAGCCAGGTTGTGTGGGGGCGTGTAATATAGCCAGGTTGTGGAGCATACACTGCTAAGATTCTATATAGCGAGATTCCCTCAAGTTAGTGCACAGCTTGTAGTTGACACTGCTGGCACTATAGCACTGTGCTGGTGCACAGCTGGCACTAGAGCAGTGTACTGGTGCATAGCTGGCACTAGAGCATTGTACTGGTGCACAGCTGGCACTAGAGCATTGTACTGGTGCACAGCTGGCACTAGAGCATTGTACTGGTGCATAGCTGGCACTAGAGCATTGTACTGGTGCATAGCTGGCACTAGAGCAGTGTACTGGTGCATAGCTGGCACTAGAGCATTGTACTGGTGCATAGCTGGCACTAGAGCAGTGTACTGGTGCATAGCTGGCACTAGAGCAGTGTACTGGTGCACAGCTGGCACTAGAGCATTGTACTGGTGCACAGCTGGCACTAGAGCAGTGTACTGGTGCATAGCTGGCACTAGAGCAGTGTGCTGGTGCATAGCTGGCACTAGAGCATTGTACTGGTGCATAGCTGGCACTAGAGCAGTGTACTGGTGCATAGCTGGCACTAGAGCAGTGTACTGGTGCATAGCTGGCACTAGAGCATTGTACTGGTGCATAGCTGGCACTAGAGCAGTGTACTGGTGCATAGCTGGCACTAGAGCATTGTACTGGTGCATAGCTGGCACTAGAGCAGTGTACTGGTGCACAGCTGGCACTAGAGCAGTGTACTGGTGCACAGCTGGCACTAGAGCAGTGTACTGGTGCATAGCTGGCACTAGAGCATTGTACTGGTGCATAGCTGGCACTAGAGCATTGTACTGGTGCATAGCTGGCACTAGAGCAGTGTACTGGTGCACAGCTGGCACTAGAGCAGTGTACTGGTGCATAGCTGGCACTAGAGCATTGTACTGGTGCATAGCTGGCACTAGAGCATTGTACTGGTGCATAGCTGGCACTAGAGCAGTGTACTGGTGCATAGCTGGCACTAGAGCAGTGTACTGGTGCATAGCTGGCACTAGAGCAGTGTACTGGTGCATAGCTGGCACTAGAGCATTGTACTGGTGCATAGCTGGCACTAGAGCAGTGTACTGGTGCACAGCTGGCACTAGAGCATTGTACTGGTGCATAGCTGGCACTAGAGCAGTGTACTGGTGCATAGCTGGCACTAGAGCAGTGTACTGGTGCACTGCTGGCACTAGAGCAGTGTACTGGTGCACAGCTGGCACTAGAGCAGTGTACTGGTGCATAGCTGGCACTAGAGCAGTGTACTGGTGCATAGCTGGCACTAGAGCATTGTACTGGTGCATAGCTGGCACTAGAGCATTGTACTGGTGCACAGCTGGCACTAGAGCATTGTACTGGTGCATAGCTGGCACTAGAGCAGTGTACTGGTGCATAGCTGGCACTAGAGCAGTGTACTGGTGCATAGCTGGCACTAGAGCATTGTACTGGTGCATAGCTGGCACTAGAGCAGTGTACTGGTGCATAGCTGACACTAGAGCATTGTACTGGTGCATAGCTGGCACTAGAGCATTGTACTGGTGCATAGCTGGCACTAGAGCAGTGTACTGGTGCACAGCTGGCACTAGAGCAGTGTACTGGTGCACAGCTGGCACTAGAGCAGTGTACTGGTGCATAGCTGGCACTAGAGCAGTGTACTGGTGCACAGCTGGCACTAGAGCAGTGTACTGGTGCATAGCTGGCACTAGAGCAGTGTACTGGTGCATAGCTGGCACTAGAGCATTGTACTGGTGCATAGCTGGCACTAGAGCAGTGTACTGGTGCATAGCTGGCACTAGAGCAGTGTACTGGTGCATAGCTGGCACTAGAGCATTGTACTGGTGCATAGCTGGCACTAGAGCAGTGTACTGGTGCATAGCTGGCACTAGAGCAGTGTACTGGTGCATAGCTGGCACTAGAGCATTGTACTGGTGCATAGCTGGCACTAGAGCAGTGTACTGGTGCATAGCTGGCACTAGAGCATTGTACTGGTGCAGAGCTGGCACTAGAGCAGTGTACTGGTGCATAGCTGGCACTAGAGCATTGTACTGGTGCATAGCTGGCACTAGAGCAGTGTACTGGTGCATAGCTGGCACTGGAGCAGTGTACTGGTGCATAGCTGGCACTGGAGCAGTGTACTGGTGCATAGCTGGCACTAGAGCAGTGTACTGGTGCATAGCTGGCACTAGAGCAGTGTACTGGTGCATAGCTGGCACTAGAGCAGTGTACTGGTGCATAGCTGGCACTAGAGCAGTGTACTGGTGCATAGCTGGCACTAGAGCAGTGTACTGGTGCATAGCTGGCACTAGAGCAGTGTACTGGTGCATAGCTGGCACTAGAGCAGTGTACTGGTGCATAGCTGGCACTAGAGCATTGTACTGGTGCATAGCTGGCACTAGAGCAGTGTACTGGTGCATAGCTGGCACTGGAGCAGTGTACTGGTGCATAGCTGGCACTAGAGCATTGTACTGGTGCATAGCTGGCACTAGAGCAGTGTACTGGTGCATAGCTGGCACTGGAGCAGTGTACTGGTGCATAGCTGGCACTAGAGCATTGTACTGGTGCATAGCTGGCACTAGAGCAGTGTACTGGTGCATAGCTGGCACTAGAGCAGTGTACTGGTGCATAGCTGGCACTAGAGCAGTGTACTGGTGCATAGCTGGCACTAGAGCAGTGTACTGGTGCATAGCTGGCACTAGAGCAGTGTACTGGTGCATAGCTGGCACTAGAGCAGTGTACTGGTGAACAGCTGGCACTAGAGCAGTGTACTGGTGCATAGCTGGCACTAGAGCATTGTACTGGTGCATAGCTGGCACTAGAGCAGTGTACTGGTGAACAGCTGGCACTAGAGCAGTGTACTGGTGCATAGCTGGCACTAGAGCAGTGTACTGGTGCATAGCTGGCACTAGAGCATTGTACTGGTGCATAGCTGGCACTAGAGCAGTGTACTGGTGCATAGCTGGCACTAGAGCAGTGTACTGGTGCATAGCTGGCACTAGAGCAGTGTACTGGTGCATAGCTGGCACTAGAGCAGTGTACTGGTGCATAGCTGGCACTAGAGCAGTGTACTGGTGCATAGCTGGCACTAGAGCATTGTACTGGTGCATAGCTGGCACTAGAGCAGTGTACTGGTGTACAGCTGGCACTAGAGCAGTGTACTGGTGCGTAGCTGGCACTAGAGCATTGTGCTGGCACTAGAGCAGTGTACTGGTGCATAGCTGGCACTAGAGCAGTGTACTGGTGCATAGCTGGCACTAGAGCATTGTACTGGTGCATAGCTGGCACTAGAGCAGTGTACTGGTGCATAGCTGGCACTAGAGCAGTGTACTGGTGCATAGCTGGCACTAGAGCATTGTACTGGTGCATAGCTGGCACTAGAGCAGTGTACTGGTGCATAGCTGGCACTAGAGCAGTGTACTGGTGCATAGCTGGCACTAGAGCAGTGTACTGGTGCATAGCTGGCACTAGAGCATTGTACTGGTGCATAGCTGGCACTAGAGCAGTGTACTGGTGCATAGCTGGCACTAGAGCAGTGTACTGGTGCATAGCTGGCACTAGAGCATTGTACTGGTGCATAGCTGACACTAGAGCAGTGTACTGGTGCATAGCTGGCACTAGTGCAGTGTACTGGTGCATAGCTGGCACTAGAGCAGTGTACTGGTGCATAGCTGGCACTAGAGCAGTGTACTGGTGCATAGCTGGCACTAGAGCAGTGTACTGGTGCATAGCTGACACTAGAGCAGTGTACTGGTGCATAGCTGGCACTAGTGCAGTGTACTGGTGCATAGCTGGCACTAGAGCAGTGTGCTGGTGCATAGCTGGCACTAGAGCAGTGTACTGGTGCACAGCTGGCACCTCCCCCCCATCCATACAAGATTTATCTCATCACCTGCAAAACGAAGTAAAGGTTACGAGGCTATGAGGCCCCCCCAACTCCTAATGTCTCCCTCCCTGTACCCCTCACTTAATATCTGCTTGGCCCCCTCTCTTTCCTCAGCTTCCCCCTGTGATAAAGAACATGTCCTTCCAGAAGTACTCCAACTTGGAGCAGTCGATGTTTACCAGGTTCGTGCGACTAGGCGTACCCTCGGTGCAGCTGGACGGACAAGGGAGAGCGCGGCCTTCGCTCTGTTGTCTCTACAAGTGGCGTTACAAGAAGCTGGGGGACCTCCCCCACGTCCAGCATTGGCCTGACTACAGACGGGGCAATGCTGGAATGCTGTATGACTACCAGCTGGTGGACGTGCCGGAATTTAATGGTGTGGGCGAGTCGGAGCCCACTCCACACTTCATACAGGTGCGTGAGGGTTAAGTGAAGGTGGCTTAGTGGCTAACGATGATGTGCTTGTGTTAGAATCTGGGCGAGGCCGAGTATGCAGTGGCTCTGTTTATGTACCTGCGTCTCCAAGGTTACCCTCCGGAGAAGATTGCTATTTTGACCACCTATAATGGGCAGAAGCATTTGATCCGCGATGTGCTGTCCAGGAGGTGTGCCAAAAACTCCGTCTTTGGACTGCCAGAAAAGGTAAACTAGTTACTATTCTTAGTGACAGGCAGGCAGGCAGCCATTAGATGATAGATCATCGATGGAGGATTTGCCGGCCGCAGGTAGACTGTAAGCCTCTCTCTCTCGGTTTGTGTGTGACTGTGTATAGGTGACGACGGTGGATCGCTACCAAGGGCAACAGAATGATTACATCATCCTATCTCTGGTGCGCACCAAGCACATAGGTCACCTTAGAGACGTGCGTCGTCTGGTGGTAGCCATGTCCAGAGCTAGGCTCGGCCTCTACATATTTGGACGTGTCTCTCTCTTCCAATCTTGCAATGAACTGCAGCCTGCATTCCAGCTGGTAAGGGGTCGTCACATTGTTCTGCTATGTGTGTAATGCTTCATTATACAACTCCCTACGCTGGTGTGCTTGCAAACAAACAAGCTGGGGGGGGGGACCCACTTAGTAGGGGGGGCGGAGAGGGGGGGGGGGACCCACTTAGTGGTGCATTAGATGCATGCAATGTTACTATCTTCAGGTTACCACTTGAGGAGGAGGAGCTTCGTCTAGGACTGATTCCAAAAGTAGTAACACAGATAGTTACATCATGAGTAACATACACTGGGGACTACATGAAGGGCTCGCGGGTTGAGTTGTATTACTTTGCCAAACTGTTTGAGCAGCTGCTATAAAGCCTCTCATTCACACGCCTTCTTTCACGTAGATACATGACATATACTAACAGGTTAGAAAAACTGGTTGATTTGGTAGTGTCTTGTGGCGGTGATAATCTCAAGTTCTTCATTAAGACTCCAGGGAGGAATGCTGTATATATATATATATATATCTGTAGTTGAGATAGTAGAGCCACGTGGATTGAGGAGTCTGTGCTGAAGTGTCTTCATGTAGCATCCTGTTTCAGTATCATGGCAGATGAGTGTACAGATATTTCTAGTGTGGAAGAACTGTTTGTCCCTTTACTGTCGCTGGGAGGAAGGTGGTGTTCCAGAGCTGGGAGGAAGGTTGTGTTCCAGAGCTGGGAGGAAGGGAGCTGGGAGGAAGGTTGTGTTCCAGAGCTGGGGGGAAGGTTGTGTTCCAGAGCTGGGAGGAAGGTGGTGTTCCAGAGCTGGGAGGAAGGATGGTGTTCCAGAGCTGGGAGGAAGGTTGTGTTCCAGAGCTGGGAGGAAGGTTGTGTTCCAGAGCTGGGGGGAAGGTGGTGTTCCAGAGCTGGGAGGACGGATGGTGTTCCAGAGCTGGGAGGAAGGTGGTGTTCCAGAGCTGGGGGGAAGGTTGTGTTCCAGAGCTGGGAGGAAGGTTGTGTTCCACAGCTGGGAGGAAGGTTGTGTTCCAGAGCTGGGAGGAAGGTTGTGTTCCAGAGCTGGGGGGAAGGTGGTGTTCCAGAGCTGGGAGGACGGATGGTGTTCCAGAGCTGGGAGGAAGGTGGTGTTCCAGAGCTGGGGGGAAGGTTGTGTTCCAGAGCTGGGAGGAAGGTTGTGTTCCAGAGCTGGGAGGAAGGTGGTGTTCCAGAGCTGGGAGGAAGGTGGTGTTCCAGAGCTGGGAGGAAGGTGGTGTTCCAGAGCTGGAAGGAAGGTTGTGTTCCAGAGCTGGGAGGAAGGTGGTGTTCCAGAGCTGGGGGGAAGGTTGTGTTCCAGAGCTGGGAGGAAGGTTGTGTTCCAGAGCTGGGAGGAAGGTGGTGTTCCAGAGCTGGGAGGAAGGTGGTGTTCCAGAGCTGGGAGGAAGGTGGTGTTCCAGAGCTGGGAGGAAGGTTGTGTTCCAGAGCTGGGAGGAAGGTGGTGTTCCAGAGCTGGGGGGAAGGTTGTGTTCCAGAGCTGGGAGGAAGGTTGTGTTCCAGAGCTGGGAGGAAGGTGGTGTTCCAGAGCTGGGAGGAAGGTGGTGTTCCAGAGCTGGGAGGAAGGTGGTGTTCCAGAGCTGGGAGGAAGGTTGTGTTCCAGAGCTGGGAGGAAGGTGGTGTTCCAGAGCAGGGGGGAAGGTTGTGTTCCAGAGCTGGGAGGAAGGTGGTGTTCCAGAGCAGCATTTCCTGGAGATCATCCACTTGCAGATGGCTGATGCACTGAGTAGCTACTCTGCTCTAACTCAACAGAAAAATCTTCAAGTAAGCAGAATTACAGGAGGTGTTGACGGAGCAAGTACATTATCGGGGAAGACGACTGGTTCAGACTCACATCAAGACCCTCACATCTCATGCATATTCATGCCTGCCACTTGTCACAGTTAGCTTGTGTTGAAGCTGCTAGTTCAACTCCAGGAACACTCCAGGAATAAAGCATGTTTATTCAACACTCATGGCTCTGAGGAAATTCCGTTACTCCCCAAGGTGAACAGAATCCCTTAAAGAGATCCAGCGTGTACTTAATAAGCCAGAACTGAAGATGATCAAGCCTTCAGAAGTTCTGGTACTCGCTGGTTGGCACATGAGGATGTAAGGACAGTCAAGCTATTCTGCGATCATTGCTGCTCTAGATATCACCCATGATAGTACACATGAGCCAGAAGCATTGGGACTTAGCAAGGCTCTCTGTAAGCAGACCACAACTGCTGTGATGTTCTTGCTTGACTGCACACTTCCACAAGTAGCAAAACACTCCAGACAGAACATTTGGACTTGTCCATTCTATCCAGTCTTGTTGAGAACCCTCCACATGGATGATGCAGTACCAGCAGCAAATTTGGTACTGGAGGTTTTGAGAACCTGGCAGGAACATTGCTCGGGCAGGCATCAAGTTCTTCCAGGAAAAATAGCAAAAACATTCAATGTCATCTGAAAGATAACATTTCGAGCCATTTTGCATCTTCTGGAGATGTTTTGTCAGCACTGAGCATCTTTGATCCAAGGGAAGTGCCAAGTGTGGACTAGAAAAGTCACTCCTTGCACCCTATAGCACAGAGAGGTCTGCGGAGACATTACAGGGTGAAGGAACATTAAAAAAAGCAATATCGATATCCCCTGGCATTGGTACAGAGTGGAGAACCTTTACTCACCTCATGACTGAGCAGCCTCAAGACAACAGGAAGTGTCAGCTGAAAGAGCTGGTTTCAAATGAAATGTTGAAGACATGCTCCCACACTTGAACACACCTGCTGCCATCACTCTGTCCACACCTGTTGCTACTGCCTCTGTAGAGAGAAGCTTCTCTCTGATGAAATTAATAAAAACTCATCTACGAAGCAGCTTATGTGGCTCCAGGCTATCACACCTCATGAGAATTTTCATCGAGCGTCCAGAAACGGTGACGGTCAGTGCAGTGTTCTCCCCAGGATATTTGTGAGGGATGTTCATCGGTGGAGGGTAGCGGACCAATAAAAAGTGATGGGGTGTCAGGTTGTTTAGTTGGCTACTGTGGAGTTGGAGCTACTGCAAATGTTCACCAACCACACCCACAGTACCACAAAGCCACACCCACGGTACGACATGGCCACACCCACAGTACGACAGCCACAGCCACACCCACAGTAAGACACAGCCACACCCACAGTACGACACAGCCACACCCACAGTATGAAATTTTATTGTGTCATCAATTTGACAAAAATAGACTTTGAACTGTAATAGTTCACCAGTAAGGCATATCAGCAGATACGCCTTCAGGATATTGGACCATACGCTTAACACCTGTGGAGAACACAGCAGTGGACTTGAAACAATGGTAGGTATAGGAACTGAAAGGGAAGAAGAAGAGCAGTTTGAGTTGACCATGACAAGTCTTGTTTCACTATCATGTGGTAGTCGTGGTCCAGTATTAAGATTGGCATCTACGTCTGAGTTCCAGGGGGAGGGGGGTTCCAAGGGATTCCCCCTCTATAAGAAACCACCCTGACAGTGTGTCTGTTCTTCATAATTTTACTTTCAGAAGTCTCCAAACTTTTCTTGATCTGGCAATAATCTGTTTTGGTACAAATATCTGGAGTGAGGTAAAGGATCATCACTTCCAAATATCTTTGTGTTCCAAATATCTTTGTGTGCATGCAAAATCCAGTCTAGGCCAGAAAGCAGGTACACGTTTTGCGTTGGTTTCCCAGAACTCTACTCTTGTGATGACAAATCTTCAACAATACCAGGTCCTGTCTATTTATAAGCAGACGTTCCAACCCCCAGAGATGAAAATTAGGGAGGCTTCGCCTAAATTACAAGAACATTTGGTAGATTTTGCATAAATTAGGGAAACTTCTCCCAATTCTTGTGTATAGCTATATAGTTATAGAAAAAATGTAAATATTCATAAAAAGTGAAATATAATGATAAAATTCACTTCATCCTACTAGAATAAAATCAGTGAAATGTAACAACAACAGAACAGCAGTATATAGGTAGCAAAATCAATAGGAATAGTATATATATAACAGAACAGCTCAACTCAGCATAAGAGCCGATTTTTGTTGTTGTTGTGTGTTTTAGCAATGTTGCTAATAAAGCTGTCCATTAATTCTTTCATGTATTTCTGGCACTATACTGGTATGGGCTCTATATTCTCTGCTGGCTGCTTGGCACTTCTTTAGGAGTTCTGTGGTGGGCTTGAATTGATAACATGGTACCAAACTTGCAGGTTTGTTCATCTTAATGGTCATAATTGAGCTCAGCGACTTTTCAAGATCCAAGTGAGAGTGAAACTCTGTTTTGTTGTTCTTCGTAATCAAAGAAAAAACTCTCTCTTCTGCTGCATTATATGGGGAATTGTCAAAACTGACAATGCCACTTTGGAAAGATGTGGTAGTTTATCTTGCAAATGTCCCCATATCATTCATATCCATACGGTGATATGTCATTGTTTCATCACTGCCAACATTCAGCTGTTCCATCACCTTTGATTCTTGCCAAATGTGTACTGGGATATCACTTTCAGACATAGCCTGGTACACAAGGAATTCCTCTTCTAAGACATCCATTGAACTGTTATCATTGATCAGATCTCTGTGAATGTGTTCGAGGGCAGACAACACTTCCTCATTGTCCATGCTGCACTCGTTCATCTGAGTGAAGTCAATAAAAACACAATTTTTCAACAGAAGGTTGGCAACCACTTGGGTGTAGTAAAGGAAAGCTGTGCTGTAAAACATCCTGACAACACAGTAAAATCGGCCAATAATTGGATCATTAATGTCTCCTTCTTCCAGAAGCTTTCTTAGTTTTGACTTTGTTACCAAACCAATTGACAAATTCCTGTCTGCTTTCTGGTTAGCAATACTCGGGTCCAAATATTTCAGAGTCCCAAACTCTTGTTTGCTTTTTCTGGTTTGATAAACTTCACTGCCAACTTGTTCAGAAAAGTTTCCATCTGTGCATTCAACAAATATACAAGAGGGCATTCCCTTTGCAAGAACCTGTTGAAATTGGTGAACATGGCAATTGTTGACTGAAAAAACATGAGATATATTTCACTCATGGGATCGTTGAATGAAGCATATGACTTAAGTGCAGGGTATTTCTTTAACTCCCGATCCAAGCAAGGCTCTAAGCAAAGCCATCTCACAGAGATATATTTCAACACCTCCTGATATTCTGTGTCGCAAAACTCAAAATACTCCTTTAAAGTCCCCTTCCTTTTAGTAGATTTGTCAAACCAATAAAACAAGTCTATGCAGTCATCTTCTACGTCAAAATGGATACTTTCAAAGACAGTGGCACCTTTTCCTGCTGCATTGTGCAGGGACAACCCACAATGACAACCTTGGGTTCGTTATCTAAGACTCGACTTTTGATGGAATCATGTTTGCCAATGTTTACATTTGTGTCATCTACACCAAGACAGAGCTCCATGAAATTGCATATCTCTCAAAAATAGCATCAACATGTTGAAAGATAGTTGCTGCTGTTCCACCTGAACGTCCCTCGATGAGATTCAGATCAAAAAACTTTGTCATAATTCTGGACATCAAATATACGGACTGTGATTGGATACATCTTTGCAATGCCAGAGTCATTGCTACCATCAATCATGATGCTAAATGGAGAGTTTTGCATGTCATTTACCAATTCCGCTTTGAACTCATCTCCAATACAGTTAACAATGGCCGAAGTTTTTGTTCGCCCACAAGCAAACTGCTGAGCTGCAGAACTGCAGTGAAATTCTGATTTTATCATTTGAGTCGGATGGTCTGACAAATTCAAAAAAATATTGTGATGGACTGACATCAGGACCATCTTAACCTCAGCTTTTATCGATGGATGAACTGTTTTTTGACAGATCATCAGGCTTCTTAATAAATTTCCTCAGTGATGCATTTCCTGCAGCTTTCTCATTCAATATGTGTTTTTTTGCTCCTAGAAATGGGAAAAAATATACATTAATAATTGTATAGGGGCTTAGACAAAAATTAGAACGAGTTATATCACTTTGAAATGCTTGAGGCATTTAATCAAGTGTTAGAAAATACCGCGGTCGTGGAATTGACACTTCTGTGGAGGGGAGATTGGATGAATTTTGAAAATGCAAAAGAACACCATGGTTACAGTCCCAGTAATAGTGCCAGAGATAGGAATGACATCGACATATATACAAACTGCACATCATGTGATCATCATGTGATCATGGCTCTCAGTTCCTAACCTAGTCTTGCATACCAGACGTACATTTAAACGTGGGTCTTGTAATAATAGCCAGGTTTTCGTATTCCAATGTAATATTGTGCAGATTGCACAGTTTTGTATAATGTGCCAAATCAGCCCTACGTCAATCACATGGCTGTTTATCAGCATCACGTCATATCTGGTAATTTTGCTGCAGGATCTTGGCAGTGGGCTAAAAACCGGGCTATATTCTCATTTCCCCTTGAAATATAAGTATATATATATAGCTCACGAGACTAGAGACTAGTCCTAAGCCACAATAAAAAAGGCTCTGGGTAGAGCACCAGTACCGGTCCTCATGCTTAAAGTACAGGTACATTTTTGTGGCGCACTGTAGCCTAAGCCCTGGTCCTGCCCTTAGCCCTAGCACAAATGCTAGACTCTAGCCCTAATCTTTGACCTAACCCTAGGGATGAGCTAGGGATAGGAATGGCTCACACAGTCAAACTGCACATGCATAATATTCCTAGCCCTAGCTCTGGCCTGATCCTACTCATCTTGGCCCTAGCCCTGGCCTTATCCCTAGCCATGGCCTAGCATAGCCACAATAAAAATTCTTTACAGTACTCTAGACACAGCATAAAAAAGCCACGTCGATAAATGAAATACCCTAACAGTAAATAATATTGCTAGCTAGAGAATTGAGAATGTTTGAGACTTAATCTAAAACTTACTTGTGTGTACGGATACATCATTGATTCCTCCTCGCCACAGAAGAATTTGTCATCTTTGTCCAGAACTTGAGGACCATGTGCCTTCATAAAGGGATATTTACTCTCCCAATCTTTGCTGTATCTTGTTTTATATTTCTTCTTTCTTGGTTTAAAGGAAGAGACACTACTAACACTAACAGTGCTGATTTCTAATTCCGTTTCTTCCTCGCTACTTGAACTTCCGCTTTCTCTTAGTCTTCTTAGTGCCATTTTGGATTTCCTCCAGGGTTCAAAGTCCGCGTACAACTGCCCACGGTCGCGGTGATTGTGGAAGGAAAGAACAGTCTGTAGGATTTGTGTTAGCTGCTAGTCTCTGGATTTTTAAAAATCGGGAGAATTTTATGAAAATCGGGAGATTGGGTCCAAATTTGGGAGACACCCGAAAAAATCGGGAGATTTGGAACGTCTGTTATAAGGATCAATCAGGTGATATGACAATAGCTAATAGCACAGACCTACATACACACATGTATATACATATGTGTGTGTGTATATATATATATATGGTGTCTGTGTGCATGTGTATTATAAATTATATAGGCACTCGGCTGCTTGCATGGTAATTAATGGTTGTTTAGTTCTGGTCTAAGTAACTTCTTGTGGGCGGCTGCTTGACTATAACAACAAATAGAAACAACAAATAGAAACAACAAATAGAAACAACAAATAGAAACAACAAATAGAAACATGATAGAAACATGATGATTCGACTAGTCAAAGAAGAACCGAATGAAACTTGACTCCATAAAATGCCCACCACAAACATTTAAGGACCCTTTACCTGCTAATATGATGGAGCCCACAAACATTTAAGGATCCTTTACCTACTAATATGATGGAGCCCACAAACATTTAATGACCCCTTACCTACTAATATGATGGAGCTCACAAACATTTAAGGACCCTTTACCTACTAATATGATGTAAACCACACAGCTTTTTAAAGGTAAAGAATCTGGTGATCATCTTCTTTGAGGGCAAGTTTCCATACATATATATAGAAAGTTCCTGTACATATATATACAGGAACTTAAATCAATGCTGTACTATGCGAACCCATAATACCTGACTAATGGTTGTATTCCAGGTAATGCACACCATCTGCCGCTTATTGCTAAGATGGGTTTCATGAAACTGAATAAATGTATAGAAACAATCGGAAGAGAACTATGTGTCCCTCAGAGAAAGAGAAGAAGCAAAGATGGATGAGCGAAGACAAGTGGAGCTGATCGAGTGAGTGCTTCATTCTTGTAGCAAAGGAAACAGACTAGTGATGTTGGCGCTATGGCGACGTCTTTCCATCACAACTAGCCTGCCACTTCAACACCTTGCATTTAAGTGGACATGTGTCTGTGTAGTCCTATAGATACGTGCATTATAAGTAGCTAGCTGGTGGTGTTGCTGAATGTCAGCTATTGTCACAAGTGAACTTCTTAGGTAGCCAACTCATCACCCTGAGTAATATTGCACGTACTCAAGCGTGTTTATTGTATGGACTATACTTTACCAATTTCTGTGTTTTATGCTGAAGCAATGCAATTTGGAATCTTCTGGTGTAAGAATGGACGTCCAGTAAGGGCCCTCCCACCTGAACACGTTGGGACTGGAGGGTTGTCAGAGAACTGAATTTCAGGTCTTCAGCTGGTCTTGCTCCACATACAACATGGGCCCTGTACTTGCCAGCATTGCTGCATCTTCCCACTTCCCTAGTTGAACTACCATTACTCTCGATATCACAGATCTTGAGCTTACATGGAGAGTGAGTGAGGACAACTCCCTTGAGTAGGTCTGGCCGAGCTCTCTGCTTTGACCTGGAGTGAGAAGAACTAAAGGGAACTGCTGGACGTGGTCCACGTTAAGAGGAACAGCAAATGTTTGTTAGTGCACATGTAGAAAGGAGAAGTGAAAAGGAAGCACACCGAATGTAGCGAGCGTTCCTATGGGTGTGGCTAGCACTGCAGTAGGCATGGCTTCTTGAAGTGCAGCGTGTGTGAAGATTAGTGGTCTACTGTAGTGCATGCCAGTTGTGTGGGGAGGAGTAGGTTGACGCCCCCCCCCCCCCCCCCCCCCCTTGAGGACTGATGGGTTTCTGGAGTTAGTGCCAGTTTACTACCTTCCGGAAGGATTCAACGAACGCTGGAAGGGGTTCCCCCCTCCCCCCAATTTTTTTTGACCGAAACCAACATTGGGAATACTTAGAAGTGCCAAATTGAGCAGTGTACCACTACAGGCTTGGACCATGCTGTCAGCTACAACACACCACAGTGTACCACTACAGGCTTGGACCATGCTGTGAGCTACAACACACCACAGTGTACCACTACAGGCTTGGACCATGCTGTCAGCTACAACACACCACAGTGTACCACTACAGGCTTGGACCATGCTGTGAGCTACAACACACCACAGTGTACCACTACAGGCTTGGACCATGCTGTGAGCTCTACCAACACACCACAGTGTACCACTACAGGCTTGGACCATGCTGTGAGCTACAACACACCACAGTGTACCACTACAGGCTTGGACCATGCTGTGAGCTCTACCAACACACCACAGTGTACCACTACAGGCTTGGACCATGCTGTGAGCTACAACACAGTGTACCACTACAGGCTTGGACCATGCTGTGAGCTACAACACACCACAGTGTACCACTACAGGCTTGGACCATGCTGTGAGCTACAACACACCACAGTGTTCCACTACAGGCTTGGACCATGCTTTGAGCTACAACACACCACAGTGTACCACTAAGGCTTGGACCATGCTGTGAGCTACAACACACCACAGTGTACCACTACAGGCTTGGACCATGCTGTGAGCTACAACACACCACAGTGTACCACTACAGGCTTGGACCATGCTGTGAGCTACAACACACCACAGTGTACCACTACAGGCTTGGACCATGCTGTGAGCTACAACACACCACAGTGTACCACTACAGGCTTGGACCATGCTGTCAGCTACAACACACCACAGTGTACCACTACAGGCTTGGACCATGCTGTCAGCTCTAGTCAACACACCACAGTGTTCCACTACAGGCTTGGACCATGCTGTGAGCTACAACACACCACAGTGTACCACTACAGGCTTGGACCATGCTGTGAGCTACAACACACCACAGTGTTCCACTACAGGCTTGGACCATGCTTTGAGCTACAACACACCACAGTGTACCACTAAGGCTTGGACCATGCTGTCAGCTACAACACACCACAGTGTACCACTACAGGCTTGGACCATGCTGTGAGCTACAACACACCACAGTGTACCACTACAGGCTTGGACCATGCTGTCAGCTACAACACACCACAGTGTACCACTACAGGCTTGGACCATGCTGTGAGCTACAACACACCACAGTGTACCACTACAGGCTTGGACCATGCTGTGAGCTCTACCAACACACCACAGTGTACCACTACAGGCTTGGACCATGCTGTGAGCTACAACACACCACAGTGTACCACTACAGGCTTGGACCATGCTGTGAGCTCTACCAACACACCACAGTGTACCACTACAGGCTTGGACCATGCTGTGAGCTACAACACAGTGTACCACTACAGGCTTGGACCATGCTGTGAGCTACAACACACCACAGTGTACCACTACAGGCTTGGACCATGCTGTGAGCTACAACACACCACAGTGTTCCACTACAGGCTTGGACCATGCTTTGAGCTACAACACACCACAGTGTACCACTAAGGCTTGGACCATGCTGTGAGCTACAACACACCACAGTGTACCACTACAGGCTTGGACCATGCTGTGAGCTACAACACACCACAGTGTACCACTACAGGCTTGGACCATGCTGTGAGCTACAACACACCACAGTGTACCACTACAGGCTTGGACCATGCTGTGAGCTACAACACACCACAGTGTACCACTACAGGCTTGGACCATGCTGTCAGCTACAACACACCACAGTGTACCACTACAGGCTTGGACCATGCTGTCAGCTCTAGTCAACACACCACAGTGTTCCACTACAGGCTTGGACCATGCTGTGAGCTACAACACACCACAGTGTACCACTACAGGCTTGGACCATGCTGTGAGCTACAACACACCACAGTGTTCCACTACAGGCTTGGACCATGCTTTGAGCTACAACACACCACAGTGTACCACTAAGGCTTGGACCATGCTGTGAGCTACAACACACCACAGTGTACCACTACAGGCTTGGACCATGCTGTCAGCTACAACACACCACAGTGTACCACTACAGGCTTGGACCATGCTGTGAGCTACAACACACCACAGTGTACCACTACAGGCTTGGACCATGCTGTGAGCTCTACCAACACACCACAGTGTACCACTACAGGCTTGGACCATGCTGTGAGCTACAACACAGTGTACCACTACAGGCTTGGACCATGCTGTGAGCTACAACACACCACAGTGTACCACTACAGGCTTGGACCATGCTGTGAGCTACAACACACCACAGTGTTCCACTACAGGCTTGGACCATGCTTTGAGCTACAACACACCACAGTGTACCACTAAGGCTTGGACCATGCTGTGAGCTACAACACACCACAGTGTACCACTACAGGCTTGGACCATGCTGTGAGCTACAACACACCACAGTGTACCACTACAGGCTTGGACCATGCTGTGAGCTACAACACACCACAGTGTACCACTACAGGCTTGGACCATGCTGTGAGCTACAACACACCACAGTGTACCACTACAGGCTTGGACCATGCTGTCAGCTACAACACACCACAGTGTACCACTACAGGCTTGGACCATGCTGTCAGCTCTAGTCAACACACCACAGTGTTCCACTACAGGCTTGGACCATGCTGTGAGCTACAACACACCACAGTGTACCACTACAGGCTTGGACCATGCTGTGAGCTACAACACACCACAGTGTTCCACTACAGGCTTGGACCATGCTTTGAGCTACAACACACCACAGTGTACCACTAAGGCTTGGACCATGCTGTGAGCTACAACACACCACAGTGTACCACTACAGGCTTGGACCATGCTGTCAGCTACAACACACCACAGTGTACTGGCATGGGTGGAAAATTAGCTGCTTGACCACGTATAGAGTAGTGCTTCCTGTAGCCATGGCAATAGTAATGTTTTGCACTTTCGAGCTACAACAGCAGGTTTTGAGGTCCCCGATTTTACTGCCTGTACCTTGGGTATGATGAAACAGTTTTTGGTATCAAAAGAGAGCACACAGAGAGATCTATGTTCATAATATATGTATATATCAATTCATAGAGTGAAGTGTGCAGAATTTATGGAGCTCCAAAGTTGTAACCACAGGGTGACTCTTTGTATAAATAAACGTATCATCACTCTTATTTCTTGAGCTGTATACAATGAAGTACAATGAAGTGGGTGGCTGAATAGTCCCTCACTCAAGAATGGTTGACAATAATGAGCAGAAACTTGAAATGAGATAGAATGGTGGGGGGGGGGGGGGGGGGGGGGGGGGGGGAGAAATTGAAGGATAATAAATAAATGGTCTAAATGGTCTACTCCATCGATGAAGTCTGGAACTGTGCTGTGTTAGCTGCATAGTGCAATTGCAGCTGGTAAGGGGTCATCAAAATGGATGTCTTACTCATATCTGGTAAGGGATCGTTGCACTGTTTGTGTTTTGCTTCACAGTAATTAGATCACTAGTAAGGGGTCAGTGTGTGTGTGATGATTCTGTGTGTGTGATGATTCTGTGCTCCTCTTATTGTGAGTTGGAATATATTTTCTTTCTTGACTCCTCCCCTTGTAGCTGCAGCAAAGACCGACACAGCTGCACCTTCTTCCCGATGAGTTCTACCCCACAGCACGCATGGTAACTTTCCTGCATAATGACACCACTTGATGTCAAATTTATCCCAACCTCTGGAGCCCCTGTGATATATTTGGCGTGATCTGTTGCCCTCGGATGTTGATCACACCAGGGTGTTGGATGTTGATCACACCAGGGTCTTGGATGTTGATCACTCCAGGGTCTTGGATGTTGATCACTCCAGGGTCTTGGATGTTGATCACACCAGGGTCTCGGATGTTGATCACACCAGGGTCTCGGATGTTGATCACACCAGGGTCTCGGATGTTGATCACACCAGGGTCTTGGATGTTGATCACTCCAGGGTCTTGGATGTTGATCACTCCAGGGTCTCGGATGTTGATCACACCAGGGTCTTGGATGTTGATCACACCAGGGTCTCGGATGTTGATCACACCAGGGTCTTGGATGTTGATCAACCAGGGTCTCGGATGTTGATCACACCAGATCTTGGATGTTGATCACACGAGGGTCTTGGATGTTGATCACATGAGGGTGTATATATATGTACACTCTGGAACACTATCCCTTTAGCTTACTCCCTCAAGTAGTGACAGCTCGAAATTGGGAAATCTATGCCGGTAAATAACCATATTTGACAGGAAGTAACCATTGTGTAGCGGAAAATAACCATGGGGGGGGGGAGGGGGAGTGGAGGGGCATTTTTGCCTGCCCCAAACCTGCCTAGCATTAGTACGAGGGTATTGGTTTTCATGTACGAAGGAATAATAATTAGTATGTCTATGAGAATATTAGTTTGTTACATCACACAAGGCAAGCTTAGTTCATGAGTCTCAGGATGATTAGAGGACAACTCAACACTCGGACTCCTATTCTTAACAGCGAAAGAAATAGTGCCAGCTTGGTGTAGCTCACACACTTCTTGCTGGTGGTAGCCATGGATACACACAACTCAATAGTGCCAGCTTGAAGCTAGTGGTAGCTCATACACTTCTTGCTGGTGGTAGCCATGGATACACACAACTCAATAGTGCCAGCTTGAAGCTAGTGGTGTAGCTTGTAATGATTCTTGCCATTGTTGGTCTCATGCACACACAACCCAATAGGCAGCTGCTTCAGAATAGTTGTTGAGGCCATGCCTAATTTGGACTATCAAGCTAATAATGATTGTGTATAGATCACATCCTTTAATTAATTTGACTGATGACATCTTGGGAAATTTGATATGGGGTAGTGGCTTAATCAACCCTTCTTGATATTTGTCCACACGGATTGCGTTGTTTGTTGTCCATAATTAGCTGGAGGAAGGTGTTGGCGGAGGGCGTATCTTTGTGGTTGCAGGGATGCCACAGTTGGCAGACTATGTGTATCAGGACTACCAGGTCCGGATGCAGGCTCTACAGAAACAGGTCCAGCAGGTAAGGGATCAGCAGAAATAGTGTGTGGAGTGTATGAGATACATGATATACATGAGCTATTAAATGTCGTGCACATGCAGTCATCCCATGTTGGTCTGGAAAATCAAATGCTGCAGAAGGATCCAGTACCAAAAGTACTTATGGACGTCGACACAGAAATTGTAAGTAATGAACCCTGACCCTCTAAGAAGATTTCTTAACTGCATGTCCCCAAACACTTTTAAATGTATCAAGTGGAGGTGTGAAATAAACATTAATTATGGATGAAATAATTACACTTGGCTCATTTAAAAAGTATTATTAGTAAGTAATACAATGCCCATTATCATCTAAAGGTATGAAATATCAACGATAGTTAGGAGACAAAGTTTCAGAAAACATGTCACCAATTTGTCTGGTTTAACACCATGGAGATCTGCCACAGGATCACCATGGAGATCTGCCACAGGATCTTGAACTGCTTCAACAACATTTTGATTTGTGCCAATAGCATCAAATTATAATCACAGATATATTAATAATAATAGTAATTATAATCACATACATCTACTGATATATTAATAATAATAGTAATTATAGTCTACTGATATATTAATAATAATAGTAATTATAATCACATACATCTACTGATATATTAATAATAATAGTAATTATAATCACATACATCTACTGATATATTAATAATAATAGTAATTATAATCACATACATCTACTGATATATTAATAATTATAATCACATACATCTACTTATATTCAAGTAATAAAGTTAACAGCATTGGCTTCTCATCACATCATTAGCTGAACAAGGAGGGGATTGAGGTGAACCAGGAGGGGATCGAGGTGAACCAGGAGAGGATCGAGGTGAACCAGGAGGGGATCGAGGTGAACCAGGAGAGGATCGAGGTGAACCAGGAGGGGATCGAGGGGATGGAGGTGAACCAGGAGGGGATCGAGGTGAACCAGGAGAGGATCGAGGTGAACCAGGAGGGGATCGAGGTGAACCAGGAGGGGATCGAGGTGAACCAGGAGAGGATCGAGGTGAACCAGGAGGGGATCGAGGTGAACCAGGAGAGGATCGAGGTGAACCAGGAGGGGATCGAGGTGAACCAGGAGGGGATCGAGGTGAACCAGGAGGGGATCGAGGGGATGGAGGTGAACCAGGAGGGGATCGAGGTGAAGGGTATCGAGGTGAACCAGGAGGGGATCGAGGCGAACCAGGAGGGGATCGAGGCGAACCAGGAGGGGATCGAGGTGAACCAGGAGGGGATCGAGGTGAACCAGGAGGGGATCGAGGCAAACCAGGAGGGGATCGAGGTGAACCAGGAGGGGGTCGAGGTGAACCAGGAGGGGATCGAGGCGAACCAGGAGGGGATCGAGGGGATGGAGGTGAACCAGGAGGGGATCGAGGTGAACCAGGAGGGGATCGAGGGGATGGAGGTGAACCAGGAGGGGATCGAGGTGAACAAGGAGGGGATCGAGGTGAACCAGGAGGGGATCGAGGTGAAGGGGGTCGAGGTGAACCAGGAGGGGATCGAGGCGAACCAGGAGGGGGTCGAGGTGAACCAGAAGGGGATCGAGGTGAACCAGGAGGGGATCGAGGAGGGGATCGAGGTGAACAAGGAGGGGATCGAGGTGAACCAGGAGGGGATTGAGGTGAACAAGGAGGGGATCGAGGTGAACCAAGAGGGGATCGAGGTGAACCAGAAGGGGATCGAGGTGAACCAGGAGGGGATTGAGGTGAACAAGGAGGGGATCGAGGTGAACCAGAAGGGGATCGAGGTGAACCAGGAGGGGTTGGCGCAAGATGCTAAGCAGACATGATCAATGCATGCAATCTGGTGCACATATTTCAATCCCACACTACTAACTTATATGACTGCTGGCATGTAAGTTAGTTCTCCATGATTGCTGCATGAAAGTAAGCCTTCTTTGTGTCAATAAGTTTCTCACATGCTCCAGTGGAGTCAGTGACACTGAACATTATTAGTAGCAAATAGTAAGTAAGCTTCTTGTTACCAACGTCCTTTGGTCTTCTTTAAAATGCAAGGTCATCTTGCTGTAACAATCAGACACATCTTGCTCATGTGCAAATCATGTGACCTGTTTGGCTAAAAACCAATTAAAATATTAACCTACAAATTATCATTCTAGTTTATTATTAGAATAGTTGGTATTTAAAATGAGCCAGATTGTTGATGATGTAATGTATCTGTCATTGTGTATGTGCCTACTGCATGAGTGGAAATTACATGGCAAAAAAAAGGTCTGGATTAGCAGAGTCAATTGAACTTGTAACACTTAGTGTGATACCTTGACACTGCATTAACTAATTCCCTCCCTTGATCAGACATGATCATCTTTGGCCAGCCATGCCAACAAAAGACAGCAAAAAGAAAATCAGCTCCACCAATCGCTGTCTTGTCGGAAAGAGGTGCAGCCTCGGGCCACTTAGAAAAGTAACCAGTAAGAGTATTTGTTTCCTCGCTGTGATCAGGAAAAGGATCTGCAAGGAATAGATCGCTAATAAGCAAAGAAATCTACTAGAAGAGTATTGGGAGGTTCATGTACAAATATATATAGCAGGGTTCATTGCAGGTCAATTTCCTTATAAGTCTATAGCAGCCATTCTTCAAAAAGTGCAAATGAAAAACAACATCAGGAGGGGTGTGAGGTCGGCCAGGGGGGGTGTGAGGTCGGCCAGGAGGGGTGTGAGGTCGGCCAGGAGGGGTGTGAGGTCGGCCAGGAGGGGTGTGAGGTCGGCCAGGAGGGGTGTGAGGTCGGCCAGGAGGGGTGTGAGGTCGGCCAGGAGGGGTGTGAGGTCGGCCAGGAGGGGTGTGAGGTCGGCCAGGAGGGGTGTGAGGTCGGCCAGGAGGGGTGTGAGGTCGGCCAGGAGGGGCGTGAGGTCGGCCAGGAGGGGCGTGAGGTCGGCCAGGAGGGGCGTGAGGTCGGCCAGGAGGGGCGTGAGGTCGGCCAGGAGGGGCGTGAGGTCATTCAGGAGGGGCATGAGGTCGGCCAGGAGGGGCATGAGGTCGGCCAGGAGGGGTGTGAGGTCGGCCAGGAGGGGTGTGAATCTAGATCACAATCACATGAGAACTAAATTGTAAACTTGGACTTCCAAATATGGCACACGTATGTTTGGGATATATGCACATACATATATACCTCATATATATTATATATATATTAGCTATATATATAGAGAGAGAGTTTTACTGCACTTTCACCAGAAATTGAAAGCAGCCATCTTTACTTAGCTTTTGTTAAGCTGCCCACGTGATGATGAGTGACACGGCATTGTCTTAGTTTGTGCGTGTGTGTGTGTGTTGCTGTTGTTTTTTCTCAAAATACTAAATTTTTACCAAACTTGGCAGGCAGATTAGCTCGTCTGATTCATCCAGAAGTAGATCTTTGCCACCCTCACTCCACGTTAGTTGGGACAAGGAGGCCTGGCTAAGCATGCATCATTTCCGAAGCTTCTTAACATCGTCTATATTCCCTGACTTCGCTGTATACCAACACCTTTTATAGTGCTGCAGCAAGGGCCAAAAAAGAGCCTTATTTTTCGAGATACCCAAACCAGCAATACCACGTTTTCTAATGTGGCTCACCTACTATCCCTGGTGGTCTCTGCTGCTCTACTATTACCAGCTGCTGCTGCACATTAGCTCAGGCCACATATGCGGTGCCCGATTGGTGGGCGGAAAATCGCGGATGCAGCGAGAAAGCAGAAGGGGATAAAATAAACCAAGGGGGGATAAAATAATATTTATTCGGGGGATAAAATAAACTGTGACATCGACTTGCAAGCAAGCGCGGGGAGGGGGGGGGTATTGCCGCGCCATGATGTATGTATGTACAGGAACAAATGAGAACAGGTGACCAGTATATCTCTGGTCAGTCTTGGGGCTGAAATAAATATATCTGGTCAGTCTTGCAAAGACACCTAGGGGGCTTAAATAAATATCTGTGGTCAGTCTTGGGGCTGAAATAAATATATCTGGTCAGTCTTGGGGCTGAAATAAATATATCTGGTCAGTCTTGGGGCTGAAATAAATAATCTGGTCAGTCTTGCAAAGACACCTAGGGGGCTTAAATAAATATCTGTGGTCAGTCTTGGGGCTGAAATAAATATATCTGGTCAGTCTTGGGGCTGAAATAAATCTTGGGGCTGAAATAAATATATCTGGTCAGTCTTGGGGCTGAAATAAATAATCTGGTCAGTCTTGCAAAGACACCTAGGGGGCTTAAATTAATATCTCTGGTCTAGGGGGCTGAAATAAATATCTCTGGTCAGTCTTGCAAAGACACCTAGGGGGCTTAAATAAATATCTCTGGTCAGTCTTGCAAGGACGCTGCCACTTAAATAATGCGGGCGGGAATGGTACGAAAAATGACTTAGCTGGAGATGGCTGCACGGGCAAGTGAGAATGGCATGGCGCTGCTTATAAAAAATAATAAAAACTGCTTATAGAATAGTCGGTGGGTTTACTGTGGAAGCTACAGCTATGAATATGCTTTGTACTGAAATCTGAAAATAGTTATCTGAAATCATAACAGAAATAGTTTCGTATACAGATTTTAGATTGTGGTATATATATAGAGAGAGAGAGTTGCAAAAAACTAGATTCACTTGCTCTTTATCTGCTTATCATTCTCTTAGAAACACGCATCTTCCAATCTCTCTTCATCCCTCGCCCAAAAAGTTTTGGTCTTTTGTTCATTCCACAATAAAAAGACCATCTTCTGTACCAACTCTCGTACCAAACGGCAACATGTTCTCTTCTAGCCGCGATAAAGCTGAAGTACTCTTCAATTCATGCTATCCTCCAATTGTATCCTACCCTCTTCCTTTCCAGACTTCCCAACCATCCTATCCTCACTCTCTCTGTACAGAATCTGATGTTATTGGCTCGTTTACCTTCTTCCACAACCTCTGGCCCTGATTTGATCTCCTCTAGAATGCTTAAATCTACATGCCTATCCATAGTTGCCCCCCTTACATATATCTTTAACTTATTCTTGTCTCAAGGACGTCTTCCAGTTGATTGGAAAAACTCCTTCATTGTTCCCATCCTTAAATGTTCATCTAATCTTGACAATCCCTCTAACTATCGGCCCATTTCCTTACTCTCTATAGTTAGTAAGCTGCTTGAAAAGCATGTTCACTCTCTCCTTTACAAATTCTGTACTAAACACAATGTCATCTCTTCTTCTCAATTTGGATTTCTTCCCCATCGGTCCACTTCATCAGCCCTTCTCTTGGCCAATCATTCCTTTCACTCACTTCTTCAAAATGGTAGGGCTTGTTTTCTAGACCTAAAAAAGATATTTGATTGTGTTCCTCACAAACAGGAACAAACCGTTAATCCCTTCCTGCACTTCCCTCCTTACCTCCCTAACTGTCTTCACTCCTATCTTTCAGTGGGTTCACAACAGGTGAACGTCACAGGCAACACTCCTCACCTGTCCCTGTATCTTCTGGTGTCCTTCAGAGATCTATAATAGGTCCTCTCCTCTTTATCATTTATGCCAATGGTGTGTGTGTACTGTTCCTTTGTCTATCTCATCTAAGTCTATGCCGATGATATCCTTTATAATCACCTTCTCAATAATCAACTTCAAATTGTATTCACTCGACGTTTAGAGCATCTAGTCGAAACGTCGAGTGAATATAATTTGAAGCTGATTAGTCTACTGAGAGTTCATCGAGAATATCCTTCTTTTTTGCCCCATCAATTCTCATTCTGATTTTTCAGAAAGATCTAAACTGTACCACTGCCTGGCTTGCTTCCTAATCTCTCGCACTTAATCTTATGAAATCAAAATACATAATAAACATACTATGCCACCTCTGTGTATCTATGGTTCTCCAATTCAGTTAGTGACTGAGTTAAATACCTATCTTTTCTTCATGTCTATCCTGGGTCAATCACATTTTTTACATCTCTTCCAAGACCCGTAAATTTCTGGTCTTGTCATTTCTACTGCTATTCAGACACTTCTGCTCTTCTTTGCCTCTACACTTCTCTTATCCATTCTCATTTGGAGAACTGTTCTTTCCTCTGGGACCAATCATCTTATCTTTATCTCATCTTGATAAAGAATACTTTGCTTGTAATTATGTAAGACTACCCTTCTCTTCTCACTAAGCTTCCTTCCTTCTCTACCCTCTCATTGCCATAATGCCAAACTCATCTTTTTCTTCAAACTTATTCACAATAACATAGATTTTCCTTCTAGCCTCCCACCATGCCAACCAACTCACTGCAACAACCTCGATCCTTCCACCCCTGTAATCGTCTGCTAATCCCATACAGAACTCAGTTACTTGCCTCTCATTTCCCGTGCTGCTACTAGGCTCTGGAACTCTCTCCCCAGTTACATTAGCTAAGTCTGGGACACAGTTTATGAATTCCCAATACTTTAGCTCTAGCTAGTAAGATAATCTATATAGCTGCTATGCATTGAAAACCATTTATGTTCAAAATCAATCATAACTGTAGTTGGTATTATAATGCCTTCATTGTTGGTGCTCGGCGTCATCCACCATTGAGAAACTTCCTTGCCTTCATTGCTGGTGCTCGGCATCATCCACCATTGAGAAACTCCCCTAAGGCTCAGATAAAGCTTCTACACTCCATCTGTCCATGTTTCTAAGGGAAGGAGATGGGGGAAAAGATAAAAGTGAGCGATAGAAAAAGGTGTGGGGGGAGAAGCTCCCTTGGGCTCGGGTAGAGTTTCTACACTCCATTCATGTTTCTATAGAATGGATGTTGAAAGTTTCATATGAACAGGTTCTGCTCAAGTGGAAATAATCATCAGGATAATGGCCTTGCTAACTGGAGATGATCTTCCCATCCCAGCCTCAGTTAGCAATCTGTAAGGAACATCTCTTAGCATAACAATCCAAACAATCCAATCTTATGACATCAATAATAGTGTTAGGCCTGCAGGCTTAGGATCAACAATGCTAGGAATTTAAGTTAAATTGTCTTATTAGGAATCGTGCTTGTCTATCTCTTCATCGCACCTGCTCTGCCACACTGCCTTCCTTGTATTCATTTTCAACGGAAACTTACACAAGTTGGAGAAAAATACTGCGAGTGCATGCGAACCACAATCATGTTAAAAAATGATACGCGCGCCGCAGTCGACTTCTGCATTGCTACACTTGCAACACGAGTCGTCTCCTTCATATCTTTTCACCTCATCCGCTCCGAGCTATAGTGCATGCGAACCACAATCATGTTAAAAAATGGTACGCGCGCCGCAGTCAGTTACAACACGAGTCCTCCTTCATCTCTTTTCACCTCATCCGTTGAGGGTTTGCCTCGCGAGGTCTACCTAGCCCATTGAACTGGTACTGAGCTATAGTACAATGATTTTGCCACCAGTAAAGGAATCATTTTTAAGGGAAGCTATCTATTAGACAATTCATCAATTGAGTTCTTCCCAACAGCTCACTCGTCTCGTAAGTGACACGTGACCCTGGTAAAGCGTCGAATTTGGTAATGAAAGTTCGTAGGGTAGCTGCAGTGGACGCTGTGGAGTTCCTGGAGGTTACGAGCCAGCGGGAACCTGCCATACTGTGTGGTTTGGACCTGGGGAAGGCGCAAGACCTGTGGAATCCGGACTATTTGAGCCACAAAGTTGGAAGCCAGCCTGTGAAAGTTCACGTGTGCCCAGAGGCACAGATGAACTTCATCACAAAAAACTTTGTTTACAGGTTTGAAGGTTGTTTGTGGAAGCCATGTAGGATACAGATGCAGTATACATGATGTGGTGATCTTGACTAGACAAATTGTCTGTTGAATTTGGTCAGGTTGTCATGGTTAGTGTAGATGTGGCTACTGTGCATACATCTGGTGCATACATGGCAGGAAAAAGTTGGGGGGATGGAGTATGAAATTTGTCTGGGGGGTTGAGCTAACATCAGACCTGGTCTTGGAGGCCATGCCTCCACAATTCATGAATAAATGCCATCTTGAATCCACATGAACTGTGTGTGCTGCATCAACAAGGGCTTGGTGTTCTTCTGCAGGACTCTACCCTTCCAGGAATTTGTCTGCCGAAGCAGTTGCAAGAAGAACACGGAATACTTCCTGACTCCAGTTCGGCAGCTTATAGTTTTGTGATGTGTACGTGTACATGATAACTTTTGATGCACACGCACATCTCAGGACGAATACTATTACCTGCGTTCATTGGGATCAGGTGATGCACGTAAGAGTGTAGCAGACTTCCCCATGGACTATCCTTCGCTGGCAGCTGACCTGAAGCTCCCTATTCTTTTCCCTCAACACAAGTACTTCTCTTCTGTTTTACGTGTGGGGTCAGCTGGCATGCAGCTATGGACACACTACGATGTACGATGTACTGTTTTGTTCTGAGGAGGTTGTGCACGTACCATTAGTGGGTAGAGATAAGGACAATGTTTCTTGCCAATTGGCAGTGACTCGGGATCTCTGGGGGTGGAGTGCACGTGTGCAACCTCCTCTGGATTGGTTGTAGAGCAAGGTCATGTGAGCACAGGTTGTTGTCATGTGATCTGCAGGTGATGGACAACCTGTTAGTGCAGGTGGTTGGGTCCAAGCGAGTAATTCTGTTCCCCCCATCAGATGCACCTTACCTCTACCTCGAAGGAGACAAATCTCAAGTGACAGACATCAACTCTCCAGATCTAGACAAGTTCCCCAAGTTTGGCAGTGTGCACCGCTTCGAAGCTGTGCTAGAGCCGGGTGAGGTGCTGTTCCTACCAGCACTGTGGTTCCATCATGTGACTGCACTAGAGTTTGGGGTGGCTGTAAATGTTTTCTGGAGACATCTTGAAGAGAAGTTCTACGATAGCAAAGACCCCTACGGGAACAAGGCACCGCCTCAGGTGCAGAGAGCCATGCAGGCAGTGGATAAGTCTGTGAAGCTGCTGGAGGGACTACCTGCAGACCACATGGAGTTCTATGGTGGGAGGCTTGCAGCTTTACTGCAGAGAAAACTTGCAAGTAGGACGGAGAATATCTAGTTTAGAATAAGACGAGGAGGTTTACTTCAAGCATGGGGGTGCTTTTGTGTGATTACTAGGGGAATGATTGTGTTTCAGCCGCTTTTCCCCTCATGTGAATTCAAATTCCACAACATCCCCTCCCCCCTGATATGTGTGTGTACATCTTTTTTGTTGTCAGAATTGAGTGCCTAGTGTAGAAGCCAAAGTCAAGAAATAGAAACACGACTGACATAGAAACCATTACATCATTGCAGATATGACATCAATAAGAACAGGTACATCACATCGATATGAACAAGTATATACATCATAGAGGGGGTAATTTCCATCTGAAAGTTGGGGTGGGGAGGCAAGAGCAGCAGTAATGCTGGTCACCCTATACAGGGGGCTTGCCAAGTAATTTTTGAAAATAAGGTTGCAATTCTACTACTTAAACTGCCAGATATGGTTGTCATAAAGACCTAAATAGTTGGTCAGAGAGATACATTCAACTACCGCTAGCCAAAGATGGATGAGCGCATCTCTCTTCTATACAGTCATTGGTGACTTGCTTGAGGCTTAGTTCCTTCACCAGCTCCTTCATATACAGTGCATCACAAGATGGTTGAGACAGTTGTTCAACATGGCTGTGTGGAGATAAGGCTTCACCCTTCTCAGTGCATGGACATGGCTGTGCAGAGGTAAGGCTTCACCCTTCTCAGTGCATGGACATGGCTGTGCAGAGGTAAGGCTTCACCCTTCTCAGTGCATGGACATGGCTGTGTGGAGGTAAAGCTTCACCCTTCTCAGTGCATGGACATGGCTGTGCAGAGGTAAGGCTTCACCCTTCTCAGTGCATGGACATGGCTGTGCAGAGGTAAGGCTTCACCCTTCTCAGTGCATGGACATGGCTGTGCGGAAGGCTTCACCCTTCTCAGTGCATGGACATGGCTGTGCAGAGGTAAGGCTTCACCCTTCTCAGTGCATGGACATGGCTGTGCAGAGGTAAGGATTCACCCTTCTCAGTGCATGGACATGGCTGTGCGGAGGTAAGGCTTCACCCTTCTCAGTACATTGAAGGCACGTTCAGAGCGAGTATTTGTGCTGGATTAACGACATGACTTCCGGTATGAGGGACCAGATTTTTTTTTTTAATATACGCATTTGCAATGCATCTCCCCTTCATCTTAACTGAAACTGATAGGACTCGGCCATAACTGAAATCATAGGGTATTGGGTCGGTGTATAACTGGCCGAGTCGGTCAATATTTTGTGAGACAAGTTCCCCAAATGCTCCTTTTGCAAGAACTTGGTCACAGGTTGCATGGTGCAATCAAAACTCTACAATGCAGATAGTAACTAGTGTGCAAACTTTCAAAGTAGATCTGGCAGTAAAAGTCCACATAGGAATGGTGCTCAGGTTGAGCGTTGAGTATTACCTTGATGGCATTTTGTGGAAGTGAAGGTGCTTGTACATAACTCCACTTTCACTGCAGCACGAGAGCCCTTGGTTCACAATGGAGGCTTGCATCCCTGTCTGATCATATACCTAGAAGAACATTGACGGAAAGCTTGGCATTCTCTTGAGCATCCACTGCACAAAACTTTGCCCTCTGAAGGCTAGTGCTGAGATTACTAGAATGCGAAGTACTGCAATGGCAAGTTGAAGACTATTAAATCTGGTTATCACGTCTGCTTTACACGCAGAAGGTCTCTGGTTCCAACCCTGAAGAAACCTGCTTTTTTTTTCTTCCTTCATTTTCCCCCTTCTTCCTTTCCAAATTTGGAACTTGTTTGCGTTTTATCATGCAGCACAATCTTGTCTTCATTTCAGAGTCACTGACATTGTCTTGACTGCATGTGCACGACATTGGATGACTGCATGTGCACGACATTGGATGACTGCGTGTGCACGACATTGGATGACTGCGTGTGCACGACATTGGATGACTGCGTGTGCACGACATTGGATGACTGCATGTGCACGACATTGGATGACTGCGTGTGCACGACATTGGATGACTGCATGTGCACGACATTGGATGACTGCATGTGTACGACATTGGATGACTGCGTATTGTAAAACAAATACTACCGTCCGTATACTCATGGTCACATGACTCTTTTCAAGTGACAATTTCTTATGTCATCACGTTTATTTAGGAATGATTGCCGTCTTTTTGTGCACAGCACTGCATAGCATCCCTATATGGAGTTTACTGCATAGCATCCCTATATGGTAGCACTGCATAGCATCCTTATATGGTTGCACTGCATAGCATCCTTATATGGTTGCACTGCATAGCATCCTTATATGGTTGCACTGCATAGCATCCCTATATGGAGTTTACTGCATAGCATCCCTATATGGTAGCACTGCATAGCATCCTTATATGGTAGCACTGCATAGCATCCCTATATGGTAGCACTACATAGCATCCTTATATGGTTGCACTGCATAGCATCCTTATATGGTTGCACTGTATAGCATCCCTATATGGTAGCACTGCATAGCATCCCTATGCATAGCATCCATATATGTTGCACTGCTATTTTACTCTTTACAGTACGCATGTTTCCAAGCATTAGACTTGGAATTCAGGTTTGTCACACTTATATACTAACATTATTGGTGTAAGATTTTGTCTCTTCATCAACACCTTCCCCTTCTATATTATATGTGCAGTATCTGGTTCCTCAGCTAAGAAAAGATGATGAGGATGATGAAGAAATAACACTGCCTTAACATCTAATAAATGCATCAACACAAAACACAGCATGTGAAATATACTTCCCCTCATTATAACAAGGTGTTTGTATTATGTTATGTATTATTATAACATGGTGTTATGTAACATGGTGTTATGTATTATGTTATGTATTATTATAACATGGTGTTATGTATTATTATAACATTGTTATATATTATTATAACAAGTATTATGGTTATGTAGGTGTTATGTATTATTATAACAAGGTGTTATGTAATGGTTTATAACATGGTGTTATGTATTCTTTTATATATTATAACGGTGTTATGTATTATTATTATAAGGTGTTATGTATGCATTATTATAACATGGTGTTATGTATTATTATAACATGGTGTTACGTATATTATGGGTGTTACGTATTATTATAACAAGATGTGTACAATATGTTGTGTATTATTATAACATGGTGTTATGTATTATTAACATGGTGTTACGTATTATTATAACAAGATATATATTCTTGTTATGTATTATTATAACCCATGTAACATGGTGTTATGTATTATTATAACATGGATTATTATAACATGGTGTTAAGTATTATTTTATAAAAAGGTGTTATAACAAGGTGTTATGTATTATTAACATGGTATTATGTATTATCATAAGGTGTTGTGTATTATCATAACAAGGTGTGTATTATCGTAACAAGGTGTTATGTATTATTATAACAAGGTGTTATGTAATGGTTTATAACATGGTGTTATGTATTCTTTTATATATTATAACATGGTGTTATGTTAAGGTGTTATGTATGTATTATTATAACATGGTGTTATGTATTATTATAACATGGTGTTACGTATATTATGGGTGTTACGTATTATTATAACAAGATGTGTACAATATGTTATGTATTATTATAACATGGTGTTATGTAACATGGTGTTATGTATTATTAACATGGTGTTACGTATTATTATAACAAGATGTTATGTAATCTTATGTATTATTATAACCCATGTAACATGGTGTTATGTATTATTATAAAATGGATTATTATAACATGTTACGTATTATTTTATAAAAAGGTGTTATAACAAGGTGTTATGTATTATTATAACATGGTATTATGTATTATAACAAGGTGTTATGTATTATCATAAGGTGTTGTGTATTATCGTAACAAGGTGTTGTGTATTATCGTAACAAGGTGTTATGTATTATCATAACAAGGTGTTATGTATTATTATGACATGGTGTTATGATGTATAACATGGTGTTATGTAGTTATGTATTATTAACAAGGTGTTATGTATTATTATAACTTGGTGTTATGTATTATTATAACATTTATTATAACATGGTGTTATATATTATTATATAACATGGTGTTATGTATTATAGCATGGCGTTATGTATTATTATAACAAGGTGTTATGTAACAATGTATTATTATAACATGGTGTTATGTATTATTATGTTATGTATTATTATATTATAACAAGGTGTTATGTATTACCATAACATGGTGTTATGTAAACATGGTGTTATGTATTATAACATGGTGTTATGTATTATTATAGCAAGGTGTTAACATGGTGTTACGTATTATTATAGCAAGGTGTTAACGTGGTGTCACGTATTATTATAACAAGGTGTTAAGTATTATTATAACATGTTATGTATTATGACATGGTGTTATTATTATAACATGGCTTATAACACTTATAACATGGTGTTAGGTATTATTGATCGACTTGTTCTTGTACAACAGGTATTTGGTAGACTAGTATCAGTATTACACAGTTACTCTAATGCTGCGTAGCTGTGATTTTCTTAACAGGATCAAGTCATTGCCTCCACATCAAATATCCCCCCCCCAAGGTCGATCTGTATGTATATAGCATAGGAACAAAAGCATTGGGTAGTGAGAATGTCCATAGCTATCTAAATATATACGTCTTGATAATTTGTTACTACTACTACAGGAAACCTCGAGGGGGCTGAATCCTGGCAGTCTCATCCAGCTAAGTCCAACTAGGCCATGGTCAAACAACCCAATAAAGACGGAGAACAAGAGTCAGAACCAGAGAAATCTCTCAAAACTCCCTCCTATCTCTAGCTACTAGGAGAGGCCCCTCCAAACTGACTATCTTTATATGTCAAGGTCTTCCCTGAATCAGCAGTCAGATCCTCCGATGCTTGCTGCATGCCGGCAGCACTTCGGGGGACAGTTTATTATATCCGGGGAGGGGGTGAGGTGGGGGTGGATATTCAGCAATTTACTGAGGCGACACGTGAATGGACTTGAATACACAAGATCATGTTGGTTCCAAGTATGAACACAAAAACCCAAACTGCTATTTCATAAACATTAGTGCCCAAGAACATCTCTCTGAGACAAATATGATGGATGGCCTTCCCTCATGACATGTCTCTGGCGCTTGTGATACAAATATGCTTGGAAATGGTAATGGTGTTCTAACTAGGTGTGTGCGCATTCAGGTGGTTGCTGCTCAGGCCATGTCGGAGTCTTGATCCGAAGAACTGGTATCTTGTATCAGCTCTGGTGGCCGGTTCGTGTTCTTAAATAGGTCCTCATCGTCACTGGAGGACTCGCCTGGCTCCTTCTCCACAGGAGGCAGACGAGGGGAGGCAACTTCCTCAAGAAACGCACATGGCCTGAAATAATTTGTGACATGGATTAGCCTTGCATGTCACACATCTACACTTCACAAATGCATATATTCATGCACCATATTTATACACACACTACGTATATATATACACCCACCATATATATATGCACCATATTTATACACACCATATACAGTATATATTATACACCCACCATATATATACACACACCATATATATATTATACACCCACCATATATATATATATGCACCATATTTATACAAACACCATGTATATATAATTATACACACCATATATATACACACACCATATATATATACACACACACCATATATATACACACACCATATATATATACACACACAATATATATACATATATATACACACACCATATATATATATATATATACACACACCATATATATATATACACACCATATATATATATACACACACCATATATATATACACACACACCATATATATACACACACACCATATATATATATACACACACCATATATATACACCCACCATATATATATTTATACACACACCATATATACACACACACCATATATATACACACACCATATATACACACACACCATATATATACACACACCATATATATACACACACCATATATATATACACACACACCATATATATATACACACACCATATATATACACCCACCATATATATATTTATACACACACCATATATACACACACACCATATATATACACACACCATATATACATACACACCATATATATACACACACCATATATATATACACACCATATATACACACACCATATATATATACACACACCATATATATACACACACCATATATATAATATATACACACACCATATATACACACACCATATATATGCACACACCATATATATATATACACACACATCATATATATACACACACCCCATATATATACACACACATATATACACACACCATATATACACACACACCATATATATACACACCATATATATACACACCATATATATGCACACACACCATATATATACACACACCATATATATACACACACCATATATACACACACACCATATATATATACACACACACCATATATATATACACACACACCATATATATACACACACACCATATATACACACACCATATATATACACACACCATATATACACACACCATATATACACACACACCATATATATACACACCATATATACACACACACCATATATATACACACACCATATATACACACACACCATATATATACACACACCATATATATATACACACACCATATATATACACACACACCATATATATACACACCATATATATATACACACACACCATATATATACACACACCATATATATATACACACACACCATATATATACACACACACCATATATACACACACCATATATATATACACACACGCCATATATATACACACACCATATATATATATACACACACCATATATATATATATATATATACACACCATATATATATATATACACACACACCATATATATATATATACACACACCATATATATATACACACACACCATATATATATACACACACACCATATATATACACACACACCATATATACACACACCATATATATATACACACACGCCATATATATACACACACCATATATATATATACACACACCATATATATATATATATATACACACCATATATATATATATACACACACACCATATATATATATATACACACACCATATATATATATACACACACACCATATATATACACACACCATATATATACACACACACCATATATATACACACACACCATATATATACACACACCATATATATACACACACCATATTCCTTGCTGTTTGAGCATCTTGATCTGCATTGGATAGAGGATGTGCACAATTTCTGCCTGCACCTTGTGACCCTCTCGGATGGGCTCCACCACGACATAATCACCTGTCAGCATGGCACCCAATAAAACATTACATGATGAGATCACACCCACTATGATGAGACCACACCCACTATCCCTTCAGTGATGGCATCTCAGACCTAGCCTCATTGAGACCACACCCACTATCCCTTCAGTGGGAGCAGCTCAGACCTCACCTCTTTTTATCCAGACATTCTTCCGGAACTTAGTGGGCATGCTGACCAAAAATTTCGATCCATCATTGCACTCCACTTGGTGGAGGTTGTTACCACGACCACACGTTACCTAGACCAACACAAAACCACAATGTTATTACATCACCTGCACTTATTAGGTCCCGTCTTGTGAAGCCACACCCTCATTACTACACAGATGCCTGGACTACCACACACGTGCCCGGACTACCACACACGTGCCTGGACTACCACACATGTGCCTGGACTACCACACATGTGCCTGGACTACCACACATGTGCCTGGACTACCACACATGTGCCCGGACTACCACGGACTACCACACATGTGCCCGGACTACCACACACGTGCCTGGACTACCACACACGTGCCTGGACTACCACACATGTGCCTGGACTACAACACATGTGCCTGGACTACAACACATGTGCCTGGGGCCCTGGACTACCACACACATGCCTGGACTACCACACATGTGCCCGGACTACCACACACGTGCCTGGACTACCACACATGTGCCCGGACTACCACACACGTGCCCGGACTACCACACACGTGCCTGGACTACCACACATGTGCCTGGACTACCACACATGTGCCTGGACTACCACACATGTGCCTGGACTACCACACATGTGCCCGGACTACCACACACGTGCCCGGACTACCACACACGTGCCCGGACTACCACACATGTGCCTGGACTACCACACACGTGCCTGGACTACCATACATGTGCCTGGACTACCACACATGTGCCTGGACTACCACACATGTGCCTGGACTACCACACACGTGCCTGGACTACCACACATGTGCCCGGACTACCACACGTGCCTGGACTACCAGAGCCACGAGTAGTTCGATGCAGCAAAAGACAAATCCTAACACGAGCTTGATGTTCCGGAGGTTGTGGTCATAAAAGATGCTCTTTCTTCCTCCAAACCACGGGTAGAGACTAATGGTGATCTTATGGCAGTTCAAGAGGTTGTGACCTTGTTGACCCTCCAGTGAAGGGAATGTATTTCCAGCTGCTCCAATTGGTTGGAGACCAACAGATGAACTGATGAGAGGCTATGGGTACTTATGAGAGGCTGTGGGCAGCCGACATCATAGATGTGGCTGCTTCTTGTATGTTCTGTTTGTGTTATGAAGATGACTTCCACAGGAAGAGGCAGACTACAGGCTTGTCCACACTCAACTTAAACTGATGCACAGTAATGCGCGTTGGGGGGGAAAACTCTTCAAGTCAATGCACGTTCATTGTGTCCACACTAGCAGTGAGTTGAGATGGAGTGTTTTTTGCGTCATTTTCTTGCCATCAGCTACCTACAGACGTGCAGGAAACATTATCTGCCGAGAAGAAAGAGGAGAGAGATGAGGGAAAGGCAGAACCAACGAAGGTTGCATTGGCACGAACTTCAGATGCAGGGCATAGCAATAGTTCTCTAGCTATGTAGTTGGTCTAGCTAGCTAGCTATGGCTGCACAGATAGTGGCTCCAAAAGGTTCCAACTACAGCATCACGAAGACGCGAGTGAATGAAATTCTTTTCAATGCACTCTTTTGAATGCTTTCATTTTTTTTGCTCTGATTCGCATCAAACCACGAACCAAGGTGGACCAGAACCAAGGTGGACCAGAACCAAGGTGGAAGGTGGACCAGATCCAAGGTGGACCAGAACCAAGGTGGACCAGAACCAAGGTGGACCAGAACCAAGGTGGACCAGAACCAAGGTGGACCAGAACCAAGGTGGACCAGAACCAAGGTGGACCAGAACCTAGGTGGACCAGAACCAGATGGACCAGAACCAAGGTGGAGGTGGACCAGAACCAAGGTGGACCAGAACCAAGGTGGACCAGAACCAAGGTGGACCAGAACCAAGGTGGACCAGAACCAAGGTGGACCAGAACCAAGGTGGAAGGTGGACCAGAACCAAGGTGGACCAGAACCAAGGTGGACCAGAACCAAGGTGGACCAGAACCAAGGTGGACCAGAACCAAGGTGGAACAGAACCAAGGTGGACCAGAACCAAGGTGGACCAGAACCAAGGTGGACCAGAACCAGGGTGGACCAGAACCAAGGTGGACCAGAACCAAGGTGGACCAGAACCAAGGTGGACCAGAACCAAGGTGGACCAGAACCTAGGTGGACCAGAACCAAGGTGGACCAGAACCAAGGTGGACCAGAACCAAGGTGGACCAGAACCAAGGTGGACCAGAACCAAGGTGGACCAGAACCAAGGTGGAGGTGGACCAGAACCAAGGTGGACCAGAACCAAGGTGGACCAGAACCTAGGTGGACCAGAACCAGATGGACCAGAACCAAGGTGGAAGGTGGACCAGAACCAAGGTGGACCAGAACCAAGGTGGACCAGAACCAAGGTGGAAGGTGGACCAGATCCAAGGTGGACCAGAACCAAAGTGGACCAGAACCAAGGTGGACCAGAACCAAGGTGGACCAGAACCAAGGTGGACCAGAACCAAGGTGGACCAGAACCAAGGTGGACCAGAACCAGGGTGGACCAGAACCAGGGTGGACCAGAACCAAGGTGGACCAGAACCAAGGTGGACCAGAACCAAGGTGGACCAGAACCAAGGTGGACCAGAACCAAGGTGGACCAGAACCAAGGTGGACCAGAACCTAGGTGGACCAGAACCAAGGTGGACCAGAACCAAGGTGGACCAGAACCAAGGTGGACCAGAACCAAGGTGGACCAGAACCAAGGTGGACCAGAATAATGTGCATTATTTCAAGTGTGGGGGCCCAATGTGCATTAGCTTGTGCAGTGGGGACAGGCCTTATGTCTGAACCTTTAGCTCCCATTCCACATCTATTGAACTCCACCAGAACATGTCATTGAGGCTGTGATCAGGTCACAGATATGCAGCACCTTGTCCTGCTAGAGTTCCCATACTAGAAGTAAGTACGATGATGGGTCATCATTATTATCCTAAGGTATGATGCGGTCATCATTATTACCCTCTAGAAGTAAGGTATGATGATGTGTCATCATTATTATCAGGGGTGTATTTAGGGGGGGGCGGGGGGGGGCATTCGCCCCCCCTTGTATCATTCTCGCCCCCCCCTTGAAATTAGACACCACCCTTATACATTACATACACCATCATTGTATCATTCTCGCCCCCCCTTATTTTTCCATATCTCAAGTTCGCCCCCCCTTGGCAAAATTTCTGTATACAACCCTGATTATCCCACCTAGTCTGGAGCTAGAGGTCTCACCTAGTCTGATGCTAGAGGCCTCACCTAGTCTGATGCTAGAGGTCTCACCTAGTCTGATGCTAGAGGTCTCACCTAGTCTGATGCTAGAGGTCTCACCTAGTCTGATGCTAGAGGTCTCACCTAGTCTGATGCTAGAGGTCTCACCTAGTCTGATGCTAGAGGTCTCACCTAGTCTGATGCTAGAGGTCTCACCTAGTCTGATGCTAGAGGTCTCACCTAGTCTGATGCTAGAGGTCTCACCTAGTCTGATGCTAGAGGTCCCACCTAGTCTGATGCTAGAGGTCACCTAGTCTGATGCTAGAGGTCTCACCTAGTCTGATGCTAGAGGTCTCACCTAGTCTGATGCTAGAGGTCTCACCTAGTCTGATGCTAGAGGTCCCACCTAGTCTGATGCTAGAGGTCTCACCTAGTCTGATGCTAGAGGTCTCACCTAGTCTGATGCTAGAGGTCTCACCTAGTCTGATGCTAGAGGTCTCACCTAGTCTGATGCTAGAGGTCTCACCTAGTCTGATGCTAGAGGTCTCACCTAGTCTGATGCTAGAGGTCTCACCTAGTCTGATGCTAGAGGTCTCACCTAGTCTGATGCTAGAGGTCTCACCTAGTCTGATGCTAGAGGTCCCACCTAGTCTGATGCTAGAGGTCACCTAGTCTGATGCTAGAGGTCTCACCTAGTCTGATGCTAGAGGTCTCACCTAGTCTGATGCTAGAGGTCTCACCTAGTCTGATGCTAGAGGTCCCACCTAGTCTGATGCTAGAGGTCTCACCTAGTCTGATGCTAGAGGTCTCACCTAGTCTGATGCTAGAGGTCTCACCTAGTCTGATGCTAGAGGTCCCACCTAGTCTGATGCTAGAGGTCTCACCTAGTCTGATGCTAGAGGTCTCACCTAGTCTGATGCTAGAGGTCTCACCTAGTCTGATGCTAGAGGTCACCTAGTCTGATGCTAGAGGTCTCACCTAGTCTGATGCTAGAGGTCCCACCTAGTCTGATGCTAGAGGTCTCACCTAGTCTGATGCTAGAGGTCTCACCTAGTCTGATGCTAGAGGTCTCACCTAGTCTGATGCTAGAGGTCTCACCTAGTCTGATGCTAGAGGTCTCACCTAGTCTGATGCTAGAGGTCTCACCTAGTCTGATGCTAGAGGTCTCACCTAGTCTGATGCTAGAGGTCTCACCTAGTCTGATGCTAGAGGTCCCACCTAGTCTGATGCTAGAGGTCTCACCTAGTCTGATGCTAGAGGTCCCACCTAGTCTGATGCTAGAGGTCCCACCTAGTCTGATGCTAGAGGTCTCACCTAGTCTGATGCTAGAGGTCTCAGCTAGTCTGATGCTAGAGGTCTCAGCTAGTCTGATGCTAGAGGTCTCACCTAGTCTGATGCTAGAGGCCTCACCTAGTCTGATGCTAGAGGTCTCACCTAGTCTGATGCTAGAGGTCACCTAGTCTGATGCTAGAGGTCTCACCTAGTCTGATGCTAGAGGTCTCACCTAGTCTGATGCTAGAGGTCTCACCTAGTCTGATGCTAGAGGTCTCACCTAGTCTGATGCTAGAGGTCTCACCTAGTCTGATGCTAGAGGTCTCACCTAGTCTGATGCTAGAGGTCTCACCTAGTCTGATGCTAGAGGTCTCACCTAGTCTGATGCTAGAGGTCTCACCTAGTCTGATGCTAGAGGTCTCACCTAGTCTGATGCTAGAGGTCTCACCTAGTCTGATGCTAGAGGTCTCACCTAGTCTGATGCTAGAGGTCTCACCTAGTCTGATGCTAGAGGTCTCACCTAGTCTGATGCTAGAGGTCTCACCTAGTCTGATGCTAGAGGTCTCACCTAGTCTGATGCTAGAGGTCTCACCTAGTCTGATGCTAGAGGTCTCACCTAGTCTGATGCTAGAGGTCTCACCTAGTCTGATGCTAGAGGTCTCACCTAGTCTGATGCTAGAGGTCTCACCTAGTCTGATGCTAGAGGTCTCACCTAGTCTGATGCTAGAGGTCTCACCTAGTCTGATGCTAGAGGTCTCACCTAGTCTGATGCTAGAGGTCTCACCTAGTCTGATGCTAGAGGTCCCACCTAGTCTGATGCTAGAGGTCCCACCTAGTCTGATGCTAGAGGCCTCACCTAGTCTGATGCTAGAGGTCTCACCTAGTCTGATGCTAGAGGTCTCACCTAGTCTGATGCTAGAGGTCTCACCTAGTCTGATGCTAGAGGTCTCACCTAGTCTGATGCTAGAGGTCCCACCTAGTCTGATGCTAGAGGTCCCACCTAGTCTGATGCTAGAGGTCTCACCTAGTCTGATGCTAGAGGTCTCACCTTGTCTGATGCTAGAGGTCTCACCTAGTCTGATGCTAGAGGTCTCACCTAGTCTGATGCTAGAGGTCTCACCTAGTCTGATGCTAGAGGTCTCACCTAGTCTGATGCTAGAGGTCTCACCTAGTCTGATGCTAGAGGCCTCACCTAGTCTGATGCTAGAGGTCTCACCTAGTCTGATGCTAGAGGCCTCACCTAGTCTGATGCTAGAGGTCTCACCTAGTCTGATGCTAGGGGTCTCACCTAGTCTGATGCTAGGGGTCTCACCTAGTCTGATGCTAGAGGTCTCACCTAGTCTGATGCTAGAGGTCTCACCTAGTCTGATGCTAGAGGTCTCACCTAGTCTGATGCTAGAGGTCTCACCTAGTCTGATGCTAGAGGTCTCACCTAGTCTGATGCTAGAGGTCTCACCTAGTCTGATGCTAGAGGTCTCACCTAGTCTGATGCTAGAGGTCTCACCTAGTCTGATGCTAGAGGTCTCACCTAGTCTGATGCTAGAGGTCCCACCTAGTCTGATGCTAGAGGTCCCACCTAGTCTGATGCTAGAGGTCCCACCTAGTCTGATGCTAGAGGTCCCACCTAGTCTGATGCTAGAGGTCTCACCTAGTCTGATGCTAGAGGTCTCACCTAGTCTGATGCTAGAGGTCTCACCTAGTCTGATGCTAGAGGTCTCACCTAGTCTGATGCTAGAGGTCTCACCTAGTCTGATGCTAGAGGTCTCACCTAGTCTGATGCTAGAGGTCACCTAGTCTGATGCTAGAGGTCTCACCTAGTCTGATGCTAGAGGTCTCACCTAGTCTGATGCTAGAGGTCTCACCTAGTCTGATGCTAGAGGTCTCACCTAGTCTGATGCTAGAGGTCTCACCTAGTCTGATGCTAGAGGTCACCTAGTCTGATGCTAGAGGTCTCACCTAGTCTGATGCTAGAGGTCTCACCTAGTCTGATGCTAGAGGTCTCACCTAGTCTGATGCTAGAGGTCACCTAGTCTGATGCTAGAGGTCTCACCTAGTCTGATGCTAGAGGTCTCACCTAGTCTGATGCTAGAGGTCTCACCTAGTCTGATGCTAGAGGTCTCACCTAGTCTGATGCTAGAGGTCTCACCTAGTCTGATGCTAGAGGTCTCACCTAGTCTGATGCTAGAGGTCTCACCTAGTCTGATGCTAGAGGTCACCTAGTCTGATGCTAGAGGCCTCACCTAGTCTGATGCTAGAGGTCTCACCTAGTCTGATGCTAGAGGTCTCACCTAGTCTGATGCTAGAGGTCTCACCTAGTCTGATGCTAGAGGCCTCACCTAGTCTGATGCTAGAGGTCTCACCTAGTCTGATGCTAGAGGTCACCTAGTCTGATGCTAGAGGTCTCACCTAGTCTGATGCTAGAGGTCTCACCTAGTCTGATGCTAGAGGTCTCACCTAGTCTGATGCTAGAGGTCTCACCTAGTCTGATGCTAGAGGTCTCACCTAGTCTGATGCTAGAGGTCTCACCTAGTCTGATGCTAGAGGTCTCACCTAGTCTGATGCTAGAGGTCTCACCTAGTCTGATGCTAGAGGTCTCACCTAGTCTGATGCTAGAGGTCTCACCTAGTCTGATGCTAGAGGTCTCACCTAGTCTGATGCTAGAGGTCCCACCTAGTCTGATGCTAGAGGTCTCACCTAGTCTGATGCTAGAGGTCTCACCTAGTCTGATGCTAGAGGCCTCACCTAGTCTGATGCTAGAGGTCTCACCTAGTCTGATGCTAGAGGCCTCACCTAGTCTGATGCTAGAGGTCCCACCTAGTCTGATGCTATTCACCTAGTCTGATGCTAGAGGTCTCACCTAGTCTGATGCTAGAGGTCTCACCTAGTCTGATGCTAGAGGTCTCACCTAGTCTGATGCTAGAGGTCTCACCTAGTCTGATGCTAGAGGTCCCACCTAGTCTGATGCTAGAGGTCTCACCTAGTCTGATGCTAGAGGTCTCACCTAGTCTGATGCTAGAGGTCTCACCTAGTCTGATGCTAGAGGTCTCACCTAGTCTGATGCTAGAGGGCTCACCTAGTCTGATGCTAGAGGCCTCACCTAGTCTGATGCTAGAGGTCTCACCTAGTCTGATGCTAGAGGTCTCACCTAGTCTGATGCTAGAGGTCCCACCTAGTCTGATGCTAGAGGTCTCACCTAGTCTGATGCTAGAGGTCTCACCTAGTCTGATGCTAGAGGTCCCACCTAGTCTGATGCTAGAGGTCTCACCTAGTCTGATGCTAGAGGTCTCACCTAGTCTGATGCTAGAGGTCTCACCTAGTCTGATGCTAGAGGTCTCACCTAGTCTGATGCTAGAGGTCTCACCTAGTCTGATGCTAGAGGTCACCTAGTCTGATGCTAGAGGTCTCACCTAGTCTGATGCTAGAGGTCTCACCTAGTCTGATGCTAGAGGTCCCACCTAGTCTGATTCTAGAGGTCTCACCTAGTCTGATGCTAGAGGTCTCACCTAGTCTGATGCTAGAGGTCTCACCTAGTCTGATGCTAGAGGTCTCACCTAGTCTGATGCTAGAGGTCTCACCTAGTCTGATGCTAGAGGTCTCACCTAGTCTGATGCTAGAGGTCTCACCTAGTCTGATGCTAGAGGTCTCACCTAGTCTGATGCTAGAGGTCTCACCTAGTCTGATGCTAGAGGTCTCACCTAGTCTGATGCTAGAGGTCCCACCTAGTCTGATGCTAGAGGTCCCACCTAGTCTGATGCTAGAGGTCCCACCTAGTCTGATGCTAGAGGTCCCACCTAGTCTGATGCTAGAGGTCCCACCTAGTCTGATGCTAGAGGTCCCACCTAGTCTGATGCTAGAGGTCCCACCTAGTCTGATGCTAGAGGTCTCACCTAGTCTGATGCTAGAGGTCTCACCTAGTCTGATGCTAGAGGTCTCACCTAGTCTGATGCTAGAGGTCTCACCTAGTCTGATGCTAGAGGTCTCACCTAGTCTGATGCTAGAGGTCTCACCTAGTCTGATGCTAGAGGTCTCACCTAGTCTGATGCTAGAGGTCACCTAGTCTGATGCTAGAGGTCCCACCTAGTCTGATGCTAGAGGTCACCTAGTCTGATGCTAGAGGTCTCACCTAGTCTGATGCTAGAGGTCTCACCTAGTCTGATGCTAGAGGTCTCACCTAGTCTGATGCTAGAGGTCTCACCTAGTCTGATGCTAGAGGTCTCACCTAGTCTGATGCTAGAGGTCTCACCTAGTCTGATGCTAGAGGCCTCACCTAGTCTGATGCTAGAGGTCTCACCTAGTCTGATGCTAGAGGTCCCACCTAGTCTGATGCTAGAGGTCACCTAGTCTGATGCTAGAGGTCACCTAGTCTGATGCTAGAGGTCCCACCTAGTCTGATGCTAGAGGTCTCACCTAGTCTGATGCTAGAGGTCTCACCTAGTCTGATGCTAGAGGTCTCACCTAGTCTGATGCTAGAGGTCTCACCTAGTCTGATGCTAGAGGTCACCTAGTCTGATGCTAGAGGTCTCACCTAGTCTGATGCTAGAGGTCTCACCTAGTCTGATGCTAGAGGTCTCACCTAGTCTGATGCTAGAGGTCTCACCTAGTCTGATGCTAGAGGTCTCACCTAGTCTGATGCTAGAGGTCTCACCTAGTCTGATGCTAGAGGTCCCACCTAGTCTGATGCTAGAGGTCCCACCTAGTCTGATGCTAGAGGTCCCACCTAGTCTGATGCTAGAGGTCCCACCTAGTCTGATGCTAGAGGTCTCACCTAGTCTGATGCTAGAGGTCTCACCTAGTCTGATGCTAGAGGTCCCACCTAGTCTGATGCTAGAGGCCTCACCTAGTCTGATGCTAGAGGTCTCACCTAGTCTGATGCTAGAGGTCTCACCTAGTCTGATGCTAGAGGTCTCACCTAGTCTGATGCTAGAGGTCTCACCTAGTCTGATGCTAGAGGTCTCACCTAGTCTGATGCTAGAGGTCTCACCTAGTCTGATGCTAGAGGTCTCACCTAGTCTGATGCTAGAGGTCTCACCTAGTCTGATGCTAGAGGTCCCACCTAGTCTGATGCTAGAGGTCTCACCTAGTCTGATGCTAGAGGTCTCACCTAGTCTGATGCTAGAGGCCTCACCTAGTCTGATGCTAGAGGCCTCACCTAGTCTGATGCTAGAGGTCTCACCTAGTCTGATGCTAGAGGTCTCACCTAGTCTGATGCTAGAGGTCTCACCTAGTCTGATGCTAGAGGTCTCACCTAGTCTGATGCTAGAGGTCTCACCTAGTCTGATGCTAGAGGTCTCACCTAGTCTGATGCTAGAGGTCTCACCTAGTCTGATGCTAGAGGCCTCACCTAGTCTGATGCTAGAGGCCTCACCTAGTCTGATGCTAGAGGCCTCACCTAGTCTGATGCTAGAGGCCTCACCTAGTCTGATGCTAGAGGCCTCACCTAGTCTGATGCTAGAGGTCTCACCTAGTCTGATGCTAGAGGTCTCACCTAGTCTGATGCTAGAGGTCTCACCTAGTCTGATGCTAGAGGCCTCACCTAGTCTGATGCTAGAGGTCTCACCTAGTCTGATGCTAGAGGTCTCACCTAGTCTGATGCTAGAGGTCTCACCTAGTCTGATGCTAGAGGTCTCACCTAGTCTGATGCTAGAGGTCTCACCTAGTCTGATGCTAGAGGTCTCACCTAGTCTGATGCTAGAGGTCTCACCTAGTCTGATGCTAGAGGTCTCACCTAGTCTGATGCTAGAGGTCTCACCTAGTCTGATGCTAGAGGTCTCACCTAGTCTGATGCTAGAGGTCTCACCTAGTCTGATGCTAGAGGTCTCACCTAGTCTGATGCTAGAGGTCTCACCTAGTCTGATGCTAGAGGTCTCACCTAGTCTGATGCTAGAGGTCACCTAGTCTGATGCTAGAGGTCCCACCTAGTCTGATGCTAGAGGTCTCACCTAGTCTGATGCTAGAGGCCCCACCTAGTCTGATGCTAGAGGTCTCACCTAGTCTGATGCTAGAGGTCTCACCTAGTCTGATGCTAGAGGTCTCACCTAGTCTGATGCTAGAGGTCTCACCTAGTCTGATGCTAGAGGTCCCACCTAGTCTGATGCTGGAGGTCTCACCTAGTCTGATGCTAGAGGTCTCACCTAGTCTGATGCTAGAGGTCTCACCTAGTCTGATGCTAGAGGTCTCACCTAGTCTGATGCTAGAGGTCTCACCTAGTCTGATGCTAGAGGTCTCACCTAGTCTGATGCTAGAGGTCACCTAGTCTGATGCTAGAGGTCTCACCTAGTCTGATGCTAGAGGTCCCACCTAGTCATGCTAGAGGTCTCACCTAGTCTGATGCTAGAGGTCTCACCTAGTCTGATGCTAGAGGTCACCTAGTCTGATGCTAGAGGCCTCACCTAGTCTGATGCTAGAGGTCTCACCTAGTCTGATGCTAGAGGTCTCACCTAGTCTGATGCTAGAGGTCTCACCTAGTCTGATGCTAGAGGTCTCACCTAGTCTGATGCTAGAGGTCTCACCTAGTCTGATGCTAGAGGTCTCACCTAGTCTGATGCTAGAGGTCTCACCTAGTCTGATGCTAGAGGTCTCACCTAGTCTGATGCTAGAGGTCTCACCTAGTCTGATGCTAGAGGTCTCACCTAGTCTGATGCTAGAGGTCTCACCTAGTCTGATGCTAGAGGTCTCACCTAGTCTGATGCTAGAGGTCTCACCTAGTCTGATGCTAGAGGTCTCACCTAGTCTGATGCTAGAGGTCTCACCTAGTCTGATGCTAGAGGTCTCACCTAGTCTGATGCTAGAGGTCTCACCTAGTCTGATGCTAGAGGTCTCACCTAGTCTGATGCTAGAGGTCTCACCTAGTCTGATGCTAGAGGTCTCACCTAGTCTGATGCTAGAGGTCTCACCTAGTCTGATGCTAGAGGTCCCACCTAGTCTGATGCTAGAGGTCTCACCTAGTCTGATGCTAGAGGTCTCACCTAGTCTGATGCTAGAGGTCTCACCTAGTCTGATGCTAGAGGTCTCACCTAGTCTGATGCTAGAGGTCTCACCTAGTCTGATGCTAGAGGTCACCTAGTCTGATGCTAGAGGTCTCACCTAGTCTGATGCTAGAGGTCTCACCTAGTCTGATGCTAGAGGTCCCACCTAGTCTGATTCTAGAGGTCTCACCTAGTCTGATGCTAGAGGTCTCACCTAGTCTGATGCTAGAGGTCTCACCTAGTCTGATGCTAGAGGTCTCACCTAGTCTGATGCTAGAGGTCTCACCTAGTCTGATGCTAGAGGTCTCACCTAGTCTGATGCTAGAGGTCTCACCTAGTCTGATGCTAGAGGTCTCACCTAGTCTGATGCTAGAGGTCTCACCTAGTCTGATGCTAGAGGTCTCACCTAGTCTGATGCTAGAGGTCCCACCTAGTCTGATGCTAGAGGTCCCACCTAGTCTGATGCTAGAGGTCCCACCTAGTCTGATGCTAGAGGTCTCACCTAGTCTGATGCTAGAGGTCCCACCTAGTCTGATGCTAGAGGTCCCACCTAGTCTGATGCTAGAGGTCCCACCTAGTCTGATGCTAGAGGTCTCACCTAGTCTGATGCTAGAGGTCTCACCTAGTCTGATGCTAGAGGTCTCACCTAGTCTGATGCTAGAGGTCTCACCTAGTCTGATGCTAGAGGTCTCACCTAGTCTGATGCTAGAGGTCTCACCTAGTCTGATGCTAGAGGTCTCACCTAGTCTGATGCTAGAGGTCACCTAGTCTGATGCTAGAGGTCCCACCTAGTCTGATGCTAGAGGTCACCTAGTCTGATGCTAGAGGTCTCACCTAGTCTGATGCTAGAGGTCTCACCTAGTCTGATGCTAGAGGTCTCACCTAGTCTGATGCTAGAGGTCTCACCTAGTCTGATGCTAGAGGTCTCACCTAGTCTGATGCTAGAGGTCTCACCTAGTCTGATGCTAGAGGCCTCACCTAGTCTGATGCTAGAGGTCTCACCTAGTCTGATGCTAGAGGTCCCACCTAGTCTGATGCTAGAGGTCACCTAGTCTGATGCTAGAGGTCACCTAGTCTGATGCTAGAGGTCCCACCTAGTCTGATGCTAGAGGTCTCACCTAGTCTGATGCTAGAGGTCTCACCTAGTCTGATGCTAGAGGTCTCACCTAGTCTGATGCTAGAGGTCTCACCTAGTCTGATGCTAGAGGTCACCTAGTCTGATGCTAGAGGTCTCACCTAGTCTGATGCTAGAGGTCTCACCTAGTCTGATGCTAGAGGTCTCACCTAGTCTGATGCTAGAGGTCTCACCTAGTCTGATGCTAGAGGTCCCACCTAGTCTGATGCTAGAGGTCCCACCTAGTCTGATGCTAGAGGTCCCACCTAGTCTGATGCTAGAGGTCCCACCTAGTCTGATGCTAGAGGTCTCACCTAGTCTGATGCTAGAGGTCTCACCTAGTCTGATGCTAGAGGTCCCACCTAGTCTGATGCTAGAGGCCTCACCTAGTCTGATGCTAGAGGTCTCACCTAGTCTGATGCTAGAGGTCTCACCTAGTCTGATGCTAGAGGTCTCACCTAGTCTGATGCTAGAGGTCTCACCTAGTCTGATGCTAGAGGTCTCACCTAGTCTGATGCTAGAGGTCTCACCTAGTCTGATGCTAGAGGTCTCACCTAGTCTGATGCTAGAGGTCTCACCTAGTCTGATGCTAGAGGTCCCACCTAGTCTGATGCTAGAGGTCTCACCTAGTCTGATGCTAGAGGTCTCACCTAGTCTGATGCTAGAGGCCTCACCTAGTCTGATGCTAGAGGCCTCACCTAGTCTGATGCTAGAGGTCTCACCTAGTCTGATGCTAGAGGTCTCACCTAGTCTGATGCTAGAGGTCTCACCTAGTCTGATGCTAGAGGTCTCACCTAGTCTGATGCTAGAGGTCTCACCTAGTCTGATGCTAGAGGTCTCACCTAGTCTGATGCTAGAGGTCTCACCTAGTCTGATGCTAGAGGCCTCACCTAGTCTGATGCTAGAGGCCTCACCTAGTCTGATGCTAGAGGCCTCACCTAGTCTGATGCTAGAGGCCTCACCTAGTCTGATGCTAGAGGCCTCACCTAGTCTGATGCTAGAGGTCTCACCTAGTCTGATGCTAGAGGTCTCACCTAGTCTGATGCTAGAGGTCTCACCTAGTCTGATGCTAGAGGCCTCACCTAGTCTGATGCTAGAGGTCTCACCTAGTCTGATGCTAGAGGTCTCACCTAGTCTGATGCTAGAGGTCTCACCTAGTCTGATGCTAGAGGTCTCACCTAGTCTGATGCTAGAGGTCTCACCTAGTCTGATGCTAGAGGTCTCACCTAGTCTGATGCTAGAGGTCTCACCTAGTCTGATGCTAGAGGTCTCACCTAGTCTGATGCTAGAGGTCTCACCTAGTCTGATGCTAGAGGTCTCACCTAGTCTGATGCTAGAGGTCTCACCTAGTCTGATGCTAGAGGTCTCACCTAGTCTGATGCTAGAGGTCTCACCTAGTCTGATGCTAGAGGTCTCACCTAGTCTGATGCTAGAGGTCTCACCTAGTCTGATGCTAGAGGTCACCTAGTCTGATGCTAGAGGTCCCACCTAGTCTGATGCTAGAGGTCTCACCTAGTCTGATGCTAGAGGCCCCACCTAGTCTGATGCTAGAGGTCTCACCTAGTCTGATGCTAGAGGTCTCACCTAGTCTGATGCTAGAGGTCTCACCTAGTCTGATGCTGGAGGTCTCACCTAGTCTGATGCTAGAGGTCTCACCTAGTCTGATGCTAGAGGTCTCACCTAGTCTGATGCTAGAGGTCTCACCTAGTCTGATGCTAGAGGTCTCACCTAGTCTGATGCTAGAGGTCTCACCTAGTCTGATGCTAGAGGTCTCACCTAGTCTGATGCTAGAGGTCACCTAGTCTGATGCTAGAGGTCTCACCTAGTCTGATGCTAGAGGTCCCACCTAGTCATGCTAGAGGTCTCACCTAGTCTGATGCTAGAGGTCTCACCTAGTCTGATGCTAGAGGTCACCTAGTCTGATGCTAGAGGCCTCACCTAGTCTGATGCTAGAGGTCTCACCTAGTCTGATGCTAGAGGTCTCACCTAGTCTGATGCTAGAGGTCTCACCTAGTCTGATGCTAGAGGTCTCACCTAGTCTGATGCTAGAGGTCTCACCTAGTCTGATGCTAGAGGTCTCACCTAGTCTGATGCTAGAGGTCTCACCTAGTCTGATGCTAGAGGTCTCACCTAGTCTGATGCTAGAGGTCTCACCTAGTCTGATGCTAGAGGTCTCACCTAGTCTGATGCTAGAGGTCTCACCTAGTCTGATGCTAGAGGTCTCACCTAGTCTGATGCTAGAGGTCTCACCTAGTCTGATGCTAGAGGCCTCACCTAGTCTGATGCTAGAGGTCTCACCTAGTCTGATGCTAGAGGTCTCACCTAGTCTGATGCTAGAGGCCTCACCTAGTCTGATGCTAGAGGTCTCACCTAGTCTGATGCTAGAGGTCTCACCTAGTCTGATGCTAGAGGTCTCACCTAGTCTGATGCTAGAGGTCTCACCTAGTCTGATGCTAGAGGTCTCACCTAGTCTGATGCTAGAGGTCTCACCTAGTCTGATGCTAGAGGTCTCACCTAGTCTGATGCTAGAGGTCTCACCTAGTCTGATGCTAGAGGTCTCACCTAGTCTGATGCTAGAGGTCTCACCTAGTCTGATGCTAGAGGTCTCACCTAGTCTGGCATCAAAGCTTCAGGCATAGCAGGACACACCTCTCTTGAAGTAGACCGCCACTTGGGTTTCACATACTGAAGGGTACCATGAAATTCTTGTCTTTGATTGCCTAAATTACTGGGACTAGCTAATGAAATAGCACATTCTTTGTTGACTACATGGTCTAAATCAGTTGGTCTAAACTTCTGTGAGGCACACACATCCCGAGACCAGGTACAACTAAGGTTATTATACTAAGCCTTGGACTACCTTACCCTGACAATGACCTGATCTCCAGTGAGTTCCACCTCATCTTCAACAACTTCTCTAGTTACATGCTTCCTCTTTGTAGCTCTGGACATTCTACATCAGTAGTGCAGCCAGATGGTCGTCTTTTCTTATCCCTTTGACCTCTGAACCACTTCTATTGGAGCTCATGTGCGCGCGATCCAATAGGTAAAGTCATTGACTACCTGGCAAAACGTCACACTCACAAAAAAATATGTCTGCAGCGCAAGGCGAAGTAGTAAGCAAAGAAGCTGAGCCCGAGGCATCCGCTACGCCTTCTGGTGAGCCTCTGCAAGTTGAGGTCCAGGCAGCTGCAGAACAGCAAGAGGACGAGGACGAGGACGAGTCTGAGGATGGAGTGCCCAGGGTGCTTGTGACTGGTGCATCAGGCTACATTGCCTCCCAGCTCATTAAGAGCCTTCTGGAAGATGAGAAATTCAGAGTGAGAGGCACTGTTCGCAGCAAGAAGAATAAAGAGAAGGTATGCAAGTAGCTAGTTAATTTTTGATGTACTTATGTATCTAGTCAATTGTGTATCGTGCATACCCATACCTAGAAGAGAAGCTAACCTCTCCATTTTTGCCACTAAAGCAGCTGCAAGTCCCACTCCATTTATGCAAGCTGTTAGGTTCACAATATGATTACAGAGCTGACAGGAAAATCTAGTTTGTTCTTGAAGTGTAAAGAGCTTTCGAGAACCGATGGGATTCACCTTGAGCTTCCCCAGTGGTGTACTGTGCTTCGTTCCTTGACCCAAGACCAACAAATCCCTGAATGCATTATACATGTACTATTATATATGTATGTGGTGTCCAAATGCATACAATTTCAGAATATGGAAAAACTAGGCAGCTCAGAATATACACCTGTAACCTAGTAATCCTCCCACATGCAATTTGCACGTTAACTCTCGCTTAGTAATCTATAGCATTGTGATGTGGATCATCCAACGCTCTAGGGAATACAATGCAGAGTGGCTCTGCATGAGTTGAATAGGCTGAGTAGTGGGAGAACAATGCAGCAGACTTGCCTGTGTGCTGGGACTCGAGGAGAAACAGCATGTGATGCTTTGTACTGCTTCCTTCTTCCCAACACTCTCACGAGTTGAGGTGTGACTCGGCTGGTCTCTACTCTACAATGTTCCAGCGTGTGTTAGTGTTGCATTATGTTAGCGATGATGTAGTGGGTTTTACAAATCTCACAACTGCTCACGAGGCAGCACAAGTATCTCAATGTACTCGTTAGTTGTGAAGCACCAATTGCTGATGGGTTACATTCATGCATATCTGTTGGGTGTTTTAGACGCAGCCCATTCTGGACTTGGTGCCAGGTGCTAAATATCCCCTGCGTCTAGTCGAGGCTGACTTACTTGATGCAGGGAGCTGGGCCAAAGCTGTGCATGGCTGTTCCTACGTCTTCCACTTGGCCTCTCCCTTTCCCGGGACCAGCAGCAGCTACACCCCCGAGATGGAGGAGACCATGCTAGTGAAACCTGCGGTGGATGGCACCGTCAACGTCCTGCAAGCATGTGCCGACGCAGGGACAGTGAAGAGAGTTGTCCTCACCAGCTCCATTGCTGCTATCTCTAGTGGTGTGCATGGCCTTCCTGGAAAGCCAGCAGACTATGTCTACACTGAAGCTGATTGGTCGGATGAGTCCACTTGTGATCCATATGAGAAGAGTAAGACCAAAGCAGAACGTGCCGCTTGGGACTTCGTAGAGAAGCTCTCCGAAGAGAAGCGTTTTGAACTGGTGGTGGTGAATCCTGGCTATGTGCAGGGTCCCTTGCTCAGCCGTGCCTCTGGGGATGGCACAAAAGCCTTGTGTTACAACTTCCTCGCTGGGAAGATCCCAGGTCTTCCCAACGTCTCATTTGGGTTAGTTGACGTGCGAGATGTAGTCACTGGCCACAAGGCCGCCATGGAGAGGCCTGAGGCAGCTGGCCAGCGGTACCTGATGGTGGCCGACACCGTGTCGCTTAAGGAGATAGGACATATGTTGAAGGAGGAGTTCAAGCCTCAGGGCTACAAGATCTCAACCCTCCCTTTCCCCAAGATCGGGATGTGGTTTGCCAAGTTCTTTGATAGCACTGCTAAGGAGATGTATAGCCAAGTGGGGGTCACACTGCACTACAGCAAGGAGAAGATGGAAGGAGAGCTGGGAGTGAAGCCATACTCCATCAGGGACACCATGATAGATACCTGCTATAGCCTCATTGAGCTGGGTATCGTCAAGAAGACACAGCAATACAGTGGACCTAAGGCCACCCAACCTTCTCCTCCCCCAGCCGATGATCCTAGTGCCACAGCAGAGGAGACCAGTGCACCAGAGGTCGACACGGCCATTGCTAATGTTGTTCAACTAGCACGGGACGAAGAGCCTCAACAGCAGGAGACACGGGAGGAAGAGCCTCAACAGCAGGAGACACGGGAGGAAGAGCCTCAACAGCAGGAGGCACAGGAAGAGGAGAAGGTGGTTGGTGAACAGGAGGAATCTCAAAAGTCTGAAGTGGACTCTGAAGAATAACACACTTTTAGTGCAGCGTAACTGTTCTTGTGTATGTGTATCAAACAAGGTATTATCAAAGCTGTTAAATGTAGGAAAACAAGTGTTATCACTGCTGTCATCGTGTCCATTTTGTATATGTAAGTAAAGAACTGCATGAAGGGCTCGAATAGTTGAGCTTATTAATAAAACCTCACAAAAAAACACAAATTTGAGACGATTACTTACTCGTCATGGATGCTAAAGTGCATGCAGTCGATACTAAAGTGCATGCAGTCATCGAAATGTGCATGGGCATCTCACAAATAAGGGGGGGTAAGGTCTTCCAGATAAAAAAATTCAGTGTGTGAGAATTGCGGTCTCCACTACAGCTACAGCTGGCCCGCTTGGATGGCTAACTCCAACACAGCTGGCCTGCTTGGATGGCTAACTACTCTCCACACTCGAACCATCCATTAACAATACATAATTAATTTACATTTGGCACATGCTCATTGTGGAGTGGAGTTCAGCAAAGTGGGGGAAACTTTTCTGCATTAGAAGTCTACCAAAACAATGTTGTGTCCCCCCAAGTCTTTGAGGTCGTAGAAGTCCGTGCAGAATGCAGTGGTTCTTGCCATTGAGCAGTCTTCACTGAGGCCGAGGTGGAGCCGGAACAGTGCAAGATAAGGTCTGCAATAGGATCACACACACACCAACACATGTAGCATTGTGATGGACTGTTTCACCCACACAAGTAGATCCTCTACCTGATCGCAGAAGGGACAGTCTCCCGACAACTTGTTGAAGTGCTTCATCACTGTAGGCAGACTTCTAAACCACTAGTACAGCACAAACCACACAGAGACATACATGAGAGGCATGACATGTGTCTACATATAAACCACCAGAGACATGAGAGGCATGACATGTGTCTACATATAAACCGCCAGAGACATGAGAGGCATGACATGTCTCTACATATAAACCACTAGAACAGCACACAGAGACATATGAGAGGCATGACATGTGTCTACATATAAACCACCAGAGACATACGAGAGGCATGACATGTGTCTACATATAAACCACCAGAGACATGACATGTGTCTACATATAAACCACCAGAGACATGAGAGGCATGACATGTGTCTACATATAAACCACCAGAGACATGACAGGCATGACATGTGTCTACATATAAACCACCAGAGACATGACATGTGTCTACATATAAACCACTAGAACAGCACAAGCCACACAGAGACATAGGCATGACATGTGTCTACATGTAAACCACCAGAGACATGAGAGGCATGACATGTGTCTACATATAAACCACTAGAGACATGAGAGGCATGACATGTGTCTACATATAAACCACTAGAACAGCACACAGAGACATGAGAGGCATGACATGTGTCTACATATAAACCACTAGAACAGCTATGAGAGGCATGACATGTGTCTACATATAAACCACCAGAGACATGAGAGGCATGACATGTGTCTACATATAAACCACCAGAGACATGAGAGGCATGACATGTGTCTACATATAAACCACTAGAACAGCACACAGAGACATATGAGAGGCATGACATATGTCTACATATAAACCACCAGAGACATACGAGAGGCATGACATGTGTCTACATATAAACCACCAGAGACATGAGAGGCATGACATGTGTCTACATATAAACCACTAGAACAGCACACAGAGACATATGAGAGGCATGACATATGTCTACATATAAACCACCAGAGACATACGAGAGGCATGACATGTGTCTACATATAAACCACCAGAGACATGAGAGGCATGACATGTGTCTACATATAAACCACCAGAGACATGAGAGGCATGACATGTGTCTACATATAAACCACCAGAGACATGACAGGCATGACATGTGTCTACATATAAACCACCAGAGACATGAGAGGCATGACATGTGTCTACATATAAACCACCAGAGACATAAGAGGCATGACATGTGTCTACATATAAACCACCAGAGACATGAGAGGCATGACATGTGTCTACATATAAACCACCAGAGACATGACAGGCATGACATGTGTCTACATATAAACCACTAGAACAGCACATAGAGACATGAGAGGCATGACATGTGTCTGCATATAAACCACTAGAACAGCACACAGAGACATACATGATGGGCATGACATGTCTACATATAAACCACTAGTACAGCACACAGAGACATATGAGAGGCATGACATGTGTCTACATATAAACCACTAGAACAGCACACAGAGACATATGAGAGGCATGACATGTGTCTACATATAAACCACCAGAGACATGAGAGGCATGACATGTGTCTACATATAAACCACCAGAGACATGAGAGGCATGACATGTGTCTACATATAAACCACTAGAACAGCACACAGAGACATATGAGAGGCATGACATGTGTCTACATATAAACCACCAGAGACATACGAGAGGCATGACATGTGTCTACATATAAACCACCAGAGACATGACAGGCATGACATGTGTCTACATATAAACCACCAGAGACATGAGAGGCATGACATGTGTCTACATATAAACCACCAGAGACATAAGAGGCATGACATGTGTCTACATATAAACCACCAGAGACATGAGAGGCATGACATGTGTCTACATATAAACCACCAGAGACATGACAGGCATGACATGTGTCTACATATAAACCACTAGAACAGCACACAGAGACATGAGAGGCATGACATGTGTCTGCATATAAACCACTAGAACAGCACACAGAGACATACATGATGGGCATGACATGTCTACATATAAACCACTAGTACAGCACACAGAGACATATGAGAGGCATGACATGTGTCTACATATAAACCACTAGAACAGCACACAGAGACATATGAGAGGCATGACATGTGTCTACATATAAACCACCAGAGACATGAGAGGCATGACATGTGTCTACATATAAACCACCAGAGACATGAGAGGCATGACATGTGTCTACATATAAACCACTAGAACAGCACACAGAGACATATGAGAGGCATGACATGTGTCTACATATAAACCACCAGAGACATACGAGAGGCATGACATGTGTCTACATATAAACCACCAGAGACATGAGAGGCATGACATGTGTCTACATATAAACCACCAGAGACATATGAGAGGCATGACATGTGTCTACATATAAACCACCAGAGACATGAGAGGCATGACATGTGTCTACATATAAACCACCAGAGACATATGAGAGGCATGACATGTGTCTACATATAAACCACCAGAGACATGAGAGGCATGACATGTGTCTACATATAAACCACATACTATTAAAAAGCTGCCTTTAGAAATGCACACCACATTGTGAGTTTAGGTATAGGGTTGGTGCAAGCTGGGGTTAGGTAGGTATAGGGTCAGTGGCAAGCTAGGGGTTAGGTAGGTATAGGGTCAGTGGCAAGCTGGGGGTTACGAAGGTATAGGGCCAGTGGCAAGCTGGGGGTTAGGGGGCAAGCTGGGGGTTAGGTAGGTATAGGGTCTGTGGCAAGCTGGGGGTTAGGTAGGTATGGGGTCAGTAGCAAGCTATGGGTTAGGTAGGTATAGGGTCAGTGGCAAGCTGGGGGTTAGGAAGGTATAGGGTCAGTGGCAAGCTGGGGGTTAGGTAGGTATAGGGTCAGTGACAAGCAAGGAAATTGAGGCACTGGTTTTACAAGGACTCTACCTGGCCATGTATTAGCTTATTAACAAGTTGTCTGGCCAAGTGTTATTTGATACACCATTAAGTGGATGACAGCTCCATCCACACCACAGGAAGCTACTTGACACTGTAGAAGAACCAATTAACACTTAGTTGAGTGGTGTACACTTGAAAGCAAGTCAGAAGGAACATCTCGGGAGCCAGACTAAAAGAAAGACCTAGTCGCTTGACAAGTGAAACTACAAAGGAGCAAGACTAAGGAAGACATGAAGGAACTAGCGATGGCCTCCCAAGGATACGTGGCAACCAACTTTTCTTCTCCAAGAATCTTCATATATAAAACTATTTGGACATACTTCATGGCAAAAAAAAATCTGTTTAGCAAGATTAGGACATTTCTTACGACAGGCTCACTGTGGGCGCCCTTCAATAGCCAGATATAGAATCATGGGGCACAACATTTGTCAAGTGCTTTGCCACTTCATAGGCCATGGAGGAGTTACTAATTGAGTCGCATCTGCTAGTAGACTGAGCAAAGGACTAGTAGTGCCTGAAAATGAGCAGCAAGGGGCTCTTAGGAAATTAAAATTATAGACAGTTGTAGCTAATTAACAGTTGTAGCTAATTACTAGGCATGGATATATTAAAAATTCTTCCTCGGATGTTTTGTGCAATATGTTGCCATGGCGATGAAGATAACTGTTACTTTTCTCGACATCGAGACCAGGATGCCCAACAGAGAGAGTTTGTAACAAGGGGAATGGTTTGCTCAACTCTTCTTGTGTGCTAAATATTGAGAGCCCAACAACCACAGAGAACAGTACCATGCATCTTAGCGGGGAGGGGGGGGGGGGGGGGTCTTCGTCTTGGGGTAGTGATCCACCTAATCATTGTGTCTCTATTAGTCATCCACCTAATCATTGTGTCTCTATTAGTCATCCACCTAATCATTGTGTCTCTATTAGTCATCCACCTAATCATTGTGTCTCTATTAGTCATCCACCTAATCATTGTGTCTTTATTAGTCATCCACCTAATCATTGTGTCTCTATTAGTCATCTACCTAATTATTGTGTCTCATCCACCTAATCATTGTGTCTCTATTAATTGTATCTCTATTAGAGAATGGAATAGCACTGGCCACATTGGGTTAACTGGTATTTCAAAGTGACCCCACAAATGCCAAATAGTGAAGCCCCTTCATCAAAAGCTCACTTCGCCTTTTTAATTGACTTAACCATGGCTTCAGTCTTCAGCAAACATTTTCTGTAATTTTTTCTCTCTAAAAATAATTTCCAGTGAACTCTTCACTAAGGTAGTCGGTCAACCAGCAGACCTGCAAGGTTAATCTTGGGGGGAATGGACCATTTTTTAAATTATTTTATTATTCTCTACCTTCACTATTATACTAACTGCATTTCAAGTTTCAACTAATTATTGTCAACCATTCTTGAGTTATGATACTGTATACCTCTCAAGAAATGAATAAGAGGTGATGATACCATTTTTTTACAAAGAGTTAAAAAAACACCTTGTTGTTACGACCTTGGAGCTCCATAAATTCTGCACCCTTCACTCCATGAACTTGATATATAGCTCTGAAGATAGATCTCTGTCTCTCTTTTGATACTAAAAACTGTCCCATAAGTACAGGCAGTCCAAGTTGCAAGCCTAAGGTCAGTTGCATTAGCTAGAGGAAGCCTTACTCTAGTGTTTTCATTAGGTGCTAAAAGGTAAGTAGGTGATCAAGCACCACTGGTGGAAAATTAATCATACAATGTCTTGACTAGTACACATCCATCCGCTTTGTGGGCTCTGACCACACATTTTAGCGCCTAATAAAGACACCTATTGTAAGCAGTAGGGCCTCCTCTAGCCACTGCCCACTTGCCAACAGTCTTGCACTTTACAATTACTGCAGAAACCTTAGGCATGCAGGTTTTGAAGTCCCACCTTTGACCCTGACCTTGGGTATGGTTGTATCTATGAAACAGTTTTTAGCATCAAAAGAGAGCACCCAGAGCAATCTAGTTCATGGAAAGCACACAGAATAGGCTGGACCTTCTGAGACCCAAATCTTTGAAAACAAATTAAGTGTTAATGTTTAAAACCGCACAAGAATGGTCTACTCACCCATAACTAGTGACAAATAGCAGCTCAAGCATCTAGTAGCACGTGCTCAAGCATGCTGGTTTACAGAACTTATTCTTGTGTGACAGAGAAAGACTTGTAGAAATCTAAAAATTCCAGGTTTGAGTGTGCTGTAATATCATCATCATCAAGGTGTCTCATATGACATTAGACTAGACCAGGTAAGCTTCTTGTGGGCCATGAACACTTGGTGAGAGCAGTTAACAGCAGAGGCCTTCAGCTAGACCAGGTAAGCTTCTTGTGGGCCATGGATACTTGGTGAGAGCAGTTAACAGCAGATGCCTTCAGCTAGACCAGGTAAGCTTCTTGTGGGCCATGAACACTTGGTGAGAGCAGTTAACAGCAGAGGCCTTCAGCTAGACCAGGTAAGCTTCTTGTGGGCCATGAACACTTGGTGAGAGCAGTTAACTGCAGAGGCCTTCAGCTAGACCAGGTAAGCTTCTTGTGGGCCATGAACACTTGGTGAGAGCAGAAAAACAATACACTAAAAAAGGAGTAAATTAGTACAAGAACTCTAAAATAGTTTTCCTATTCCAGCTGCAGGGCTAGAGCTCTGGTCCATAACAGCTCCAGCTGCAGGGCTAGACTCTGGTCCATAACAGCTCCAGCTGCAGGGCTAGAGCTCTGGTCCATAACAGCTCCAGCTGCAGGGCTAGAGCTCTGGTCCATAACAGCTCCAGCTGCAGGGCTAGAGCTCTGGTCCATAACAGCTCCAGCTGCAGGGCTAGACTCTGGTCCATAACAGCTCCAGCTGTAGGGCTAGAGCTCTGGTCCATAACATCTCCAGCTTATGTCAGCTCCAAAGAGAATGCAGGAAAGCCAGTATGAGGTGGTAAGGGCATGCATTTCACTTCTTGATACTATTTTCATTTCTGCCCTTTCATGGGGCACATAATTGCAAGTTCACTTACATCATAGAGACACTGATCGTGGAAAGCCTGAGCACAGCAGCGATTACCACACACCACGGAGGGTGTGTGGCCTTCAAAGCGATAGGCATAGCAAATACCACACTCTGCAGTCCACTCCTACACACATACACACAACACACACACACACACACACACACAGTGAAAGAAGCAAGACACACATGCTCCAAGATATCAGCAAACACACTGTTCTCACCACCACCCACCGGCTGACTTGTGCCCTCAGGAGGTGCTGGCAAAGAGACGGACAGAGCATGAGAGAGATTGCTACACAGAGAACGACTGGGATTCCTGCAGGAAAATAGTCACTCATTTTGTAGTGGATGTGAGGCAATGATAGAGAGGAAAAAAAGGTGCGGAGCTCCCTAGCAACCGCAAGCAACCGTGTACATCATCATTACAAACAGTTGTATCTGAGGGCTATATTTCACTAGAGGTCTAGGTATAACCATACCATATAAGTTAGGTCTAAGGTATAACTAACCATGATACCATATTAGGGAGGTCTAGGTTTAACATACCATATAAGGAAGCTAACTGCCAATCCTTATTCCTCAGAAGGGCTAATAACCTCCAGAGCATCCTAGGACAATGACCTCCACACTGTCCTGGGCCAGTGACCTCCACACTGTCCTGGGCCAGTGACCTCCACACTGTCCTGGGCCAGTGACCTCCACACTGTCCTGGGCCAGTGACCTCCACACTGTCCTGGGCCAGTGACCTCCACACTGTCCTAGGACAATGACCTCCACACTGTCCTGGGCCAGTGACCTCCACACTGTCCTGGGCCAGTGACCTCCACACTGTTCTGGGCCAGTGACCTCCACACTGTCCTGGGCCAGTGACCTCCACACTGTCCTGGGCCAGTGACCTCCACACTGTCCTGGGCCAGCGACCTCCACACTGTCCTGGGCCAGCGACCTCCACACTGTCCTGGGCCAGTGACCTCCACACTGTCCTGGGCCAGCGACCTCCACACTGTCCTGGGCCAGCGACCTCCACACTGTCCTAGGACAATGACCTCCACACTGTCCTGGGCCAGCGACCTCCACACTGTCCTGGGCCAGTGACCTCCACACTGTCCTGGGCCAGTGACCTCCACACTGTCCTGGGCCAGCGACCTCCACACTGTCCTAGTCTATCAACTGTAGACTATGATGTCATGGAGCTGTGAAGACACTCCCCTTTTATGTATTGTAGCTGCTGTAGAACTCTGCCCCGCCACTTCCCCACTTCTAATGAATAGAGACTGACCCTTGTGCACATGCTTAGTAGTGCTAGCAGCCACCCAGTACATATATATACATATATATATAGCACAGGTATGTGCACATGCTAGAGCAGTCACCCAGTACACACACACACACACACACATATATAGCATAGGTATGTACACATGCTAGAGCAGCCACCCAGTACACACACACACACACACACACACATATATATAGCACAGGTATGTACACATGCTAGAGCAGCCACCCAGTACACACACACACACACACACACACACATATATATAGCACAGGTATGTACACATGCTAGAGCAGCCACCCAGTACACACACACACACACACACACACACATATATATAGCACAGGTATGTACACAGCTCACCAATGCTGCAAGGAAGTCTCCCACTTAGCCATGAGGGGCAACACAACTACACACACACACACACAACCAATTAGCGGTCAATAACTCAGATCAGTTACTATAGCAACATACATGTATTACATGTTGGTAATGAAGATCCTAGCCATTATTAGATCCTAGCCATTATTTCTGCTAATTATGTGATAAGTGAATAGCTAAATACAGAAGACACTCCTCTATCCTAGTATACAGCTAACTGTTAATTAGAACAGGAATATTGTATATAACAAGACACTTCCCCTCTCTGTTCAAGTATTTAGACATTATTCAGTTTGAATCTTGATATAAGCACACTGTGTGTTCTAGGCCAGGAGGATTGAGGGGCACACTGTGTGTTCTAGGCTGGGAGGATTGAGGGGCACACTGTGTTCTAGGCTGGGAGGATTGAGGGGCACACTGTGTTCTAGGCCGGGAGGATTGAGGGGCACACTGTGCGGGAGGATTGAGGGGCACACTGTGTGTTCTAGGCTGGGAGGATTGAGGGACACACTGTGTGTTCTAGGCTGGGAGGATTGAGGGGCACACTGTGTGTTCTAGGCCGGGAGGATTGAGGGGGGACACTGTGTTCTAGGCCAGGAGGATTGAGGGGGGACACTGTGTGTTCTAGGCTGGGAGGATTGAGGGGCACACTGTGTGTTCTAGGCCAGGAGGATTGAGGGGGGACACTGTGTGTTCTAGGCTGGGAGGATTGAGGGGCACACTGTGTGTTCTAGGCTGGGAGGATTGAGGGGAACACTGTGTGTTCTAGGCTGGGAGGATTGAGGGACACACTGGCTGGGAGGATTGAGGGGCACACTGTGTTCTAGGCCAGGAGGATTGAGGGGGGACACTGTGTGTTCTAGGCTGGGAGGATTGAGGGGCACACTGTGTGTTCTAGGCCGGTGCTCGCAAGTATTTGAAGCCTGCCGATGTCTCAGTCTTCGCAAGTATTTGAAGCCTGCCGATGCCTCAGTCTTCGCAAGTATTTGAAGCCTGCCGATGTCTCGGTCTTCGCAAGTATTTGGAACTCCCTGATCCTAAAAGATCCTCGTCACATCTGAATCCATCGCTCTAGGTAACAGAGAATGAACTTTATTACAGCCAATATTACTGGATCTTTCCACGACAGTAGTTCTCCAATAGCTGCAATCCATATAGCTTTGTAAACGTGACAGCCACTTCCATAGCAAGGCCTTTCACACTCGCCAAAACCTCCTGCTCCCTTCACCCGTCATCACCACTTACTGAACTACGACGCAGTGTGCAGGTAATACTTTTTCAGATACAGGAACGATACATAACATGAATATTTCCTCTTGAAACTGCCAAATTAGTTGGCAAGACAAGGCAGAGGACACACAACGTAGCAAATAAACACTAACAAAGATGAGTTCCATTATAAAAAAACAAACGCTTTAGTGAGGAATGCCCCCCCCTCTCCCCCTTCCCCGTGCGAGCATGAGATGATCCTGGCTGCATTAGTGAGGATCACACACACCCAGTGAGCATGAGATGATCCTGGCTGCATTGGTGAGGATCACATACACCCAGTGAGCATGAGATGATCCTGGCTGCATTAGTGAGGATCACACACACCCAGTGAGCATGAGATGATCCTGGCTGCATTAGTGAGGATCACACACACCCAGTGAGCATGAGATGATCCTGGCTGCATTGGTGAGGATCACACACACCCAGCGAGCATGAGATGATCCTGGCTGCATTAGTGAGGATCACACACACCCAGCGAGCATGAGATGATCCTGGCTGCATTGGTGAGGATCACACACACCCAGTGAGCATGAGATGATCCTGGCGGCATTAGTGAGGATCAAACACCCAGTGAGCATGAGATGATCCTGGCTGCATTAGTGAGGATCACACACACCCAGTGAGCATGAGATGATCCTGGCTGCATTAGTGAGGATCACACACACCCAGTGAGCATGAGATGATCCTGGCTGCATTAGTAAGGATCACACACCCAGTGAGCATGAGATGATCCTGGCTGCATTGGTGAGGATCACACACCCAGTGAGCATGAGATGATCCTGGCTGCATTAGTGAGGATCACACACACCCAGCGAGCATGAGATGATCCTGGCTGCATTAGTGAGGATCACACCCACCCAGTGAGCATGTTATGATCCTGGCTGCATTAGTGAGGATCACACACACCCAGTGAGCATGAGATGATCCTGGCTGCATTAGTGAGGGTCACACACACTCAGTGAGCATGAGATGATCCTGGCTGCATTAGTGAGGATCACACAGACCCAGTGAGCATGAATGATCCTGGCTGCATTGGTGAGGATCACACAGACCCAGTGAGCATGAGATGATCCTGGCTGCATTAGTGAGGATCACACACACCCAGTGAGCATGAGATGATCCTGGCTGCATTGGTGAGGATCACACAGACCCAGTGAGCATGAGATGATCCTGGCTGCATTAGTGAGGATCACACACACCCAGTGAGCATGAGATGATCCTGGCTGCATTAGTGAGGATCACACACACCCAGTGAGCATGAGATGATCCTGGCTGCATTGGTGAGTCACACACACCCAGTGAACACCTCCACCCCACCGGCCTACAGCACGTGGTGTGACCCTCCATTACCCCACGTGGTGTGCCCCTCCATCCCCCCCCCAGCCTGCAGCATGTGGTGTGCCCCTCCATCCCCCCGGCCTACAGCACGTGGTGTGCCCCTCCATCCCCCCGGCCTGCAGCACATAGTGTGCCCCTCTATCCCCCCGGCCTACAGCACGTGGTGTGCCCGCCCGCCCCAGTTTGCAGCACGTTGTGTCCCTCAATCCCCCAATCCCCCCCCCCATCGGTGGCCTACACTCCATGTGCTTATCCAGCAAAACTAGGAAAAAACACAACCCCTCATCTATTATTAGCCTGATGACCTACGGAAGAAAACTTGAAAACCTGGAAAACTTGAAAACCTTAAAACCTGGCGTTGTTGGCAAGTGAAATGGGTTTGGATGGAAGATTGGCATGGCTGCACATGGCGTACGCTGTATACCTCTATCTAGAGGTGAGCATTCACCAAACACACACCCATAAAAAGCAGGGGTGGCTCTGGTGGACCAGCTGCACCGGCCATTGCCGGACCACTTTTTGGTGGCAGTAAGACCAAGTAGGAAAGGAGCGCAAGAAAATGCCATGAAATGTCATGCCTATTTTTCCACAAGTCGTGATTACTACGTCGGACAACAGCTTCCTATGGCTTGCTCAAGTTCGTTGTTGCTAGCAGCGCCAGACAATCTCCCCAAAGCTCCGCACCATTCAACGGCATCCTTTTCTTTTCCAAAGAGACAGTTTGGAAAGGCAAAAGTTGCTGCCAATCTAGCTGGTTTCGTCAATGGACATGGTTGCACTATGATGAGACCAAAGATGCTGTCAATTGCTTTCTCTGCTGCAAAGCTTTGAATGAGAAGAAGATTGCAGTTAAGCCTAGGAGCTCTGATGATGCTTTTGTAAGAATAATTAGTGACATTTATCAATTACTGGTTTTTATTGCTATATGGTTTTCTTGTTTATGAAAATAGCTATCAAGAGGATTTTCTAATTGGAAGGATGGTACTTTTTCATTTTGACAGCATGAAAAGAGCCTCTGCCACAAGTTAGCTGTTGAGAAGCTAATCACGTTGCCAGCCACCACTCGTGATGTGGGTGAAATGCTGTCTCATTCACTGCTCGAGGAAAGAGCAAAAAATCGGCACTGTCTCCTGAAGGTCTTGTCAAGTTTACAATATCTTGCCAGGCAAGGATGTGGAATTAGAGGTCATGATGACACGTGTGAGGGGAATCTGCACCAGTTGATGAAATTTATCAGTAAAGATGATTCCATGGTTCATAATATAGTTAGCCATTCATTCTAGCCAGCTGTAACACATAACTTACACCTTACAGTGTCGGGAATGGCTGAAGAGGAGGAAAAGAGAGTGCTACATGAGCCATGAAACACAGAATGAGATGCTGAAAATAATGGCAATGAATGTGTTACGGGAAATAGCAAGTTATTTGCAAGTTGCTGATTTCTTTATGGACGAGTGTACAGATTTTCCCAACAGAGAACAGTAACTTAACACACTATGAAAAATAGTATGTATTGTTATGATGGCTGCTTTGCAGGTTGTTATGGTTTTGCGGTGGGTTGATGAAGAGCTTCTGGTTCATGAAGATTTTGTTGGACTTTATGAGGTACCTTCCATTGAAGCTTCCACTCTAGTTCATGTAGTTAAAGATACCCTACTTTGACTAAACCTTTCTCTTGCCAAAGCTAGGGGTCAGTGCTACGATGGTGCGCAAGGAACATGAGTGGGGTGAGAAATGGTGTTGCCAAACAAATACAGGATGAACAACCAAATGCTTTTTTCACACACTGCTATGGCCACTCACTGAACGTAGCAGTATCCGACACTATTAAGCAATGCAACACCATCAAAAAAGTATTAGATATGACACATGAGATTACATAATTGGTCAAGTATTCACCTCACAAAGAGGGTCTTTTTAGAGATATCAAGGGTGACATGGCACCTGGTAGTCCTGGTGTTCGTGTGCTTTGTGCAACTCGGTGGACAGTCAAAGCCGATTCGATACAGAGCATCATTCAGAACTATTCTGTGCTTCAGGAACTGTGGGACAGGGCAGTAGGGATAGTTCATGATAGTGAAACGATCGCTCGCATTAGGAGAGTTTCTGCACAGATGCAGTCGTTTGACTTTTGTTTTGGATTAGTTCTTGGTGAAAATCTTCTTCCCACACTGATCACTTGAGCAGGACACTGCAAAAGAAAAATTGAAGGGCAACTAACAACAGAACAGACCAAATGAGCTCTCATGGCCATTAGAAATGAAGAAGGTTTTGGCATGTTCTGGGAAAGGGTTAACAAAATGGCCTCTGATTTGGATGTAAATGATCCAGTGCTTCCCAGAAGAAGGAAAGTGCCAAGAAGATTTGAAGAGGGTAATGCACCACCAGAGGATCCATCAATTCCAAAAGATTTGTATAGGAAAGTATACTTTGAAGCCTTAGATCTTTTAGTGCTAGCTGTCAAAGATAGGTTTGATCAGCCTGGCTACAAGATATATGGTTGCATGGAACCACTTCTTCTAAAAGCCACTCAGAAGAAAGACTACTCAGATGAACTTAAGAAAGTGCTTGAAGTTTACACTACTGATCTGAACGTCTCTAGTCGGCAAATACATCTTGACATTTTTAGTAGCAATGTACCAAAGGAAATGAGCAACATCTTTGACATTATCAAGTATTTGCAAAAGATGATGAGCAGAAAGAGAGCTGATACGAGAAGTAATAACCTTGACAAAGTTAATACTTGTGATGCCGGCCACTAACAGCACAAGTGCAATGCGTCGCATCAAGTCTTACCTACGATCAACAATGACTCAAGAAAGATTGAACAGTTTAATGGTGTTACACGTTCATAAGAATAAAACTGACAAATTAGATTTATCTTGTGTAGGCGTTTAATTTGTAGTTAAGGGTAAACACAGAAGTAATGTTTTTGGTAAACTTTGATATGCTCTTGAACATTACTATTTCAATTCATTTCCCATTTCCTTACAACCTGGTCTGACTACATCAAAACTGGCAGTGCTCATTGTGAAAATGCATGTTTACAATGAGCAATATTGTGTCACCAGAAATTGGTAATGATTTTGAATGTCAAGGTGAATAATCATTTTGCTTTAATAGCTGTACTAAACTTAATTTCCATCAAACACGTTTTTCACACAAGATTTTCTTTAATCTGTAAAGGAATGCTTAAGCCACACCCAAACCACTCCCATTTCTGGGACGGACCACCTCAAAACTGGCAGAGCCTCCCCTGAAAAGTATGAACGGGTCCCACTCCTAAAATACAGCAAGCTTATGTAAACTGAGGATTGGTCGTCATGGTGAAGAGAAGGACCAAGAAAACAGCAGCAGGTTTGAAGCTAGAGGAGAGAGAACTGGCTGCACAGGTTAGTGGATGCTGGAGTTGAATTCTGACATGAATTCTATAGCGGGATACACCATTTTTGCCATGAGGCAGAATCTTGGTGAGGTAAACACACGTACTGCTGCTCTCTAAGGACAGAGAGAATTGGCTACATAGTCAGGAAGAACTGCAGCATACGCAGTAGGAGGCCACTAACCCAAGCACATGTGAGACCGTGTTCAGATAACTGGACTTAGGTGTGTAAGATCTTCAGCGTGTCCTTGATCCTCATAAAAAGGTGGCGAGTGCTGCTGCTCCTCTAGCTATTCTTCCCATTCCTCACATGACAGATTTGAGCTTTCATCGATACTAAGGACAACCCTTTTGGTCTTTTGAATAGGTCTAGCCATGCTCTGTGCTCTGACATGGAGCGAGAAGAACCAGCTGGCAGAGGGTCCACATTAGCAACGGCAAATACTCGTCGTGCACATGCTCAAAATAACTTTCCGCGCAAAATGAAAAAGTACACTGAACGTAACAGGCATTTCTGTGGGAGGAGTTCTTAGCCTTCAGTTGATTGGTGTGTTCGGATAAGTGGCCTCCCACTGCAGTGAGTAGGAGAGATGTGCTAATGATAAGTGGCCTCCCACTGCAGTGAATAGGAGAGATGTGCTAATGATAAGTGGCCTCCCACTGCAGTGAATAGGAGAGATGTGCTAATGATAAGTGGCCTCCCACTGCAGTGAATACGAGAGATGTGCTAATGATAAGTGTCCTCCCACTACAGTGAATAGGATAGATGTGCTAATGATAAGTGGCCTCCCACTGCAGTGAATACGAGAGATGTGCTAATGATAAGTGTCCTCCCACTACAGTGAATAGGAGAGATGTGCTAATGATAAGTGGCCTCCCACTGCAGTGAATAGGAGAGATGTGCTAATGATAAGTGGCCTCCCACTGCAGTGAATACGAGAGATGTGCTAATGATAAGTGGCCTCCCACTGCAGTGAATAGGAGAGATGTGCTAATGATAAGTGGCCTCCCACTGCAGTGAATACGAGAGATGTGCTAATGATAAGTGGCCTCCCACTGCAGTGAATAGGAGAGCTGTGCTAATGATAAGTGGCCTCCCACTGCAGTGAATAGGAGAGATGTGCTAATGATAAGTGGCCTCCCACTGCAGTGAATAGGAGAGATGTGCTGATGATAAGTGGCCTCCCACTGCAGTGAATATGAGAGATGTGCTAATGATAAGTGGCCTCCCACTGCAGTGAATAGGAGAGATGTGCTAATGATAAGTGGCCTCCCACTGCAGTGAATAGGAGAGATGTGCTAATGATAAGTGGCCTCCCACTGCAGTGAATAGGAGAGATGTGCTAATGATAAGTGGCCTCCCACTGCAGTGAATAGGAGAGATGTGCTAATGATAAGTGGCCTCCCACTGCAGTGAATAGGAGAGATGTGCTAATGATAAGTGGCCTCCCACTGCAGTGAATAGGAGAGATGTGCTAATGATAAGTGGCCTCCCACTGCAGTGAATAGGAGAGATGTGCTAATGATAAGTGGCCTCCCACTGCAGTGAATAGGAGAGATGTGCTAATGATAAGTGGCCTCCCACTGCAGTGAATAGGAGAGATGTGCTAATGATAAGTGGCCTCCCACTGCAGTGAATAGGAGAGATGTGCTAATGATAAGTGGCCTCCCACTGCAGTGAATAGGAGAGATGTGCTATGATAGCAGACTGAACAGGTCAAGAGTTCAAACTCACTTTTTAAGGAATTTTAATGAAATTCATTTTCCAACTGGGCGTTTGACCACGTACTAAGTTTTAGCGCCTAATGGGGGGAAATAGGGGGGGGGGGGGGAGGGGGGGAAGGGCTTCCTCTAGCCACTGGTGCTAATTTCAGCTCTCTAGCACTTGGCAATCTGGAGATATTTATGCAGGCACTCAGGGTTTTTTGAGGTACACCCACTTTAGCTCCAGTAACTTGGCTATAGTTGTAGCCATGAAAAACAAAAGAGAGCACACAGAGAGACCTATCTTTTGAGCTATGTATATATCAAGTCCATGCCATGAAGCTTTTAGAATCTATGGAGCTATAAAGTGGTAACAACAAGTTTTTAAACACTTACTACTACTACTATATGTTTTTTCACCCCTTTAACAAGCTCGAGCTTCTGCATGGTCTTCCCTTTAGTACTCTGAGGATTCCTGCATGGAGCACCACCTAATGCCCTGCAGCATTATGGAATGGAAAATTCTGAAACAGAAATATACGTGTGGAAGTATGTCTGTGGGAAGAGTTTTGTTAAGAGTACTTGGAAGTCGTTTCCCTTGAAGAGTGGAAGTAGTTTCCCTTGAAGAGTGGAAGTAGTTTCCCTTGAAGAGTGGAAGTAGTTTCCCTTGAAGAGTGGAAGTAGTTTCCCTTGAAGAGTGGAAGTAGTTTCCCTTGAAGAGTGGAAGTAGTTTCCCTTGAAGAGTGGAAGTAGTTTCCCTTGAAGAGTGGAAGTAGTTTCCCTTGAAGAGTGGAAGTAGTTTCCCTTGAAGAGTGGAAGTAGTTTCCCTTGAAGAGTGGAAGTAGTTTCCCTTGAAGAGTGGAAGCAGTTTCCCTTGAAGAGTGGAAGCAGTTTCCCTTGAAGAGTGGAAGTAGTTTCCCTTGAAGAGTAGAAGTAGTTTCCCTTGAAGAGTGGAAGTAGTTTCCCTTGAAGAGTGGAAGTAGTTTCCCTTGAAGAGTGGAAGCAGTTTCCCTTGAAGAGTGGAAGCAGTTTCCCTTGAAGAGTGGAAGTAGTTTCCCTTGAAGAGTGGAAGTAGTTTCCCTTGAAGAGTGGAAGTAGTTTCCCTTGAAGAGTGGAAGTAGTTTCCCTTGAAGAGTGGAAGTAGTTTCCCTTGAAGAGTGGAAGTAGTTTCCCTTGAAGAGTGGAAGCAGTTTCCCTTGAAGAGTGGAAGCAGTTTCCCTTGAAGAGTGGAAGTAGTTTCCCTTGAAGAGTGGAAGTAGTTTCCCTTGAAGAGTGGAAGTAGTTTCCCTTGAAGAGTGGAAGTAGTTTCCCTTGAAGAGTGGAAGTAGTTTCCCTTGAAGAGTGGAAGTAGTTTCCCTTGAAGAGTGGAAGTAGTTTCCCTTGAAGAGTGGAAGTAGTTTCCCTTGAAGAGTGGAAGTAGTTTCCCTTGAAGAGTGGAAGTAGTTTCCCTTGAAGAGTGGAAGTAGTTTCCCTTGAAGAGTGGAAGTAGTTTCCCTTGAAGAGTGGAAGCAGTTTTCCCTTGAAGAGTGGAAGTAGTTTCCTTTCCTTTGTAGAGTGGAAGTAGTTTCCCTTGAAGAGTGGAAGTAGTTTCCCTTGAAGAGTGGAAGTAGTTTCCCTTGAAGAGTGGAAGCAGTTTCCCTTGAAGAGTGGAAGTAGTTTCCCTTGAAGAGTGGAAGTAGTTTCCCTTGAAGAGTGGAAGCAGTTTCCCTTGAAGAGTGGAAGCAGTTTCCCTTGAAGAGTGGAAGTAGTTTCCCTTGAAGAGTGGAAGTAGTTCCCTTGAAGAGTGGAAGCAGTTTCCCTTGAAGAGTGGAAGCAGTTTCCCTTGAAGAGTGGAAGTAGTTTCCCTTGAAGAGTGGAGCACACCCCACACTAAGAGTGAGATCATCAGTCAGTGCTTTCTACAGACCTTCTCAGAGTTTACCATGGCCATGCAGAAGCTGTCAAGAACTTGTTAAGTTGATGGTTGGCACTGTTCAGTGTGTCCAGTCTGCTCTCCATCATTAGCACATCTCTGCTTATTGACAGTCATCCTTCCTTATATGGCAACTATGCACTTATTATCGCCGTCCATAAAGAGCAGCAATATGTGTTTACCTGACTGGTGAAGATTGATGCTAGTTTACGCTTCATGGCAAAAATGGTGTATCCGACCTCTAGGTTGTAGCAATTGAGAAGCTAGGTCAGAGTTCAACTCCATGCCCGTCAGCTGTCAACCACGCAGTCAGTTTTCTAGCTTTGAATCTGCTGCCATGTCCTCCACGTTTCTATGATGCCTACCTCCATTCTAAAGTGATGTTGTTTAATGTAAGGCACAGGTGAGCGTACAGTGAGTACATGCAGGGGTACATGCAGGGGTGTTAGAGATACAGGCAGTGACACATATGCCATGCATGACTATACAAACTACTCCGACCAACTCCCCACTGAGGGCTGGCTTGGCAGGCCAATATCGTCAAATACTACTGGCATGACAACAGTGCTGCTGTTGTACTCACTGTGGTCAGCTCCCAAGAAGGTCAGCTGGGGTGGAGAGGAGGGAGAGAGGGGGTTCACCACCATGTGCACAGAGACATTGTCACCTGCATGGGGAAAGCAGCACATACACACTGACACACACACACACCGACACACATACTGACACACACACACACACGTACTGACACACACACACATGTACTGAAACACATACAAACATGCACTGACACACACACACACACACAATGTACTGACACACACACACACATGTACTGACACACACACACACACACACATACTCAAACACACTCACACACATCACGTACTGAAACACACACACTGACACACACACATGTGCTGACACACACACATGTGCTGACACACACACATGTTCTGACACCACACATGTGCTGACACCACACATGTGCTGACACACACACATGTGCTGACACACACACGTGCTGACACACACACATGTGCTGATACACACATTCATGTTCTGACACACACACATGTGCTGACACACACACATGTGCTGATACACACATTCATGTTCTGACACACACACATGTGCTGATACACACACATGTGCTGATACACACATTCATGTTCTGACACACACACATGTGCTGATACACAAACATGTACTGACACACACACATGTACTGACACACACACGTGTTCTGACACACACATGTGCTGATACACCTATTCATGTTCTGACACACACGTGCTGACACACACATGTGCTGACACACACATGTGCTGATACACACACATGTGCTGATACACACATTCATGTACTGACACACACATGTTCTGACACACACACATGTGCTGATACACACACACACACCACTCTTATAGTACTATGCGCATACTTCCTTAACCTCTGACCTTGGACTCAGTTGTAACTTTTATCCTTATGTATTCGTAAGTAGTTTCCATTTCAATCAATCGATAATAGGCTGCAGTTTGATATTAGAACCACTCCATCAGGTGAGCAAACAAAGGCTAGGTCAGACTAGGTGTACTTGATGTTAGAACCACTCCATCAGGTGAGCAAACAGAAGCTAGGTCAGACTAGGTGTACTTGATGTTAGAACCACTCCATCAGGTGAGCAAACAATGGCTAGGTCAGACTAGGTGTACTTGATGTCAGAACCACTCCATCAGGTGAGCAAACAGAAGCTAGGTCAGACTAGGATGACTTGATGTTAGAACCACTCCATCAGGTGAGCAAACAGAAGCTAGGTCAGACTAGGTGTACTTGATGTTAGAACCACTCCATCAGGTGAGCAAACAATGGCTAGGTCAGACTAGGTGTACTTGATGTTAGAACCACTCCATCAGGTGAGCAAACAGAAGCTAGGTCAGACTAGGTGTACTTGATGTTAGAACCACTCCATCAGGTGAGCAAACAATGGCTAGGTCAGACTAGGTGTACTTGATGTTAGAACCACTCCATCAGGTGAGCAAACAGAAGCTAGGTCAGACTAGGATGACTTGATGTTAGAACCACTCCATCAGGTGAGCAAACAGAAGCTAGGTCAGACTAGGTGTACTTGATGTTAGAACCACTCCATCAGGTGAGCAAACAGAAGCTAGGTCAGACTAGGTGTACTTGATGTCAGAACCACTCCATCAGGTGAGCAAACAGAAGCTAGGTCAGACTAGGTGTACTTGATGTTAGAACCGCTCCATCAGGTGAGCAAACAAAGGCTAGGTCAGACTAGGTGTACTTGATGTTAGAACCACTCCATCAGGTGAGCAAACAGAAGCTAGGTCAGACTAGGTGTACTTGATATTAGAACCACTCCATCAGGTGAGCAAACAGAAGCTAGGTCAGACTAGTCCCTCCAGGAGGGACACCTTTATCAAGCCACTATGGGTTCTGAGTGTCTGCTGAAGGCTGAGGTGACAGTACAGCTTCTCTCAACAGAACAGCTTCCATAAACAGCAGCAGCACTACCTATACATGCCATCAGAGATGGCAGCGGCATTTCCAACATGAAATAAACTTGCAAGCCATTACTACTTCACTGTGGCTCAGCATTGCTACTTCACTGTGGCTCAGCATTGCTACTTCCAACTTGGCTCAGCATTGCTACTTCACTGTGGCTCAGCATTGCTACTTCACTGTGGCTCAGCATTGCTACTTCACTGTGGCTCAGCATTGCTACTTCACCTTGGCTCATATTGCTACTTCACCTTGGCTCAGCATTGCTACTTCACCTTGGCTCATATTGCTACTTCACCTTGGCTCAGCATTGCTACTTCACCTTGGCTCAGCATTGCTTGGCTCAGCATTGCTACTTCACTGTGGCCCAGCAGTCTACTGGGCGTACAACATTCCATGTTCAGCTTGTGTGGTGCACTAAATGTTTTCCCCCAAAAGTCATCCAAGTTCGTGCGTCTGTCTGTGTGTGTGTGTTTGCACTCATGGTGACCAGTCCTCAGGGAAGTGTCGTACCCAGTGAGGTCTTCAGGAAAGTGTTCATACCCAGTGAGGTCCTTAAGAAAGTGTTCATACCCAGTGAGGTCCTTAAGAAAGTGTTCATACCCAGTGAGGTCCTTAAGAAAGTGTTCATACCCAGTGAGGTCCTCAGGAATGTGTTCATACCCAGTGAGGTCCTCAGGAAAGTGATCATACCCAGTGAGGTCCTTAAGAAAGTGTTCATACCCAGTGAGGTCCTTAAGAAAGTGTTCATACCCAGTGAGGTCCTCAGGAATGTGTTCATACCCAGTGAGGTCCTCAGGAAAGTGTTCATACCCAGTGAGGTCCTCAGGAATGTGTTCATACCCAGTGAGGTCCTCAGGAAAGTGTTCATACCCAGTGAGGTCCTCAGGAAAGTGTCCATACCCAGTGAGGTCCTCAGGAAAGTGTTCATACCCAGTGAGGTCCTCAGGAAAGTGTCCATACCCAGTGAGGTCCTCAGGAAAGTGTCCATACCCAGTGAGGTCCTCAGGAAAGTGTCCATACCCAGTGAGGTCCGCAGGAATGTGTTCATACCCAGTGAGGTCCTCAGGAATGTGTTCATACCCAGTGAGGTCCTCAGGAAAGTGTTCATACCCAGTGAGGTCCTCAGGAAAGTGTTCATACCCAGTGAGGTCCTCAGGAATGTGTTCATACCCAGTGAGGTCCTCAGGAAAGTGTCCATACCCAGTGAGGTCTTCAGGAAAGTGTCCATACCCAGTGAGGTCCTCAGGAAAGTGTTCATACCCAGTGAGGTCCGCAGGAATGTGTTCATACCCAGTGAGGTCCGCAGGAATGTGTCCATACCCAGTGAGGTCCTCAGGAAAGTGTCCATACCCAGTGAGGTCCTCAGGAATGTGTCCATACCCAGTGAGGTCCTCAGGAATGTGTCCACCCAGTGAGGTCCTCAGGAATGTGTCCATACACAGTGAAGTCCTCAGGGAAGTGTCCATACCCAGTGAGGTCCTCAGGAATGTGTCCATACCCAGTGAGGAATGATGTCCTCAGGAATGTGTCCATACCCAGTGAGGTCCTCAGGAAAGTGTTCATACCCAGTGAGGTCCTCAGGAAAGTGTTCATACCCAGTGAGGTCCTCAGGAAAGTGTTCATACCCAGTGAGGTCCTCAGGAAAGTGTTCATACCCAGTGAGGTCCTCAGGAATGTGTTCATACCCAGTGAGGTCCTCAGGAATGTGTTCATACCCAGTGAGGTCCGCAGGAATGTGTTCATACCCCAGGAAAGTGTTCATACACAGTGAGGGTGCACTCTGGGACAACAGGGTGTTTGTGTATACACACCTGGAGAGAGGGTTTACAAGAACAAAAAACACTGCTGTATTAGATCGGCTCTTAAAGAGGCACCCATGTACAGTTGGGTGACCCTTTACCACTTAAAATCAGAATATTGGTGATGTTAAATGGAAGGGTCACCTACTAACTGGCTGTGGTCTCCATGGTTACAGTCTTGTTTCTTTCTTTCTGAGCACTCAATCCATTTTTTAATGATTTTTGTGTAGTTTATAGTTGAACATGTGTCAAAGCCAACCTCAGCATGCCAGTCAGCAGAGGTGAACTAGATCCCTTAAACACTTGCTCCCATAACAACTACAACAACAATAATAATAATAATAATAATAATAATAATAATAATAATAATAATAATAATAATAATAATAATAATAATAATAATAATAATAATAATAATAATAATAATAATAATAGTAATAATAATAATAATAATAGTAATAATATATAATAATATAATAAAAAGACATGCTTGATATTAAAACATCGAACAAAGAATGATAAATAACTGAATACAGAATAATTATGGTGGGTGTGGCTTCAAGTTCAACTCGTGAGAGTAGCTCCCCAGCAACCAGGCAAGTCCATACCACAGACTCGATTGAACCACTCTCACTTTGGTGCTAGGATGATGTGCAATGCCTCCTTCACTAGCAGTTCCTTATGTCTTCTGACCTGGTCCAAGATGGTGGCTTCCTCCCACAAAATAGGATGTCCATTATCCCATGAATGCTCACAATTGCAGACTTCTCTTTAGCACACTTTCTACAGGCATCTTCATGTTCTTTCACTCTGGTCTCCAGTCTTCTGATGGTCTCCCCTATAGTACTTCCCACAGCTACAAGGGATGTGGTACACAATGCATGAGTGCATATTAGCTGGTAAAACATCCTTCACTCTGCTCAGTTGTGTCCTCAGAGTTTTTCCTGATCTGAAAATGACTTTGATGTTGAACTTCCTGCAGACCCCCCTGATGTCTTCACTCATCCCTGCTGCATAAGGAATCACTATCATAGGATCCTTCTTTTTAGACCCCTGATTGCCTGTATCGGTGTACTTATCCTTTCTGCATTTAGATGTGTGATGAAGGCTTGCGGCTCTATAAAGATCCTATTCAAATGATGTTCTTCCTTCCAAAGATCCTCCTTCTCAGTCACTACTCTCCTGGTGAAGAGCTCATAGATGGAGCCAGGAGAGTAGAAAGAAATGCAAAGCATGCGTGGTGGCCGAAGGTGCAGGGGAGAGGGAGAAGTCAGTTCAGTCGAGACTGTGGGAGTGAGCTTGCCTGGCTGTCGGGGGCCACTCTCAAGAGCCTGAACTTACGCCCACCGTAATTATTCTGTACTCTGTTATTTATTATTTATCATTCTTTGTTGAATTTTTAATATCAAGCATGTCTTATTATATTATTATTATTATTGTTGTTGTTAGTTGTTAGCTATTATTATTATCTTTATTTTATTTTTCCACATCCAGTTCATGTGTGGTTCATGTGCTGCAAGCAGGTGCTGGGGTGTGGTTTGTAATGTGTATGTATAGTGTATACAGTTGTACTCTTCAATACTATACCTGTACATGTATATATATAGTGTATAGTTGTACTCTACAATACTATACCTGTACATGTATATATAGTGTATAGTTGTACTCTTCAATACTATACCTGTACATGTATAAATATATAGTGTATAGTGTACTCATCAATACTATACCTGTACATGTGTGTGTATATATATATAGTGTATAGTTGTCGATTGTTATTTTAGAGGATTATTTGTCAGTACCACTCGTTTCAAATCTGGCTACACAGAGCAGAGCATGAGTTGTGTTTTCAAGATTGAGAATCTTTACCCAATTCCAATTATAAAATATGGCAGCTCTATTGTGTCATCGGCAAGAAGTCTTAGCCAACCAAGAGCCAGTCGCTGCAAGACACGGGAACATTAGCAATCAAGAACCAGGTCAGTCGTTGCAAGGCACAGGAACATTAGCAGTCTTCCGGCACGGAATCTCCATGAATGGATGTGTTGTGTGGAGGTCAAGAAAGAGAGGGAGCCATGGAAGATCCTTGAGGAAGAAGGTCAAGGTTCTATGCACCATAATGTCTTTGTCTTCTCTTGACCACCTTATTAGTGAAGGATTCGAAGCACGCTGGGGGTCTCTTTACAAGCAACAGTGGCTGAAACCAACCTTATTAGTGAAGGATTCAAGGCACGCTGGGGGTCTCTTTACAGGCTGAAACCAACCTTATTAGTGAAGGATTCAAGGCACGCTGGAGGTCTCTTTACAAGCAACAGTGGCTGAAACCAACCTTACTAGTGAAGGATTCAGGGCATGCTGGGGGTCTCTTTACAAGCAACAGTGGCTGAAACCAACCTTACTAGTGAAGGATTCAGGGCATGCTGGGGGTCTCTTTACAAGCAACAGTGGCTGAAACCAACCTTATTAGTGAAGGATTCAAGGCACGCTGGAGGTCTCTTTACAGGCTGAAACCAACCTTATTAGTGAAGGATTCAATGGGGGTCTCTTTGCAAGCAACAGTGGCTGAAACTACCACATTGGCAGCTAAGGAGCTGCTAATGTGAGTGTTGGCTGAAGTAGTGTGGTTTTCTGTACTGCACAAGCACTGACCTAGGACAATGCGCCTGTAAGCACATGCTCTGGTTGGCTTCTCAGGCTCCAGCACCCAGCACTTCTCATCCACCTCATCTAACTCCGCCCAGAACTCCAGGAACTGGTCCAGCCACTCCCCAAACTGCTGCATCAACATCCCAAGACCACACCCAGCCTGAGAAAGAGATAGAAAGATGGAGACTGTGGAATGTGATGGGTATGGAACAGACACTCGATGAGCAGCTAAGGGAAGACACGTGGGCACTATTTAAGTTGGCTATGATCCCCCCCCCCACAAGCCAGCCAGCAAAAATCTCCACCAGGAACACGTGCTTCCATGTATGGCTGCATTTACTGCCACCCCCAACTGCAGTATATCAGCCCCACATCCTAAACATGAACAGGTCTACCATCCTGTCCCACACACCAGTGCCTGGCCCCCACACTAACTCTGCTCACCCACCAATGCCTGGGCCCTCACACTAACTCTGCTCACCCACCAATGCCTGGGCCCTCACACTAACTCTGCTCACTCACCAGTGCCTGGGCCCTCACACTAACTCTGCTCACACACCAGTGCCTGGTCCTCACACTAACTCTGCTCACTCACCAGTACCTGGCCCCCACACTAACTCTGCTCACCCACCAGTGCCTGGGCCTGCACACTAACTCTGCCCACACACCAGTGCCTGGGCCTCACACTAACTCTGCTCACTCACCAGTGCCTGGCCCCCACACTAACTCTGCTCACCCACCAGTGCCTGGGCCTGCACACTAACTCTGCTCACACACCAGTGCCTGGGCCCTCACACTAACTCTGCTCACTCACCAGTGCCTGGGCCTGCACACTAACTCTGCTCACCCACCAGTGCCTGGGCCCCCACACTAACTCTGCTCACTCACCAGTACCTGGCCCCCACACTAACTCTGCTCACCCACCAGTGCCTGGGCCTGCACACTAACTCCGCTCACACACCAGTGCCTGGCCCCCACACTAACTCTGCTCACTCACCAGTGCCTGGGCCTGCACACTAACTCTGCTCACACACCAGTGCCTGGTCCTCACACTAACTCTGCTCACTCACCAGTACCTGGCCCCCACACTAACTCTGCTCACCCACCAGTGCCTGGGCCTGCACACTAACTCTGCTCACCCACCAGTGCCTGATCCCCACACTAACTCTGCTCACCCACCAGTGCCTGGCCTCACATTAACTCTGCTCACAAACCAGTGCCTGGGCCTCACACTAACTCTGCTCACACACCAGTGCCTGGCCCTCACACTAACTCTGCTCACACACCAGTGCCTGGGCCTCACACTAACTCTGCTCACCCACCAGTGCCTGGGCCTGCACACTTACTCTGCTCACACACCAGTGCCTGGGCCTGCACACTAACTCTGCTCACCCACCAGTGCCTGGGCCTGCACACTAACTCTGCTCACACACCAGTGCCTGGGCCTGCACACTAACTCTGCTCACATACCAGTGCCACACTAACTCTGCTCACCCACCAGTGCCTGGGCCTGCACACTAACTCTGCTCACATACCAGTGCCACACTAACTCTGCTCACCCACCAGTGCCTGGGCCTGCACACTAACTCTGCTCACCCACCAGTGCCTGGGCCTGCACACTAACTCTGCTCACCCACCAGTGCCTGGCCCTCACACTAACTCTGCTCACTCACCAGTGCCTGGGCCTGCACACTAACTCTGCTCACCCACCAGTGCCTGGGCCCCCACACTAACTCTGCTCACTCACCAGTACCTGGCCCCCACACTAACTCTGCTCACCCACCAGTGCCTGGGCCTGCACACTAACTCTGCCCACACACCAGTGCCTGGGCCTCACACTAACTCTGCTCACTCACCAGTGCCTGGCCCCCACACTAACTCTGCTCACCCACCAGTGCCTGGGCCTGCACACTAACTCTGCTCACACACCAGTGCCTGGGCCTGCACACTAACTCTGCTCACACACCAGTGCCTGGGCCTGCACACTAACTCTGCTCACACACCAATGCCTGGGCCCTCACACTAACTCTGCTCACCCACCAGTGCCTGGGCCTGCACACTAACTCCGCTCACACACCAGTGCCTGGCCCCCACACTAACTCTGCTCACTCACCAGTGCCTGGGCCTGCACACTAACTCTGCTCACACACCAGTGCCTGGTCCTCACACTAACTCTGCTCACTCACCAGTACCTGGCCCCCACACTAACTCTGCTCACCCACCAGTGCCTGGGCCTGCACACTAACTCTGCTCACCCACCAGTGCCTGATCCCCACACTAACTCTGCTCACCCACCAGTGCCTGGCCTCACATTAACTCTGCTCACAAACCAGTGCCTGGGCCTCACACTAACTCTGCTCACACACCAGTGCCTGGCCCTCACACTAACTCTGCTCACACACCAGTGCCTGGGCCTCACACTAACTCTGCTCACCCACCAGTGCCTGGGCCTGCACACTTACTCTGCTCACACACCAGTGCCTGGGCCTGCACACTAACTCTGCTCACCCACCAGTGCCTGGGCCTGCACACTAACTCTGCTCACACACCAGTGCCTGGGCCTGCACACTAACTCTGCTCACATACCAGTGCCACACTAACTCTGCTCACCCACCAGTGCCTGGGCCTGCACACTAACTCTGCTCACATACCAGTGCCACACTAACTCTGCTCACCCACCAGTGCCTGGGCCTGCACACTAACTCTGCTCACCCACCAGTGCCTGGGCCTGCACACTAACTCTGCTCACCCACCAGTGCCTGGCCCTCACACTAACTCTGCTCACCCACCAGTGCCTGGGCCTGCACACTTACTCTGCTCACACACCAGTGCCTGGGCCTGCACACTAACTCTGCTCACCCACCAGTGCCTGGGCCTGCACACTAACTCTGCTCACCCACCAGTGCCTGGGCCTGCACACTAACTCTGCTCACATACCAGTGCCACACTAACTCTGCTCACCCACCAGTGCCTGGGCCTGCACACTAACTCTGCTCACCCACCAGTGCCTGGGCCTGCACACTAACTCTGCTCACCCACCAGTGCCTGGCCCTCACACTAACTCTGCTCACCCACCAGTGCCTGGGCCTGCACACTAACTCTGCTCACCCACCAGTGCCTGGGCCTGCACACTAACTCTGCTCACCCACCAGTGCCTGGGCCTGCACACTAACTCTGCTCACCCACCAGTGCCTGGCCCCCACACTAACTCTGCTCACCCACCAGTGCCTGGCCCCCACACTAACTCTGCTCACACACCAGTGCCTGGGCCTGCACACTAACTCTGCTCACCCACCAGTGCCTGGACCTGCACACTAACTCTGCTCACCCACCAGTGCCTGGCCCTCACACTAACTCTGCTCACCCACCAGTGCCTGGGCCTGCACACTAACTCTGCTCACCCACCAGTGCCTGGGCCTCACACTAACTCTGCTCACCCACCAGTGCCTGAGCCTGCACACTAACTCTGCTCACCCACCAGTGCCTGGGCCTGCACACTAACTCTGCTCACCCACCAGTGCCTGGCCTCACACTAACTCTGCTCACCCACCAGTGCCTGTGCCTGCACACTAACTCTGCTCACCCACCAGTGCCTGGCCTCATACTAACTCTGCTCACCCACCAGTGCCTGGGCCTGCACACTAACTCTGCTCACACACCAGAGCCTGGGCCTCACACTAACTCTGCTCACACACCAGTGCCTGGCCCTCACACTAACTCTGCTCACACACCAGAGCCTGGGCCTCACACTAACTCTGCTCACACACCAGTGCCTGGCCCCCACACTAACTCTGCTCACCCACCAGTGCCTGGGCCTCACACTAACTCTGCTCACACACCAGTGCCTGGGCCTGCACACTAACTCTGCTCACACACCAGTGCCTGGCCCTCACACTAACTCTGCTCACCCACCAGTGCCTGGCCCCCACACTAACTCTGCTCACACACCAGTGCCTGGTCCCCACACTAACTCTGCTCACCCACCAGTGCCTGGGCCAGCACACTAACTCTGCTCACACACCAGTGCCTGGTCCCCACACAAACTCTGCTCACCCACCAGTGCCTGGGCCAGCACACTAACTCTGCTCACCCACCAGTGCCTGGGCCTTCACACTAACTCTGCTCACACACCAGTGCCTGGTCCCCACACTAACTCTGCTCACCCACCAGTGCCTGGGCCAGCACACTAACTCTGCTCACCCACCAGTGCCTGGCCCCCACACTAACTCTGCTCACACACCAGTGCCTGGGCCCCACACTAACTCTGCTCACCCACCAGTGCCTGGGGCCCCACACTAACTCTGCTCACACACCAGTGCCTGGGCCCCCACACTAACTCTGCTCACCCACCAGTGCCTGGCCCTCACACTAACTCTGCTCACCCACCAGTGCCTGGCCCCCACACTAACTCTGCTCACACACCAGTGCCTTGGCCTCACACTAACTCTGCTCACCCACCAGTGCCTGGGCCCGCACCTCAAGTCTGCTCATCCACCCGTGCCTGGGCCTAATCCCAATGGCGTATGATAAGATGGCTGACTCACCTGACTGGTCCAGCGAAGCTTGAAGGGAAGAGGTGTGTCTGCCCTCACTAGGGGGGCCTTGGAGGGATACTGTGAGGAAGACAAATATACACACAAACATACACAACACACTCACAATAATGCACAGCCAAGTGGGTGTGTGCTAAATGGTGCGATTTTGTGGCATTGTCCAATAATAACAACAACAACACTCACAGGAAAGTGAGTGTAGATAAAAGTCCTCTCGATGAACTCTCAGTTGACATAAATAACATAACAATAACCCTCTCAATAATCAACTTCAAATTGTCTTCTCTCGACGTTTCGACCAGATGCTCTATATCAGGACTTCTGAAGAAGGCTGGAGCATCTGGTAGAAACGTCGAGAGAAGACAATTTGAAGTTGATTATTGAGAAGGTTAATAATGAGAGGATAAAAGTCAACTGCTCCATAATCAACTTAAAATTATTTGCTCTGCTCGATGTTTACCATTATTCATGAGCCGAAACGTTCAGTGAGTGTGAAGAAAGATTGCAATAATAACACTACTACTACTACTACTACTAATAATAATAATCAATAAGAAATAAGAAATAATAACAACAACAATCATGATGATGACCAACACCACCATCACCACCACACTACCATCACCACCATCACCACCACACTACCATCACCACCACACTACCATCACCTCCACACTACCATCACTTCCACACTACCATCACCACCACACTACCATCACCTCAACACCACCATCACCTCCACACTACCATCACCTCCACACTACCATCACCACCACACTACCATCACCACCACACTACCATCACCTCCACACTACCATCACCACCACACTACCATCACCACCACACTACCATCACCTGGACACTACCATCACCTGGACACTACCATCACCCCAACACTACCATCACCTCCACACTACCATCACCTCCACACTACCATCACCTCCACACTACCATCACCTCCACACTACCATCACCTCCACACTACCATCACCACCACACTACCATCACCATCACACTACCATCACCTCCACACTACCATCACCTCCACACTACCATCACCTCCACACTACCATCACCTCCACACACTACCATCACCACCACCTCCACACTACCATCACCACCACACTACCATCACCACCACACTACCATCACCTCCACACTACCATCACCACCACACTACCATCACCTCCACACTACCATCACCACTAGACTACCATCACACTACCATCACCACCACACTACTATCACCTCCACACTACCATCATCACCACACTACCATCACCACCACACATCCACACTACCATCATCTCCTCACTACCATCATCTCCACACTACCATCACCTCCACACTACCGTCATCTCAACACTACCATCACCTCCACACTACCATCACCTCCACACTACCATCACCTCCACACTACCATCACCACCACACTACCATCACCACCACACTACCATCACCACCACACTACCATCACCACCACACTACCATAACCACCACACTACCATCACCTCAACACTACCATCACCACCACACTACCATCACCTCCACACTACCATCACCACCACACTACCATCACCACCACACTACCATCATCACCACACTACCATCATCTCCACACTACCATCACCACCACACTACCATCACCTCCACACTACCATCACCTCCACACTACCATCACCACCATCACTACCATCACAACCACACTACCATCACCACCACACTACCATCACCTCCACACTACCATCACCACCACACTACCATCATCTCCACACTACATCATCTCCACACTACCATCACCTCCACACTACCATCACTACCACACTATCATCATCACCACACTACCATCACCTCCACACTACCATCACCACCACACTACCATCACCTCCACACTACCATCACCTCCACACTACCATCACCACCACCATCACCACACTACCATCACCTCCACACTACCATCACCACCACACTACCATCACCACCATCACCTCCACACTACCATCACCTCCACACTACCATCACCTCCACACTACCATCACCTCCACACTACCATCACCACCACACTACCATCACCTCCACACTACCATCACCACCACACTACCATCACCACCACACTACCATCACCTCCACACTACCATCACCACCACACTACCATCACCACCATCACCTCCACACTACCATCACCTCCACACTACCATCACCTCCACACCACCATCACCTCCACACTACCATCACCACCACACTACCATCACCTCCACACTACCATCACCTCCACACTACCATCACCTCCACACTACCATCACCACCACACTACCATCACCACCACACTACCATCACCACCACACTACCATCACCACCACACTACCATCATCACCACACTACCATCACCACCACACTAACATCACCTCCACACTACCATCACCACCACACTACCATCACCACCACACTACCATCATCACCACACTACCATCACCACCACACAACCATCACCTCCACACTACCATCACCACCACCACCTCCACACTACCATCACCACCACACTACCATCACCACCACACTACCATCATCACCACACTACCATCACCACCACACAACCATCACCTCCACACTACCATCATCTCCACACTACCATCACCACCACACTACCATCACCATCACCTCCACACTACCATCACCACCACACTACCATCACCACCACACTACCATCACCTCCACACTACCATCACCACCACACTACCATCACCACCACACTACCATCACCTCCACACTACCATCACCTCCACACTACCATCACCACCACACTTGTGCAACTCTACATGTGCAGCTCTACATGTGCAAACCATCACCTCCACACTACCATCACCACCACACTACCACCACCACCACACTACCACCACACTACCATCACCTCCACACTACCATCATCTCCCTGGAGCACATATTACCTGGGAGGGGATGTCTATGGTGAGTGTGTGCTGCCTGCCAGCTCCATCTCTGCAGCCACGACAATCACAAACACAAAAGAATAGGAGCAAGATGACAGCCGTAATGTCAGGGTCAGAGTGCAGTACTAATAGAGCCACACTGCATGCATATCAGGGTCAGAGTGCAGTACTAATAGATCCACACTGCCTGCATGTCAGGGTCAGAGTGCAGTACTAATAGAGCCACACTGCATGCATGTCAGGGTCAGAGTGCAGTACTAATAGATCCACACTGCATGTCAGGTTCAGAGTGCAGTACTAATAGAGCCACACTGCCTGCATTCAGGGTCAGAGTGCAGTACTAATAGATCCACACTGCCTGCATGTCAGGGTCAGAGTGCAGTACTAATAGATCCACACTGCATGCATGTCAAGGTCAGATTGCAGTACTAATAGAGCCACACTGCCTGCATGTCAGGGTCAGAGTGCAGTACTAATAGATCCACACTGCCTGCATGTCAGGGTCAGAGTGCAGTACTAATAGAGCCACACTGCCTGCATGTCAGGGTCAGAGTGCAGTACTAATAGATCCACACTGCCTGCATGTCAGGGTCAGAGTGCAGTACTAATAGATCCACACTGCCTGCATGTCAGGGTCAGAGTGCAGTACTAATAGATCCACACTGCATGCATGTCAGGGTCAGAGTGCAGTACTAATATAGATCCACACTGCATGCATGTCAGGGTCAGAGTGCAGTACTAATAGATCCACACTGCCTGCATGTCAGGGTCAGAGTGCAGTACTAATAGATCCACACTGCCTGCATGTCAGGGTCAGAGTGCAGTACTAATAGATCCACACTGCCTGCGGTCAGAGTGCAGTACTAATAGATCCACACTGCATGCATGTCAGGGTCAGAGTGCAGTACTAATAGATCCACACTGCCTGCATGTCAGGGTCAGAGTGCAGTACTAATAGAGCCACACTGCCTGTATTAGGGCAGTGTGTTTATATTGGGGGCCCATATTTCAAAAAGCCACACCCCTCAATGCCCCAACTAAAACTCACTTTGGCAACTTCTTAACTTTTGCCAATTTTAGCTTAAAAACAATTAATTTTTAAATGTTCCCAGTGCTTGCTGTACACTCCCAGTGCTTGCTGTGCACTCCCAGTGCTTGCTGTACACTCCCAGTGCTTGCTGTGCACTCCCAGTGCTTGCTGTGCACTCCCAGTGCTTGCTGTACACTCCCAGTGCTTGCTGTACACTCCCAGTGCTTGCTGTGCACTCCCAGTGCTTGCTGTGCACTCCCAGTGCCTGCTGTACACTCCCAGTGCCTGCTGTACACTCCCAGTGCTTGCTGTACACTCCCAGTGCTTGCTGTACACTCCCAGTGCTTGCTGTACACTCCCAGTGCTTGCTGTACACTCCCAGTGCTTGCTGTGCACTCCCAGTGCTTGCTGTACACTCCCAGTGCTTGCTGTACACTCCCAGTGCCTGCTGTACACTCCCAGTGCCTGCTGTACACTCCCAGTGCTTGCTGTACACTCCCAGTGCTTGCTGTACACTCCCAGTGCTTGCTGTACACTCCCAGTGCTTGCTGTACACTCCCAGTGCCTGCTGTACACTCCCAGTGCCTGCTGTACACTCCCAGTGCTTGCTGTACACTCCCAGTGCTTGCTGTACACTCCCAGTGCTTGCTGTACACTCCCAGTGCTTGCTGTACACTCCCAGTGCTTGCTGTACACTCCCAGTGCCTGCTGTACACTCCCAGTGCCTGCTGTACACTCCCAGTGCTTGCTGTACACTCCCAGTGCCTGCTGTACACTCCCAGTGCTTGCTGTACACTCCCAGTGCTTGCTGTACACTCCCAGTGCTTGCTGTACACTCCCAGTGCTTGCTGTACACTCCCAGTGCTTGCTGTGCACTCCCAGTGCTTGCTGTACACTCCCAGTGCTTGCTGTACACTCCCAGTGCTTGCTGTACACTCCCAGTGCTTGCTGTACACTCCCAGTGCTTGCTGTACACTCGCAGTGCTTGCTGTACACTCCCAGTGCCTGCTGTACACTCCCAGTGCTTGCTGTACACTCCCAGTGCTTGCTGTACACTCCCAGTGCTTGCTGTACACTCCCAGTGCCTGCTGTACACTCCCAGTGCTTGCTGTACACTCCCAGTACATTCTGTACACTCCCAGTGCTTGCTGTACACTCCCAGTGCTTGCTGTACACTCCCAGTGCTTGCTGTACACTCCCAGTGCCTGCTGTACACTCCCAGTGCCTGCTGTACACTCCCAGTGCTTGCTGTACACTCCCAGTGCTTGCTGTACACTCCCAGTGCTTGCTGTACACTCCCAGTGCTTGCTGTACACTCCCAGTGCTTGCTGTACACTCCCAGTGCTTGCTGTACACTCCCAGTGCTTGCTGTACACTCCCAGTGCTTGCTGTACACTCCCAGTGCTTGCTGTACACTCCCAGTGCTTGCTGTACACTCCCAGTGCATTCTGTACACTCCCAGTGGTTGCTGTACACTCCCAGTGCTTGCTGTACACTCCCAGTGCCTGCTGTACACTCCCAGTGCCTGCTGTACACTCCCAGTGCTTGCTGTACACTCCCAGTGCTTGCTGTACACTCCCAGTGCTTGCTGTACACTCCCAGTGCTTGCTGTACACTCCCAGTGGTTGCTGTACACTCCCAGTGCTTGCTGTACACTCCCAGTGCATTCTGCCCATTGCCAGAGGGGTGTGGTGGGAACAGAGACAGGATCTACAGGCATGACTCCATCTGTGATGCACTTTTCTCGACGGCACAATCAGCTTCCCTTGTCACGGAGCCCTAATCCCAGGTTCCAGCAGTCGCCCAGCTGATGTGTACCTCCCAAATTGGTCGAGGGGTCAGCCAGCCGCCACCATGCAGCAGTAGACTCGGTCCGGAGCCTCCACTGCCCCAGGCTATGCTCTTCAGCTTTGGGAGGAGAGGAAGTTGGTTGCCCATGCAGGAGCCTGTCACACCAACAGCGTAATCCTCACCTCCATGGTTGTTGAATCACTGGGAGGTCGTAGCTTGACAGCCTGTCAGACCATCACCAGCACTGGCTGTCTCCAGGGGCAATGCCTGGGCATCTCCCCGTGAAAGCACAAGGCTCTTATTTCAGCAACTCACCATCTGTGGAGAGGGAATGCTTGCCTCAGGATTAGGCACCAACCCTCACGCCCTCTGGCTGCAGTGGACGGCCTCTTCTAACTCATCACTCTTCACCACAAAATTTGCCATTGTGCAATATATATATAGTGTAAAATATATATTAAAATAAATAAATTTAAAAAAATTTAAAAAAATCTTAACGTGACTTTTTATATACATTTGCGCACACATTCATGGGGACACGTGCACACGCGTTCACGGGGAGGGTGTCACAGTATTTTTCTAAATCGAGTGAGTGTTTTTAGCTCCACCATTTGTTTGGTTCTTCTTTGTCATTTTAGCCATCAAAAAGTTTATTGCTGATAGAAGTATTAGTTATTTCTCTTCCTAGCCTACTACTTGGCCTGTGCCCACTAGTGTCTGTCCTTCAGGTCTAGCTCTCCACTTAGTGGCTTTGCCTTCTAGTTCATTGCTACTCTGTTTAGCTAAGCTACGTTAGACAAGGTTTGCCAAGTAGTTTTGTAGAGAAGGTTTTTTGCCAAGTAGTTTTGTAGAGAAGGTTTGCTAAGCATAGTGTTAGGTAAGCCTGGTGTAGACTAAAGGCTTGTAAAACAGTGCCCTTTCCAAAGCCCTCACAGAACCTCTAGTAGCTAGCAAGCTTTGTCTTAGAAAATTTCAGACTTCACAAAGTAGCTTAGCAGACCTTGCCTTGGAAAGGCTGAAGATTTGACAGAATGTCTAGCAACTTAGCAGGACTTACTTAACTTAGAAAACTTAACCTCTAGCTAAGCTTGTATATTTAGCAAGCCATGTAATATGTAGTATTAGGCCTCTCTTCAATCCTGTATAGACCAAGAGCTAATTCATTGTGCAGATTACGCAAGGGGGGACAATGGCATTTTTTTAATTTAAACTTATGGTTACCACTTTAGAGCTCCGTAGATTCTGTAAACTTCATGGTATGGACTTGATATATAGCTCAAAAGATAGGTCTCTCTGTGTGCTCTATAGCCAAGTTACTAGACCTAAAGTGGAGGGAACTTCAAAACCTGAATGCCTGAATTGGCCGCATAAATATCTCCAGATTGCAAAGTGCTAAAGATTTGAAATTAGCACCAGTGGCTAGAGGAAGTTAAAATGTAAGTATGTGGTCAAGCGTGTGGGTGGAAAATGAGTTTTAACGAAATTCATTTTCCACCCGCGCGCTTGACCACGTACTTACATTTTAACGCCTAATGAAAAACTTGTTGAATAGAGTAGCCCATAAGTAAAAAAAAATTTTTTTTTTTTAATGCCATTGTCTCCCCTTTGGCCAATGCAGGAGAACTCGGTGTCAGTGGTGTCCTAAGCATGGTGGACAATGAGCATCAGTTTGGTGGCAGGTGTACTGTAAGAGTGAAAAAGTTACGTCAAGAGTGTAAAATGTCTGCAGTTGGTACGCATCACTTTATCGATTCCTGCCGCCTCTAGGGTGTGTGCATGCAGCTCTACTGTCACGACAACGCCAATGACTTTATTATGTTTCGTTGCACATGCAATAGGACCACAGACTTCTATGATGGAGTTATAGGATAAGTTTGTCCCTGGTGGCCTCATCAACCCACACATGCTACTCCACTATTTGCTGGTATCCAACGACCTACCTCTTCATGGGCCCTGTTGAATTTGAGCCTGCATGGCAGAAGTGTTTGGAGTCAAACTAGCAAACATGTAAGTGTTTATGCTTGCAAAATACGCAATGGCATGGAAAGTTATGTATGTATATATTGAAACTATGACTTGTTATCTTTTACCATATATATATATATATATATATATGAAGATGTGTATTAATAAACTACATCTAACCTTCATACCAAAAATGTGCAATGTCAGAGAAATGGTGGCAGATACTGAGACGCAAACACTTGCAGCTAGCTTTAGACCAAGCTTCACACCAAAAAATGTGTCGTGCCGGTTGTGCAGTTGGTTGTGACAACCAACCACAGACAAGCATTATGGTGTTAATTGCCTAGAATTTCACTAATGAGCATGCTCAATTATCTTAACCACCAGTGACTGTATAATTATATCTACTAGAAATGAATACGTGGCATTGTGTGGTGAGTGAAGGTGCAACAGAAATATCAGTTTATATCACATTGCTCTAATTGCTCTAAGTACTGTCCTACTCCAAGCATGGCTGCAGGCCTAACATATACACTGATCTATAAGTTATTGATGTCATCAGATTGGATTGTAATATGCGTATGTTCCTTATAGTTTTCAAAAGTACCAGTTCAATACTGAGTGATGATCATTACCAGTTTAGAAACCAAAACATTTGGCAATGACAAACTGGCCTTGCGCCGACCAATTACCTGTGCACATGTTCATACAGCTATTTCTCTGCCCATGTAGCCGAGTGCAAGTGCCAAGGCCATTAGAGGCAAGGTCCATCAAGAGAATAAACACATCTCTATCAGGAGACCGTACATGGACTTCTCTGAATGTGCTGCCATGGAGACCGCCAAGAACATGGAGAGGAATCAACATGCCAGCCTCCTCATGCCCATGGACTTTGAAAGTCTTCCTCAACAGTATGAGGAGAACTGACCTTCACTAGTGTGTTGTAGGCGACCATGACTTGCTTCAAGGATCTGATCCAACAGAGCTTGAGGCAGGAGTTCTCAGAGCCCCTTCTTTGCTTTAGATGATAACAGCTGCAGAAGAAGTTGCTCTCTTTGCCCCTGTCTTTGCGTTCAGGCTCCCTTCATGCAGCAGTGGAAAACTACTCTTGCTTCATCATAGACATTCTGCCGATGAGCAGCTGCTTCAATGGTGTGCATGAGGTGTGCCCTGTCTGTGCCGAGGAGCAGGGAGCCGTCCACTGCAAACATGGAGCGTGGCACCTCAGCCATCTTGTACTCACCAATCATTCTAGCTAGGCCACCAGCTCCGGCCGGCATTCGTGCCAGCAGCAATACCCGGGTCTTGACCATCCAGCTGACACTCCTCTCTCTTGATAGCCTTGTTGCCAAGACGCAGGTCTTGCTGACACTCCTCTCTCTTGATAGCCTTGTTGCCAAGACCCAGGTTTTGACCATCCAGCTGGCACTCCTCTCTCTTGATAGCCTTGTTGCCAAAACCCGGGTCTTGACTATCCAGCTGACGCTCCTCTCTCTTGATAGCCTTGTTGCCAATACCCGGGTCTTGACCATCCAGCTGATGCTCCTCTCTCTTGATAGCCTTGGCCAATACCCGGGTCTTGACCATCCAGCAGACGCTCCTCTCTCTTGATAGCCTTGTTGACAATACCCGGGTCTTGACCTCCAGTTGCAGAATTTCTTCACTTTTAGTTCCTTCATCTTGACCCAGATGGACATTTTGGATGTTTTGAGAAGACGATCTTCAGCAAAGTCCTGATACCACTTTTGATTCAACTTTGCATATGTGAGAATGTCCTGTTTGCTCTGCATGGGGTGAGTGCAGAGGAGACAATACTCTTGAGAGGCATTCTGGTCACATAGGCATAGCAGTTGTACTACCAGGCATAGTGTACTAACCAGGCATAGTAGTTGTACTAACCAGGCATAGTAGTTGTACTAACCAGGCCTAGTAGTTGTACATCAGACATGGATGTGCAACATCTTTGCACTTCAAGATCTCACCTACACCAGTAACTTTTCTAACGTGAGGTCCAAACAAGAGTTGATAGAGGAAAATTGCAACATAGAGGGATTTTTGAAATTGTTCAAATCGCCATTGAATTTCCATTGTCAATGATTCATGCTCTCTTCCCAGAGAGCATTGGCCGAGCTATTCAAGGCTGTAGCAAGTTCCACTGCCTGGCTGACGGATTTTGATAAACTCACTTTGTCACTTTCTTTTTCAGATTTTACAAACTTGACGCTGGGAAGATATTCTTGACCTTTACAGGGGTAACCACAATAATGCTGATCATGTGATACTCTTCCAGAATCGATGCACACTCATCATTGATTTCATTCATACAACTCCATCAACAGAAAGTGAGTTTTTGGCAGGTAAGAGCAACAGTTCATCTCAAATATCCCAAGTAACCTTATCTTTATCCACCTTGTCAGAGAATGTCCATTAAGCATCCCGTAAGTATTTTCTGTGATAATACTTTTCCTGGGCAGTGGCATCGCCAACCTGTTCCGGGCCAGAGCCGCATACCTGATCGTGTCGTCCTTAGTTTTGCTCTTGACCTATCGGATCACTCAGAATATGATGGAGCAGTTCTGAGTTGGATGGTGCGCAGAACTTGCAGGGAGAAAATAAACATTTCACCTCTTTGGGCACTGGATGGGTCCTTTTTTGGTCCTTTCTTGGCACTTCCCAGGACGACAGGGCTCTCTTTTTGATGAACTATTAGAAAAAGGAGAGAGATTCTGAATGCTGTTTCTAAATGGTATTTGTTCCCAATAGGCTTGCGACACTCGCTATGATGTCCAACATTCTCTAGCTGAGATTCATCTAAACTGCTGTAGACACACAATCTGTAATATGATGTCCAACATTCTCTAGCTGAGATTCACCCAAACTGCTGTAGACATACAATATGCAAGTGGATGGACTTCATTCTGTCCCAAAATTTAAGCTCTTCGCAACATGCTAAATCTTCTCGACACCAGGTTCCTTGACCAGTATTTTGTGTGGCGATTAGCTTGCCAGGCAGACAATACAGGTATTCAAGAGGTCTTGAGACATTGAATGTGATGCTGCACTTCTCCACACTAAGTACTGCTCCAGACCCGAAACATACAAGAAAAACGTGTTACCATGAATTCAACTTGATAGTTGTCTTTACTGTTGTGTTTACAATTACCATTTCAAATACACATAGCAATGTTTCAAACTAGATTTGACCCTAATGTCATGGTATGCAAATAATGTGAAGCATCTTAGAAATTGGTCATTCTTGAGAGGATTGAAGACATGCTCTATATGCCAGCACGATTCCTATGCTAACTTTTACACACCACCTCCCCTGTTGTAGCCCTTGCTTGGTCTATAGCAGACGCTGGAGCTAGTCAACAGTTGTTTCATCGGTCAGCTTCATCTGCTTCTCACTATTTCTTCGAGGCTGGCATTAATATCGAGGACCTTTCGCTGAAGAACGACATTATGAAAAGTACAAGAAGTGAGAGGCTGCCGAACGACAAAGAAGCTGGAACAAGCTGAAAGATGAAGCCGATTGAACTTGAAGCACAAGGCCGAGGAAATGGTACGAACGAGTTTGCAATGGAAAAAAACAAAAAACTTTGCCATTGGAATGGACATGTCCTGCACTGAGGAACAGCTGCAGTGCCTAATAATGGTGCACATGTCCTGCACTGGGGAACAGCTGCAGTGCCTAATAATGGTCACATGTCCTGCACTGAGGAACAGCTGCAGTGCCTAATAATGGTGCACATGTTCTGCACTGGGGAACAGCTGCAGTGCCTAATAATGGTGCACATGTCCTGCACTGAGGAACAGCTGCAGTGCCTAATAATGGTGCACATGTGCTGCACTGAGGAACAGCTACAGTGCCTAATAATGGTGCACATGTCCTGCACTGAGGAACAGCTGTAGTGCCTAATAATGGTGCACATGTCCTGCACTGAGGAACAGCTGCAGTGCCTAATAATGGTGCACTGAGGAACAGCTGCAGTGCCTAATAATGGTGCACATGTCCTGCACTGGGGAACAGCTGCAGTGCCTAATAATGGTGCACATGTCCTGCACTGGGGAACAGCTACAGTGCCTAATAATGGTGCACATGTCCTGCACTGGGGAACAGCTGTAGTGCCTAATAATGGTGCACATGTCCTGCACTGAGGAACAGCTGCAGTGCCTAATAATGGTGCACATGTCCTGCACTGAGGAACAGCTGTAGTGCCTAATAATGGTGCACATGTCCTGCACTGAGGAACAGCTGCAGTGCCTAATAATGGTGCACTGAGGAACAGCTGCAGTGCCTAATAATGGTGCACATGTCCTGCACTGAGGAACAGCTACAGTGCCTAATAATGGTGCACATGTCCTGCACTGGGGAACAGCTGCAGTGCCTAATAATGGTCACATGTCCTGCACTGAGGAACAGCTGCAGTGCCTAATAATGGTGCACATGTTCTGCACTGGGGAACAGCTGCAGTGCCTAATAATGGTGACATGTCCTGCACTGAGGAACAGCTACAGTGCCTAATAATGGTGCACATGTCCTGCACTGGGGAACAGCTGCAGTGCCTAATAATGGTGCACATGTCCTGCACTGAGGAACAGCTGCAGTGCCTAATAATGGTACACATGTCCTGCACTGGGGAACAGCTGCAGTGCCTAATAATGGTGCACATGTCCTGCACTGGGGAACAGCTGTAGTGCCTAATAATGGTGCACATGTCCTGCACTGGGGAACAGCTGTAGTGCCTAATAATGGTGCACATGTCCCTGTACTGAGGAACAGCTGCAGTGCCTAATAATGGTGCACATGTCCTGCACTGAGGAACAGCTGCAGTGCCAATAATGGTGCACATGTCCTGCACTGAGGAACAGCTGCAGTGCCTAATAATGGTGCACATGTCCTGCACTGGGGAACAGCTGCAGTGCCTAATAATGGTGCACATGTCCTGCACTGAGAAACAGCTGCAGTGCCTAATAATGGTGCACATGTCCTGCACTGGGGAACAGCTGCAGTGCCTAATAATGGTGCACATGTCCTGCACTGAGGAACAGCTGCAGTGCCTAATAATGGTGCACATGTCCTGCACTGAGGAACAGCTGCAGTGCCTAATAATGGTGCACATGTCCTGCACTGAGGAACAGCTGCAGTGCCTAATAATGGTGCACATGTCCTGCACTGAGGAACAGCTGCAGTGCCTAATAATGGTGCACATGTCCTGCACTGAGGAACAGCTGTAGTGCCTAATAATGGTGCACATGTCCTGTTCACTGGGGAACAGCTGCAGTGCCTAATAATGGTGCACATGTCCTGCACTGAGAAACAGCTGCAGTGCCTAATAATGGTGCACATGTCCTGCACTGGGGAACAGCTGCAGTGCCTAATAATGGTGCACATGTCCTGCACTGGGGAACAGCTGCAGTGCCTAATAATGGTGCACATGTCCTGCACTGGGGAACAGCTGCAGTGCCTAATAATGGTGCACATGTCCTGCACTGAGGAACAGCTGCAGTGCCTAATAATGGTACACATGTCCTGCACTGAGGAACAGCTGCAGTGCCTAATAATGGTGCACATGTCCTGCACTGGGGAACAGCTGCAGTGCCTAATAATGGTGCACATGTCCTGCACTGAGGAACAGCTGCAGTGCCTAATAATGGTGCACATGTCCTGCACTGAGGAACAGCTGCAGTGCCTAATAATGGTGCACATGTCCTGCACTGAGGAACAGCTGCAGTGCCTAATAATGGTGCACATGTCCTGCACTGAGGAACAGCTGCAGTGCCTAATAATGGTGCACATGTCCTGCACTGAGAAACAGCTGCAGTGCCTAATAATGGTGCACATGTCCTGCACTGAGGAACAGCTGCAGTGCCTAATAATGGTGCACATGTCCTGCACTGAGGAACAGCTACAGTGCCTAATAATGGTGCACATGTCCCTGCACTGAGGAACAGCTGCAGTGCCTAATAATGGTGCACATGTCCTGCAGTGGGGAACAGCTGCAGTGCCTAATAATGGTGCACATGTCCTGCACTGAGGAACAGCTACAGTGCCTAATAATGGTGCACATGTCCTGCACTGAGGAACAGCTGCAGTGCCTAATAATGGTGCACATGTCCTGCACTGGGGAACAGCTACAGTGCCTAATAATGGTGCACATGTCCTGCACTGGGGAACAGCTGCAGTGCCTAATAATGGTGCACATGTCCTGCACTGAGGAACAGCTGCAGTGCCTAATAATGGTGCACATGTCCTGCACTGAGGAACAGCTGTAGTGAATAATGGTGCACATGTCCTGTTCACTGGGGAACAGCTGCAGTGCCTAATAATGGTGCACATGTCCTGCACTGAGAAACAGCTGCAGTGCCTAATAATGGTGCACATGTCCTGCACTGGGGAACAGCTGCAGTGCTAATAATGGTGCACATGTCCTGCACTGGGGAACAGCTGCAGTGCCTAATAATGGTGCACATGTCCTGCACTGGGGAACAGCTGCAGTGCCTAATAATGGTGCACATGTCCTGCACTGGGGAACAGCTGCAGTGCCTAATAATGGTGCACATGACCTGCACTGGGGAACAGCTGCAGTGCCTAATAATGGTGCACATGTCCTGCACTGAGGAACAGCTGCAGTGCCTAAATAATGGTACACATGTCCTGCACTGAGGAACAGCTGCAGTGCCTAATAATGGTGCACATGTCCTGCACTGGGGAACAGCTGCAGTGCCTAATAATGGTGCACATGACCTGCACTGGGGAACAGCTACAGTGCCTAATAATGGTGCACATGTCCTGCACTGGGGAACAGCTGCAGTGCCTAATAATGGTGCACATGACCTGCACTGGGGAACAGCTGCAGTGCCTAATAATGGTGCACATGTCCTGCACTGAGGAACAGCTGCAGTGCCTAATAATGGTGCACATGTCCTGCACTGAGGAACAGCTGCAGTGCCTAATAATGGTGCACATGTCCTGCACTGGGGAACAGTTGCAGTGCCTAATAATGGTGCACATGTCCTGCACTGAGAAACAGCTGCAGTGCCTAATAATGGTGCACATGTCCTGCACTGGGGAACAGCTGCAGTGCCTAATAATGGTGCACATGTCCTGCACTGAGGAACAGCTGCAGTGCCTAATAATGGTGCACATGTCCTGCACTGAGGAACAGCTGCAGTGCCTAATAATGGTGCACATGTCCTGCACTGAGGAACAGCTGCAGTGCCTAATAATGGTGCACATGTCCTGCACTGAGGAACAGCTGCAGTGCCTAATAATGGTGCACATGTCCTGCACTGAGGAACAGCTGTAGTGCCTAATAATGGTGCACATGTCCTGTTCACTGGGGAACAGCTGCAGTGCCTAATAATGGTGCACATGTCCTGCACTGAGAAACAGCTGCAGTGCCTAATAATGGTGCACATGTCCTGCACTGGGGAACAGCTGCAGTGCCTAATAATGGTGCACATGTCCTGCACTGGGGAACAGCTGCAGTGCCTAATAATGGTGCACATGTCCTGCACTGGGGAACAGCTGCAGTGCCTAATAATGGTGCACATGTCCTGCACTGAGGAACAGCTGCAGTGCCTAATAATGGTACACATGTCCTGCACTGAGGAACAGCTGCAGTGCCTAATAATGGTGCACATGTCCTGCACTGGGGAACAGCTGCAGTGCCTAATAATGGTGCACATGTCCTGCACTGAGGAACAGCTGCAGTGCCTAATAATGGTGCACATGTCCTGCACTGAGGAACAGCTGCAGTGCCTAATAATGGTGCACATGTCCTGCACTGAGGAACAGCTGCAGTGCCTAATAATGGTGCACATGTCCTGCACTGAGGAACAGCTGCAGTGCCTAATAATGGTGCACATGTCCTGCACTGAGAAACAGCTGCAGTGCCTAATAATGGTGCACATGTCCTGCACTGAGGAACAGCTGCAGTGCCTAATAATGGTGCACATGTCCTGCACTGAGGAACAGCTACAGTGCCTAATAATGGTGCACATGTCCCTGCACTGAGGAACAGCTGCAGTGCCTAATAATGGTGCACATGTCCTGCAGTGGGGAACAGCTGCAGTGCCTAATAATGGTGCACATGTCCTGCACTGAGGAACAGCTACAGTGCCTAATAATGGTGCACATGTCCTGCACTGAGGAACAGCTGCAGTGCCTAATAATGGTGCACATGTCCTGCACTGGGGAACAGCTACAGTGCCTAATAATGGTGCACATGTCCTGCACTGGGGAACAGCTGCAGTGCCTAATAATGGTGCACATGTCCTGCACTGAGGAACAGCTGCAGTGCCTAATAATGGTGCACATGTCCTGCACTGAGGAACAGCTGTAGTGAATAATGGTGCACATGTCCTGTTCACTGGGGAACAGCTGCAGTGCCTAATAATGGTGCACATGTCCTGCACTGAGAAACAGCTGCAGTGCCTAATAATGGTGCACATGTCCTGCACTGGGGAACAGCTGCAGTGCTAATAATGGTGCACATGTCCTGCACTGGGGAACAGCTGCAGTGCCTAATAATGGTGCACATGTCCTGCACTGGGGAACAGCTGCAGTGCCTAATAATGGTGCACATGTCCTGCACTGGGGAACAGCTGCAGTGCCTAATAATGGTGCACATGACCTGCACTGGGGAACAGCTGCAGTGCCTAATAATGGTGCACATGTCCTGCACTGAGGAACAGCTGCAGTGCCTAAATAATGGTACACATGTCCTGCACTGAGGAACAGCTGCAGTGCCTAATAATGGTGCACATGTCCTGCACTGGGGAACAGCTGCAGTGCCTAATAATGGTGCACATGACCTGCACTGGGGAACAGCTACAGTGCCTAATAATGGTGCACATGTCCTGCACTGGGGAACAGCTGCAGTGCCTAATAATGGTGCACATGACCTGCACTGGGGAACAGCTGCAGTGCCTAATAATGGTGCACATGTCCTGCACTGAGGAACAGCTGCAGTGCCTAATAATGGTGCACATGTCCTGCACTGAGGAACAGCTGCAGTGCCTAATAATGGTGCACATGTCCTGCAGTGAGGAACAGCTGCAGTGCCTAATAATGGTGCACATGTCCTGCACTGGGGAACAGCTGCAGTGCCTAATAATGGTGCACATGTCCTGCACTGAGGAACAGCTGCAGTGCCTAATAATGGTGCACATGTCCTGCACTGAGGAACAGCTACAGTGCCTAATAATGGTGCACATGTCCTGCACTGAGGAACAGCTGCAGTGCCTAATAATGGTGCACATGTCCTGCACTGAGGAACAGCTGCAGTGCCTAATAATGGTGCACATGTCCTGCACTGAGGAACAGCTGCAGTGCCTAATAATGGTGCACATGTCCTGCACTGGGGAACAGCTGCAGTGCCTAATAATGGTGCACATGTCCTGCACTGAGGAACAGCTGCAGTGCCTAATAATGGTGCACATGTGCTGCACTGAGGAACAGCTACAGTGCCTAATAATGGTGCACATGTCCTGCACTGAGGAACAGCTGTAGTGCCTAATAATGGTGCACATGTCCTGCACTGAGGAACAGCTGCAGTGCCTAATAATGGTGCACTGAGGAACAGCTGCAGTGCCTAATAATGGTGCACATGTCCTGCACTGGGGAACAGCTGCAGTGCCTAATAATGGTGCACATGTCCTGCACTGGGGAACAGCTACAGTGCCTAATAATGGTGCACATGTCCTGCACTGGGGAACAGCTGTAGTGCCTAATAATGGTGCACATGTCCTGCACTGAGGAACAGCTGCAGTGCCTAATAATGGTGCACATGTCCTGCACTGAGGAACAGCTGTAGTGCCTAATAATGGTGCACATGTCCTGCACTGAGGAACAGCTGCAGTGCCTAATAATGGTGCACTGAGGAACAGCTGCAGTGCCTAATAATGGTGCACATGTCCTGCACTGAGGAACAGCTACAGTGCCTAATAATGGTGCACATGTCCTGCACTGGGGAACAGCTGCAGTGCCTAATAATGGTCACATGTCCTGCACTGAGGAACAGCTGCAGTGCCTAATAATGGTGCACATGTTCTGCACTGGGGAACAGCTGCAGTGCCTAATAATGGTGACATGTCCTGCACTGAGGAACAGCTACAGTGCCTAATAATGGTGCACATGTCCTGCACTGGGGAACAGCTGCAGTGCCTAATAATGGTGCACATGTCCTGCACTGAGGAACAGCTGCAGTGCCTAATAATGGTACACATGTCCTGCACTGGGGAACAGCTGCAGTGCCTAATAATGGTGCACATGTCCTGCACTGGGGAACAGCTGTAGTGCCTAATAATGGTGCACATGTCCTGCACTGGGGAACAGCTGTAGTGCCTAATAATGGTGCACATGTCCCTGTACTGAGGAACAGCTGCAGTGCCTAATAATGGTGCACATGTCCTGCACTGAGGAACAGCTGCAGTGCCAATAATGGTGCACATGTCCTGCACTGAGGAACAGCTGCAGTGCCTAATAATGGTGCACATGTCCTGCACTGGGGAACAGCTGCAGTGCCTAATAATGGTGCACATGTCCTGCACTGAGAAACAGCTGCAGTGCCTAATAATGGTGCACATGTCCTGCACTGGGGAACAGCTGCAGTGCCTAATAATGGTGCACATGTCCTGCACTGAGGAACAGCTGCAGTGCCTAATAATGGTGCACATGTCCTGCACTGAGGAACAGCTGCAGTGCCTAATAATGGTGCACATGTCCTGCACTGAGGAACAGCTGCAGTGCCTAATAATGGTGCACATGTCCTGCACTGAGGAACAGCTGCAGTGCCTAATAATGGTGCACATGTCCTGCACTGAGGAACAGCTGTAGTGCCTAATAATGGTGCACATGTCCTGTTCACTGGGGAACAGCTGCAGTGCCTAATAATGGTGCACATGTCCTGCACTGAGAAACAGCTGCAGTGCCTAATAATGGTGCACATGTCCTGCACTGGGGAACAGCTGCAGTGCCTAATAATGGTGCACATGTCCTGCACTGGGGAACAGCTGCAGTGCCTAATAATGGTGCACATGTCCTGCACTGGGGAACAGCTGCAGTGCCTAATAATGGTGCACATGTCCTGCACTGAGGAACAGCTGCAGTGCCTAATAATGGTACACATGTCCTGCACTGAGGAACAGCTGCAGTGCCTAATAATGGTGCACATGTCCTGCACTGGGGAACAGCTGCAGTGCCTAATAATGGTGCACATGTCCTGCACTGAGGAACAGCTGCAGTGCCTAATAATGGTGCACATGTCCTGCACTGAGGAACAGCTGCAGTGCCTAATAATGGTGCACATGTCCTGCACTGAGGAACAGCTGCAGTGCCTAATAATGGTGCACATGTCCTGCACTGAGGAACAGCTGCAGTGCCTAATAATGGTGCACATGTCCTGCACTGAGAAACAGCTGCAGTGCCTAATAATGGTGCACATGTCCTGCACTGAGGAACAGCTGCAGTGCCTAATAATGGTGCACATGTCCTGCACTGAGGAACAGCTACAGTGCCTAATAATGGTGCACATGTCCCTGCACTGAGGAACAGCTGCAGTGCCTAATAATGGTGCACATGTCCTGCAGTGGGGAACAGCTGCAGTGCCTAATAATGGTGCACATGTCCTGCACTGAGGAACAGCTACAGTGCCTAATAATGGTGCACATGTCCTGCACTGAGGAACAGCTGCAGTGCCTAATAATGGTGCACATGTCCTGCACTGGGGAACAGCTACAGTGCCTAATAATGGTGCACATGTCCTGCACTGGGGAACAGCTGCAGTGCCTAATAATGGTGCACATGTCCTGCACTGAGGAACAGCTGCAGTGCCTAATAATGGTGCACATGTCCTGCACTGAGGAACAGCTGTAGTGAATAATGGTGCACATGTCCTGTTCACTGGGGAACAGCTGCAGTGCCTAATAATGGTGCACATGTCCTGCACTGAGAAACAGCTGCAGTGCCTAATAATGGTGCACATGTCCTGCACTGGGGAACAGCTGCAGTGCTAATAATGGTGCACATGTCCTGCACTGGGGAACAGCTGCAGTGCCTAATAATGGTGCACATGTCCTGCACTGGGGAACAGCTGCAGTGCCTAATAATGGTGCACATGTCCTGCACTGGGGAACAGCTGCAGTGCCTAATAATGGTGCACATGACCTGCACTGGGGAACAGCTGCAGTGCCTAATAATGGTGCACATGTCCTGCACTGAGGAACAGCTGCAGTGCCTAAATAATGGTACACATGTCCTGCACTGAGGAACAGCTGCAGTGCCTAATAATGGTGCACATGTCCTGCACTGGGGAACAGCTGCAGTGCCTAATAATGGTGCACATGACCTGCACTGGGGAACAGCTACAGTGCCTAATAATGGTGCACATGTCCTGCACTGGGGAACAGCTGCAGTGCCTAATAATGGTGCACATGACCTGCACTGGGGAACAGCTGCAGTGCCTAATAATGGTGCACATGTCCTGCACTGAGGAACAGCTGCAGTGCCTAATAATGGTGCACATGTCCTGCACTGAGGAACAGCTGCAGTGCCTAATAATGGTGCACATGTCCTGCACTGGGGAACAGCTGCAGTGCCTAATAATGGTGCACATGTCCTGCACTGAGAAACAGCTGCAGTGCCTAATAATGGTGCACATGTCCTGCACTGGGGAACAGCTGCAGTGCCTAATAATGGTGCACATGTCCTGCACTGAGGAACAGCTGCAGTGCCTAATAATGGTGCACATGTCCTGCACTGAGGAACAGCTGCAGTGCCTAATAATGGTGCACATGTCCTGCACTGAGGAACAGCTGCAGTGCCTAATAATGGTGCACATGTCCTGCACTGAGGAACAGCTGCAGTGCCTAATAATGGTGCACATGTCCTGCACTGAGGAACAGCTGTAGTGCCTAATAATGGTGCACATGTCCTGTTCACTGGGGAACAGCTGCAGTGCCTAATAATGGTGCACATGTCCTGCACTGAGAAACAGCTGCAGTGCCTAATAATGGTGCACATGTCCTGCACTGGGGAACAGCTGCAGTGCCTAATAATGGTGCACATGTCCTGCACTGGGGAACAGCTGCAGTGCCTAATAATGGTGCACATGTCCTGCACTGGGGAACAGCTGCAGTGCCTAATAATGGTGCACATGTCCTGCACTGAGGAACAGCTGCAGTGCCTAATAATGGTACACATGTCCTGCACTGAGGAACAGCTGCAGTGCCTAATAATGGTGCACATGTCCTGCACTGGGGAACAGCTGCAGTGCCTAATAATGGTGCACATGTCCTGCACTGAGGAACAGCTGCAGTGCCTAATAATGGTGCACATGTCCTGCACTGAGGAACAGCTGCAGTGCCTAATAATGGTGCACATGTCCTGCACTGAGGAACAGCTGCAGTGCCTAATAATGGTGCACATGTCCTGCACTGAGGAACAGCTGCAGTGCCTAATAATGGTGCACATGTCCTGCACTGAGAAACAGCTGCAGTGCCTAATAATGGTGCACATGTCCTGCACTGAGGAACAGCTGCAGTGCCTAATAATGGTGCACATGTCCTGCACTGAGGAACAGCTACAGTGCCTAATAATGGTGCACATGTCCCTGCACTGAGGAACAGCTGCAGTGCCTAATAATGGTGCACATGTCCTGCAGTGGGGAACAGCTGCAGTGCCTAATAATGGTGCACATGTCCTGCACTGAGGAACAGCTACAGTGCCTAATAATGGTGCACATGTCCTGCACTGAGGAACAGCTGCAGTGCCTAATAATGGTGCACATGTCCTGCACTGGGGAACAGCTACAGTGCCTAATAATGGTGCACATGTCCTGCACTGGGGAACAGCTGCAGTGCCTAATAATGGTGCACATGTCCTGCACTGAGGAACAGCTGCAGTGCCTAATAATGGTGCACATGTCCTGCACTGAGGAACAGCTGTAGTGAATAATGGTGCACATGTCCTGTTCACTGGGGAACAGCTGCAGTGCCTAATAATGGTGCACATGTCCTGCACTGAGAAACAGCTGCAGTGCCTAATAATGGTGCACATGTCCTGCACTGGGGAACAGCTGCAGTGCTAATAATGGTGCACATGTCCTGCACTGGGGAACAGCTGCAGTGCCTAATAATGGTGCACATGTCCTGCACTGGGGAACAGCTGCAGTGCCTAATAATGGTGCACATGTCCTGCACTGGGGAACAGCTGCAGTGCCTAATAATGGTGCACATGACCTGCACTGGGGAACAGCTGCAGTGCCTAATAATGGTGCACATGTCCTGCACTGAGGAACAGCTGCAGTGCCTAAATAATGGTACACATGTCCTGCACTGAGGAACAGCTGCAGTGCCTAATAATGGTGCACATGTCCTGCACTGGGGAACAGCTGCAGTGCCTAATAATGGTGCACATGACCTGCACTGGGGAACAGCTACAGTGCCTAATAATGGTGCACATGTCCTGCACTGGGGAACAGCTGCAGTGCCTAATAATGGTGCACATGACCTGCACTGGGGAACAGCTGCAGTGCCTAATAATGGTGCACATGTCCTGCACTGAGGAACAGCTGCAGTGCCTAATAATGGTGCACATGTCCTGCACTGAGGAACAGCTGCAGTGCCTAATAATGGTGCACATGTCCTGCAGTGAGGAACAGCTGCAGTGCCTAATAATGGTGCACATGTCCTGCACTGGGGAACAGCTGCAGTGCCTAATAATGGTGCACATGTCCTGCACTGAGGAACAGCTGCAGTGCCTAATAATGGTGCACATGTCCTGCACTGAGGAACAGCTACAGTGCCTAATAATGGTGCACATGTCCTGCACTGAGGAACAGCTGCAGTGCCTAATAATGGTGCACATGTCCTGCACTGAGGAACAGCTGCAGTGCCTAATAATGGTGCACATGTCCTGCACTGAGGAACAGCTGCAGTGCCTAATAATGGTGCACATGTCCTGCACTGGGGAACAGCTGCAGTGCCTAATAATGGTGCACGTGTCCCCTTGCAGATGAACACAAGACTGGCACTTACCTTGGCCCAGGGGTTACCTGTGGGAAAGTGCAGTGCCTCTGTGGTTTCTTCGTATTGTACAAAAACTAGCATTAGCTAAGTTCAGTAAAGATCATTTACTTTAAGGATTATCTTATAATCAGCTTTCTGTGTTTAGTGTGACTGTCTACATTTCTGATGAAGACTGAAGTACTTCAGTTGAAACGTCAGCACTAAAGACAATCCTTGAAGTATTTGACAACACCTGAAAGCAATTTCACAAGTAAAGATCATTACGTCATCAATCTGATGCACAAGAGTTTTAGTTTATAAATGTGGATAAATATAGAGGAGTGTTCTAAATGGCTACATCCTTGCCATTTTTCTATTTTGGCAAATAGAGTTTGTTTTTATTTAATGCACTGAATACTGGCACTAATAATTTCGTAAAAATGTTTACTTCAAATGACTTTTTCCTGTCTCCCCTTAGCTATGGCCAGGCAGAGTCCTGGGACTAGAGCTAAGCAGTCAAGAAGTACTCCACCACCACCCAGAAAAACTGCATGCATCTATATATATATATATGTGTGTGTGTTGAATGTATACTTAATATCACACACATACATACATGCACACATATACATACACACATACACACACATATGTGCACACGCATATATACATACACACACATGCACAGTGACATATTCATACTGTCACACACAACATACATAATGTGGATGCATGTGTAAGTGTGTATGATGTTAACTAGCTGTGCAAACAGTTGTTAGGCTACAGGGTGTACTTATATCCTCACTTGGTTGCCAGCTGTACAGAGGACAAGTCCGGCCTGAGGTACACCACCCTGTGACCAGGAAGAAAATCAAATCAACCACCCTCCTTTCTGCTGTCTGCACTGCACCTTGACGCTAGCCTAGCCACACAATGCACAGTGCACTCCCAATCAGCATTATGTCAGGTAATCCCTTACCTAGTGCATCTAGCTCATGAACCATACCTCTACACTGGGACATTTCATCTTGGTCAATTCTAGTCCACTATCACACACTCACTATTACCCTCACACACCTCACCACTCCACACTTTCCCTCAAGTCACTGCTCTCACACACACACACACGTCACCTTCAAGCAACCTCACACACACACTGAGTGATACCACTGCTCACATACACACACACCAGCACTCCTACTGCACTTCAAGCCACCTCCCCTCCTCCTTACCTGGACCACCCGAGCTGATCAAGGTCAGCCATGAGGCTGTCGCAAGAGGAAGCAGAGTGTGCTTGCTCATTCTCCCCCAACAGACTTCCACTTCCTTCCAGCCTCTGCACAAGACTCCTCAACTCCATTAGCAGTTGCTCCAGGCTATAACACTCTGCAAGTCTCTAAATAACGATATGAACAGCATCAGCTATCTACTAGAGGCAATTAGGGTCTCCACATAGAGCAGTTTCTACATAGAGCAGCAGCAGCTATCTAATAGAGGCATTAAGGTATCTATAAAGAACAGAAGCAGCTATTTACTAGAGGCAATGAGGGTCTCTATAATGATAAACTATTTACCATAAGCAATGAGGGTTTCTAAACAGAGCAGCAGCAGGTATTTACTAGAGGCAATGTAAGTCTCTATAGAGCCACAGTACTATCTACTATAGACAATGTATGTCTCTAGATAGAGCATCAGCAGCACCTACTAGAGGGAATAAGGTATCTATATAGAGCAGCATCACCATCGACTAGAGGAAATGAGGTATCTATATAAAGCAGCATCAGCTATCTACTAGAGGCAATGTGGGTCTATATAGAGCAGCAGCAGCTATCTATTAGAGGTAATGAGATATCTGTATAGAGCAGCATCAGCTATCTATTAGAGGTAATGAGGTATTTATATAGAGCAGCATCAGCTATCTACTAGAGGTAATGAGGTATTTATATAGAGCACCACCAGTTATCTATTAGAGGCAATGAGGTATTTATATAGAGCACCACCAGCTATCTATTAGAGGTAATGAAGTATCTGTATAGAGCAGCAGCAGCTATCTATTAGAGGCAATGAGGTATCTATATAGAGAACCACCAGCTATCTACTAGAGGTATGAGGTATCTATATAGAGCACCACCAGCTATCTATTAGAGGTATGACTATAATGAGGTATCTGTATAGAGCAGCAGCAGCTATCTATTAGAGGCAATGAGATATCTATATAGAGCAGCATCAGCAGAGGCAATGAGGGTGAGTGAAGATCAGCAGGTGCCTAGTGGTGAGGAGGGTGAGTGCTGGTGAATCCTAGATGGGAGACGTACATATTTAGGAAGGGGTGACCCACTCATATTAAGGATTAGGTGGGTGTCTATTCATAATGTAGTTACAGGTGATGCATTCACTACACAGCTGCACGACGAGTAGGAACAGGTGAAAGTTGACACATACACACTTACAAACATCTTTTAAGTTCAACTATTACATGATCTATGATTAAGGGAGTTGCACTGGCTGCAACAAATGGATACTAGAGCTCTTGCTAGCACATAGCTGACTGACATATCACCCAGCAGTCCCTCTGTGCCGAGTGCTCCCAACACTACATGAGGCTTGTTAGTTTGAGCAAGAGAGAAATGTAACTGTAACCATGCAATAAATGGGTGTGGTTTGGGGTTGATAGCTTTGTGTGCTAGAACACAGAGAAACCCTACAGGCTTGTGGAAACCAACCTGTTTGAAACACGGAGAAACCCTACAGGCTTGTTGAAACCAACCTGTTTGAGGGTGGCTTCATGGCCTCTTAGAAGGTTCCTGAACTTCCAGTCACACTCAAGTCTAAGAGAATGCAAAGAATAGTGTCATTATTGTATTGGCCCACACAGGGTGGCTAGGCACCTGGCATTCCTGCACAACTGACTAGAAGTGGTAAGTCTGATGTGATAGTCCACCCCGCTCTACACACGCATTTAAACACATATTAAATGACTTCTAGAAGCGTTAAAAGTCTACCTTGGAGTTCACATATCCTTCGTAGCAAAGGAGATTACCCCTAAAGGTAGCTACCGGCAACAAAATGCAACCACTCAAGGATGCCATTAGTGCGCGTCGCCTGGGTAAACCGCAAACCGGCTCCACTTGCATTCGCACGTGCTTGTACTACTAAAGTTATTTGCATCTGCTGGAGTGCGCCTCGGATAGGTTTGTTGAAGAGTGCCTCGGTGAGGAACACCTGAACGCCAGCCATCAGTGCTGAAGCAGGACCTGTAAGATGACCGCCAGAACGGGAAGGGCAGTATTTCTACGCGATGACGCTAGGCTCCATCAGCTCTGTCACGAAGGCAACCTCGGCAAAGTGAAAGAGTTTGTTCAAAAGTTGAACGATCAAACCCTTACAGAGAAGCTAGCTAACCGGAAAGGTGTGTTTGGTTACACACCTTTGCATGAAGCGGTTGCCAGCGGCAAGGCAGATGTCCTGAACTACCTGCTGAAGAGAACCAAAGATGCTCATGTCAACTGCAGGGCTAACAGCGGTTACACCCCTCTGCATCTTGCAGCTAGCTCCGGGCACTGGGACTGCGTGAAGACTCTGCTGGATCACACTGCAGACATATCCATTACCGATGAATATGGCAAGACCCCTAAACAGACAGCTGAGCTCAGTTCTAAGACGAGCATTGTGCGATTGTTGATATGTGAAGGTGAGTGGTGTAGTAGTGCCTTATTCATGTCCTAGAGCCACTTGTGAGATGAAGCTCGCACTCAACACAGTAGGTGCTAATTTTCACATCTCACACCTAGTCACACATGCTCTCTGGTATGTGTTGGTCTAATTAACAATAATGAACTTCAACAACCTATTGAGCCCGTCCCTGGGAATATTGAGCCCGTCTTGGAGGTCAGAGTGGACAATATAGCATAGCGATATCAGGACACTAATCGGTTTACTATGATATAAGAACTTGTCGAGTATACTATAGGTACAAGATATAGGATCTTGACAACTAAGCTTAGCATTATTACTAGTGCAGTATCCATATAGTAGTAGTAGGGATGTAGTATACTATACTGGGATATGCAGAACTAAAACTAGAAAGTTAAAATTTCATACACATTTTCATGTCGTATCTGATAGAGGGCAGAGGGAGGGAGAGAGGGCCTGTCATCTCTTGACACCATACATTAGCTCTCTTGATGATGGCCACCACTTTCCTAGCAGATACAGCCATGGCGGCATCTCTCCCTTCTCCATGGAATGAAAATCGTTAGACACTTCACTAATACCTTCACTCCACGTTCAATTTCAGTTTGGGCAACCCCCCCCCCTCCCACACACACACACACTCACCTAATTTCGTAACCCCTCTATCCACCCCTCACCCTAACCATACCCTAACCACTCCCCCCAACATCTGTTACTTTTCCCTCACCACTCACCCAACATCTCCACCCCTCACCCAACATCTTCACCACTCACCCAACATCTTCACACTCCACCCAACATCTTCACACCCCACCCAACATCTTCACCCCTCACCCAACATCTTCACCCCTCACCCAACATCTTCACCCCCTCACCCAACATCTTCGCCCCCTCACCCAACATCTTCACCCCTCACCCAACATCTTCACACTTCACCCAACATCTTCACACCCCACCCAACATCTTCACCCCTCACCCAACATCTTCACCCCTCACCCAACATCTTCACCCCCTCACCCAACATCTTCGCCCCCTCACCCAACATCTTCACCCCTCACCCAACATCTTCACCCCCTCACCCGACATCTTCACCCCTCACCCAACATCTTCACCCCCTCACCCAACATCTACGCCCCCTCACCCAACATCTTCACCCCTCACCCAACATCTTCACCCCTCACCCAACATCTTCACCCCTCACCCAACATCTTCACCCCTCACCCAACATCTTCACCCCTCACCCAACATCTTCACCCCTCACCCAACATCTTCACCACTCACCCAACATCTTCACACTCACCCAACATCTTCACCCCTCACCCAACATCTTCACCCCTCACCCAACACCTTCACCCCTCACCCAACATCTTCACCCCTCACCCGACATCTTCACACCCCACCCAACATCTTCACACTCACCCAACATCTTCACCCCTCACCCAACATCTTCACCCCCTCACCCAACATCTTCACCCCTCACCCAACATCTTCTCCCCTCACCCAACATCTTCACCCCTCACCCAACACCTTCACCCCTCACCCAACACCTTCACCCAACACCTTCACCCAACACCTTCACCCAACACCTTCACCCAACACCTTCACCCAACACCTTCACCCCTCACCCAACACCTTCACCCCTCACCCAACATCTTCACCCCTCACCCAACATCTTCACCCCTCACCCAACATCTTCACCCCTCACCCAACATCTTCACCCCTCACCCAACACCTTCACCCCTCACCCAACATCTTCACCCCTCACCCAACATCTTCACCCCTCACCCAACATCTTCACCCCTCACCCAACATCTTCACCCCTCACCCAACATCCTCACCCAACACCTTCACACCCTCACCCAACATCTTCACCCCTCACCCAACATCTTCACCCCTCACCCAACATCTTCACCCCTCACCCAACATCTTCACCCCTCACCCAACATCTTCACACCCCACCCAACATCTTCACCCCTCACCCGACATCTTCACACCCCACCCAACATCTTCACACTCACCCAACATCTTCACCCCTCACCCAACATCTTCACCCCCTCACCCAACATCTTCACCCCTCACCCAACATCTTCACCCCTCACCCAACATCTTCACCCCTCACCCAATATCTTCACCCCTCACCCAACACCTTCACCCAACACCTTCACCCAACACCTTCACCCAACACCTTCACCCAACACCTTCACCCAACACCTTCACCCAACACCTTCACCCAACACCTTCACCCAACACCTTCACCCCTCACCCAACACCTTCACCCCTCACCCAACATCTTCACCCCTCACCCAACATCTTCACCCCTCACCCAACACCTTCACCCCTCACCCAACATCTTCACCCCTCACCCAACATCTTCACCCCTCACCCAACATCTTCACCCCTCACCCAACATCTTCACCCCTCACCCAACATCTTCACCTCTCACCCAACATCTTCACCCCTCACCCAACATCCTCACCCCTCACCCAACATCCTCACCCCTCACCCAACATCTTAACCCCTCTATTCCCCCATCTGATACTCCTCCTTTCCCGAACACCCTACTCCTTAACCCCTCTCCTCCCAGCATTGTAAGTGTTTGTCGTCAACTTTACCTTCCCCTTGCCTTCCCTGAGCTCCTCTGGTCTCCTTCCAATGCAGCAGCCATTCTTCCCCCCTCTCTTTGAACCCCAACCCTGCCCCCCTTCCTACACCCTCCCCCCACCCCCACCCCTTACAAACCTTCTTTCCACCTCTCCTGTGTTGATTATAGCTTCTTACCAGCTCTTCTATTCTCGTCCACCACATCTTACCTGCATGTTCTAGGCTTGGCATAGCCAAGGCATCTCAAACTATCCTTTCTCTGTCAGCCTTTCACTTGCTCTCCCATCACGCCCACACTTATCAATTCCTCTGGGCCTTACTCACAGCCCAGTCTTGCTCTCCAAGACTCATACAACCACCGTTGCAACTGACAACCTAACCCCCATGTTACTCAAGTCCTCCCAGTGGGTATATTAGCAAGCACCTAATTTTTGGTGCCTACTTTACTGTTGGTTCTTAGCCTCTATTTAAGCATTGGTTGTGACTCTGTCTGTCTCCTACTTTACTGTTGGTTCTCTTGCCTCTATCTGTTAGTGACTGTCTCTATCTCCTCCTACTTCACTATTGGTTCTTGCCTCTATTTAAGCATTGGTTGTGACTCTGTCTGTCTCCTACTGCATGTGTGTCAGTGGAGTGTGGGTGTTTCTTCTGTTGCTGGTGGCAAGACTAGTGAGTGGATATAGTGTCCATATACAACTCTCCCTGGCTCTGCTCAGCAATGGTGCAATTGTTCAGCATCCATAAATGGCCCTTCTACCTGACCTTGTACAGACTCAACTACCTGCACTTACAAGACATGGATTGCATCTGCACTGGTGCATTGCTTGTGGATCAGCTGCTCCGTTTTCAGTTAAGCTCCCCTTCTCTTGATGACTGGTACTAAAGCACCTGCTTAAAGCAGGAAGGAAGAGACTATTGCTCACTATTCAAAGCACAGAAATTCTTGAAAACCTCAAAAAAAGCTCCTATCTTAATCTGAGCTAAAACTCTCATTGGCTACCTCTTAGCTGCCTAACAGCTGCTATTGTGGCTCCAGGAAGTCGCCCGGTGTGCCTGAATGCTTTGCTAAGGTCTAGCTGGCAGTGTAATAATCCGTTGAGTGCGTGGAAACCCTTGAAATCCTTCTTAATTAAGTATATCTATCATCTATCTATCTACCTCGGTCTGTTTCACCATTTGCTTCGCTTGCATGCAGTGGAGTAGTGAGTTATCTGAACAGGTTGGGGCTGGAAGGCATTTGGTAGCTGGTGTTGAAGTCACACCCTTCTTCCCAATATCTCGGATCTTGAGCTCATCCTGGAGAAGGTCAGGCCATGCTCTGCTCTAATGCTGAGCAAGAAAGATCAGGAGAAACTGCTTGAGAGCTTCCTATATGTGAAGAGGGGTTTCCCCATGAACTGAAGCAGCCAGCATTAGCATGGGCGTGGCTTCTTGACAGGTTGACTGTCATTTTAGGTTAATTAAGTGATGTTTGGATGAACCTACTTCCTACTGGAAGACTCATAGAAACTGAAGTACAAGAAAACTCCAAATATTCCTATGCCCACCCATCCCCCATGACTCTACTGTGGTAAAGAGGTGTGGCTGAAGTGGTGGCTGTTGATGACACTAGCACACGTGCTTTTATAAACATGTTTCTTGACATGTTTCTTGACCTGTCAAAAATAGACTATACCCATGTAGACCACAACAATTTGATGATCCTTTACCATCTATATCCATGCAGTAATACACTAATCAAGCCGGATGATTTTGTAAGTTTTGTGCAATAGAAGGAGCAGGGCAGCTTCAGCTCAGTGCTAATGGGTTTTTTATGTGGGGGCTGGAGGAGAAATGGAACTTCCTTCTGGCATGGCTACATCACTAGCACTGCTACTAGCCAGCTGCATCACTAGCACTGCTACTAGCCAGCTACATCACTAGCACTGCTACTAGCCAGCTACATCACTAGCACTGCTACTAGCCGGCTGCATTACTAGCACTGCTACTAGCCAGCTACATCACTAGCACTGCTACTAGCCAGCTACATCACTAGCACTGCTACTGCTAGCATCACTAGCACTGCTACTAGCCGAGCTAGCATCACTAGCACTGCTACTAGCCAGCTACATCACTAGCACTGCTACTAGCCAGCTACATCACTAGCACTGCTACTAGCCAGCTACATCACTAGCACTGCTACTAGCCAGCTACATCACTAGCACTGCTACTAGCCAGCTACATCACTAGCACTGCTACTAGCCAGCTACATCACTAGCACTGCTACTAGCCAAGCTACATCACTAGCACTGCTACTAGCCGGCTACATCACTAGCACTGCTACTAGCCAGCTACATCACTAGCACTGCTACTAGCCGGCTGCACTGCTACTAGCCAGCTACATCACTAGCACTGCTACTAGCCAGCTACATCACTAGCACTGCTACTAGCCGGCTGCACTGCTACTAGCCAGCTACATCACTAGCACTGCTACTAGCCAGCTACATCACTAGCACTGCTACTAGCCAGCTACATCACTAGCACTGCTACTAGCCAGCTACATCACTAGCACTGCTACTAGCCGGCTAGCATCACTAGCACTGCTACTAGCCGGCTGCATCACTAGCACTGCTACTAGCCAGCTACATCACTAGCACTGCTACTAGCCGGCTACATCACTAGCACTGCTACTAGCCGGCTACATCACTAGCACTGCTACTAGCCGGCTACATCACTAGCACTGCTACTAGCCAGCTACATCACTAGCACTGCTACTAGCCAGCTACATCACTAGCACTGCTACTAGCCAGCTACATCACTAGCACTGCTACTAGCCAGCTACATCACTAGCACTGCTACTAGCCAGCTACATCACTAGCACTGCTACTAGCCAGCTACATCACTAGCACTGCTACTAGCCAGCTACATCACTAGCACTGCTACTAGCCGGCTACATCACTAGCACTGCTACTAGCCAGCTACATCACTAGCACTGCTACTAGCCAGCTACATCACTAGCACTGCTACTAGCCAGGCTACATCACTAGCACTGCTACTAGCCAGCTACATCACTAGCACTGCTACTAGCCGGCTACATCACTAGCACTGCTACTAGCCAGCTACATCACTAGCACTGCTACTAGCCGGCTACATCACTAGCACTGCTACTAGCCAGCTACATCACTAGCACTGCTACTAGCCAGCTACATCACTAGCACTGCTACTAGCCAGCTACATCACTAGCACTGCTACTAGCCAGCTACATCACTAGCACTGCTACTAGCCGGCTACATCACTAGCACTGCTACTAGCCAGCTACATCACTAGCACTGCTACTAGCCGGCTACATCACTAGCACTGCTACTAGCCAGCTACATCACTAGCACTGCTACTAGCCGGCTACATCACTAGCACTGCTACTAGCCAGCTACATCACTAGCACTGCTACTAGCCAGCTACATCACTAGCACTGCTACTAGCCAGCTACATCACTAGCACTGCTACTAGCCAGCTACATCACTAGCACTGCTACTAGCCAGCTACATCACTAGCACTGCTACTAGCCAGCTACATCACTAGCACTGCTACTAGCCGGCTACATCACTAGCACTGCTACTAGCCAGCTACATCACTAGCACTGCTACTAGCCAGCTACATCACTAGCACTGCTACTAGCCGGCTACATCACTAGCACTGCTACTAGCCAGCTACATCACTAGCACTGCTACTAGCCAGCTACATCACTAGCACTGCTACTAGCCGGCTACATCACTAGCACTGCTACTAGCCAGCTACATCACTAGCACTGCTAAGCACTGCTACTAGCCAGCTACATCACTAGCACTGCTACTAGCCAGCTACATCACTAGCACTGCTACTAGCCGGCTACATCACTAGCACTGCTACTAGCCAGCTACATCACTAGCACTGCTACTAGCCGGCTACATCACTAGCACTGCTACTAGCCAGCTACATCACTAGCACTGCTACTAGCCAGCTACATCACTAGCACTGCTACTAGCCGGCTGCATCACTAGCACTGCTACTAGCCAGCTACATCACTAGCACTGCTACTAGCCAGCTACATCACTAGCACTGCTACTAGCCGGCTGCATCACTAGCACTGCTACTAGCCGGCTGCATCACTAGCACTGCTACTAGCCAGCTACATCACTAGCACTGCTACTAGCCAGCTACATCACTAGCACTGCTACTAGCCGGCTGCATCATTATCACTGCTACTAGCCAGCTACATCACTAGCACTGCTACTAGCCGGCTACATCACTAGCACTGCTACTAGCCAGCTACATCACTAGCACTGCTACTAGCCAGCTACATCACTAGCACTGCTACTAGCCAGCTACATCACTAGCACTGCTACTAGCCGGCTGCATCACTAGCACTGCTACTAGCCAGCCTCATCACTATCACTGCTACTAGCCAGCTGCATCATTATCACTGCTACTAGCCGGCTACATCACTAGCACTGCTACTAGCCGGCTACATCACTAGCACTGCTACTAGCCAGCTGCATCACTAGCACTGCTACTAGCCAGCTACATCACTAGCACTGCTACTAGCCGGCTGCATCACTAGCACTGCTACTAGCCAGCTACATCACTAGCACTGCTACTAGCCAGCTACATCACTAGCACTGCTACTAGCCGGCTACATCACTAGCACTGCTACTAGCCAGCTACATCACTAGCACTGCTACTAGCCGGCTACATCACTAGCACTGCTACTAGCCAGCTACATCACTAACACTGCTACTAGCCGGCTGCATCACTAGCACTGCTACTAGCCAGCTACATCACTAGCACTGCTACTAGCCAGCTACATCACTATCACTGCTACTAGCCAGCTACATCACTGCTACTAGCCGGCTGCATCACTAGCACTACTACTAGCCAGCTACATCACTAGCACTGCTACTAGCCAGCTACATCACTGCTACTAGCCGGCTACATCACTAGCACTGCTACTAGCCGGCTACATCACTAGCACTGCTACTAGCCAGCTACATCACTAGCACTGCTACTAGCCGGCTGCATCACTAGCACTGCTACTAGCCAGCTACATCACTAGCACTGCTACTAGCCGGCTGCATCACTAGCACTGCTACTACATCACTAGCACTGCTACTAGCCAGCTGCATCACTAGCACTGCTACTAGCCAGCTACATCACTAGCACTGCTACTAGCCGGCTGCATCACTAGCACTGCTACTAGCCAGCTACATCACTAGCACTGCTACTAGCCAGCTACATCACCTAGCCAGCTACATCACTAGCACTGCTACTAGCCGGCTACATCACTAGCACTGCTACTAGCCAGCTGCATCACTAGCACTGCTACTAGCCAGCTATATCACTAGCACTGCTACTAGCCGGCTACATCACTAGCACTGCTACTAGCCGGCTGCATCACTAGCACTGCTACTAGCCAGCTAATCACTAGCACTGCTACTAGCCGGCTACATCACTAGCACTGCTACTAGCCGGCTGCATCACTAGCACTGCTACTAGCCAGCTGCATCACTAACACTGCTACTAGCCAGCTACATCACTAGCACTGCTACTAGCCAGCTACATCACTAGCACTGCTACTAGCCAGCTGCATCACTAGCACTGCTACTAGCCAGCTACATCACTAGCACTGCTACTAGCCAGCTACATCACTAGCACTGCTACTAGCCAGCTACATCACTAGCACCGCTACTAGCCAGCTACATCACCTAGCCAGCTACATCACTAGCACTGCTACTAGCCGGCTACATCACTAGCACTGCTACTAGCCAGCTGCATCACTAGCACTGCTACTAGCCAGCTATATCACTAGCACTGCTACTAGCCGGCTACATCACTAGCACTGCTACTAGCCGGCTGCATCACTAGCACTGCTACTAGCCAGCTAATCACTAGCACTGCTACTAGCCGGCTACATCACTAGCACTGCTACTAGCCGGCTGCATCACTAGCACTGCTACTAGCCAGCTGCATCACTAACACTGCTACTAGCCAGCTACATCACTAGCACTGCTACTAGCTAGCTACATCACTAGCACTGCTACTAGCCAGCTGCATCACTAGCACTGCTACTAGCCAGCTACATCACTAGCACTGCTACTAGCCGGCTGCATCACTAGCACTGCTACTAGCCAGCTACATCACTAGCACTGCTACTAGCCAGCTACATCACTAGCACTGCTACTAGCCGGCTGCATCACTAGCCCTGCTACTAGCCAGCTACATCTCTAGCACTGCTACTAGCCGGCTGCATCACTAGCACTGCTACTAGCCAGCTACATCACTAGCACTGCTACTAGCCAGCTACATCACTAGCACTGCTACTAGCCGGCTACATCACTAGCACTGCTACTAGCCAGCTACATCACTAGCACTGCTACTAGCCAGCTACATCACTAGCACTGCTACTAGCCAGCTACATCACTAGCACTGCTACTAGCCGGCTGCATCACTAGCACTGCTACTAGCCAGCTACATCACTAGCACTGCTACTAGCCGGCTGCATCACTAGCACTGCTACTAGCCGGCTACATTACTAGCACTGCTACTAGCTGGCTGCATCACTAGCACTGCTACTAGCCAGCTACATCACTAGCACTGCTACTAGCCGGCTGCATACCCGGCTACATCACTAGCACTGCTACTAGCCAGCTACATCACTAGCACTGCTACTAGCCAGCTGCATCACTAGCACTGCTACTAGCCAGCTACATCACTACCACTGCTACTAGCCGGCTACATCACTAGCACTGCTACTAGCCGGCTACATCACTAGCACTGCTACTAGCCAGCTACATCACTAGCACTGCTACTAGCCGGCTACATCTCTAGCACTGCTACTAGCCGACTGCATCACTAGCACTGCTACTAGCCAGCTACATCACTAGCACTGCTACTAGCCGGCTACATCACTAGCACTGCTACTAGCCGGCTGCATCACTAGCACTGCTACTAGCCGGCTACATCACTAGCACTGCTACTAGCCAGCTGCATCACTAACACTGCTACTAGCCAGCTACATCACTAGCACTGCTACTAGCCGGCTACATTACTAGCACTGCTACTAGCCGGCTACATCACTAGCACTGCTACTAGCCGGCTACATCACTAGCACTGCTACTAGCCAGCTACATCACTAGCACTGCTACTAGCCAGCTACATCACTAGCACTGCTACTAGCCGGCTACATCACTAGCACTGCTACTAGCCAGCTACATCACTAGCACTGCTACTAGCCAGCTACATCACTACCACTGCTACTAGCCGGCTACATTACTAGCACTGCTACTAGCCGGCTACATCACTAGCACTGCAACTAGCCAGCTGCATCACTAGCACTGCTACTAGCCAGCTGCATCACTAGCACTGCTACTAGCCGGCTACATCACTAGCACTGCTACTAGCCAGCTACATCACTAGCACTGCTACTAGCCAGCTACATCACTAGCACTGCTACTAGCCAGCTGCATCACTAGCACTGCTACTAGCCAGCTACATCACTAGCACTGCTACTAGCCAGCTACATCACTAGCACTGCTACTAGCCGGCTACATCACTAGCACTGCTACTAGCCGGCTACATCACTAGCACTGCTACTAGCCGGCTACATCACTAGCACTGCTACTAGCCAGCTACATCACTAGCACTGCTACTAGCCAGCTACATCACTAGCACTGCTACTAGCCAGCTACATCACTAGCACTGCTACTAGCCAGCTACATCACTAGCACTGCTACTAGCCAGCTACATCACTAGCACTGCTACTAGCCAGCTGCATCACTAGCACTGCTACTAGCCGGCTACATCACTAGCACTGCTACTAGCCAGCTACATCACTAGCACTGCTACTAGCCAGCTACATCACTAGCACTGCTACTAGCCAGCTACATCACTAGCACTGCTACTAGCCAGCTACATCACTAGCACTGCTACTAGCCGGCTGCATCACTAGCACTGCCACTAGCCAGCTACATCACTAGCACTGCTACTAGCCAGCTGCATCACTAGCACTGCTACTAGCCAGCTACATCACTAGCACTGCTACTAGCCGGCTACATCACTAGCACTGCTACTAGCTGGCTGCATCACTAGCACTGCTACTAGCCAGCTACATCACTAGCACTGCTACTAGCCGGCTACATCACTAGCACTGCTACTAGCTGGCTGCATCACTAGCACTGCTACTACCCGGCTACATCACTAGCACTGCTACTAGCCAGCTACATCACTAGCACTGCTACTAGCCAGCTACATCACTAGCACTGCTACTAGCCAGCTACATCACTAGCACTGCTACTAGCCAGCTACATCACTAGCACTGCTACTAGCCAGCTACATCACTAGCACTGCTACTAGCCAGCTACATCACTAGCACTGCTACTAGCCAGCTACATCCAGCACTGCTACTAGCCAGCTGCATCACTAGCACTGCTACTAGCCAGCTACATCACTAGCACTGCTACTAGCCAGCTACATCCAGCACTGCTACTAGCCAGCTACATCCAGCACTGCTACTAGCCGGCTGCATCACTAGCACTGCTACTAGCCAGCTACATCACTAGCACTGCTACTAGCCGGCTACATCACTAGCACTGCTACTAGCCAGCTACATCACTAGCACTGCTACTAGCCGGCTACATCACTAGCACTGCTACTAGCCAGCTACATCACTAGCACTGCTACTAGTCAGCTGCATCACTAGCACTGCTACTAGCCAGCTGCATCATTATCACTGCTACTAGCCGGCTACATCACTAGCACTGCTACTAGCCAGCTACATCACTAGCACTGCTACTAGCCAGCTACATCACTAGCACTGCTACTAGCCAGCTACATCACTAGCACTGCTACTAGCCAGCTACATCACTAGCACTGCTACTAGCCAGCTACATCACTAGCACTGCTACTAGCCAGCTACATCACTAGCACTGCTACTAGCCAGCTACATCACTAGCACTGCTACTAGCCAGCTACATCACTAGCACTGCTACTAGCCAGCTACATCACTAGCACTGCTACTAGCCAGCTACATCACTAGCACTGCTACTAGCCGGCTACATCACTACCACTGCTACTAGCCAGCTACATCACTAGCACTGCTACTAGCCGGCTACATCACTAGCACTGCTACTAGCCAGCTACATCACTAGCACTGCTACTAGCCAGCTACATCACTAGCACTGCTACTAGCCAGCTACATCACTAGCACTGCTACTAGCTAGGTTTTTGCATAACTTCCAACTTTTTCCATGATCTCCCTTAATTAACGGAGACCTTCTCACACACACGGGAGGCTTTGTACATGTCCTCCTTGTCCAAGCTGAACAGCTGGCAGTAGCTATGTAGATATGAGCTGAACAGCTGGCAGTAGCTATGTAGATATGAGCTAAACAGCTGGCAGTAGCTATGTAGATATGAGCTAAACTCTACTGCAGAGGACCTCTGCACAGAAGCCCCCGAGAACCAAAACTGAATCCCTTTTCCCTTGAGAAGGAGGCTCTCGCTGACTCTGTATGTTGTGTTGTAGACATAGCGATGCGTAGCTTTTGTTAGCTACCCTCAGGGGGACCATTTCTAATCCCCAAGTGCAGCCTACTGTATTTCTAAAATGATTATTCGTGGAAAATAAGTTGTATAAAAGATTTGAGAAACATTTTGTATGTAAATGTGGCAAGAATGAGACAGTTTTTCGAGGAAAAACTCCCAAATTGAGCAAAAAAGAGCTTCTTTCAGGTAAAAAGGGGAGAAATTTTCTCCAGCCATTTTTCTGTCATTTAAAGAGTTTCATCACTATCACCACCAGAGGGGGCGGAGCTTCAACCTGTTGTCTACCACCTGCTGTTGTGTTTGTTTGCATGTATCATTTGCAGAAGTGATCAAGGAAGTGGAGACCGATGGAAACAGGCTTACTGAGCTGCTCAAGAACAACTCTGAGCAGCTTGAAGTGGACTGTCTGAACAGAGCTCTGATAGCGGCCACTCACAACGACAACCACTTAAACATCGGCAAGCTGGTGGTCAAGGGGGCAAAGAATCTCGACGAATGCTTGGAGTTGGCCCAGAAGGACAGCAAACCTCATGCCCGTGCTATGCTGCTCCTCATAAAGGCTGCGTCCTCCGGCAACAAAGCCATCGTCCAGAGGCTGTTTGGGGAGACAGTTGACAAGCCGGATAGCACCAAGGACCGGTTCTTGGATGCCGGCTTCCCGGATGTGCAGAGGGCAGTGTTGAGTGGCAAGGTGTCGACGGTGGTTCCCATAGAGATTGCTCGCAGGACTGGTAACGCACCGGTGAGGGAGGAGCTGCTGCTGAAAACGGACGTAAATCAAGAGGAAGGGTACGTGTATTGGCACGGGCTACGTCTGCTCCATCTGGAGGTACCATGGTTACGCAGGATCATGTGGGTGAAGAGATTCAGACTGGCCAGGAATGGTTTCAAGATTCTCCCCAACGATATGGGCAACTATCTCAAGCAGGTGGGCACTATACCATCATGTGTGCTCATGCATGGTACTTGTGTGTGGTGTGTGTGCATGAATGGTGTACATGCATGTGTGCATGTGTGGGCGGGTGTGCATGCATGGATGTGTGCACAGCTGTGTGTATGCATGCAGTACATGTATCTCTATGGGCAACCATCTCAAGCAGGTGCGCACTATCTAGAGCAACACATTCTGGTGATTATTTGTTGTGTGTGTGTGCAGACATGAAGCACATGCTGCTTTGGGTTGTTAGGTGGTGTGGAAATATCTTGAGGTCCTGACTGTCTCCTGCAAATAGTTGCACCTGTTACCTGTTTATGTTGCATACAAGACATGTTGGCCGCCTTTATGTTCATGTTTGTTGCTCCTGTACTGACATGCTTGTTGCCGCACTGACATGCTTGTTGCTGCACTGACATGCATGTTGCTGCACTGACATGCTTGTTGCTGTACTGACATGCATGTTGCTGCACTGACATGCATGTTGCTGCACTGACATGCTTGTTGTTGCTGCATTGACATGCCTGTTGTTGCTGCACTGACATGCATGTTGCTGCACTGACATGCTTGTTGCTGCACTGACATGCTTGTTGCTGCACTGACATGCATGTTGCTGCACTGACATGCTTGTTGCTGCACTGACATGCATGTTGCTGCACTGACATGCATGTTGCTGCACTGACATGCTTGTTGCTGCACTGACATGCATGTTGCTGCACTGACATGCATGTTGCTAATTTGCTATATTTTCTCACTCTAAAAGTGAATCTCTCAATTTGATTAGTCGCTTTTTTGTGAATGCGTCTGTTCTGTTAAAGTAACTCAATAGGAGAAGGATAGTCTGCACTATGCTAGTATTATATATATATATATACTCATGTATGTATATTTATATGGATAGGTTATAGTATATATATATATATATTCTATGTGTATATATATATGGTTAGGTTATGGTATATATATATAGAAAAGTACTGGGATGGCTAGTCCTACTGCAGTTTCATGCTAATGCAATCATCAGGGACATATATATATATATATTCTTTATGTATATTTATATGGATAGGTTATAGTATATATATATTCTTTGTGTATATCTATATGGATAGGTTATAGTATATATATTATATATTCTTTATGTATATTTATATGGATAGGTTATAGTATATATGTATATATATATAGTTACAGTATATATCAAATTTGCCAAGTGTCCAGATTTCGTCAGGACGGTACTGATTTCTAGGGTGTCTGTCTGATGTCCTGCATCTGTCCTGATGTCCTGCATCTGTCCTGATGTCCTGCATCTGTCCTGATGTCCTGCATCTGTTCTGCATTGTCCTGATGTCCTGCATCTGTCCTGCATCTGTCCTGATGTCCTGCATCTGTCCTGATGTCCTGCATCTGACCTGATGTCCTGCATCTGTCCTGATGTCCTGCATCTGTCCTGATGTCCTGCATCTGTCCTGATGTCCTGCATCTGTCCTGATGTCCTGCATCTGACCTGATGTCCTGCATCTGTCCTGATGTCCTGCATCTGTCCTGATGTCCTGCATCTGTCCTGATGTCCTGCATCTGTCCTGATGTCCTGCATCTGTCCTGATGTCCTGCATCTGTCCTGATGTCCTGCATCTGTTCTGCATTGTCCTGATGTCCTGCATCTGTCCTGCATCTGTCCTGATGTCCTGCATCTGTCCTGATGTCCTGCATCTGACCTGATGTCCTGCATCTGTCCTGATGTCCTGCATCTGTCCTGATGTCCTGCATCTGTCCTGATGTCCTGCATCTGTCCTGATGTCCTGCATCTGACCTGATGTCCTGCATCTGTCCTGATGTCCTGCATCTGTCCTGATGTCCTGCATCTGTCCTGATGTCCTGCATCTGTCCGCATCTGTCCTGATGTACTGCATGATTTCAAGCTGTTTGGTATAAGAATCAGCTCATGATTTCCATTTGAAGATGAAACTCTTGAAGATTTAGGGTTCCTAAACTCCAATAATGGTATCACCATGCAGTGGTTGCTAATCACTTGATACTTCAGTTAACTGATGATCGGATTGATACATCTCACTATATAGTTAGGGAGCTCAAGGTCTGCTGTGATAATGAGCTTCCAAATTTTGATTCTTCAGAAGCAGCAGTGGGGAACCACTTTTGGGAAGCTAATAGGAGAAGTTGAGGCTATTTCTGGTTCTTCTCAGCTACTTGGGCTGTAGCTGCACTGGATCTGGCACCCCCAAATGCTGACCCAGAGAGACTGCTCACTACGGTTCACAAGATTGAAACAGAACACAGGACACGACTATCTGCAGCTGTTGTTGCTGGTTTGCTTTCATGCAAGACCAACATTGATAACTCCAGAGCTCCAGCGAGCACAATGTCCGCTGCAATGAGATGTCTAGAAGAATAGCTACCAACTAGTAATAATTATCACAAACATTTCACGCCCGTTAGCTACATCCATATATGGTACTATAAGTTGTGTAATGTCCTGAAATAACTCATCAGTAAATACATTGCATAGGTGGCAGCTCATAATGCGCATAATCAGTACTGATGTCAGGGGCATCACTTCACACAGAGAATACCATAGGAACGCCTAGCAACGACTGTTTGTAATGACAATGAAATGGCACAATAACATTATGTGCGCTAAACAACCAGATGTTACTATATATGGGCATGCAGTATGTACACATGTATATAAGGGTACAGTATATGTGCATATAAGGGTACAATATATGTGCATATATGGGTACAATATATGTGTATATAAGGGTACAGTATGTGTATAATAATATTGTACCCTTATATATTATATATATATGTATATAAGGGTACAGTATGTGTTTATAAGTTACAGTATATAAGGTCACGATATATATGTATATAAGGTCACAATATATATGTATATAAGGTTACAGTGTATGTGTATATAAGGCTACAGTATATATGTATATAAGGTTGCAATATATATGTATATAAGGTTACAGTATATATGTATATAAGGTTACAGTATATATGTATATAAGGTTACAGTATTTATATATAAGGTTACAGTATATATATGTATATAAGGTTACAATATATATGTACAGTGTATGTGTATATAAGGTTACAGTATATATGTATATAAGGTTACAGTATATATATATATAAGGTTACAGTATATATGTATATAAAGTTACAGTATATATGTATATGAGGTTACAGTATATATGTATATAAGGTTACAGTATATATGTTACAGTATATATGTATATAAGGTTACAGTATATATGTATATAAGGTTACAGTATATATGTATATAAGGTTACAGTATATATGTATATAAGGGTACAGTATATATGTATATAAGGCTACAATATATATGTATATAAGGTTACAGTATATATGTATATACATGTGGGTGTGTTTAAGTATGTACTTACCAGCACATCTCTTTTCATTCTTTCTTCACAACAGGTGATGAAGTTAGACTTGCAGTACAATGATCTCAGCACAATTCCTCGCTGTCTCCTTGAGCTTCCCAGCCTGGGAGAACTCAACCTCTCTCACAACTCCCTGAGGGAGATACCGGACGTGCCCGAGTGGTCGGCATGTCTGACCGTGCTGGATCTCTCTCATAACCAGCTCAGCTCCCTGCCCATCAACGTAGTGGCCTCTACTATACGCTCACTCAACCTCAGCTTCAATAACTTCCGCACAGTCCCCCTCTGTATCTGTTCCTTTGTCACTCTCAGTGCCCTCAACCTCAGCGACAACCCAGACATACTTGCCCTGCCAGCCGAGATGGGCAGGCTGAACATGTTGGCGAGACTCAACCTGAACAACCTCAAGGACCTCAATGACCCTCCAAGAAATATACAAAGAGATACTCGAGATTGCATCCGCTATCTCAACAGCAAGCTTCGTTGTGCCAAGGGGTTTTATAGAATGAAGCTAATGTTAGTGGGACTGGCTGACAGAGGAAAGACGACGTTAGTCAAGCGTCTGCAAGGTAAGGAGTGTGGAAATGAGTCCACAGTTGGAGTTGAGGTAAGTGAATGGTGGTTCAGACCCAACCTTGGAAAGAAGCCTTTCCACTTCAGCATCTGGGACTTTGGTGGCCAGGAAGAATATTACGCCACCCACCAATGCTTCCTCTCGCAACGCTCCCTCTATCTTCTTCTCTTCAACCTCAATGATGGGGATGCTGGTATCCAGGAGCTGAAGCCATGGCTCAACAACATCGCCTTGAGGGCCCCTCGCTCCTGCGTCATCATAATCGGCACTCATTTGGACGAAGTTTCCGAGGAGAGGAGAGAAGAAATTGATGCCCTGCTCCAGCGAGTCGGTGTGCTAGCAGAATCCTACGCCAACAAACTTCAAATCGTAGAGGTGATGCCTGTTGGGCTGAAGAACAGGATCGAAAACGTGGGTCTTCTGAAAGAGGCCATCTATAACCATGCCGCCAACTACCGGACAAAGTCAGGGCAGGTCATCATGGGCCAGAAGATCCCGGCCAGCTATCATGCTCTGGACAAGCAGCTGGAGTCCGTACAACAGGAGGTGCGGCATAGGCTGCGAGAGCCGATCATGCATGCAGAGGAATTCAAAACCATGGTGCAGCAGATGAATCTAGCAGACATCCAGGATGAGGACGAGCTGAAAACTGCCACTCTGTTCCTGACTGATGTGGGCTCCTTGCTGCACTACGATGATCGCAGCCACAACTTGCACGAGCTCTACTTCATCGACCCTCGCTGGCTGTGTGACATGATGTCAAAAGTGGTCACCATCAAGGAGAGAAACCCGTTTGTGAAGAAGGGCATTCTTTACTCGAAAGATATTCCTCTGCTGTTCAAAGACGATGTCTTTCCTTGGAAATACTTTGAGCAATATCTCACTCTCCTGGATCGCTTCGAGATTGCCTTGCCGCTGGATAACAGGCGTGTCCTCATCCCCTCTATGCTTCCTGACGATCGTCCCGAGAAACTGCTTGCATCTTCGTTCTCAAACTCCTCCCCTTACTATTCCAGATACATTTTGTTTAACTCTGCAGACACACCCCCAGGATTCTGGAGTCGTCTGTTGTCGAGGGTCATGCACTCCATTCCACAGATCTGTTTTGCCCTGGACAAATCCTCACCCTCTTCTCTCATCGATGAACAGACGCCAGCTGAACTGTCCAAGCTAGGACTGGATAATCTCAAGTCGGATCAAGGTATGACTGCGTCTACCTTGATTGGCAGTCTGAGCATGCCTGCTCAGAGCACAGATGTGTTAGAAACTGCTGAGCCTGGAACTCCTGATTCGATTCACCGACATAACCTTGCCAGAAGCACTTCTCAATCTCCCTCCGCAGCAGAACAAACGAAATGTTCCCTTGACCCTGCCAGTAATGAAAACCAGGATCAGCTGGAGGCCTCCTCCCTCCCTCCTCCTCCTCCTGAGATAAGCAGACCCATAACCCAGGAGGCCAACACCTTTCACCACCTCATCAGTGCCCCTCGGCTCATTCCTAACTTCCCCAGCTCACTCCCCATGGTTTTGAACGAGACCTTCAGCATCAATGATCTTCACCTGGAATATTGGAGGAGCGGCCTTTACTATAGTGACCCCCTGGTCAAGTTTCGTATCGAGTCTTTGGCCAAGTGCACGGCTGTTCGGAGTGAGAGAAAGGACGGTGTATTGATTGTGACGTCGCCTAGTATCAATGGGAAGAAGATCATTGGCCAGCTAGTGGACTTGGTCCTCTCCCTGATCAGCGAATGGTACCCCGGGCTCGCAGAGGGACAACATACCTCCAACAACCTGGAGCAGAGGGTGCCATGCTTCGAGTGTGTCAAGGCCAAGAGGACAAGACCGTTTGAGTTTTCTGTGAGTCAGTGTTTGCCAATAATAGCCAAAAACCAAACAACTATCGAGTGCGAATACCACAAGGACGGTGTGACTAGAAACCATACCGTTTCACTGGCAGACATAGTCCCTGATCTCCTTCTCCAAGATATTGACTCGAGCTTCCTTCTCGACCCTGCCGATATCTACTACCAGGAAAACGATGCCTCACTTCTGGGCAAAGGTGGATATGGCAAGGTTTATAGAGGTACCTATCAGAAGAAGTCGGTGGCCATTAAGAAGTACATAACTCGTAACGAGGAGGCCTTCACAGAATTGCGGTCTGAGGCCAAGCTTCTTCAGCAGTTGCATCACCCCTGCCTCGTTTGTCTGGTGGGCGTGTGCATTCACCCTATGATGGCCCTCGTCCTGGAAGAGGCTCCTTGCAAGTCTCTTGAATACCCTCTCTTAAAGAAAAAGATTCCCATCCATCGGCTCACAATCTTCAGGATCGCAGCTGAGGTGGCCGCTGCCCTGCGCTTCCTTCACAGCCAGGGGATCATCTTTCGTGACCTCAAAGCTGCCAATGTGCTACTGTGGACGCTAGATCCCGCCTCTCTTTGTCACTGCAAAGTGACAGACTTCGGTATAGCCACACATATGGCACCGGTCGGTGCACGAGGACTGCAGGGCACCAAGGGGTTCATTGCACCGGAGGTCCTGCACATTGGCAAGCGTAAGCAGAGGTCTGTGTACGACCACACTGCAGACATCTTCTCCTTTGGGATGTTCCTCTACCAGATGATAGCTCGCCGACATCCCTATCATGACATCCCTGCCCATAAGATTGATGTTTCCGTGGAGATGGGAGATCGACCAAAGCTACAGGATGTGGACGTCGCCACAACAGGTTATCACTATCTCAGCATGCTCATGAAGAAGTGCTGGGAAGATAACCCAAAGAACCGCACTAAGTCAGATGACATCATCAAGTCTGTATCCGTAGCTGCTATGCAGTCAGTGATGTGCGTATTCCCAGTGAGAAGCAAGTTATCTTTGCGCCATGCCATTGCTCTTACACCAACTGACTTTACCAAGGCTGGGGCACCCACTATCCTACACAATGAATTATGGGTTTGTTGTGACGGGGCAGAAGGAGCGGAGCTAAACATCTACAACTCGAACACCATGGTCAAGGTCAGCAAAAATTTCATCAAGGAGAACCAGGTCCAATGCATGACTCTGTGCAATGACCATATTTGGGTGGGTTCTCAAGCGGGCATAGATTATGGTGCCATTGACATCTACAATATAGCCTCCCGGGAGCTGGTGCACAACATTCGTATGAGAGAAAACTCAGTTTCGTGTCTGACAGCTACTCGGGATCGAGTTCTTATTGGTACGCTAGAGGGCTATTGTTTCAGCTTCAGCAGCGATATTGACAAGGTACGAGGGAATGTTAAACCTCGATACAAGTATGTGTCCGAGCATGCGGTGAATGGCATAGCATGGACCGACGAATTTATCTGGGTGTCCCACACAAGATACATTTACTTCCTTAACCCATACAACCTAGCGTTGGAGGGCTCTGTCAGTCGTGACAAGGAGAGGGATGCGTTCATTGGGCAGCTCTCTGCCTCACCAGCGGAGGATTTGATCTGGAGTGGCTATCAAGGGGGGACTATTCTGACTGCTTGGGATGCACACAATCGCATTCATGCTTTTGACATTGACGTCTCCAAAGTTCTGCACAGGATTGTAGACAACATGAAGGATAGTGACAGAGTCATCTCTGCCATGGCTCCTGCCCTGGACACAGTCTGGGTGGGGATGGCGACTGGACACATCTTGCTCTTCCATCACGAGGAACTTCTTACCTGGTATCGTCCCTATACCGAGTTTGTGCGATTCTTAACGGTAATCCCGGGCAGTGGGATCTGTGAGATGGAGGAGTGTATGGTGGTGAGTGGGGGGAAAGGGTTCTGCTCACTTATGCAAAGTATGGGTCAAGACTACGAGAAGTTGGATGACAACGGGCAGAGAATTGATGGATCCGGCGTGCTCGTAGTGTGGGAGGCATATGAAGCTAAGACTATGCGGCAGATCAAACTAGTGGATGAGAACTCGCCGGGACATCTGGACACCCACAACAGCATACGACAGATAATCCACAATGGAGAGTTCAAGGATGGCACAAGTATAGCCAAGACTGAGCGAACGGGTGACAGTGGTGGTGCTGCAGATGAGGGCTGTGAATGTGACCCCGCAGTGTTGACTACTCCATACACACCAGACCTGGAGGCCGCACAGCCTAACCTAGATGACTTCAGCCTGTCCTTACCTGCGGAAACATTCTCCATGCGAGGCACACATCCTATTGATAGCCTCAGAAATAACTCCTCCAACTTCTTCTCAGAGAACAAAAGACTACCTAGTGAAACATGTACTGAATCATCACTAACACCTCTAGAAGATGAGAAATCAAAAGACAACATGCCTAACAGAAACAGGACATTTACAGTCACTGGCATCATCACTGCCAGCGAGTCCAAACAAGTTTTTGAGATCCTCTTGCCAGAGTCCTCTCAGATTGTTCGTGTCTCTTGTGATAAGCCACCTTCCCTGAAGGCTGTACTGGGTGAGCTACAGGACAACACGTCACTCAGCGATGCTGAATGCCGGCTAGAGTACACCAAGAACTCGGGAGAAATTGTGAAACTCAATTCACAGAAGCAGCTGGACTATTACGTCCGTTTACCCAATAAACCTCAGCTCATTGTTGCTGCACCTAGAACCAACGGAGCAAAACAATAGCCAGTTATTATGCGTTTATTTCCTTCCCGTCTTTTCACTTGTATATTGTGCAAGTTTTGTGTGCATCAGAAGTTTTGTTTTAGCACCAAACCTGATGGCTTCTTCTTCCTGGAATAAAATATAATCGCCATACCTAATTGCTTCTTCTTCCAGTAAAATATAATGCCATACCTAATTGCTTCTTCCTCTAGTAAAATATAATGCCATACCTAATTGCTTTTTCCTCTAGTAAAATATAATGTCATACCTAATTGCTTCTTCCTGTAGTAAAATATAATGCCATACCTAATTGCTTCTTCCTCTAGTAAAATATAATGCCATACCTAATTGCTTCTTCCTCCAGTAAAATATAATGCCATACCTAATTGCTTGTTCCTCTAGTAAAATATAATGCCATACCTAATTGCTTCTTCCTGTAGTAAAATATAATGCCATACCTAATTGCTTCTTCCTGTAGTAAAATATAATGCCATACCTAATTGCTTCTTCCTGTAGTAAAATATAATGCCATACCTAATTTCTTCTTCCTCTAGTAAAATATAATGCCATACTGCTTCTTCCTGTAGTAAAATATAATGCCATACCTAATTGCTTCTTCCTCTAGTAAAATATAATGCCATACCTAATTATTGCTTCTTCCTGTAGTAAAATATAATGCCATACCTAATTGCTTCTTCCTCTAGTAAAATATAATGCCATACCTAATTGCTTCTTCCTGCAGTAAAATATAAAGCCATACCTAATTGCTTCTTCCTGTAGTAAAATATAATGCCATACCTAATTGCTTCTTCCTGCAGTAAAATATAATGCCATACCTAATTGCTTCTTCCTCTAGTAAAATATAATGCCATACCTAATTGCTTCTTTCTGTAGTAAAATATAATGCCATACCTAATTATTGCTTCTTCCTGTAGTAAAATATAATGCCATACCTAATTGCTTCTTCCTGTAGTAAAATATAATACCATACCTAATTGCTTCTTCCTGTAGTAAAATATAATGCCATACCTAATTGCTTCTTCCTCTAGTAAAATATAATGCCATACATAATTGCTTCTTCCTATAGTAAAATATAATGCCATACCTAATGCTTCTTCCTGTAGTAAAATATAATGCCATACCTAATTGCTTCTTCCTGTAGTAAAATATAATGCCATACCTAATTGCTTCTTCCTGTAGTAAAATATAATGCCATACCTAATTGCTTCTTCCTGTAGTAAAATATAATGCCGTACATAATTGTAGTAAAATATAATACCATACCTAATTGCTTCTTCCAGTAGTAAAATATAATGCCGTACATAATTGCTTCTTCCTGTAGTAAAATATAATGCCATACCTAATTGCTTCTTCCTGTAGTAAAATATAATACCATACCTAATGCTTCTTCCAGTAGTAAAATATAATGCCGTACATAATTGCTTCTTCCTGTAGTAAAATATAATGCCATACCTAATTGCTTCTTCCTGTAGTAAAATATAATGCCATACCTAATTGCTTCTTCCTGTAGTAAAATATAATGCCGTACATAATTGTAGTAAAATATAATACCATACCTAATTGCTTCTTCCTGTATATAGTAAAATATAATACCGTACCGGACATAATTGCTTCTTCCTGTAGTAAAATATAATGCCATACCTAATTGCTTCTTCCTGTAGTAAAATATAATGCCGTACATAATTGCTTCTTCCTGTAGTAAAATATAATGCCATACCTAATTGCTTCTTCCTGTAGTAAAATATAATGCCATACCTAATTGCTTCTTCCTGTAGTAAAATATAATGCCATACCTAATTGCTTCTCCCTCGAGTAAAATAATTATTATGCCATACCTAATTGCTTCTTCCTCCAGTAAAATATAATGCCATACCTAATTGCTTCTTCCTCTAGTAAAATATGGCCATACCTAATTGCTTCTTCCTGAAGTAAAATATAATTTCATACATAATTGCTTCTTCCTCTAGTAAAATATAATGCCATACATAATTGCTTCTTCCTCTAGTAAAATATAATGCCATACCTAATTGCTTCTTCCTGTAGTAAAATATAATGCCATACCTAATTGCTTCTTCCTGCAGTAAAATATAATGCCATACCTAATTGCTTCTTCCTCTAGTAAAATATAATGCCATACCTAATTGCTTCTTCCTCCAGTAAAATATAATGCCATACCTAATTGCTTCTTCCTCCAGTAAAATATAATGCCATACCTAATTGCTTCTTCCTCTAGTAAAATATAATGCCATACCTAATTGCTTCTTCCTCCAGTAAAATATAATGCCATACCTAATTGCTTCTTCCTGTAGTAAAATATAATGCCATACCTAATTGCTTCTTCCTCTAGTAAAATATAATGCCGTATCTAATTGCTTCATCCTCTAGTAAAATATAATACCATACCTATTGCTTCTTCCTCCTGTAAAATATAATGCCATACTTCTTCCTCTAGTAAAATATAATGCCATACCTAATTGCTACTTCCTGCAATAAAATAATGCCATACCTAATTGCTTCTTCCTCTAGTAAAATATAATTCCATACCTAATTGCTTCTTCCTGTAGTAAAATATAATGCCATACCTAATTGCTTCTTCCGGCAGTAAAATATAATGCCATACCTAATTGCTTCTTCCTCCAGTAAAATATAATGCCATACCTAATTGCTTCTTCCTGTAGTAAAATATAATGCCATACCTAATTGCTTCTTCCTCAAGTAAAATATAATGCCATACCTAATTGCTTCTTCCTCTAATATAATGCCATACCTAATTGCTTCTTCCTCTAGTAAAATATAATGCCATACCTAATTGCTTCTTCCTGTAGTAAAATATAATGCCATACCTAATTGCTTCTTCCTGTAGTAAAATATAATCCCATACCTAATTGCTTCTTCCTGTAGTAAAATATAATGCCATACATAATTGCTTCTCCCTCTAGTAAAATATAATGCCATACCTAATTGCTTCTTCCTCTAGTAAAATATAATACCATACCTAATTGCTTCTTCCTCTACTAAAATATAATGCCATACCTAATTGCTTCTTCCTCTAGTAAAATATAATGCCATACCTAATTTCTTCTTCTCTAGTAAAATATAATGCCATACCTAATTGCTTCTTCCTGTAGTAAAATATAATGCCATAACTAATTGCTTCTTCCTCTAGTAAAATATAATGCCATACCTAATTGCTTCTTCCTCCAGTAAAATATAATGCCATACCTAATTGCTTCTTCCTCCAGTAAAATATAATGCCATACCTAATTGCTTCTTCCTGTAGTAAAATATAATGCCATACGTAATTGCTTCTTCCTCTAGTAAAATATAATGCCATACATAATTGCTTCTTCCTCCAGTAAAATATAATGCCATACCTAATTGCTTCTTCCTGTAGTAAAATATAATGCCATACCTAATTGCTTCTTCCTGTAGTAAAATATAATGTTATGCCTAATTGCTTCTTCCTCCAGTAAAATATAATGCCATATATACCTAATTGCTTCTTCCTCTAGTAAAATATAATGCCATACCTAATTGCTTCTTCTCTAGTAAAATATAATACCATACCTAATTGCTTCTTCCTCCAGTAAAATATAATGCCATACCTAATTGCTTCTTCCTGTAGTAAAATATAATGCCATACCTAATTGCTTCTTCCTCTAGTAAAATATAATGCCATACCTAATTGCTTCTTCCTCCAGTAAAATATAATGCCATACTTCTTCCTCTAGTAAAATATAATGCCATACCTAATTGCTTCTTCCTGCAATAAAATATAATGCCATACCTAATTGCTTCTTCCTCTAGTAAAATATAATGCCATACCTAATTGCTTCTTCCTGTAGTAAAATATAATGCCATACCTAATTGCTTCTTCCGGCAGTAAAATATAATGCCATACCTAATTGCTTCTTCCGGCAGTAAAATATAATGCCATACCTAATTGCTTCTTCCGGCAGTAAAATATAATGCCATACCTAATTGCTTCTTCCTCCAGTAAAATATAATGCCATACCTAATTGCTTCTTCCTCCAGTAAAATATAATGCCATACCTAATTGCTTCTTCCTCCAGTAAAATATAATGCCATACCTAATTGCTTCTTCCTCCAGTAAAATATAATGCCATACCTAATTGCTTCTTCCTCTAGTAAAATGTAATGCCATACCTAATTGCTTCTTCCTCCAGTAAAATATAATGCCATACCTAATTGCTTCTTCCTGTAGTAAAATATAATGCCATACCTAATTGCTTCTTCCTCTAGTAAAATATAATGCCATACCTAATTGCTTCTTCCTCCTGTAAAATATAATGCCATACTTCTTCCTGTAGTAAAATATAATGCCATACCTAATTGCTTCTTCCTCAAGTAAAATATAATGCCATACCTAATCGCTTCTTCCTCTAATATAATGCCATACCTAATTGCTTCTTCCTCTAGTAAAATATAATGCCATACCTAATTGCTTCTTCCTGTAGTAAAATATAATGCCATACCTAATTGCTTCTTCCTGTAGTAAAATATAATGCCAAACCTAATTGCTTCTTCCTGTAGTAAAATATAATGCCATACATAATTGCTTCTTCCTGCAGTAAAATATAATGCCATACCTAATTGCTTCTTCCTCCAGTAAAATATAATGCCATACCTAATTGCTTCTTCCTCTAGTAAAATATAATGCCATACCTAATTGCTTCTTCCTCCAGTAAAATATAATGCCATACCTAATTGCTTCTTCCTCCAGTAAAATATAATGCCATACCTAATTGCTTCTTCCTCTAGTAAAATATAATGCCGTACCTAATTGCTTCTTCCTCCAGTAAAATATAATGCCATACTTCTTCCTCTAGTAAAATATAATGCCATACCTAATTGCTTCTTCCTGCAATAAAATATAATGCCATACCTAATTGCTTCTTCCTCTAGTAAAATATAATGCCATACCTAATTGCTTCTTCCTGTAGTAAAATATAATGCTATACCTAATTGCTTCTTCCGGCAGTAAAATATAATGCCATACCTAATTGCTTCTTCCTCCAGTAAAATATAATGCCATACCTAATTGCTTCTTTCTCTAGTAAAATATAATGCCATACCTAATTGCTTCTTCCTCTAGTAAAATATAATGCCATACCTAATTGCTTCTTCCTGTAGTAAAATATAATCCCATACCTAATTGCTTCTTCCTGTAGTAAAATATAATGCCATACATAATTGCTTCTTCCTCTAGTAAAATATAATGCCATACCTAATTGCTTCTTCCTCTAGTAAAATATAATACCATACCTAATTGTTTCTTCCTCTACTAAAATATAATGCCATACCTAATTGCTTCTTCCTGTAGTAAAATATAATGCCATACATAATTGCTTCTTCCTCTAGTAAAATATAATCCCATACCTAATTCCTTCTTCCTCTAGTAAAATATAATGCAATACATAATTGCTACTTCCTCTAGTAAAATATAATGCCATACCTAATTGCTTCTTCCTGTAGTAAAATATAATGCCATACCTAATTGCTTCTTCCTCTAGTAAAATATAATGCCATACCTAATTGCTTCTTCCTGTATATACCTAATTGCTTCTTTCTGTAGTAAAATATAATGCCATACATAATTGCTTCTTCCTGTAGTAAAATATAATGCCATACCTAATTGCTTCTTCCTCTAGTAAAATATAATGCCATACCTAATTGCTTCTTCCTCTAGTAAAATATAATGCCATACCTAATTGCTTCTTCCTGTAGTAAAATATAATGCCATACATAATTGCTTCTTCCTCTAGTAAAATATAATGCCATACCTAGTTGCTTCTTCCTCTAGTAAAATATAATGCCATACCTAATTGCTTCTTCCTCTACTAAAATATAATGCCATACCTAATTGCTTCTTCCTGTAGTAAAATATAATGCCATACATAATTGCTTCGTCCTCTAGTAAAATATAATGCCATACCTAATTGCTTCTTCCTGTAGTAAAATATAATGCCATACATAATTGCTTCTTCCTCTATAATGCCATACATAATTGCTTCTTCCTCTAGTAAAATATAATGCCATACCTAATTGCTTCTTCCTGTAGTAAAATATAATGCCATACCTAATTGCTTCTTCCTCCAGTAAAATATAATGCCATACCTAATTGCTTCTTTCTCTAGTAAAATATAATGCCATACCTAATTGCTTCTTCCTCTAGTAAAATATAATGCCATACCTAATTGCTTCTTCCTCTAGTAAAATATAATGCCATACATAATTGCTTCTTCCTCAAGTAAAATATAATGCCATACCTAATTGCTTCTTCCTCTAATGTAATGCCATACCTAATTGCTTCTTCCTCTAGTAAAATATAATGCCATACCTAATTGCTTCTTCCTGTAGTAAAATATATTGCCATACATAATTGCTTCTTCCTCTAGTAAAATATAATGCCATACCTAGTTGCTTCTTCCTCGAGTAAAATATAATGCCATACCTAATTGCTTCTTCCTGTAGTAAAATATAATGCCATACCTAATTGCTTCTTCCTCTAGTAAAATATAATGCCATACCTAATTGCTTCTACCTGTATATACCTAATTGCTTCTTCCTGTAGTAAAATATAATGCCATACATAATTGCTTCTTCCTGTAGTAAAATATAATGCCATACCTAATTGCTTCTTCCTCTAGTAAAATATAATGCCATACCTAATTGCTTCTTACTCTAGTAAAATATAATGCCATACCTAATTGCTTCTTCCTGTAGTAAAATATAATGCCATACCTAGTTGCTTCTTCCTCTAGTAAAATATAATGCCATACCTAATTGCTTCTTCCTCTACTAAAATATAATGCCATACCTAATTGCTTCTTCCTGTAGTAAAATATAATGCCATACATAATTGCTTCTTCCTCTAGTAAAATATAATCCCATACCTAATTCCTTCTTCCTCTAGTAAAATATAATGCCATACATAATTGCTACTTCCTCTAGTAAAATATAATGCCATACCTAATTGCTTCTTCCTGTAGTAAAATATAATGCCATACCTAATTGCTTCTTCCTCTAGTAAAATATAATGCCATACCTAATTGCTTCTTCCTGTATATACCTAATTGCTTCTTTCTGTAGTAAAATATAATGCCATACAATGCCATACATAATTGCTTCTTCCTGTAGTAAAATATAATGCCATACCTAATTGCTTCTTCCTCTAGTAAAATATAATGCCATACCTAATTGCTTCTTCCTCTAGTAAAATATAATGCCATACCTAATTGCTTCTTCCTCTACTAAAATATAATGCCATACCTAATTGCTTCTTCCTGTAGTAAAATATAATGCCATACATAATTGCTTCTTCCTCTAGTAAAATATAATCCCATACCTAATTCCTTCTTCCTCTAGTAAAATATAATGCCATACATAATTGCTACTTCCTCTAGTAAAATATAATGCCATACCTAATTGCTTCTTCCTCCTGTAGTAAAATATAATGCCATACCTAATTGCTTCTTCCTCTAGTAAAATATAATGCCATACCTAATTGCTTCTTCCTGTATATACCTAATTGCTTCTTTCTGTAGTAAAATATAATGCCATACATAATTGCTTATTTCTGTAGTAAAATATAATGCCATACCTAATTGCTTCTTCCTCTAGTAAAATATAATGCCATTCCTAATTGCTTCTTACTCTAGCAAAATATAATGCCATACCTAATTGCTTCTTCCTCTAATGTAATGCCATACATAATTGCTTCTTCCTCTAGTAAAATATAATGCCATACCTAGTTGCTTCTTCCTCTAGTAAAATATAATGCCATACCTAATTGCTTCTTCCTCTACTAAAATATAATGCCATACCTAATTGCTTCTTCCTCTACTAAAATATAATGCCATACCTAATTGCTTCTTCCTGTAGTAAAATATAATGCCATACATAATTGCTTCTTCCTCTAGTAAAATATAATGCCATACCTAATTGCTTCTTCCTGTAGTAAAATATAATGCCATACATAATTGCTTCTTCCTCTATAATGCCATACATAATTGCTTCTTCCTCTAGTAAAATATAATGCCATACCTAATTGCTTCTTCCTGTAGTAAAATATAATGCCATACCTAATTGCTTCTTCCTCTAGTAAAATATAATGCCATACCTAATTGCTTCTTCCTCTAGTAAAATATAATGCCATTCCTAATTGCTTCTTACTCTAGCAAAATATAATGCCATACCTAATTGCTTCTTCCTCTAATGTAATGCCATACATAATTGCTTCTTCCTCTAGTAAAATATAATGCCATACCTAGTTGCTTCTTCCTCTAGTAAAATATAATGCCATACCTAATTGCTTCTTCCTCTACTAAAATATAATGCCATACCTAATTGCTTCTTCCTGTAGTAAAATATAATGCCATACATAATTGCTTCTTCCTCTAGTAAAATATAATGCCATACCTAATTGCTTCTTCCTGTAGTAAAATATAATGCCATACATAATTGCTTCTTCCTCTAGTAAAATATAATGCCATACCTAGTTGCTTCTTCCTCTAGTAAAATATAATGCCATACCTAATTGCTTCTTCCTCTACTAAAATATAATGCCATACCTAATTGCTTCTTCCTGTAGTAAAATATAATGCCATACATAATTGCTTCTTCCTCTAGTAAAATATAATGCCATACCTAATTGCTTCTTCCTGTAGTAAAATATAATGCCATACATAATTGCTTCTTCCTCTATAATGCCATACATAATTGCTTCTTCCTCTAGTAAAATATAATGCCATACCTAATTGCTTCTTCCTGTAGTAAAATATAATCCCATACCTAATTGCTTCTTCCTCTAGTAAAATATAATGCCATACCTAATTGCTTCTTCCTGTATATACCTAATTGCTTCTTCCTGTAGTAAAATATAATGCCATAAATAATTGCTTCTTCCTCTAGTAAAATATAATGCCATACCTAATTGCTTCTTCCTGTAGTAAAATATAATGCCATACCTAATTGCTTCTTCCTCTAGTAAAATATAATGCCATACCTAATTGCTTCTTCCTGTATATACCTAATTGCTTCTTTCTGTAGTAAAATATAATGCCATACATAATTGCTTCTTCCTGTAGTAAAATATAATGCCATACCTAATTGCTTCTTCCTCTAGTAAAATATAATGCCATACCTAATTGCTTCTTACTCTAGTAAAATATAATGCCATACCTAATTACTTCTTCCTGTAGTAAAATATAATGCCATACATAATTGCTTCTTCCTCTAGTAAAATATAATGCCATACCTAGTTGCTTCTTCCTCTAGTAAAATATAATGCCATACCTAATTGCTTCTTCCTCTACTAAAATATAATGCCATACATAATTGCTTCTTCCTCTAGTAAAATATAATGCCATACCTAATTGCTTCTTCCTGTATATACCTAATTGCTTCTTCCTGTAGTAAAATATAATGCCATACATAATTGCTTCTTCCTCTAGTAAAATATAATGCCATACCTAATTGCTTCTTCCTCTAGTAAAATATAATGCCATACCTAATTGCTTCTTCCTCTAGTAAAATATTATGCCATACCTAATTGCTTCTTCCTGTAGTAAAATATAATGCCATACCTAATTGCTTCTTCCTGTAGTAAAATATAATGCCATACCTAATTGCTTCTTCCGGCAGTAAAATATAATAACATACCTAATTGCTTCTTCCTCCAGTAAAATATAATGCCATACCTAATTGCTTCTTCCTCTACTAAAATATAATGCCATACCTAATTGCTTCTTCCTGTAGTAAAATATAATGCCATACATAATTGCTTCTTCCTCTAGTAAAATATAATGCCATACCTAATTGCTTCTTCCTGTAGTAAAATATAATGCCATACATAATTGCTTCTTCCTCTATAATGCCATACATAATTGCTTCTTCCTCTAGTAAAATATAATGCCATACCTAATTGCTTCTTCCTGTAGTAAAATATAATGCCATACCTAATTGCTTCTTCCTCTAGTAAAATATAATGCCATACCTAATTGCTTCTTCCTGTATATACCTAATTGCTTCTTCCTCTAGTAAAATATAATGCCATACCTAATTGCTTCTTCCTCTAGTAAAATATAATGCCATACCTAATTGCTTCTTCCTCTAGTAAAATATAATGCCATACCGAATTGCTTCTTCCTGTAGTAAAATATATTGCCATACCTAATTGCTTCTTCCTCTAGTAAAATATAATGCCATACCTAATTGCTTCTTCCTGTATATACCTAATTGCTTCTTCCTGTAGTAAAATATAATGCCATACATAATTGCTTCTTCCTCTAGTAAAATATAATGCCATACCTAATTGCTTCTTCCTCTAGTAAAATATAATGCCATACCTAATTGCTTCTTCCTCTAGTAAAATATTATGCCATACCTAATTGCTTCTTCCTGTAGTAAAATATAATGCCATACCTAATTGCTTCTTCCTGTAGTAAAATATAATGCCATACCTAATTGCTTCTTCCGGCAGTAAAATATAATGCCATACCTAATTGCTTCTTCCTCCAGTAAAATATAATGCCATACCTAATTGCTTCTTTCTCTAGTAAAATATAATGCCATACCTAATTGCTTCTTCCTCTAGTAAAATATAATGCCATACCTAATTGCTTCTTCCTCTAGTAAAATATAATGCCATACCTAATTGCTTCTTCCTCAAGTAAAATATAATGCCATACCTAATTGCTTCTTCCTCTAATGTAATGCCATACCTAATTGCTTCTTCCTCTAGTAAAATATAATGCCATACCTAATTGCTTCTTCCTGTAATAAAATATAATGCCATACCTAATTGCTTCTTCCTGTAGTAAAATATAATCCCATACCTAATTGCTTCTTCCTGTAGTAAAATATAATGCCATACCTAATTGCTTCTTCCTCTAGTAAAATATAATACCATACCTAATTGTTTCTTCCTCTACTAAAATATAATGCCATACCTAATTGCTTCTTCCTGTAGTAAAATATAATGCCATACATAATTGCTTCTTCCTCTAGTAAAATATAATCCCATACCTAATTCCTTCTTCCTCTAGTAAAATATAATGCCATAAATAATTGCTACTTCCTCTAGTAAAATATAATGCCATACCTAATTGCTTCTTCCTGTAGTAAAATATAATGCCATACCTAATTGCTTCTTCCTCTAGTAAAATATAATGCCATACCTAATTGCTTCTTCCTGTATATACCTAATTGCTTCTTCCTGTAGTAAAATATAATGCCATACATAATTGCTTCTTCCTGTAGTAAAATATAATGCCATACCTAATTGCTTCTTCCGGCAGTAAAATATAATCCCATACCTAATTCCTTCTTCCTCTAGTAAAATATAATGCCATACATAATTGCTTCTTCCTCTAGTAAAATATAATGCCATACCTAATTGCTTCTTCCTGTAGTAAAATATAATGCCATACATAATTGCTTCTTCCTCTACAATGCTATACATAATTGCTTCTTCCTCTAGTAAAATATAATGCCATACCTAATTGCTTCTTCCTGTAGTAAAATATAATGCCATACATAATTGCTTCTTCCTCTATAATGCCATACATAATTGCTTCTTCCTCTAGTAAAATATAATGCCATACCTAATTGCTTCTTCCTGTAGTAAAATATAATGCCATACCTAATTGCTTCTTCCTCTAGTAAAATATAATGCCATACCTAATTGCTTCTTCCTGTATATACCTAATTGCTTCTTCCTGTAGTAAAATATAATGCCATAAATAATTGCTTCTTCCTCTAGTAAAATATAATGCCATACCTAATTGCTTCTTCCTCTAGTAAAATATAATGCCATACCTAATTGCTTCTTCCTCTAGTAAAATATTATGCCATACCTAATTGCTTCTTTCTGTAGTAAAATATAATGCCATACCTAATTGCTTCTTCCTGTAGTAAAATATAATGCCATACCTAATTGCTTCTTCCGGCAGTAAAATATAATGCCATACCTAATTGCTTCTTCCTCCAGTAAAATAGAATGCCATACCTAATTGCTTCTTTCTCTAGTAAAATATAATGCCATACCTAATTGCTTCATCCTCTAGTAAAATATAATGCCATACCTAATTGCTTCTTCCTCTAGTAAAATATAATGCCATACCTAATTGCTTCTTCCTCAAGTAAAATATAATGCCATACCTAATTGCTTCTTCCTCTAATGTAATGCCATACCTAATTGCTTCTTCCTCTAGTAAAATATAATGCCATACCTAATTGCTTCTTCCTGTAGTAAAATATAATGCCATACCAAATTGCTTCTTCCTGTAGTAAAATATAATCCCATACCTAATTGCTTCTTCCTGTAGTAAAATATAATGCCATACCTAATTGCTTCTTCCGGCAGTAAAATATAATGCCATACCTAATTGCTTCTTCCTCCAGTAAAATATAATGCCATACCTAATTGCTTCTTTCTCTAGTAAAATATAATGCCATACCTAATTGCTTCTTCCTCTAGTAAAATATAATGCCATACCTAATTGCTTCTTCCTCTAGTAAAATATAATGCCATTCCTAATTGCTTCTTACTCTAGCAAAATATAATGCCATACCTAATTGCTTCTTCCTCTAATGTAATGCCATACATAATTGCTTCTTCCTCTAGTAAAATATAATGCCATACCTAGTTGCTTCTTCCTCTAGTAAAATATAATGCCATACCTAATTGCTTCTTCCTCTACTAAAATATAATGCCATACCTAATTGCTTCTTCCTCTACTAAAATATAATGCCATACCTAATTGCTTCTTCCTGTAGTAAAATATAATGCCATACATAATTGCTTCTTCCTCTAGTAAAATATAATGCCATACCTAATTGCTTCTTCCTGTAGTAAAATATAATGCCATACATAATTGCTTCTTCCTCTATAATGCCATACATAATTGCTTCTTCCTCTAGTAAAATATAATGCCATACCTAATTGCTTCTTCCTGTAGTAAAATATAATGCCATACCTAATTGCTTCTTCCTCTAGTAAAATATAATGCCATACCTAATTGCTTCTTCCTCTAGTAAAATATAATGCCATTCCTAATTGCTTCTTACTCTAGCAAAATATAATGCCATACCTAATTGCTTCTTCCTCTAATGTAATGCCATACATAATTGCTTCTTCCTCTAGTAAAATATAATGCCATACCTAGTTGCTTCTTCCTCTAGTAAAATATAATGCCATACCTAATTGCTTCTTCCTCTACTAAAATATAATGCCATACCTAATTGCTTCTTCCTGTAGTAAAATATAATGCCATACATAATTGCTTCTTCCTCTAGTAAAATATAATGCCATACCTAATTGCTTCTTCCTGTAGTAAAATATAATGCCATACATAATTGCTTCTTCCTCTATAATGCCATACATAATTGCTTCTTCCTCTAGTAAAATATAATGCCATACCTAATTGCTTCTTCCTGTAGTAAAATATAATGCCATACCTAATTGCTTCTTCCTCTAGTAAAATATAATGCCATACCTAATTGCTTCTTCCTGTATATACCTAATTGCTTCTTCCTGTAGTAAAATATAATGCCATACATAATTGCTTCTTCCTCAAGTAAAATATAATGACATACCTAATTGCTTCTTCCTCTAATGTAATGCCATACCTAATTGCTTCTTCCTCTAGTAAAATATAATGCCATACCTAATTGCTTCTTCCTGTAGTAAAATATAATGCCATACCTAATTGCTTCTTCCTGTAGTAAAATATAATCCCATACCTAATTGCTTCTTCCTGTAGTAAAATATAATGCCATACCTAATTGCTTCTTCCTCTAGTAAAATATAATACCATACCTAATTGTTTCATCCTCTACTAAAATATAATCCATACCTAATTGCTTCTTCCTGTAGTAAAATATAATGCCATACATAAGTGCTTCTTCCTCTAGTAAAATATAATCCCATACCTAATTCCTTCTTCCTCTAGTAAAATATAATGCCATAAATAATTGCTACTTCCTCTAGTAAAATATAATGCCATACCTAATTGCTTCTTCCTGTAGTAAAATATAATGCCATACCTAATTGCTTCTTCCTCTAGTAAAATATAATGCCATACCTAATTGCTTCTTCCTGTATATACCTAATTGCTTCTTCCTGTAGTAAAATATAATGCCATACCTAATTGCTTCTTCCGGCAGTAAAATATAATGCCATACCTAATTGCTTCTTCCTCCAGTAAAATATAATGCCATACCTAATTGCTTCTTTCTCTAGTAAAATATAATGCCATACCTAATTGCTTCTTCCTCTAGTAAAATATAATCCCATACCTAATTCCTTCTTCCTCTAGTAAAATATAATGCCATACATAATTGCTACTTCCTCTAGTAAAATATAATGCCATACCTAATTGCTTCTTCCTCCTGTAGTAAAATATAATGCCATACCTAATTGCTTCTTCCTCTAGTAAAATATAATGCCATACCTAATTGCTTCTTCCTGTATATACCTAATTGCTTCTTTCTGTAGTAAAATATAATGCCATACATAATTGCTTCTTCCTGTAGTAAAATATAATGCCATACCTAATTGCTTCTTCCTCTAGTAAAATATAATGCCATACCTAATTGCTTCTTCCTCTAGTAAAATATAATGCCATACCTAATTGCTTCTTCCTGTAGTAAAATATAATGCCATACATAATTGCTTCTTCCTCTAGTAAAATATAATGCCATACCTAGTTGCTTCTTCCTCTAGTAAAATATAATGCCATACCTAATTGCTTCTTCCTCTACTAAAATATAATGCCATACCTAATTGCTTCTTCCTGTAGTAAAATATAATGCCATACATAATTGCTTCTTCCTCTAGTAAAATATAATGCCATACCTAATTGCTTCTTCCTGTAGTAAAATATAATGCCATACATAATTGCTTCTTCCTCTATAATGCCATACATAATTGCTTCTTCCTCTAGTAAAATATAATGCCATACCTAATTGCTTCTTCCTGTAGTAAAATATAATGCCATACCTAATTGCTTCTTCCTCTAGTAAAATATAATGCCATACCTAATTGCTTCTTCCTCTAGTAAAATATAATGCCATACCTAATTGCTTCTTCCTGTATATACCTAATTGCTTCTTCCTGTAGTAAAATATAATGCCATACATAATTGCTTCTTCCTCTAGTAAAATATAATGCCATACCTAATTGCTTCTTCCTGTAGTAAAATATAATGCCATACCTAATTGCTTCTTCCTCTAGTAAAATATAATGCCATACCTAATTGCTTCTTCCTGTATATACCTAATTGCTTCTTTCTGTAGTAAAATATAATGCCATACATAATTGCTTCTTCCTGTAGTAAAATATAATGCCATACCTAATTGCTTCTTCCTCTAGTAAAATATAATGCCATACCTAATTGCTTCTTCCTCTAGTAAAATATAATGCCATACCTAATTACTTCTTCCTGTAGTAAAATATAATGCCATACATAATTGCTTCTTCCTCTAGTAAAATATAATGCCATACCTAGTTGCTTCTTCCTCTAGTAAAATATAATGCCATACCTAATTGCTTCTTCCTCTACTAAAATATAATGCCATACCTAATTGCTTCTTCCTGTAGTAAAATATAATGCCATACATAATTGCTTCTTCCTGTAGTAAAATATAATGCCATACCTAATTGCTTCTTCCTATAGTAAAATATAATGCCATACATAATTGCTTCTTCCTCTATAATGCCATACATAATTGCTTCTTCCTCTAGTAAAATATAATGCCATACCTAATTGCTTCTTCCTGTAGTAAAATATAATGCCATACCTAATTGCTTCTTCCTCTAGTAAAATATAATGCCATACCTAATTGCTTCTTCCTGTATATACCTAATTGCTTCTTCCTGTAGTAAAATATAATGCCATACCTAATTGCTTCTTCCTCTAGTAAAATATAATGCCATACCTAATTGCTTCTTCCTGTATATACCTAATTGCTTCTTCCTGTAGTAAAATATAATGCCATACATAATTGCTTCTTCCTGTAGTAAAATATAATGCCATACCTAATTGCTTCTTCCTCTAGTAAAATATAATGCCATACCTAATTGCTTCTTACTCTAGTAAAATATAATGCCATACCTAATTGCTTCTTCCTGTAGTAAAATATAATGCCATACATAATTGCTTCTTCCTCTAGTAAAATATAATGCCATACCTAGTTGCTTCTTCCTCTAGTAAAATATAATGCCATACCTAATTGCTTCTTCCTCTACTAAAATATAATGCCATACCTAATTGCTTCTTCCTGTAGTAAAATATAATGCCATACATAATTGCTTCTTCCTCTAGTAAAATATAATCCCATACCTAATTCCTTCTTCCTCTAGTAAAATATAATGCCATACATAATTGCTACTTCCTCTAGTAAAATATAATGCCATACCTAATTGCTTCTTCCTGTAGTAAAATATAATGCCATACCTAATTGCTTCTTCCTCTAGTAAAATATAATGCCATACCTAATTGCTTCTTCCTGTATATACCTAATTGCTTCTTTCTGTAGTAAAATATAATGCCATACATAATTGCTTCTTCCTGTAGTAAAATATAATGCCATACCTAATTGCTTCTTCCTGTAGTAAAATATAATGCTATACCTAATTGCTTCTTCCTCTAGTAAAATATAATGCCATACCTAATTGCTTCTTCCTCTACTAAAATATAATGCCATACCTAATTGCTTCTTCCTGTAGTAAAATATAATGCCATACATAATTGCTTCTTCCTCTAGTAAAATATAATCCCATACCTAATTCCTTCTTCCTCTAGTAAAATATAATGCCATACATAATTGCTACTTCCTCTAGTAAAATATAATGCCATACCTAATTGCTTCTTCCTGTAGTAAAATATAATGCCATACCTAATTGCTTCTTCCTCTAGTAAAATATAATGCCATACCTAATTGCTTCTTCCTGTATATACCTAATTGCTTCTTCCTGTAGTAAAATATAATGCCATACATAATTGCTTCTTCCTGTAGTAAAATATAATGCCATACCTAATTGCTTCTTCCTCTAGTAAAATATAATGCCATACCTAATTAGTTCTTACTCTAGTAAAATATAATGCCATACCTAATTGCTTCTTCCTGTAGTAAAATATAATGCCATACATAATTGCTTCTTCCTCTAGTAAAATATAATGCCATACCTAGTTGCTTCTTCATCTAGTAAAATATAATGCCATACCTAATTGCTTCTTCCTCTACTAAAATATAATGCCATACCTAATTGCTTCTTCCTGTAGTAAAATATAATGCCATACATAATTACTTCTTCCTCTAGTAAAATATAATCCCATACCTAATTCCTTCTTCCTCTAGTAAAATATAATGCCAAACATAATTGCTACTTCCTCTAGTAAAATATAATGCCATACCTAATTGCTTCTTCCAGTAGTAAAATATAATGCCATACCTAATTGCTTCTTCCTCTAGTAAAATATAATGCCATACCTAATTGCTTCTTCCTCTAGTAAAATATAATGCCATACCTAATTACTTCTTCCTGTAGTAAAATATAATGCCATACATAATTGCTTCTTCCTCTAGTAAAATATAATGCCATACCTAGTTGCTTCTTCCTCTAGTAAAATATAATGCCATACCTAATTGCTTCTTCCTCTACTAAAATATAATGCCATACCTAATTGCTTCTTCCTGTAGTAAAATATAATGCCATACATAATTGCTTCTTCCTCTAGTAAAATATAATGCCATACCTAATTGCTTCTTCCTGTAGTAAAATATAATGCCATACATAATTGCTTCTTCCTCTATAATGCCATACATAATTGCTTCTTCCTCTAGTAAAATATAATGCCATACCTAATTGCTTCTTCCTGTAGTAAAATATAATGCCATACCTAATTGCTTCTTCCTCTAGTAAAATATAATGCCATACCTAATTGCTTCTTCCTGTATATACCTAATTGCTTCTTCCTGTATTAAAATATAATGCCATACCTAATTGCTTCTTCCTCTAGTAAAATATAATGCCATACCTAATTGCTTCTTCCTGTATATACCTAATTGCTTCTTCCTGTAGTAAAATATAATGCCATACATAATTGCTTCTTCCTGTAGTAAAATATAATGCCATACATAATTGCTTCTTCCTCTAGTAAAATATAATGCCATACCTAATTGCTTCTTCCTGTAGTAAAATATAATGCCATACCTAATTGCTTCTTCCTCTAGTAAAATATAATGCCATACCTAATTGCTTCTTCCTGTATATACCTAATTGCTTCTTTCTGTAGTAAAATATAATGCCATACATAATTGCTTCTTCCTGTAGTAAAATATAATGCCATACCTAATTGCTTCTTCCTCTAGTAAAATATAATGCCATACCTAATTGCTTCTTCCTCTAGTAAAATATAATGCCATACCTAATTACTTCTTCCTGTAGTAAAATATAATGCCATACATAATTGCTTCTTCCTCTAGTAAAATATAATGCCATACCTAGTTGCTTCTTCCTCTAGTAAAATATAATGCCATACCTAATTGCTTCTTCCTCTACTAAATGCTTCTTCCTGTAGTAAAATATAATGCCATACCTAATTGCTTCTTCCTGTAGTAAAATATAATGCCATACATAATTGCTTCTTCCTGTAGTAAAATATAATGCCATACCTAATTGCTTCTTCCTATAGTAAAATATAATGCCATACATAATTGCTTCTTCCTCTATAATGCCATACATAATTGCTTCTTCCTCTAGTAAAATATAATGCCATACCTAATTGCTTCTTCCTGTAGTAAAATATAATGCCATACCTAATTGCTTCTTCCTCTAGTAAAATATAATGCCATACCTAATTGCTTCTTCCTGTATATACCTAATTGCTTCTTCCTGTAGTAAAATATAATGCCATACCTAATTGCTTCTTCCTCTAGTAAAATATAATGCCATACCTAATTGCTTCTTCCTGTATATACCTAATTGCTTCTTCCTGTAGTAAAATATAATGCCATACATAATTGCTTCTTCCTGTAGTAAAATATAATGCCATACCTAATTGCTTCTTCCTCTAGTAAAATATAATGCCATACCTAATTGCTTCTTACTCTAGTAAAATATAATGCCATACCTAATTGCTTCTTCCTGTAGTAAAATATAATGCCATACATAATTGCTTCTTCCTCTAGTAAAATATAATGCCATACCTAGTTGCTTCTTCCTCTAGTAAAATATAATGCCATACCTAATTGCTTCTTCCTCTACTAAAATATAATGCCATACCTAATTGCTTCTTCCTGTAGTAAAATATAATGCCATACATAATTGCTTCTTCCTCTAGTAAAATATAATCCCATACCTAATTCCTTCTTCCTCTAGTAAAATATAATGCCATACATAATTGCTACTTCCTCTAGTAAAATATAATGCCATACCTAATTGCTTCTTCCTGTAGTAAAATATAATGCCATACCTAATTGCTTCTTCCTCTAGTAAAATATAATGCCATACCTAATTGCTTCTTCCTGTATATACCTAATTGCTTCTTTCTGTAGTAAAATATAATGCCATACATAATTGCTTCTTCCTGTAGTAAAATATAATGCCATACCTAATTGCTTCTTCCTGTAGTAAAATATAATGCTATACCTAATTGCTTCTTCCTCTAGTAAAATATAATGCCATACCTAATTGCTTCTTCCTCTACTAAAATATAATGCCATACCTAATTGCTTCTTCCTGTAGTAAAATATAATGCCATACATAATTGCTTCTTCCTCTAGTAAAATATAATGCCATACCTAATTGCTTCTTCCTGTAGTAAAATATAATGCCATACCTACCTAATTGCTTCTTCCTGTAGTAAAATATAATGACATACCTAATTGCTTCTTCCTCTAATATAATGCCATACCTAATCGCTTCTTCCTGAAGTAAAATATAATGCCATACCTAATTGCTTCTTCCTCTAGTAAAATATAATGCCATACCTAATTGCTTCTTCCTATAGTAAAATATAATGCCATACATAATTGCTTCTTCCTCTAGTAAAATATAATGCCATACCTAATTGCTTCTTCCTCTAGTAAAATATAATGCCATACCTAATTGCTTCTTCCTCTATTAAAATATTATGCCATACCTAATTGCTTCTTTCTGTAGTAAAATATAATGCCATACCTAATTGCTTCTTCCTGTAGTAAAATATAATGCCATACCTAATTGCTTCTTCCGGCAGTAAAATATAATGCCATACCTAATTGCTTCTTCCTCCAGTAAAATATAATGTCATACCTAATTGCTTCTTTCTCTAGTAAAATATAATGCCATACCTAATTGCTTCTTCCTCTAGTAAAATATAATGCCATACCTAATTGCTTCTTCCTGTAGTAAAATATAATGCCATACCTAATTGCTTCTTCCTCTAGTAAAATATAATGCCATACCTAATTGCTTCTTCCTGTATATACCTAATTGCTTCTTCCTGTAGTAAAATATAATGCCATACATAATTGCTTCTTCCTGTAGTAAAATATAATGCCATACCTAATTGCTTCTTCCTCTAGTAAAATATAATGCCATACCTAATTAGTTCTTACTCTAGTAAAATATAATGCCATACCTAATTTCTTCTTCCTGTAGTAAAATATAATGCCATACATAATTGCTTCTTCCTCTAGTAAAATATAATGCCATACCTAGTTGCTTCTTCATCTAGTAAAATATAATGCCATACCTAATTGCTTCTTCCTCTACTAAAATATAATGCCATACCTAATTGCTTCTTCCTGTAGTAAAATATAATGCCATACATAATTGCTTCTTCCTCTAGTAAAATATAATCCCATACCTAATTCCTTCTTCCTCTAGTAAAATATAATGCCATACATAATTGCTACTTCCTCTAGTAAAATATAATGCCATACCTAATTGCTTCTTCCAGTAGTAAAATATAATGCCATACCTAATTGCTTCTTCCTCTAGTAAAATATAATGCCATACCTAATTGCTTCTTCCTGTATATACCTAATTGCTTGTTTCTGTAGTAAAATATAATGCCATACCTAATTGCTTCTTCCTCTAGTAAAATATAATGCCATACCTAATTGCTTCTTCCTCTAGTAAAATATAATGCCATACCTAATTACTTCTTCCTGTAGTAAAATATAATGCCATACATAATTGCTTCTTCCTCTAGTAAAATATAATGCCATACCTAGTTGCTTCTTCCTCTAGTAAAATATAATGCCATACCTAATTGCTTCTTCCTCTACTAAAATATAATGCCATACCTAATTGCTTCTTCCTGTAGTAAAATATAATGCCATACATAATTGCTTCTTCCTCTAGTAAAATATAATGCCATACCTAATTGCTTCTTCCTGTAGTAAAATATAATGCCATACATAATTGCTTCTTCCTCTATAATGCCATACATAATTGCTTCTTCCTCTAGTAAAATATAATGCCATACCTAATTGCTTCTTCCTGTAGTAAAATATAATGCCATACCTAATTGCTTCTTCCTCTAGTAAAATATAATGCCATACCTAATTGCTTCTTCCTGTATATACCTAATTGCTTCTTCCTGTAGTAAAATATAATGCCATACCTAATTGCTTCTTCCTCTAGTAAAATATAATGCCATACCTAATTGCTTCTTCCTGTATATACCTAATTGCTTCTTCCTGTAGTAAAATATAATGCCATACATAATTGCTTCTTCCTGTAGTAAAATATAATGCCATACCTAATTGCTTCTTCCTCTAGTAAAATATAATGCCATACCTAATAGCTTCTTACTCTAGTAAAATATAATGCCATACCTAATTGCTTCTTCCTGTAGTAAAATATAATGCCATACATAATTGCTTCTTCCTCTAGTAAAATATAATGCCATACCTAGTTGCTTCTTCCTCTAGTAAAATATAATGCCATACCTAATTGCTTCTTCCTCTACTAAAATATAATGCCATACCTAATTGCTTCTTCCTGTAGTAAAATATAATGCCATACATAATTGCTTCTTCCTCTAGTAAAATATAATCCCATACCTAATTCCTTCTTCCTCTAGTAAAATATAATGCCATACATAATTGCTACTTCCTCTAGTAAAATATAATGCCATACCTAATTGCTTCTTCCTGTAGTAAAATATAATGCCATACCTAATTGCTTCTTCCTCTAGTAAAATATAATGCCATACCTAATTGCTTCTTCCTGTATATACCTAATTGCTTCTTTCTGTAGTAAAATATAATGCCATACATAATTGCTTCTTCCTGTAGTGAAATATAATGCCATACCTAATTGCTTCTTCCTCTAGTAAAATATAATGCCATACCTAATTGCTTCTTCCTCTAGTAAAATATAATGCCATACCTAATTGCTTCTTCCTCTACTAAAATATAATGCCATACCTAATTGCTTCTTCCTGTAGTAAAATATAATGCCATACATAATTGCTTCTTCCTCTAGTAAAATATAATGCCATACCTAATTGCTTCTTCCTGTAGTAAAATATAATGCCATACCTACCTAATTGCTTCTTCCTGTAGTAAAATATAATGACATACCTAATTGCTTCTTCCTCTAATATAATGCCATACCTAATCGCTTCTTCCTGAAGTAAAATATAATGCCATACCTAATTGCTTCTTCCTCTAGTAAAATATAATGCCATACCTAATTGCTTCTTCCTATAGTAAAATATAATGCCATACATAATTGCTTCTTCCTCTAGTAAAATATAATGCCATACCTAATTGCTTCTTCCTCTAGTAAAATATAATGCCATACCTAATTGCTTCTTCCTCTATTAAAATATTATGCCATACCTAATTGCTTCTTTCTGTAGTAAAATATAATGCCATACCTAATTGCTTCTTCCTGTAGTAAAATATAATGCCATACCTAATTGCTTCTTCCGGCAGTAAAATATAATGCCATACCTAATTGCTTCTTCCTCCAGTAAAATATAATGTCATACCTAATTGCTTCTTTCTCTAGTAAAATATAATGCCATACCTAATTGCTTCTTCCTCTAGTAAAATATAATGCCATACCTAATTGCTTCTTCCTGTAGTAAAATATAATGCCATACCTAATTGCTTCTTCCTCTAGTAAAATATAATGCCATACCTAATTGCTTCTTCCTGTATATACCTAATTGCTTCTTCCTGTAGTAAAATATAATGCCATACATAATTGCTTCTTCCTGTAGTAAAATATAATGCCATACCTAATTGCTTCTTCCTCTAGTAAAATATAATGCCATACCTAATTAGTTCTTACTCTAGTAAAATATAATGCCATACCTAATTGCTTCTTCCTGTAGTAAAATATAATGCCATACATAATTGCTTCTTCCTCTAGTAAAATATAATGCCATACCTAGTTGCTTCTTCATCTAGTAAAATATAATGCCATACCTAATTGCTTCTTCCTCTACTAAAATATAATGCCATACCTAATTGCTTCTTCCTGTAGTAAAATATAATGCCATACATAATTGCTTCTTCCTCTAGTAAAATATAATCCCATACCTAATTCCTTCTTCCTCTAGTAAAATATAATGCCATACATAATTGCTACTTCCTCTAGTAAAATATAATGCCATACCTAATTGCTTCTTCCAGTAGTAAAATATAATGCCATACCTAATTGCTTCTTCCTCTAGTAAAATATAATGCCATACCTAATTGCTTCTTCCTGTATATACCTAATTGCTTGTTTCTGTAGTAAAATATAATGCCATACCTAATTGCTTCTTCCTCTAGTAAAATATAATGCCATACCTAATTGCTTCTTCCTCTAGTAAAATATAATGCCATACCTAATTACTTCTTCCTGTAGTAAAATATAATGCCATACATAATTGCTTCTTCCTCTAGTAAAATATAATGCCATACCTAGTTGCTTCTTCCTCTAGTAAAATATAATGCCATACCTAATTGCTTCTTCCTCTACTAAAATATAATGCCATACCTAATTGCTTCTTCCTGTAGTAAAATATAATGCCATACATAATTGCTTCTTCCTCTAGTAAAATATAATGCCATACCTAATTGCTTCTTCCTGTAGTAAAATATAATGCCATACATAATTGCTTCTTCCTCTATAATGCCATACATAATTGCTTCTTCCTCTAGTAAAATATAATGCCATACCTAATTGCTTCTTCCTGTAGTAAAATATAATGCCATACCTAATTGCTTCTTCCTCTAGTAAAATATAATGCCATACCTAATTGCTTCTTCCTGTATATACCTAATTGCTTCTTCCTGTAGTAAAATATAATGCCATACCTAATTGCTTCTTCCTCTAGTAAAATATAATGCCATACCTAATTGCTTCTTCCTGTATATACCTAATTGCTTCTTCCTGTAGTAAAATATAATGCCATACATAATTGCTTCTTCCTGTAGTAAAATATAATGCCATACCTAATTGCTTCTTCCTCTAGTAAAATATAATGCCATACCTAATAGCTTCTTACTCTAGTAAAATATAATGCCATACCTAATTGCTTCTTCCTGTAGTAAAATATAATGCCATACATAATTGCTTCTTCCTCTAGTAAAATATAATGCCATACCTAGTTGCTTCTTCCTCTAGTAAAATATAATGCCATACCTAATTGCTTCTTCCTCTACTAAAATATAATGCCATACCTAATTGCTTCTTCCTGTAGTAAAATATAATGCCATACATAATTGCTTCTTCCTCTAGTAAAATATAATCCCATACCTAATTCCTTCTTCCTCTAGTAAAATATAATGCCATACATAATTGCTACTTCCTCTAGTAAAATATAATGCCATACCTAATTGCTTCTTCCTGTAGTAAAATATAATGCCATACCTAATTGCTTCTTCCTCTAGTAAAATATAATGCCATACCTAATTGCTTCTTCCTGTATATACCTAATTGCTTCTTTCTGTAGTAAAATATAATGCCATACATAATTGCTTCTTCCTGTAGTAAAATATAATGCCATACCTAATTGCTGCTTCTTCCTGTAGTAAAATATAATGCTATACCTAATTGCTTCTTCCTCTAGTAAAATATAATGCCATACCTAATTGCTTCTTCCTCTACTAAAATATAATGCCATACCTAATTGCTTCTTCCTGTAGTAAAATATAATGCCATACATAATTGCTTCTTCCTCTAGTAAAATATAATCCCATACCTAATTCCTTCTTCCTCTAGTAAAATATAATGCCATACATAATTGCTACTTCCTCTAGTAAAATATAATGCCATACCTAATTGCTTCTTCCTGTAGTAAAATATAATGCCATACCTAATTGCTTCTTCCTCTAGTAAAATATAATGCCATACCTAATTGCTTCTTCCTGTATATACCTAATTGCTTCTTCCTGTAGTAAAATATAATGCCATACATAATTGCTTCTTCCTGTAGTAAAATATAATGCCATACCTAATTGCTTCTTCCTCTAGTAAAATATAATGCCATACCTAATTGCTTCTTACTCTAGTAAAATATAATGCCATACCTAATTGCTTCTTCCTGTAGTAAAATATAATGCCATACATAATTGCTTCTTCCTCTAGTAAAATATAATGCCATACCTAGTTGCTTCTTCATCTAGTAAAATATAATGCCATACCTAATTGCTTCTTCCTCTACTAAAATATAATGCCATACCTAATTGCTTCTTCCTGTAGTAAAATATAATGCCATACATAATTGCTTCTTCCTCTAGTAAAATATAATCCCATACCTAATTCCTTCTTCCTCTAGTAAAATATAATGCCATACATAATTGCTACTTCCTCTAGTAAAATATAATGCCATACCTAATTGCTTCTTCCAGTAGTAAAATATAATGCCATACCTAATTGCTTCTTCCTCTAGTAAAATATAATGCCATACCTAATTGCTTCTTCCTGTATATACCTAATTGCTTGTTTCTGTAGTAAAATATAATGCCATACATAATTGCTTCTTCCTGTAGTAAAATATAATGCCATACCTAATTGCTTCTTCCTCTAGTAAAATATAATGCCATACCTAATTGCTTCTTCCTCTAGTAAAATATAATGCCATACCTAATTGCTTCTTCCTCTAATAAAATATAATGCCATACCTAATTGCTTCTTCCTGTAGTAAAATATAATGCCATACATAATTGCTTCTTCCTCTAGTAAAATATAATCCCATACCTAATTCCTTCTTCCTCTAGTAAAATATAATGCCATACATAATTGCTACTTCCTCTAGTAAAATATAATGCCATACCTAATTGCTTCTTCCTCTAGTAAAATATAATGCCATACCTAATTGCTTCTTCCTCTAGTAAAATATAATGCCATACCTAATTGCTTCTTCCTGTATATACCTAATTGCTTCTTTCTGTAGTAAAATATAATGCCATACATAATTGCTTCTTCCTGTAGTAAAATATAATGCCATACCTAATTGCTTCTTCCTCTATTAAAATATAATGCCATACCTAATTGCTTCTTCCTCTAGTAAAATATAATGCCATACCTAATTGCTTCTTCCTGTAGTAAAATATAATGCCATACATAATTGCTTCTTCCTCTAGTAAAATATAATGCCATACCTAGTTGCTTCTTCCTCTAGTAAAATATAATGCCATACCTAATTGCTTCTTCCTCTACTAAAATATAATGCCATACCTAATTGCTTCTTCCTGTAGTAAAATATAATGCCATACATAATTGCTTCTTCCTCTAGTAAAATATAATGCCATACCTAATTGCTTCTTCCTGTAGTAAAATATAATGCCATACATAATTGCTTCTTCCTCTATAATGCCATACATAATTGCTTCTTCCTCTAGTAAAATATAATGCCATACCTAATTGCTTCTTCCTGTAGTAAAATATAATGCCATACCTAATTGCTTCTTCCTCTAGTAAAATATAATGCCATACCTAATTGCTTCTTCCTGTATATACCTAATTGCTTCTTCCTGTAGTAAAATATAATGCCATACATAATTGCTTCTTCCTCTAGTAAAATATAATGCCATACCTAATTGCTTCTTCCTGTAGTAAAATATAATGCCATACCTAATTGCTTCTTCCTCTAGTAAAATATAATGCCATACCTAATTGCTTCTTCCTGTATATACCTAATTGCTTCTTTCTGTAGTAAAATATAATGCCATACATAATTGCTTCTTCCTGTAGTAAAATATAATGCCATACCTAATTGCTTCTTCCTCTAGTAAAATATAATGCCATACCTAATTGCTTCTTCCTCTAGTAAAATATAATGCCATACCTAATTGCTTCTTCCTGTAGTAAAATATAATGCCATACATAATTGCTTCTTCCTCTAGTAAAATATAATGCCATACCTAGTTGCTTCTTCCTCTAGTAAAATATAATGCCATACCTAATTGCTTCTTCCTCTACTAAAATATAATACCATACCTAATTGCTTCTTCCTGTAGTAAAATATAATGCCATACATAATTGCTTCTTCCTCTAGTAAAATATAATGCCATACCTAATTGCTTCTTCCTGTAGTAAAATATAATGCCATACATAATTGCTTCTTCCTCTATAATGCCATACATACTTGCTTCTTCCTCTAGTAAAATATAATGCCATACCTAATTGCTTCTTCCTGTAGTAAAATATAATGCCATACCTAATTGCTTCTTCCTCTAGTAAAATATAATGCCATACCTAATTGCTTCTTCCTGTATATACCTAAATGCTTCTTCCTGTAGTAAAATATAATGCCATACATAATTGCTTCTTCCTCTAGTAAAATATAATGCCATACCTAATTGCTTCTTCCTCTAGTAAAATATAATGCCATACCTAATTGCTTCTTCCTCTAGTAAAATATTATGCCATACCTAATTGCTTCTTCCTGTAGTAAAATATAATGCCATACCTAATTGCTTCTTCCTGTAGTAAAATATAATGCCATACCTAATTACTTCTTCCTGTAGTAAAATATAATGCCATACCTAATTGCTTCTTCCTCTAGTAAAATATAATCCCATACCTAATTCCTTCTTCCTCTAGTAAAATATAATGCCATAAATAATTGCTACTTCCTCTAGTAAAATATAATGCCATACCTAATTGCTTCTTCCTGTAGTAAAATATAATGTCATACCTAATTGCTTCTTCCTCTAGTAAAATATAACGCCATACCTAATTGCTTCTTACTGTATATACCTAATTGCTTCTTCCTGTAGTAAAATATAATGCCATACATAATTGCTTCTTCCTGTAGTAAAATATAATGCCATACCTAATTGCTTCTTCCTCTAGTAAAATATAATGCCATACCTAATTGCTTCTTACTCTAGTAAAATATAATGCCATACCTAATTGCTTCTTCCTGTAGTAAAATATAATGCCATACATAATTGCTTCTTCCTCTAGTAAAATATAATCCCATACCTAGTTGCTTCTTCCTCTAGTAAAATATAATGCCATACCTAATTGCTTCTTCCTCTACTAAAATATAATGCCATACCTAATTGCTTCTTCCTGTAGTAAAATATAATGCCATACATATTTGCTTCTTCCTCTCGTAAAATATAATGCCATACCTAATTGCTTCTTCCTGTAGTAAAATATAATGCCATACATAATTGCTTCTTCCTCTATAATGCCATACATAATTGCTTCTTCCTCTAGTAAAATATAATGCCATACCTAATTGCTTCTTCCTGTAGTAAAATATAATGCCATACCTAATTGCTTCTTCCTCTAGTAAAATATAATGCCATACCTAATTGCTTCTTCCTTTATATACCTAATTGCTTCTTCCTGTAGTAAAATATAATGCCATACATAATTGCTTCTTCCTCTAGAAAAATATAAAGCCATACCTAATTGCTTCTTCCTCTAGTAAAATATAATACCATACCTAATTGCTTCTTCCTCTAGTAAAATATTATGCCATACCTAATTGCTTCTTTCTGTAGTAAAATATAATGCCATACCTAATTGCTTCTTCCTGTAGTAAAATATAATGCCATACCTAATTGCTTCTTCCGGCAGTAAAATATAATGCCATACCTAATTGCTTCTTCCTCCAGTAAAATATAATGCCATACCTAATTGCTTCTTTCTCTAGTAAAATATAATGCCATACCTAATTGCTTCTTCCTCTAGTAAAATATAATGCCATACCTAATTGCTTCTTCCTCAAGTAAAATATAATGCCATACCTAATTGCTTCTTCCTCTAATGTAATGCCATACCTAATTGCTTCTTCCTCTAGTAAAATATAATGCCATACCTAATTGCTTCTTCCTGTAGTAAAATATAATGCCATACCTAATTGCTTCTTCCTGTAGTAAAATATAATCCCATACCTAATTGCTTCTTCCTGTAGTAAAATATAATGCCATACCTAATTGCTTCTTCCAGCAGTAAAATATAATGCCATACCTAATTGCTTCTTCCTCCAGTAAAATATAATGCCATACCTAATTGCTTCTTTCTCTAGTAAAATATAATGCCATACCTAATTGCTTCTTCCTCTAGTAAAATATAATGCCATACCTAATTGCTTCTTCCTCTAGTAAAATATAATGCCATACCTAATTGCTTCTTCCTCAAGTAAAATATAATGCCATACCTAATTGCTTCTTCCTCTAATGTAATGCCATACCTAATTGCTTCTTCCTCTAGTAAAATATAATGCCATACCTAATTGCTTCTTCCTGTAGTAAAATATAATGCCATACCTAATTGCTTCTTCCTGTAGTAAAATATAATGCCATACCTAATTGCTTCTTACTCTAGTAAAATATAATGCCATACCTAATTGCTTCTTCCTGTAGTAAAATATAATGCCATACATAATTGCTTCTTCCACTAGTAAAATATAATGCCATACCTAGTTGCTTCTTCCTCTAGTAAAATATAATGCCATACCTAATTGCTTCTTCCTCTACTAAAATATAATGCCATAACTAATTGCTTCTTCCTGTAGTAAAATATAATGCCATACATAATTGCTTCTTCCTCTAGTAAAATATAATCCCATACCTAATTCCTTCTTCCTCTAGTAAAATATAATGCCATACATAATTGCTACTTCCTCTAGTAAAATATAATGCCATACCTAATTGCTTCTTCCTGTAGTAAAATATAATGCCATACCTAATTGCTTCTTCCTCTAGTAAAATATAATGCCATACCTAATTGCTTCTTCCTGTATATACCTAATTGCTTCTTTCTGTAGTAAAATATAATGCCATACATAATTGCTTCTTCCTGTAGTAAAATATAATGCCATACCTAATTGCTTCTTCCTCTAGTAAAATATAATGCCATACCTAATTGCTTCTTCCTCTAGTAAAATATAATGCTATACCTAATTGCTTCTTCCTCTACTAAAATATAATGCCATACCTAATTGCTTCTTCCTGTAGTAAAATATAATGCCATACATAGTTGCTTCTTCCTCTAGTAAAATATAATCCCATACCTAATTCCTTCTTCCTCTAGTAAAATATAATTCCATACATAATTGCTACTTCCTCTAGTAAAATATAATGCCATACCTAATTGCTTCTTCCTGTAGTAAAATATAATGCCATACCTAATTGCTTCTTCCTCTAGTAAAATATAATGCCATACCTAATTGCTTCTTCCTGTATATACCTAATTGCTTCTTTCTGTAGTAAAATATAATGCCATACATAATTGCTTCTTCCTGTAGTAAAATATAATGCTATACCTAATTGCTTCTTCCTCTAGTAAAATATAATGCCATACCTAATTGCTTCTTCCTCTAGTAAAATATAATGCCATACCTAATTGCTTCTTCCTGTAGTAAAATATAATGCCATACATAATTGCTTCTTCCTCTAGTAAAATATAATGCCATACCTAGTTGCTTCTTCCTCTAGTAAAATATAATGCCATACCTAATTGCTTCTATCTTCCTCTACTAAAATATAATGCCATACCTAATTGCTTCTTCCTGTAGTAAAATATAATGCCATACATAATTGCTTCTTCCTCTAGTAAAATATAATGCCATACTTAATTGCTTCTTCCTGTAGTAAAATATAATGCCATACATAATTGCTTCTTCCTCTATAATGCCATAGATAATTGCTTCTTCCTCTAGTAAAATATAATGCCATACCTAATTGCTTCTTCCTGTAGTAAAATATAATGCCATACCTAATTGCTTCTTCCTCTAGTAAAATATAATGCCATACCTAATTGCTTCTTCCTGTATATACCTAATTGCTTCTTCCTGTAGTAAAATATAATGCCATACATAATTGCTTCTTCCTCTAGTAAAATATAATGCCATACCTAATTGCTTCTTCCTGTAGTAAAATATAATGCCATACCTAATTGCTTCTTCCTCTAGTAAAATATAATGCCATACCTAATTGCTTCTTCCTGTATATACCTAATTGCTTCTTTCTGTAGTAAAATATAATGCCATACCTAATTGCTTCTTACTCTAGTAAAATATAATGCCATACCTAATTGCTTCTTCCTGTAGTAAAATATAATGCCATACATAATTGCTTCTTCCTCTAGTAAAATATAATGCCATACCTAGTTGCTTCTTCCTCTAGTAAAATATAATGCCATACCTAATTGCTTATTCCTCTACTAAAATATAATGCCATACCTAATTGCTTCTTCCTGTAGTAAAATATAATGCCATACATAATTGCTTCTTCCTCTAGTAAAATATAATGCCATACCTAATTGCTTCTTCCTCCAGTAAAATATAATGCCATACATAATTGCTTCTTCCTCTATAATGCCATACATAATTGCTTCTTCCTCTAGTAAAATATAATGCCATACCTAATTGCTTCTTCCTGTAGTAAAATATAATGCCATACCTAATTGCTTCTTCCTCTAGTAAAATATAATGCCATACCTAATTGCTTCTTCCTCTAGTAAAATATTATGCCATACCTAATTGCTTCTTCCTGTAGTAAAATATAATGCCATACATAATTGCTTCTTCCTCTAGTAAAATATAATGCCATACCTAATTGCTTCTTCCTCTAGTAAAATATAATGCCATACCTAATTGCTTCTTCCTGTAGTAAAATATAATGCCATACCTAATTGCTTCTCTCTCTAGTAAAATATAATGCCATACCTAATTGCTTCTTCCTCCAGTAAAATATAATGCTAAACCTAATTGCTTCTTCCTCCAGTAAAAAATAATGCCATACCTAATTGCTTCTTCCTGTAGTAAAATATAATGCCATTCCTAATTGCTTCTTCCTGTAGTAAAATATAATGCCATACCTTATTGCTTCTTCCTCTAATAAAAGATAATGCCATACCTAATTGCTTCTTCCTCTAGTAAAATATAATACCATACCTAATTGCTTCTTCCTCTAGTAAAATATTATGCCATACCTAATTGCTTCTTTCTGTAGTAAAATATAATGCCATACCTAATTGCTTCTTCCTGTAGTAAAATATAATGCCATACCTAATTGCTTCTTCCGGCAGTAAAATATAATGCCATACCTAATTGCTTCTTCCTCCAGTAAAATATAATGCCATACCTAATTGCTTCTTTCTCTAGTAAAATATAATGCCATACCTAATTGCTTCTTCCTCTAGTAAAATATAATGCCATACCTAATTGCTTCTTCCTCTAGTAAAATATAATGCCATACCTAATTGCTTCTTCCTCAAGTAAAATATAATGCCATACCTAATTGCTTCTTCCTCTAATGTAATGCCATACCTAATTGCTTCTTCCTCTAGTAAAATATAATGCCATACCTAATTGCTTCTTCCTGTAGTAAAATATAATGCCATACCTAATTGCTTCTTCCTGTAGTAAAATATAATCCCATACCTAATTGCTTCTTCCTGTAGTAAAATATAATGCCATACCTAATTGCTTCTTCCAGCAGTAAAATATAATGCCATACCTAATTGCTTCTTCCTCCAGTAAAATATAATGCCATACCTAATTGCTTCTTTCTCAAGTAAAATATAATGCCATACCTAATTGCTTCTTCCTCTAGTAAAATATAATGCCATACCTAATTGCTTCTTCCTCTAGTAAAATATAATGCCATACCTAATTGCTTCTTCCTCAAGTAAAATATAATGCCATACCTAATTGCTTCTTCCTCTAATGTAATGCCATACCTAATTGCTTCTTCCTCTAGTAAAATATAATGCCATACCTAATTGCTTCTCCTGTAGTAAAATATAATGCCATACCTAATTGCTTCTTCCTGTAGTAAAATATAATGCCATACCTAATTGCTTCTTACTATAGTAAAATATAATGCCATACCTAATTGCTTCTTCCTGTAGTAAAATATAATGCCATACATAATTGCTTCTTCCTCTAGTAAAATATAATGCCATACCTAGTTGCTTCTTCCTCTAGTAAAATATAATGCCATACCTAATTGCTTCTTCCTCTACTAAAATATAATGCCATACCTAATTGCTTCTTCCTGTAGTAAAATATAATGCCATACATAATTGCTTCTTCCTCTAGTAAAATATAATCCCATACCTAATTCCTTCTTCCTCTAGTAAAATATAATGCCATACATAATTGCTTCTTCCTGTAGTAAAATATAATGCCATACCTAATTGCTTCTCTCTCTAGTAAAATATAATGCCATACCTAATTGCTTCTTCATCCAGTAAAATATAATGCTAAACCTAATTGCTTCTTCCTCCAGTAAAAAATAATGCCATACCTAATTGCTTCTTCCTGTAGTAAAATATAATGCCATTCCTAATTGCTTCTTCCTGTAGTAAAATATAATGCCATACCTTATTGCTTCTTCCTCTAATAAAAGATAATGCCATACCTAATTGCTTCTTCCTCTAGTAAAATATAATACCATACCTAATTGCTTCTTCCTCTAGTAAAATATTATGCCATACCTAATTGCTTCTTTCTGTAGTAAAATATAATGCCATACCTAATTGCTTCTTCCTGTAGTAAAATATAATGCCATACCTAATTGCTTCTTCCGGCAGTAAAATATAATGCCATACCTAATTGCTTCTTCCTCCAGTAAAATATAATGCCATACCTAATTGCTTCTTTCTCTAGTAAAATATAATGCCATACCTAATTGCTTCTTCCTCTAGTAAAATATAATGCCATACCTAATTGCTTCTTCCTCTAGTAAAATATAATGCCATACCTAATTGCTTCTTCCTCAAGTAAAATATAATGCCATACCTAATTGCTTCTTCCTCTAATGTAATGCCATACCTAATTGCTTCTTCCTCTAGTAAAATATAATGCCATACCTAATTGCTTCTTCCTGTAGTAAAATATAATGCCATACCTAATTGCTTCTTCCTGTAGTAAAATATAATCCCATACCTAATTGCTTCTTCCTGTAGTAAAATATAATGCCATACCTAATTGCTTCTTCCAGCAGTAAAATATAATGCCATACCTAATTGCTTCTTCCTCCAGTAAAATATAATGCCATACCTAATTGCTTCTTTCTCTAGTAAAATATAATGCCATACCTAATTGCTTCTTCCTCTAGTAAAATATAATGCCATACCTAATTGCTTCTTCCTCTAGTAAAATATAATGCCATACCTAATTGCTTCTTCCTCAAGTAAAATATAATGCCATACCTAATTGCTTCTTCCTCTAATGTAATGCCATACCTAATTGCTTCTTCCTCTAGTAAAATATAATGCCATACCTAATTGCTTCTCCTGTAGTAAAATATAATGCCATACCTAATTGCTTCTTCCTGTAGTAAAATATAATGCCATACCTAATTGCTTCTTACTCTAGTAAAATATAATGCCATACCTAATTGCTTCTTCCTGTAGTAAAATATAATGCCATACATAATTGCTTCTTCCTCTAGTAAAATATAATGCCATACCTAGTTGCTTCTTCCTCTAGTAAAATATAATGCCATACCTAATTGCTTCTTCCTCTACTAAAATATAATGCCATACCTAATTGCTTCTTCCTGTAGTAAAATATAATGCCATACATAATTGCTTCTTCCTCTAGTAAAATATAATCCCATACCTAATTCCTTCTTCCTCTAGTAAAATATAATGCCATACATAATTGCTACTTCCTCTAGTAAAATATAATGCCATACCTAATTGCTTCTTCCTGTAGTAAAATATAATGCCATACCTAATTGCTTCTTCCTCTAGTAAAATATAATGCCATACCTAATTGCTTCTTCCTGTATATACCTAATTGCTTCTTTCTGTAGTAAAATATAATGCCATACATAATTGCTTCTTCCTGTAGTAAAATATAATGCCATACCTAATTGCTTCTTCCTCTAGTAAAATATAATGCCATACCTAATTGCTTCTTCCTCTAGTAAAATATAATGCTATACCTAATTGCTTCTTCCTCTACTAAAATATAATGCCATACCTAATTGCTTCTTCCTGTAGTAAAATATAATGCCATACATAGTTGCTTCTTCCTCTAGTAAAATATAATCCCATACCTAATTCCTTCTTCCTCTAGTAAAATATAATTCCATACATAATTGCTACTTCCTCTAGTAAAATATAATGCCATACCTAATTGCTTCTTCCTGTAGTAAAATATAATGCCATACCTAATTGCTTCTTCCTCTAGTAAAATATAATGCCATACCTAATTGCTTCTTCCTGTATATACCTAATTGCTTCTTTCTGTAGTAAAATATAATGCCATACATAATTGCTTCTTCCTGTAGTAAAATATAATGCTATACCTAATTGCTTCTTCCTCTAGTAAAATATAATGCCATACCTAATTGCTTCTTCCTCTAGTAAAATATAATGCCATACCTAATTGCTTCTTCCTGTAGTAAAATATAATGCCATACATAATTGCTTCTTCCTCTAGTAAAATATAATGCCATACCTAGTTGCTTCTTCCTCTAGTAAAATATAATGCCATACCTAATTGCTTCTTCCTCTACTAAAATATAATGCCATACCTAATTGCTTCTTCCTGTAGTAAAATATAATGCCATACATAATTGCTTCTTCCTCTAGTAAAATATAATGCCATACTTAATTGCTTCTTCCTGTAGTAAAATATAATGCCATACATAATTGCTTCTTCCTCTATAATGCCATAGATAATTGCTTCTTCCTCTAGTAAAATATAATGCCATACCTAATTGCTTCTTCCTGTAGTAAAATATAATGCCATACCTAATTGCTTCTTCCTCTAGTCAAATATAATGCCATACCTAATTGCTTCTTCCTGTATATACCTAATTGCTTCTTCCTGTAGTAAAATATAATGCCATACATAATTGCTTCTTCCTCTAGTAAAATATAATGCCATACCTAATTGCTTCTTCCTGTAGTAAAATATAATGCCATACCTAATTGCTTCTTCCTCTAGTAAAATATAATGCCATACCTAATTGCTTCTTCCTGTATATACCTAATTGCTTCTTTCTGTAGTAAAATATAATGCCATACCTAATTGCTTCTTACTCTAGTAAAATATAATGCCATACCTAATTGCTTCTTCCTGTAGTAAAATATAATGCCATACATAATTGCTTCTTCCTCTAGTAAAATATAATGCCATACCTAGTTGCTTCTTCCTCTAGTAAAATATAATGCCATACCTAATTGCTTATTCCTCTACTAAAATATAATGCCATACCTAATTGCTTCTTCCTGTAGTAAAATATAATGCCATACATAATTGCTTCTTCCTCTAGTAAAATATAATGCCATACCTAATTGCTTCTTCCTCCAGTAAAATATAATGCCATACATAATTGCTTCTTCCTCTATAATGCCATACATAATTGCTTCTTCCTCTAGTAAAATATAATGCCATACCTAATTGCTTCTTCCTGTAGTAAAATATAATGCCATACCTAATTGCTTCTTCCTCTAGTAAAATATAATGCCATACCTAATTGCTTCTTCCTCTAGTAAAATATTATGCCATACCTAATTGCTTCTTCCTGTAGTAAAATATAATGCCATACATAATTGCTTCTTCCTCTAGTAAAATATAATGCCATACCTAATTGCTTCTTCCTCTAGTAAAATATAATGCCATACCTAATTGCTTCTTCCTGTAGTAAAATATAATGCCATACCTAATTGCTTCTCTCTCTAGTAAAATATAATGCCATACCTAATTGCTTCTTCCTCCAGTAAAATATAATGCTAAACCTAATTGCTTCTTCCTCCAGTAAAAAATAATGCCATACCTAATTGCTTCTTCCTGTAGTAAAATATAATGCCATTCCTAATTGCTTCTTCCTGTAGTAAAATATAATGCCATACCTTATTGCTTCTTCCTCTAATAAAAGATAATGCCATACCTAATTGCTTCTTCCTCTAGTAAAATATAATGCCATACCTAATTGCTTCTTCCTCTAGTAAAATATGGCCATACCTAATTGCTTCTTCCTGAAGTAAAATATAATTCCATACATAATTGCTTTTTCCTCTAGTAAAATATAATGCCATACCTAATTGCTTCTTCCTCCAGTAAAATATAATGCCATACCTAATTGCTTCTTCCTCTAGTAAAATATAATGCCATACCTAATTGCTTCTTCCTGTAGTAAAATATAATGCCATACCTAATTGCTTCTTCCTCTAGTAAAATATAATGCCATACCTAATTGCTTCTTCCTGTAGTAAAATATAATGCCATACCTACCTAATTGCTTCTTCCTGTAGTAAAATATAATGACATACCTAATTGCTTCTTCCTCTAATATAATGCCATAACTAATTGCTTCTTCCTGAAGTAAAATATAATGCCATACCTAATTGCTTCTTCCTGTAGTAAAATATAATGCCATACCTAATTGCTTCTTCCTGTAGTAAAATATAATCCCATACCTAATTGCTTCTTCCTGTAGTAAAATATAATGCCATACCTAATTGCTTCTTCCTGTAGTAAAATATAATGCCATACCTAATTGCGTCTTCCTGTAGTAAAATATAATGCCATACATAATTGCTTCTTCCTCTAGTTAAATATAATGCCATACCTAATTGCTTCTTCCTCTAGTAAAATATAATGCCATACCTAATTGCTTCTTCCTCTAGTAAAATATAATGCCATACCTAATTGCTTCTTCCTGTAGTATAATGCCATACATAATTGCTTCTTCCTCTAGTAAAATATAATGCCATACCTAATTGCTTCTTCCTATAGTAAAATATAATGCCATACATAATTGCTTCTTCCTCTAGTAAAATATAATGCCATAACTAATTGCTTCTTCCTCTAGTAAAATATAATGCCATACCTAATTGCTTCTTCCTGTATATACCTAATTGCTTCTTTCTGTAGTAAAATATAATGCCATACATAATTGCTTCTTCCTGTAGTAAAATATAATGCCATACCTAATTGCTTCTTCCTCTAGTAAAATATAATGCCATACCTAATTGCTTCTTCCTCTAGTAAAGTATAATGCCATACCTAATTGCTTCTTCCTGTAGTAAAATATAATGCCATACATAATTGCTTCTTCCTCTAGTAAAATATAATGCCATACCTAGTTGCTTCTTCCTCTAGTTAAATATAATGCCATACCTAATTGCTTCTTCCTCTACTAAAATATAATGCCATACCTAATTGCTTCTTCCTGTAGTAAAATATAATGCCATACATAATTGCTTCTTCCTCTAGTAAAATATAATGCCATACCTAATTGCTTCTTCCTGTAGTAAAATATAATGCCATACATAATTGCTTCTTCCTCTATAATGCCATACATAATTGCTTCTTCCTCTAGTAAAATATAATGCCATACCTAATTGCTTCTTCCTGTAGTAAAATATAATGCCATACCTAATTGCTTCTTCATCTAGTAAAATATAATGCCATACCTAATTGCTTCTTCCTGTATATACCTAAATGCTTCTTCCTGTCATAATTGCTTCTTCCTCTAGTAAAATATAATGCCATACCTAATTGCTTCTTCCTCTAGTAAAATATAATGCCATACCTAATTGCTTCTTCCTCTAGTAAAATATTATGCCATACCTAATTGCTTCTTCCTGTAGTAAAATATAATGCCATACCTAATTGCTTCTTCCTGTAGTAAAATATAATGCCATACCTAATTGCTTCTTCCTGTAGTAAAATATAATGCCATACCTAATTGCTTCTTCCTCTAGTAAAATATAATCCCATACCTAATTCCTTCTTCCTCTAGTAAAATATAATGCCATAAATAATTGCTACTTCCTCTAGTAAAATATAATGCCATACCTAATTGCTTCTTCCTGTAGTAAAATATAATGTCATACCTAATTGCTTCTTCCTCTAGTAAAATATAACGCCATACCTAATTGCTTCTTCCTGTAGTAAAATATAATGTCATACCTAATTGCTTCTTCCTCTAGTAAAATATAACGCCATACCTAATTGCTTCTTCCTGTATATACCTAATTGCTTCTTCCTGTAGTAAAATATAATGCCATACATAATTGCTTCTTCCTGTAGTAAAATATAATGCCATACCTAATTGCTTCTTCCTCTAGTAAAATATAATGCCATACCTAATTGCTTTTTACTCTAGTAAAATATAATGCCATACCTAATTGCTTCTTCCTGTAGTAAAATATAATGCCATACATAATTGCTTCTTCCTCTAGTAAAATATAATCCCATACCTAGTTGCTTCTTCCTCTAGTAAAATATAATGCCATACCTAATTGCTTCTTCCTCTACTAAAATATAATGCCATACCTAATTGCTTCTTCCTGTAGTAAAATATAATGCCATACATATTTGCTTCTTCCTCTCGTAAAATATAATGCCATACCTAATTGCTTCTTCCTGTAGTAAAATATAATGCCATACATAATTGCTTCTTCCTCTATAATGCCATACATAATTGCTTCTTCCTCTAGTAAAATATAATGCCATACCTAATTGCTTCTTCCTGTAGTAAAATATAATGCCATACCTAATTGCTTCTTCCTCTAGTAAAATATAATGCCATACCTAATTGCTTCTTCCTGTATATACCTAATTGCTTCTTCATGTAGTAAAATATAATGCCATACATAATTGCTTCTTCCTCTAGAAAAATATAAAGCCATACCTAATTGCTTCTTCCTCTAGTAAAATATAATGCCATACCTAATTGCTTCTTCCTCTAGTAAAATATTATGCCATACCTAATTGCTTCTTTCTGTAGTAAAATATAATGCCATACCTAATTGCTTCTTCCTGTAGTAAAATATAATGCCATACCTAATTGCTTCTTCCGGCAGTAAAATATAATGCCATACCTAATTGCTTCTTCCTCCAGTAAAATATAATGCCATACCTAATTGCTTCTTTCTCTAGTAAAATATAATGCCATACCTAATTGCTTCTTCCTCTAGTAAAATATAATGCCATACCTAATTGCTTCTTCCTCTAGTAAAATATAATGCCATACCTAATTGCTTCTTCCTCAAGTAAAATATAATGCCATACCTTTGCTTCTTCCTCTAATGTAATGCCATACCTAATTGCTTCTTCCTCTAGTAAAATATAATGCCATACCTAATTGCTTCTTCCTGTAGTAAAATATAATGCCATACCTAATTGCTTCTTCCTGTAGTAAAATATAATCCCATACCTAATTGCTTCTTACTGTAGTAAAATATAATGCCATACCTAATTGCTTCTTCCAGCAGTAAAATATAATGCCATACCTAATTGCTTCTTCCTCCAGTAAAATATAATGCCATACCTAATTGCTTCTTTCACTAGTAAAATATAATGCCATACCTAATTGTTTCTTCCTCTAGTAAAATATAATGCCATACCTAATTGCTTCTTCCTCTAGTAAAATATAATGCCATACCTAATTGCTTCTTCCTCAAGTAAAATATAATGCCATACCTAATTGCTTCTTCCTGTAGTAAAATATAATGCCATACCTAATTGCTTCTTCCTGTAGTAAAATATAATGCCATACCTAATTGCTTCTTACTCTAGTAAAATATAATGCCATACCTAATTGCTTCTTCCTGTAGTAAAATATAATGCCATACATAATTGCTTCTTCCTCTAGTGAAATATAATGCCATACCTAGTTGCTTCTTCCTCTAGTAAAATATAATGCCATACCTAATTGCTTCTTCCTCTACTAAAATATAATGCCATACCTAATTGCTTCTTCCTGTAGTAAAATATAATGCCATACATAATTGCTTCTTCCTCTAGTAAAATATAATCCCATACCTAATTCCTTCTTCCTCTAGTAAAATATAATGCCATACATAATTGCTACTTCCTCTAGTAAAATATAATGCCATACCTAATTGCTTCTTCCTGTAGTAAAATATAATGCCATACCTAATTGCTTCTTCCTCTAGTAAAATATAATGCCATACCTAATTGCTTCTTCCTGTATATACCTAATTGCTTCTTTCTGTAGTAAAATATAATGCCATACATAATTGCTTCTTCCTGTAGTAAAATATAATGCCATACCTAATTGCTTCTTACTCTAGTAAAATATAATGCCATACCTAATTGCTTCTTCCTCTAGTAAAGTATAATGCCATACCTAATTGCTTCTTCCTGTAGTAAAATATAATGCCATACATAATTGCTTCTTCCTCTAGTAAAATATAATGCCATACCTAGTTGCTTCTTCCTCTAGTTAAATATAATGCCATACCTAATTGCTTCTTCCTCTACTAAAATATAATGCCATACCTAATTGCTTCTTCCTGTAGTAAAATATAATGCCATACATAATTTCTTCTTCCTCTAGTAAAATATAATGCCATACCTAATTGCTTCTTCCTGTAGTAAAATATAATGCCATACATAATTGCTTCTTCCTCTATAATGCCATACATAATTGCTTCTTCCTCTAGTAAAATATAATGCCATACCTAATTGCTTCTTCCTGTAGTAAAATATAATGCCATACCTAATTGCTTCTTCCTCTAGTAAAATATAATGCCATACCTAATTGCTTCTTCCTGTATATACCTAAATGCTTCTTCCTGTAGTAAAATATAATGCCATACATAATTGCTTCTTCCTCTAGTAAAATATAATGCCATACCTAATTGCTTCTTCCTCTAGTAAAATATAATGCCATACCTAATTGCTTCTTCCTCTAGTAAAATATTATGCCATACCTAATTGCTTCTTCCTGTAGTAAAATATAATGCCATACCTAATTGCTTCTTCCTGTAGTAAAATATAATGCCATACCTAATTGCTTCTTCCTGTAGTAAAATATAATGCCATACCTAATTGCTTCTTCCTCTAGTAAAATATAATCCCATACCTAATTCCTTCTTCCTCTAGTAAAATATAATGCCATAAATAATTGCTACTTCCTCTAGTAAAATATAATGCCATACCTAATTGCTTCTTCCTGTAGTAAAATATAATGTCATACCTAATTGCTTCTTCCTCTAGTAAAATATAACGCCATACCTAATTGCTTCTTCCTGTAGTAAAATATAATGTCATACCTAATTGCTTCTTCCTCTAGTAAAATATAACGCCATACCTAATTGCTTCTTCCTGTATATACCTAATTGCTTCTTCCTGTAGTAAAATATAATGCCATACATAATTGCTTCTTCCTGTAGTAAAATATAATGCCATACCTAATTGCTTCTTCCTCTAGTAAAATATAATGCCATACCTAATTGCTTCTTACTCTAGTAAAATATAATGCCATACCTAATTGCTTCTTCCTTTAGTAAAATATAATGCCATACATAATTGCTTCTTCCTCTAGTAAAATATAATCCCATACCTAGTTGCTTCTTCCTCTAGTAAAATATAATGCCATACCTAATTGCTTCTTCCTCTACTAAAATATAATGCCATACCTAATTGCTTCTTCCTGTAGTAAAATATAATGCCATACATATTTGCTTCTTCCTCTCGTAAAATATAATGCCATACCTAATTGCTTCTTCCTGTAGTAAAATATAATGCCATACATAATTGCTTCTTCCTCTATAATGCCATACATAATTGCTTCTTCCTCTAGTAAAATATAATGCCATACCTAATTGCTTCTTCCTGTAGTAAAATATAATGCCATACCTAATTGCTTCTTCCTCTAGTAAAATATAATGCCATACCTAATTGCTTCTTCCTGTATATACCTAATTGCTTCTTCCTGTAGTAAAATATAATGCCATACATAATTGCTTCTTCCTATAGAAAAATATAAAGCCATACCTAATTGCTTCTTCCTCTAGTAAAATATAATGCCATACCTAATTGCTTCTTCCTCTAGTAAAATATTATGCCATACCTAATTGCTTCTTTCTGTAGTAAAATATAATGCCATACCTAATTGCTTCTTCCTGTAGTAAAATATAATGCCATACCTAATTGCTTCTTCCGGCAGTAAAATATAATGCCATACCTAATTGCTTCTTCCTCCAGTAAAATATAATGCCATACCTAATTGCTTCTTTCTCTAGTAAAATATAATGCCATACCTAATTGCTTCTTCCTCTAGTAAAATATAATGCCATACCTAATTGCTTCTTCCTCTAGTAAAATATAATGCCATACCTAATTGCTTCTTCCTCAAGTAAAATATAATGCCATACCTAATTGCTTCTTCCTCTAATGTAATGCCATACCTAATTGCTTCTTCCTCTAGTAAAATATAATGCCATACCTAATTGCTTCTTCCTGTAGTAAAATATAATGCCATACCTAATTGCTTCTTCCTGTAGTAAAATATAATCCCATACCTAATTGCTTCTTCCTGTAGTAAAATATAATGCCATACCTAATTGCTTCTTCCAGCAGTAAAATATAATGCCATACCTAATTGCTTCTTCCTCCAGTAAAATATAATGCCACACCTAATTGCTTCTTTCACTAGTAAAATATAATGCCATACCTAATTGTTTCTTCCTCTAGTAAAATATAATGCCATACCTAATTGCTTCTTCCTCTAGTAAAATATAATGCCATACCTAATTGCTTCTTCCTCAAGTAAAATATAATGCCATAACTAATTGCTTCTTCCTGTAGTAAAATATAATGCCATACCTAATTGCTTCTTCCTGTAGTAAAATATAATGCCATACCTAATTGCTTCTTACTCTAGTAAAATATAATGCCATACCTAATTGCTTCTTCCTGTAGTAAAATATAATGCCATACATAATTGCTTCTTCCTCTAGTGAAATATAATGCCATACCTAGTTGCTTCTTCCTCTAGTAAAATATAATGCCATACCTAATTGCTTCTTCCTCTACTAAAATATAATGCCATACCTAATTGCTTCTTCCTGTAGTAAAATATAATGCCATACATAATTGCTTCTTCCTCTAGTAAAATATAATCCCATACCTAATTCCTTCTTCCTCTAGTAAAATATAATGCCATACATAATTGCTACTTCCTCTAGTAAAATATAATGCCATACCTAATTGCTTCTTCCTGTAGTAAAATATAATGCCATACCTAATTGCTTCTTCCTCTAGTAAAATATAATGCCATACCTAATTGCTTCTTCCTGTATATACCTAATTGCTTCTTTCTGTAGTAAAATATAATGCCATACATAATTGCTTCTTCCTGGAGTAAAATATAATGCCATACCTAATTGCTTCTTCCTCTAGTATAATATAATGCCATACCTAATTGCTTCTTCCTCTAGTAAAATATAATGCTATACCTAATTGCTTCTTCCTCTACTAAAATATAATGCCATACCTAATTGCTTCTTCCTGTAGTAAAATATAATGCCATACATAGTTGCTTCTTCCTCTAGTAAAATATAATCCCATACCTAATTCCTTCTTCCTCTAGTAAAATATAATGCCATACATAATTGCTACTTCCTCTAGTAAAATATAATGCCATACCTAATTGCTTCTTCCTGTAGTAAAATATAATGCCATACCTAATTGCTTCTTCCTCTAGTAAAATATAATGCCATACCTAATTGCTTCTTCCTGTATATACCTAATTGCTTCTTTCTGTAGTAAAATATAATGCCATACATAATTGCTTCTTCGTGTAGTAAAATATAATGCCATACCTAATTGCTTCTTCCTCTAGTAAAATATAATGCCATACCTAATTGCTTCTTCCTCTAGTAAAATATAATGCCATACCTAATTGCTTCTTCCTGTAGTAAAATATAATGCCATACATAATTGCTTCTTCCTCTAGTAAAATATAATGCCATACCTAGTTGCTTCTTCCTCTAGTAAAATATAATGCCATACCTAATTGCTTCTTCCTCTACTAAAATATAATGCCATACCTAATTGCTTCTTCCTGTAGTAAAATATAATGCCATACATAATTGCTTCTTCCTCTAGTAAAATATAATGCCATACTTAATTGCTTCTTCCTGTAGTAAAATATAATGCCATACATAATTGCTTCTTCCTCTATAATGCCATACATAATTGCTTCTTCCTCTAGTAAAATATAATGCCATACCTAATTGCTTCTTCCTGTAGTAAAATATAATGCCATACCTAATTGCTTCTTCCTCTAGTAAAATATAATGCCATACCTAATTGCTTCTTCCTGTATATACCTAATTGCTTCTTCCTGTAGTAAAATATAATGCCATACATAATTGCTTCTTCCTCTAGTAAAATATAATGCCATACCTAATTGCTTCTTCCTGTAGTAAAATATAATGCCATACCTAATTGCTTCTTCCTCTAGTAAAATATAATGCCATACCTAATTGCTTCTTCCTGTATATACCTAATTGCTTCTTTCTGTAGTAAAATATAATGCCATACCTAATTGCTTCTTACTCTAGTAAAATATAATGCCATACCTAATTGCTTCTTCCTGTAGTAAAATATAATGCCATACCTAGTTGCTTCTTCCTCTAGTAAAATATAATGCCATACCTAATTGCTTCTTCCTCTACTAAAATATAATGCCATACCTAATTGCTTCTTCCTGTAGTAAAATATAATGCCATACATAATTGCTTCTTCCTCTAGTAAAATATAATGCCATACCTAATTGCTTCTTCCTCCAGTAAAATATAATGCCATACATAATTGCTTCTTCCTCTATAATGCCATACATAATTGCTTCTTCCTCTAGTAAAATATAATGCCATACCTAATTGCTTCTTCCTGTAGTAAAATATAATGCCATACCTAATTGCTTCTTCCTCTAGTAAAATATAATGCCATACCTAATTGCTTCTTCCTCTAGTAAAATATTATGCCATACCTAATTGCTTCTTCCTGTAGTAAAATATAATGCCATACATAATTGCTTCTTCCTCTAGTAAAATATAATGCCATACCTAATTGCTTCTTCCTCTAGTAAAATATAATGCCATACCTAATTGCTTCTTCCTGTAGTAAAATATAATGCCATACCTAATTGCTTCTTCCTCAAGTAAAATATAATGCCATACCTAATTGCTTCTTCCTCCAGTAAAATATAATGCTAAACCTAATTGCTTCTTCCTCCAGTAAAAAATAATGCCATACCTAATTGCTTCTTCCTGTAGTAAAATATAATGCCATTCCTAATTGCTTCTTCCTGTAGTAAAATATAATGCCATACCTTATTGCTTCTTCCTCTAGTAAAATATAATGCCATACCTAATTGCTTCTTCCTGTAGTAAAATATAATGCCAAACATAATTGCTTCTTCCTCTAGTGAAATATAATGCCATACCTAGTTGCTTCTTCCTCTAGTAAAATATAATGCCATACCTAATTGCTTCTTCCTCTACTAAAATATAATGCCATACCTAATTGCTTCTTCCTGTAGTAAAATATAATGCCATACATAATTGCTTCTTCCTCTAGTAAAATATAATCCCATACCTAATTCCTTCTTCCTCTAGTAAAATATAATGCCATACATAATTGCTACTTCCTCTAGTAAAATATAATGCCATACCTAATTGCTTCTTCCTGTAGTAAAATATAATGCCATACCTAATTGCTTCTTCCTCTAGTAAAATATAATGCCATACCTAATTGCTTTTTCCTGTATATACCTAATTGCTTCTTTCTGTAGTAAAATATAATGCCATACATAATTGCTTCTTCCTGGAGTAAAATATAATGCCATACCTAATTGCTTCTTCCTCTAGTATAATATAATGCCATGCCTAATTGCTTCTTCCTCTAGTAAAATATAATGCTATACCTAATTGCTTCTTCCTCTACTAAAATATAATGCCATACCTAATTGCTTCTTCCTGTAGTAAAATATAATGCCATACATAGTTGCTTCTTCCTCTAGTAAAATATAATCCCATACCTAATTCCTTCTTCCTCTAGTAAAATATAATGCCATACATAATTGCTACTTCCTCTAGTAAAATATAATGCCATACCTAATTGCTTCTTCCTGAAGTAAAATATAATGCCATACCTAATTGCTTCTTCCTCTAGTAAAATATAATGCCATACCTAATTGCTTCTTCCTGTATATACCTAATTGCTTCTTTCTGTAGTAAAATATAATGCCATACATAATTGCTTCTTCCTGTAGTAAAATATAATGCCATACCTAATTGCTTCTTCCTCTAGTAAAATATAATGCCATACCTAATTGCTTCTTCCTCTAGTAAAATATAATGCCATACCTAATTGCTTCTTCCTGTAGTAAAATATAATGCCATACATAATTGCTTCTTCCTCTAGTAAAATATAATGCCATACCTAGTTGCTTCTTCCTCTAGTAAAATATAATGCCATACCTAATTGCTTCTTCCTCTACTAAAATATAATGCCATACCTAATTGCTTCTTCCTATAGTAAAATATAATGCCATACATAATTGCTTCTTCCTCTAGTAAAATATAATGCCATACTTAATTGCTTCTTCCTGTAGTAAAATATAATGCCATACATAATTGCTTCTTCCTCTATAATGCCATACATAATTGCTTCTTCCTCTAGTAAAATATAATGCCATACCTAATTGCTTCTTCCTGTAGTAAAATATAATGCCATACCTAATTGCTTCTTCCTCTAGTAAAATATAATGCCATACCTAATTGCTTCTTCCTGTATATACCTAATTGCTTCTTCCTGTAGTAAAATATAATGCCATACATAATTGCTTCTTCCTCTAGTAAAATATAATGCCATACCTAATTGCTTCATCCTGTAGTAAAATATAATGCCATACCTAATTGCTTCTTCCTCTAGTAAAATATAATGCCATACCTAATTGCTTCTTCCTGTATATACCTAATTGCTTCTTTCTGTAGTAAAATATAATGCCATACCTAATTGCTTCTTACTCTAGTAAAATATAATGCCATACCTAATTGCTTCTTCCTGTAGTAAAATATAATGCCATACATAATTGCTTCTTCCTCTAGTAAAATATAATGCCATACCTAGTTGCTTCTTCCTCTAGTAAAATATAATGCCATACCTAATTGCTTCTTCCTCTACTAAAATATAATGCCATACCTAATTGCTTCTTCCTGTAGTAAAATATAATGCCATACATAATTGCTTCTTCCTCTAGTAAAATATAATGCCATACCTAATTGCTTCTTCCTCCAGTAAAATATAATGCCATACATAATTGCTTCTTCCTCTATAATGCCATACATAATTGCTTCTTCCTCTAGTAAAATATAATGCCATACCTAATTGCTTCTTCCTGTAGTAAAATATAATGCCATACCTAATTGCTTCTTCCTCTAGTAAAATATAATGCCATACCTAATTGCTTCTTCCTCTAGTAAAATATTATGCCATACCTAATTGCTTCTTCCTGTAGTAAAATATAATGCCATACATAATTGCTTCTTCCTCTAGTAAAATATAATGCCATACCTAATTGCTTCTTCCTCTAGTAAAATATAATGCCATACCTAATTGCTTCTTCCTGTAGTAAAATATAATGCCATACCTAATTGCTTCTTCCTCAAGTAAAATATAATGCCATACCTAATTGCTTCTTCCTCCAGTAAAATATAATGCTAAACCTAATTGCTTCTTCCTCCAGTAAAAAATAATGCCATACCTAATTGCTTCTTCCTGTAGTAAAATATAATGCCATTCCTAATTGCTTCTTCCTGTAGTAAAATATAATGCCATACCTTATTGCTTCTTCCTCTAGTAAAATATAATGCCATACCTAATTGCTTCTTCCTCTAGTAAAATATAATGCCATACCTAATTGCTTCTTCCTCTAGTAAAATATGGCCATACCTAATTGCTTCTTCCTGAAGTAAAATATAATTCCATACATAATTGCTTTTTCCTCTAGTAAAATATAATGCCATACCTAATTGCTTCTTCCTCCAGTAAAATATAATGCCAAACTTCTTCCTGTAGTAAAATATAATGCCATACTTAATTGCTTCTTCCTCTAGTAAAATATAATGCCATACCTAATTGCATCTTCCTGCAGTAAAATATAATGCCATACCTAATTGCTTCTTCCTCTAGTAAAATATAATGCCATACCTAATTGCTTCTTCCTGTAGTAAAATATAATGCCATACCTAATTGCTTCTTCCTCTAGTAAAATATAATGCCATACCTAATTGCTTCTTCCTGTAGTAAAATATAATGCCATACCTACCTAATTGCTTCTTCCTGTAGTAAAATATAATGACATACCTAATTGCTTCTTCCTCTAATATAATGCCATACCTAATCGCTTCTTCCTGAAGTAAAATATAATGCCATACCTAATTGCTTCTTCCTGTAGTAAAATATAATGCCATACCTAATTGCTTCTTCCTGTAGTAAAATATAATCCCATACCTAATTGCTTCTTCCTGTAGTAAAATATAATGCCATACCTAATTGCTTCTTCCTGTAGTAAAATATAATGCCATACCTAATTGCGTCTTCCTGTAGTAAAATATAATGCCATACATAATTGCTTCTTCCTCTAGTTAAATATAATGCCATACCTAATTGCTTCTTCCTCTAGTAAAATATAATGCCATACCTAATTGCTTCTTCCTCTAGTAAAATATAATGCCATACCTAATTGCTTCTTCCTGTAGTATAATGCCATACATAATTGCTTCTTCCTCTAGTAAAATATAATGCCATACCTAATTGCTTCTTCCTATAGTAAAATATAATGCCATACATAATTGCTTCTTCCTCTAGTAAAATATAATGCCATACCTAATTGCTTCTTCCTCTAGTAAAATATAATGCCATACCTAATTGCTTCTTCCTCTATTAAAATATTATGCCATACCTAATTGCTTCTTTCTGTAGTAAAATATAATGCCATACCTAATTGCTTCTTCCTGTAGTAAAATATAATGCCATACCTAATTGCTTCTTCCGGCAGTAAAATATAATGCCATACCTAATTGCTTCTTCCTCCAGTAAAATATAATGTCATACCTAATTGCTTCTTTCTCTAGTAAAATATAATGCCATACCTAATTGCTTCTTCCTCTAGTAAAATATAATGCCATACCTAATTGCTTCTTCCTCTAGTAAAATATAATGCCATACCTAATTGCTTCTTCCTCAAGTAAAATATAATGCCATACCTAATTGCTTCTTCCTCTAATGTAATGCCATATCTAATTGCTTCTTCCTCTAGTAAAATATAATGCCATACCTAATTGCTTCTTCCTGTAGTAAAATATAATGCCATACCTAATTGCTTCTTCCTGTAGTAAAATATAATCCCATACCTAATTGCTTCTTCCTGTAGTAAAATATAATGCCATACCTAATTGCTTCTTCCGGCAGTAAAATATAATGCCATACCTAATTGCTTCTTCCTCCAGTAAAATATAATGCCATACCTAATTGCTTCTTTCTCTAGTAAAATATAATGCCATACCTAATTGCTTCTTCCTCTAGTAAAATATAATGCCATACCTAATTGCTTCTTCCTCTAGTAAAATATAATGCCATACCTAATTGCTTCTTCCTCAAGTAAAATATAATACCATACCTAATTGCTTCTTCCTCTAGTAAAATATAATGCCATACCTAATTGCTTCTTCCTGTAGTAAAATATAATGCCATACCTAATTGCTTCTTCCTCTAGTAAAATATAATGCCATACCTAATTGCTTCTTCCTCTAGTAAAATATAATGCCGTATCTAATTGCTTCTTCCTCTAGTAAAATATAATGCCATACCTAATTGCTTCTTCCTCCAGTAAAATATAATGCCATACTTCTTCCTCTAGTAAAATATAATGCCATACCTAATTGCTTCTTCCTGCAATAAAATATAATGCCATACCTAATTGCTTCTTCCTCTAGTAAAATATAATGCCATACTTAATTGCTTCTTCCTGTAGTAAAATATAATGCCATACCTAATTGCTTCTTCCTGTAGTAAAATATAATGCCATACATAATTGCTTCTTCCTGTAGTATAATGCCATACATAATTGCTTCTTCCTCTAGTAAAATATAATGCCATACCTAATTGCTTCTTCCTATAGTAAAATATAATGCCATAGTTAATTGCTTCTTCCTCTAGTAAAATATAATGCCATACCTAATTGCTTCTTCCTGTAGTAAAATATAATGCCATACATAATTGCTTCTTCCTCTAGTTAAATATAATGCAATACCTAATTGCTTCTTCCTCTAGTAAAATATAATGCCATACCTAATTGCTTCTTCCTGTAGTAAAATATAATGCCATACCTAATTGCTTCTTCCTCTAGTAAAATATAATGCCATACCTAATTGCTTTTTCCTGTATATACCTAATTGCTTCTTTCTGTAGTAAAATATAATGCCATACATAATTGCTTCTTCCTGGAGTAAAATATAATGCCATACCTAATTGCTTCTTCCTCTAGTATAATATAATGCCATACCTAATTGCTTCTTCCTCTAGTAAAATATAATGCTATACCTAATTGCTTCTTCCTCTACTAAAATATAATGCCATACCTAATTGCTTCTTCCTGTAGTAAAATATAATGCCATACATAGTTGCTTCTTCCTCTAGTAAAATATAATCCCATACCTAATTCCTTCTTCCTCTAGTAAAATATAATGCCATACATAATTGCTACTTCCTCTAGTAAAATATAATGCCATACCTAATTGCTTCTTCCTGTAGTAAAATATAATGCCATACCTAATTGCTTCTTCCTCTAGTAAAATATAATGCCATACCTAATTGCTTCTTCCTGTATATACCTAATTGCTTCTTTCTGTAGTAAAATATAATGCCATACATAATTGCTTCTTCCTGTAGTAAAATATAATGCCATACCTAATTGCTTCTTCCTCTAGTAAAATATAATGCCATACCTAATTGCTTCTTCCTCTAGTAAAATATAATGCCATACCTAATTGCTTCTTCCTGTAGTAAAATATAATGCCATACATAATTGCTTCTTCCTCTAGTAAAATATAATGCCATACCTAGTTGCTTCTTCCTCTAGTAAAATATAATGCCATACCTAATTGCTTCTTCCTCTACTAAAATATAATGCCATACCTAATTGCTTCTTCCTATAGTAAAATATAATGCCATACATAATTGCTTCTTCCTCTAGTAAAATATAATGCCATACTTAATTGCTTCTTCCTGTAGTAAAATATAATGCCATACATAATTGCTTCTTCCTCTATAATGCCATACATAATTGCTTCTTCCTCTAGTAAAATATAATGCCATACCTAATTGCTTCTTCCTGTAGTAAAATATAATGCCATACCTAATTGCTTCTTCCTCTAGTAAAATATAATGCCATACCTAATTGCTTCTTCCTGTATATACCTAATTGCTTCTTCCTGTAGTAAAATATAATGCCATACATAATTGCTTCTTCCTCTAGTAAAATATAATGCCATACCTAATTGCTTCATCCTGTAGTAAAATATAATGCCATACCTAATTGCTTCTTCCTCTAGTAAAATATAATGCCATACCTAATTGCTTCTTCCTGTATATACCTAATTGCTTCTTTCTGTAGTAAAATATAATGCCATACCTAATTGCTTCTTACTCTAGTAAAATATAATGCCATACCTAATTGCTTCTTCCTGTAGTAAAATATAATGCCATACATAATTGCTTCTTCCTCTAGTAAAATATAATGCCATACCTAGTTGCTTCTTCCTCTAGTAAAATATAATGCCATACCTAATTGCTTCTTCCTCTACTAAAATATAATGCCATACCTAATTGCTTCTTCCTGTAGTAAAATATAATGCCATACATAATTGCTTCTTCCTCTAGTAAAATATAATGCCATACCTAATTGCTTCTTCCTCCAGTAAAATATAATGCCATACATAATTGCTTCTTCCTCTATAATGCCATACATAATTGCTTCTTCCTCTAGTAAAATATAATGCCATACCTAATTGCTTCTTCCTGTAGTAAAATATAATGCCATACCTAATTGCTTCTTCCTCTAGTAAAATATAATGCCATACCTAATTGCTTCTTCCTCTAGTAAAATATTATGCCATACCTAATTGCTTCTTCCTGTAGTAAAATATAATGCCATACATAATTGCTTCTTCCTCTAGTAAAATATAATGCCATACCTAATTGCTTCTTCCTCTAGTAAAATATAATGCCATACCTAATTGCTTCTTCCTGTAGTAAAATATAATGCCATACCTAATTGCTTCTTCCTCAAGTAAAATATAATGCCATACCTAATTGCTTCTTCCTCCAGTAAAATATAATGCTAAACCTAATTGCTTCTTCCTCCAGTAAAAAATAATGCCATACCTAATTGCTTCTTCCTGTAGTAAAATATAATGCCATTCCTAATTGCTTCTTCCTGTAGTAAAATATAATGCCATACCTTATTGCTTCTTCCTCTAGTAAAATATAATGCCATACCTAATTGCTTCTTCCTCTAGTAAAATATAATGCCATACCTAATTGCTTCTTCCTCTAGTAAAATATGGCCATACCTAATTGCTTCTTCCTGAAGTAAAATATAATTCCATACATAATTGCTTTTTCCTCTAGTAAAATATAATGCCATACCTAATTGCTTCTTCCTCCAGTAAAATATAATGCCAAACTTCTTCCTGTAGTAAAATATAATGCCATACTTAATTGCTTCTTCCTCTAGTAAAATATAATGCCATACCTAATTGCATCTTCCTGCAGTAAAATATAATGCCATACCTAATTGCTTCTTCCTCTAGTAAAATATAATGCCATACCTAATTGCTTCTTCCTGTAGTAAAATATAATGCCATACCTAATTGCTTCTTCCTCTAGTAAAATATAATGCCATACCTAATTGCTTCTTCCTGTAGTAAAATATAATGCCATACCTACCTAATTGCTTCTTCCTGTAGTAAAATATAATGACATACCTAATTACTTCTTCCTCTAATATAATGCCATACCTAATCGCTTCTTCCTGAAGTAAAATATAATGCCATACCTAATTGCTTCTTCCTGTAGTAAAATATAATGCCATACCTAATTGCTTCTTCCTGTAGTAAAATATAATCCCATACCTAATTGCTTCTTCCTGTAGTAAAATATAATGCCATACCTAATTGCTTCTTCCTGTAGTAAAATATAATGCCATACCTAATTGCGTCTTCCTGTAGTAAAATATAATGCCATACATAATTGCTTCTTCCTCTAGTTAAATATAATGCCATACCTAATTGCTTCTTCCTCTAGTAAAATATAATGCCATACCTAATTGCTTCTTCCTCTAGTAAAATATAATGCCATACCTAATTGCTTCTTCCTGTAGTATAATGCCATACATAATTGCTTCTTCCTCTAGTAAAATATAATGCCATACCTAATTGCTTCTTCCTATAGTAAAATATAATGCCATACATAATTGCTTCTTCCTCTAGTAAAATATAATGCCATACCTAATTGCTTCTTCCTCTAGTAAAATATAATGCCATACCTAATTGCTTCTTCCTCTATTAAAATATTATGCCATACCTAATTGCTTCTTTCTGTAGTAAAATATAATGCCATACCTAATTGCTTCTTCCTGTAGTAAAATATAATGCCATACCTAATTGCTTCTTCCGGCAGTAAAATATAATGCCATACCTAATTGCTTCTTCCTCCAGTAAAATATAATGTCATACCTAATTGCTTCTTTCTCTAGTAAAATATAATGCCATACCTAATTGCTTCTTCCTCTAGTAAAATATAATGCCATACCTAATTGCTTCTTCCTCTAGTAAAATATAATGCCATACCTAATTGCTTCTTCCTCAAGTAAAATATAATGCCATACCTAATTGCTTCTTCCTCTAATGTAATGCCATATCTAATTGCTTCTTCCTCTAGTAAAATATAATGCCATACCTAATTGCTTCTTCCTGTAGTAAAATATAATGCCATACCTAATTGCTTCTTCCTGTAGTAAAATATAATCCCATACCTAATTGCTTCTTCCTGTAGTAAAATATAATGCCATACCTAATTGCTTCTTCCGGCAGTAAAATATAATGCCATACCTAATTGCTTCTTCCTCCAGTAAAATATAATGCCATACCTAATTGCTTCTTTCTCTAGTAAAATATAATGCCATACCTAATTGCTTCTTCCTCTAGTAAAATATAATGCCATACCTAATTGCTTCTTCCTCTAGTAAAATATAATGCCATACCTAATTGCTTCTTCCTCAAGTAAAATATAATACCATACCTAATTGCTTCTTCCTCTAGTAAAATATAATGCCATACCTAATTGCTTCTTCCTGTAGTAAAATATAATTCCATACCTAATTGCTTCTTCCTCTAGTAAAATATAATGCCATACCTAATTGCTTCTTCCTCTAGTAAAATATAATGCCGTATCTAATTGCTTCTTCCTCTAGTAAAATATAATGCCATACCTAATTGCTTCTTCCTCCAGTAAAATATAATGCCATACTTCTTCCTCTAGTAAAATATAATGCCATACCTAATTGCTTCTTCCTGCAATAAAATATAATGCCATACCTAATTGCTTCTTCCTCTAGTAAAATATAATGCCATACTTAATTGCTTCTTCCTGTAGTAAAATATAATGCCATACCTAATTGCTTCTTCCTGTAGTAAAATATAATGCCATACATAATTGCTTCTTCCTGTAGTATAATGCCATACATAATTGCTTCTTCCTCTAGTAAAATATAATGCCATACCTAATTGCTTCTTCCTATAGTAAAATATAATGCCATAGTTAATTGCTTCTTCCTCTAGTAAAATATAATGCCATACCTAATTGCTTCTTCCTGTAGTAAAATATAATGCCATACATAATTGCTTCTTCCTCTAGTTAAATATAATGCAATACCTAATTGCTTCTTCCTCTAGTAAAATATAATGCCATACCTAATTGCTTCTTCGTCTAGTAAAATATAATGCCATACCTAATTGCTTCTTCCTGTAATGCCATACCTAATTGCAACTTCCTCTATAAAATATAATGCCATACCTAATTGCTTCTTCCTGTAATGCCATACCTAATTGCTTCTTCCTCTATAAAATATAATGCCATACCTAATTGCTTCTTCCTCTAGTAAAATATAATGCCATACCTAATTGCTTCTTCCTCTAGTAAAATATTATGCCATACCTAATTGCTTCTTCCTGTAGTAAAATATAATGCCATACATAATTGCTTCTTCCTCTAGTAAAATATAATGCCATACCTAATTGCTTCTTCCTCTAGTAAAATATAATGCCATACCTAATTGCTTCTTCCTGTAGTAAAATATAATGCCATACCTAATTGCTTCTCCCTCTAGTAAAATATAATGCCATACCTAATTGCTTCTTCCTCCAGTAAAATATAATGCTAAACCTAATTGCTTCTTCCTCCAGTAAAATATAATGCCATACCTAATTGCTTCTTCCTGTAGTAAAATATAATGCCATTCCTAATTGCTTCTTCCTGTAGTAAAATATAATGCCATACCTTATTGCTTCTTCCTCTAGTAAAATATAATGCCATACCTAATTGCTTCTTCCTCTAGTAAAATATAATGCCATACCTAATTGCTTCTTCCTCTAGTAAAATATGGCCATACCTAATTGCTTCTTCCTGAAGTAAAATATAATTCCATACATACCTAATTGCTTCTTCCTCTAGTAAAATATAATGCCATACCTAATTGCTTCTTCCTGTAGTAAAATATAATGCCATACCTAATTGCTTCTTCCTCTAGTAAAATATAATGCCATACCTAATTGCTTCTTCCTGTAGTAAAATATAATGCCATACCTACCTAATTGCTTCTTCCTGTAGTAAAATATAATGCCATACCTAATTGCTTCTTCCTCTAGTAAAATATAATGCCATACCTAATTGCTTCTTCCTCTAGTAAAATATAATGCCATACCTAATTGCTTCTTCCTGTAGTATAATGCCATACATAATTGCTTCTTCCTGTAGTAAAATATAATGCCATTCCTAATTGCTTCTTCCTGTAGTAAAATATAATGCCATACCTTATTGCTTCTTCCTCTAGTAAAATATAATGCCATACCTAATTGCTTCTTCCTCTAGTAAAATATAATGCCATACCTAATTGCTTCTTCCTCTAGTAAAATATGGCCATACCTAATTGCTTCTTCCTGAAGTAAAATATAATTCCATACATAATTGCTTTTTCCTCTAGTAAAATATAATGCCATACCTAATTGCTTCTTCCTCCAGTAAAATATAATGCCATACTTCTTCCTGTAGTAAAATATAATGCCATACTTAATTGCTTCTTCCTCTAGTAAAATATAATGCCATACCTAATTGCATCTTCCTGCAGTAAAATATAATGCCATACCTAATTGCTTCTTCCTCTAGTAAAATATAATGCCATACCTAATTGCTTCTTCCTGTAGTAAAATATAATGCCATACCTAATTGCTTCTTCCTCTAGTAAAATATAATGCCATACCTAATTGCTTCTTCCTGTAGTAAAATATAATGCCATACCTACCTAATTGCTTCTTCCTGTAGTAAAATATAATGACATACCTAATTGCTTCTTCCTCTAATATAATGCCATACCTAATTGCTTCTTCCTGAAGTAAAATATAATGACATACCTAATTGCATCTTCCTGTAGTAAAATATAATGCCATACCTAATTGCTTCTTCCTGTAGTAAAATATAATCCCATACCTAATTGCTTCTTCCTGTAGTAAAATATAATGCCATACCTAATTGCTTCTTCCTGTAGTAAAATATAATGCCATACCTAATTGCGTCTTCCTGTAGTAAAATATAATGCCATACATAATTGCTTCTTCCTCTAGTTAAATATAATGCCATACCTAATTGCTTCTTCCTCTAGTAAAATATAATGCCATACCAAAATTGCTTCTTCCTCTAGTAAAATATAATGCCATACCTAATTGCTTCTTCCTGTAGTATAATGCCATACATAATTGCTTCTTCCTCTAGAAAAATATAATGCCATACCTAATTGCTTCTTCCTATAGTAAAATATAATGCCATACATAATTGCTTCTTCCTGCAATAAAATATAATGCCATACCTAATTGCTTCTTCCTCTATTAAAATATAATGCCATACCTAATTGCTGTAGTAAAATATAATGCCATACCTAATTGCTTCTTCCTCTAGTAAAATATAATGCCATACCTAATTGCTTCTTCCTGTAGTAAAATATAATGCCATACCTAATTGCTTCTTCCTCTAGTAAAATATAATGCTATACCTAATTGCTTCTTCCTCTAGTAAAATATAATGCCGTATCTAATTGCTTCTTCCTCTAGTAAAATATAATGCCATACCTAATTGCTTCTTCCTCCAGTAAAATATAATGCCATACTTCTTCCTCTAGTAAAATATAATGCCATACCTAATTGCTTCTTCCTGCAATAAAATATAATGCCATACCTAATTGCTTCTTCCTCTAGTAAAATATAATGCCATACCTAATTGCTTCTTCCTGTAGTAAAATATAATGCCATACCTAATTGCTTCTTCCTGTAGTAAAATATAATGCCATACATAATTGCTTCTTCCTCTATAATGCCATACATAATTGCTTCTTCCTCTAGTAAAATATAATGCCATACCTAATTGCTTCTTCCTCTAGTAAAATATAATGCCATACCTAATTGCTTCTTCCTGTAGTATAATTTCCTGTAGTATAATGCCATACATAATTGCTTCTTCCTCTAGTAAAATATAATTCCATACCTAATTGCTTCTTCCTGTAGTAAAATATAATTGCATAGTTAATTGCTTCTTCCTCTAGTAAAATATAATGCCATACCTAATTGCTTCTTCGTCTAGTAAAATATAATGCCATACCTAATTGCTTCTTCCTGTAATGCCATACCTAATTGCTTCTTCCTCTATAAAATATAATGCCATACCTAATTGCTTCTTCCTGTAATGCCATACCTAATTGCTTCTTCCTCTATAAAATATAATGCCATACCTAATTGCTTCTTCCTCCAGTAAAATATAATGCCATACCTAATTGCTTCTTCCTCTATAAAATATAATGCCATACCTAATTGCTTCTTCCTCTATAAAATATAATGCCATACCTAATTGCTTCTTCCTGTAATGCCATACCTAATTGCTTCTTCCTCTATAAAATATAATGCCATACCTAATTGCTTCTTCCTCCAGTAAAATATAATGCCATACCTAATTGCTTCTTCCTCTATAAAATATAATGCCATACCTAATTGCTTCTTCCTCCAGTAAAATATAATGCCATACCTAATTGCTTCTTCCTCTATAAAATATAATGCCATACCTAATTGCTTCTTCCTTCTTCCTCCAGTAAAATATAATGCCATACCTAATTGCTTCTTCCTCCAGTAAAATATAATGCCATACCTAATTGCTTCTTCCTGTAGTAAAATATAATGCCATACCTAATTGCTTCTTCCTCTATAAAATATAATGCCATACCTAATTGCTTCTTCCTCCAGTAAAATATAATGCCATACCTAATTGCTTCTTCCTGTAGTAAAATATAATGCCATACCTAATTGCTTCTTCCTCTAGTAAAATATAATGCCATACCTAATTGCTTCTTCCTGTAGTAAAATATAATGCCATACCTAATTGCTTCTTCCTGTAGTAAAATATAATGCCATACCTAATTGCTTCTTCCTGTAGTAAAATATAATGCCATACCTAATTGCTTCTTCCTCCAGTAAAATATAATACCATACCTAATTGCTTCTTCCTGTAGTAAAATATAATGCCATACCTAATTGCTTCCTCCTGTAGTAAAATATAATGCCATACCTAATTGCTTCTTCCTGTAGTAAAATATAATGCCATACCTAATTGCTTCTTCCTCTAGTAAAATATAATGCCATACCTAATTGCTTCTTCCTGTAGTAAAATATAATGCCATACCTAATTGCTTCTTCCTGTAGTAAAATATATTGCCATACCTAATTGCTTCTTCTCTAGTAAAATATAATGCCTTACCTAATTGCTTCTTCCTCTAGTAAAATATAATGCCATACCTAATTGCTTCTTCCTCTAGTAAAATATAATGCCATTTCTTCCTCCAGTAAAATATAATAACATCACGTGTACTCTATATGTAGAGCACCTCTGGCATATGAGAGGGAAGGTATGGTAGCAACCAGGGTCACGTAATGGTGGATGGAAGAAGTATTAGTGTCAAAGTGATATTGTGCCAAAGTTAGCATGCAGCTCCTAGGCGGGGCAGCAAAATAATAGATCTGAGGTCTCGATATGCTGCAAGTTCATACTGTATCAGGTGGTAGGAGAAGTTGACCCCAAAAGACTAGTAGGGATGGGATCTCGACACTCAATGGGCAGCAGCAGCAGCAATACTGCAGAGAGCACCAACAGGCCAGGTACTCGGCTACTAAACAGAAAGAAGTCGGCTACTAAACAGAAAGAAGGGACTCCTTAGAGAGGGGACCCCTACATCCTTAGCAAGACTCTACCAGTTGTGCCAGCCAAAGTTAATGAAAGTTGCTGGAAATGGAGATTTTGTGGACATGGCAGAGCTGCTCAAAGATAAGTTGGAGGTGAAGTGGTACAAAGCAGCTCAAGGTGGAGAGGCTCATAGTTCGTTGACCAGGAGGGGGGAAGTAGGTACAGGGTTTGATGGGCTGGTTGCACTGTTACACTATGTATGCAGCCATCATGTGTATGAAGCACCCACAGAAGACATAGGATGTGTTGGCTATTCAAGCCATAATGATAGAAGAAGTGAGAAGGTGTGGTGAGAGGTTTAGTACTGGCATTCAAGGATCTCATTGGCGTCATCAGTTTTTTCACAGATCAACTAATCGCTAAATGCAACAACCTTTTTAGATTTTCTCAATCCCTGCTGACTTATGCTATTGGCGAGAGGGATTGAAGGATACAGCCAGGGAGAGAGGACCACGCAGCAATGAGGGAAGAGCGGGGGAAGAAGGCCTTGCTGCAGCTGGAATGAGGGTCGGTGCTCCATCCAGTGCTGCAAGTACTACCCTGTGTGTGCCAAGTGTTATGGCATCCACAAGAGGATATGTGCACAGCCAGAGATGGTGAAAGCAGTAAAATATGAAAGAGTCGACCGGCATGAACAATATTGATATTTTGGGGAATTGTTTATGATGTAAGTATGAAAAAGTAAGTGATAAATTACTGCAGGATGCACACAATGTGTTGCAGATAGCTCATGCATTGAAGACTTACATTTGTCTCTAGAATCCAAGTGGAGGGAAAAAACTCTATCAGTACAATATTGGTAGAGTTCAAGGAGGTGCACACTCTGCTGGTGAAGGATGAGGGCGAAATATGTCTCGCTAACCACCTGGATAAACACTTCAAAGGATTACATCCGGGAATGGGGTTACAGAGTCAGATTCATGGGGTTTCAGAGTCAGATTCATGGGGTTTCAGAGTCAGATTCATGGGGTTTCAGAGTCAGATTCTGGTATGCTAACTGCTTGTGTTTGGGGACAAATAAGAATATGCAGTTGGCCAGAGCCTTGAAGTAGTCCGCTGGTATATGAGACATGTCCACATCAGCCACTTCGGAATAAATCCTCAAGAGCCATCGAGCTGGGCACTGGCACTTCATTGAGGGCCTATTCTTTCCTGCTGGGGATAGCTGGAATTGAGCCCGAGCTATGCTCATTGTGCACACATCTAATGAAGCAGTGCAAAACCCACTGGCAAGAGGACAGTTGCAACATAACCAAACTGGATGTAGAAAGTGCTTACCCAATAGATTGCCGGTCCATCCAGAGGACTGGATGCTTCTAGGCATGGAATGGAAGAGAAATTATACATGGACATAGCACTACCTTTCAAGGGGCCAATGGATTAGCTGACTTGCCAGAGTGGATCCTAAGGTTGGTTGGTGTAGAAGCCTGCATTGTCTGGATGACTACCTTATCCTCTGGGCCTCCGGAATCAAGGAGTGTAGAGAGAGTTAGAATGGGATATATGGAGGTGTTTACAAAGCTAGGAATACCCATTGTAACCCACAAGACAGAGGGCCCGGTCAGAGCAGTAACATTCCTGGGGATCGCAATAGATGCAATGACAGGGATCCTGCCCCTACCAGAAGAGAAACTTCAGAGGCTGCAAAGAGTCAGAGACAGGGAGAGCAAGAAGTTGTGCACAAAAGAGAGCTTCACTCCATTATTGGCCAGCTACACCATGCCATGATGTGTAGTGAGAGTGGGTGATGATAATGCTCTCAACAACATCAAAGCAAATGCATCACTGATCAGACTGAATAAAGGGTTTAAATCTGATCTTCAATGGTGGATGAGTTTCTTGTTCATCAGGAATGACTGATATCCGGAAAGGTGAAGCCATGTATCAGGAGCATGAGGCTGTGTGGCTTTTATGTCTATAGGGGAGTGGTTTCAGTTGCAATGGCCTCGTGGGAGAAAGTGCAGGCCAAAAAATACAGGCAAAGACTTCTTAGCTTTAATATCCTGCCACTAATGTACAAGATGCAACTTCTTCACTTGTTATTTCTAGTGAAGTGCCCCTCGCCCAACTTCAACACAAGAGACCATCTCATTTGTCTCATCCTCCAAGAGAGCACGTCTCATTTGTCTCATCCTCCAAGAGAGCACATCTCATTTGTCTCATCCTCCAAGAGAGCACGTCTCATTTGTCTCATCCTCCAAGAGAGCATCATTGACCAACAAATTGAAGTATAATTAAGGCTTCTAGACATTTCCACCTCACAAGAGTAATAACTGGAAACTCTCTTCCCTCTATTGATCTTGACCTTTCTTTGAATACAATCAAGAGGTCTCAGCTGTTGAGGAAAATAGCGTGAAAAGATTTCCTAAGTAACTTTGACTCCACCAACCCACGCTCATTCCCACTGTTTTGCCCCTGTAATAAATGTCATGTTTACAAAATCATTAAACTCATATATTCTCCCTTTTATTTTAGGGCTACTTCAGTTCTTGGAGCCCTCAACTACCAAATATGTGTGTCATCATATCACATATTTAGTGGTTGTAAAGTTCATAAGAACCCTCACGATGATCAGAATGACGATCAAACAATTGAAGACTGACCTATTTAGGAAGGATCTCCAAAGTGTCGTCTATACTCAGACCAGTTCAGAGTCATACTAAGCTATGCAAAAAGGCAAGACAGTCGGCCCACTAAGTTTACGGATTGCCATTTGCTTACCAGCCAGCACTTTGTGGAGGGGGTGAGGACAACTTGAAGAAAATTTGATCAAGCGAAGAATGGTAACCACAGTTTTTTTGATTGGGGGGCAACAACTGGACTTCACAGTTGTGTGGATTATGTTATCCCCAAGGTATTCCTTGGGAAAATGTAATAGTGCTCTTGACACTGCCAGACAGTTGGCAGTGGAACTCCTGACACAGCCAGCCAGTGTAATGGTTGGAACTCCTGACACAGCCAGCCAGTATAATGGTTGGAACTCAGTTTTGAGCATGTTAAGATTAAGCAGCACAAAGTATTTAGTGTTTGTTTGTGCCATTTACCCCCGTCTGTGCTGCCGCTGGTTTAGAGAAGTTACTGTCTTTTTTGAAAACTTACTCATTGTTATCACTACAAGCACTCCTCTAAATGTTGAAGTGGCTTTACTGAAATTCAATCCGAATTTGATAACATAGCATCTCTTCGAGTCTTGAAGCACTCCACAACTATTGGCTCAGTTTAGAACATTGACTAAAACATATTTTGGATTAGTGGCCAGCCTGAGGCAGGAACAATGCTAGGTCTCAGAGGATAGCCTGGCATCTCAATGGCATTGAGACTGAGCTGTGATGTCTATTTGCCATGAAGCCTGTATTTCAGACACTTGCTAGTAGAATAATAGCATCAATGAAATCTGATGTCCTTGAGTTACTTCGAGCATATGGGTCTACTTTCATTCAGTGTATTGCAAACAACCAAATCATTTAACTGAAGTCGATGAAAATGTCAAGTAAGTAATTCAGAGCATCTGAACATTCCACTTGCCTGCTGTTGTCAGACCTAGACGTAGCATGTGACTGGTTGATGTACTTGAATGTCGCATTTAGAGTTTATGCCACTTAATGTTTCAATGTTGACAAGTTTCTCTTTCAGGATGATCCACTGGTGGAAGTGACATTCCTTCTAGAAACGCACTTCACTTGCCTTCTTCTGTCCTTAACCTTGCTAACCAATTTTCCAAGGTGAGCATGAACTTGATCTCGCCTCTTGCCTCTATAAGCTTGGAATTCAGGGACTTCAATGATTGTAGTTACCACTATTTGATCCAATCACTCCAGTTGCAATTGGGCTTGTATTGGTCAGTTGCATATCATTCTAAACTTCAATTTGGCTTCTAGCTAAAATTAGCAAAGCATGTATTGGTTCTCTCCCATTCTAATGCTGACCCTGAGAGATGATGCTTCACCAGGTCTAATTAGTTGCAAGGTTACATCCATGCTATGAAAATCAAGTTGCTTCGTCATGTCGGTATTTAACACCCTCTTTGGGTTGCATTCCCAAACAACCCGACTCTTTGAAGACAGCGGCAGCCCGGCCAGGCATCGTCCCGGCCAGGCATCGTTGCTGCAAAAACAACAGTCTACAGGATGAGCACTCTGAAGCTGCTACTGCTACAGCGGACTGGCTGTATACTAGCCTACAACTTTATTAAACTGCTGTTCTATACATATTTATTATCACAATAATAATTAATTTCTGTGCTGTAAATATTCATCATCACAAATTCCCCCTCCCCCCATATGTTGTGTGTTAAGCATAATCCCGAAAAATGACAGGCTTAGTCGAGCATTTTACACAAGCTAGTAAGGCAAGTCTGTATGGGTTGGGAACCATCTAGCAGCCTAGCATTCCTTCAAACACAATACATTCCTGTGGTTGACACTGTAAAGCATCTAATGTTGGTGACCACAGGGAATTGGGCGGGTGGACGAATTGGCAAGTGGAGCTGAGCGAGGTTTGCAAAGAGACAGGTAGAGCTGAAAGATTGGCCTGTGACGAGGCAGATGTGGTAGGTGAGACTGGCTTGTGATCTGCTGGGAGGTCAGACTGCAAGCAGGCAACAGGAACTGAGTAAGTTTGCAAGCAAGCAACAGGAACTGAGTAAGTTTGTAAGAAGGCAACAGGAACTGAGTAAGTTTGCAAGCAGGCAACAGGAACTTAGTAAGTTTGAAGGAGGTAACAGGAACTGAGTAAGTTTGCAAGGAGGCAACAGGAACTGAGCAAGTTTGTAAGAAGGCAACAGGAACCGAGTAAGTTTGCAAGGAGGCAACAGGAACTGAGTAAGTTTGCAAGCAGGCAACAGGAACCGAGTAAGTTTGCAAGCAGGCAACAGGAACCGAGTAAGTTTGCAAGCAGGCAACAGGAACTGAGTAAGTTTGCAAGAAGGCAACAGGAACTGAGTAAGTTTGTAAGAAGGCAACAGGAACCGAGTAAGTTTGCAAGCAGGTAACAGGAACTGAGTAAGTTTGCAAGCAGGCAACAGGAACCGAGTAAGTTTGCAAGCAGGCAACAGGAACTGAGTAAGTTTGCAAGTAGGCAACAGGAACTGAGTAAGTTTGCAAGGAGGCAACAGGAACTGAGTAAGTTTGTAAGAAGGCAACAGGAACTGAGTAAGTTTGCAAGCAGGCAACAGGAACTGAGTAAGTTTGCAAGCAGGCAACAGGAACTGAGTAAGTTTGCAAGCAGGCAACAGGAACTGAGTAAGTTTGCAAGTAGGCAACAGGAACTGAGTAAGTTTGTAAGAAGGCAACAGGAACCGAGTAAGTTTGCAAGCAGGCAACAGGAACTGAGTAAGTTTGCAAGCAGGCAACAGGAACCGAGTAAGTTTGCAAGCAGGCAACAGGAACTGAGTAAGTTTGCAAGTAGGCAACAGGAACTGAGTAAGTTTGCAAGGAGGCAACAGGAACTGAGTAAGTTTGTAAGAAGGCAAAAGGAACTGAGTAAGTTTGCAAGCAGGCAACAGGAACTGAGTAAGTTTGCAAGCAGGCAACAGGAACTGAGTAAGTTTGCAAGCAGGCAACAGGAACTGAGTAAGTTTGCAAGCAGGCAACAGGAACCGAGTAAGTTTGTAAGGCAACAGGAACTGACTAAGTTTGCAAGCAGGCAACAGGAACCGAGTAAGTTTGCAAGTAGGCAACAGGAACCGAGTAAGTTTGCAAGCAGGCAACAGGAACCGAGTAAGTTTGCAAGTAGGCAACAGGAACCGAGTAAGTTTGCAAGCAGGCAACAGGAACTGAGTAAGTTTATAAGAAGGCAACAGGAACTGAGTAAGTTTGCAAGCAGGCAACAGGAACTGAGTATGTTTGCAAGGAGGCAACAGGAACTGAGTAAGTTTATAAGAAGGCAACAGGAACAGAGTAAGTTTGCAAGCAGGCAACAGGAACTGAGTATGTTTGCAAGGAGGCAACAGGAACTGAGTAAGTTTATAAGAAGGCAACAGGAACCGAGTAAGTTTGCAAGTAGGCAACAGGAACCGAGTAAGTTTGCAAGCAGGCAACAGGAACTGAGTAAGTTTGCAAGCAGGCAACAGGAACCGAGTAAGTTTGCAAGTAGGCAACAGGAACTGTAAGTTTGCAAGCAGGCAACAGGAACTGAGTAAGTTTATAAGAAGGCAATAGGAACTGAGTAAGTTTGCAAGCAGGCAACAGGAACTGAGTAAGTTTATAAGAAGGCAACAGGAACTGAGTAAGTTTGCAAGCAGGCAACAGGAACTGAGTAAGTTTGCAAGCAGGCAACAGGAACTGAGTATGTTTGCAAGGAGGCAACAGGAACTGAGTAAGTTTATAAGAAGGCAACAGGAACTGAGTAAGTTTGCAAGCAGGCAACAGGAAATGAGTATGCTTGCAAGCAGGCAACAGGAACTGAGTTTGTAAGAAGGCAACAGGAACTGAGTATGTTTGCAAGGAGGCAACAGGAACTGAGTAAGTTTGCAAGCAGGCAACAGGAACTTATAACTATGATGCAATTCACCTGTCCATAATGTAATTGGGGAGGGAGTTCTAGAGCATAAGTAGCGGCAAGGAAAAATGAGAGATAAGCGAGTTCTGTATGGATATGATATTAGCACACGATTACAGGGGTAGAAGGATCGAAGTTGTAGCTGGGAGTGGGTTGACAGGTGGTGTGAGGCTAGAAGGAAGTTTGAAGAGTTTGGTGTTGGTAAAGGGTGGTCTGGTATCGACCACGGTATATAGCTCGAGTCATGCCTGTTACCAGACAAAGCACAGAGAGTGGAACCGAGCGCTTTGTCATCACTAATTGCAGTGGTATAGAAGTAAGCTGCATCTCTATTGGCGCCACTATCACTGCTATCAGGCTCCCAGACGGGTAAAATACTGATATACCATTATTGTTGATTGAATCAAGTTTCATTGCAGGACTGATGTTGTGCTTGGATTCAAGGACCTCAATGGTATGCATAACTGTCACAATATTTGCGCTAGCTCTCTCACTAGTTTTGGCGGGCCAATCACAACATAAGCGAACAAGGCTTGGAAATGTGCATGAAATGAGCTTGTGTTACTAGCTCTGACAAAGGAAGTAATGTTTGTGGCTCTCTCTGAGCAAGCTCTCTGCAGGTCTCAAATTAGTGTCAGCCAGCTCTATGAGCAAGTGCTATGCATGGTTTCAAACAGCCAGCAACTGTGACTATCTCAATAGTGGAAGAATTAATAGAAGTCGTGTGAAAACAGACTTGCATTGAGCTGCAGTTGTCATATAACTTTGTTGATGTTCATATGTTTTAGGATGAGTACTAGCAGGATTTCATTTAGGGAGGGGGGCAGCCCTTTTGCCCCCCCCCCCCCCCCCCCCCCCCCCTTGGAAATTTTCATTAGAAACTTTGTCACATCTTTAACCATCATGCCCCCCCCCTTAACCCTTTCACTGTCAGAACTATTTAAAATTTAACACAGCCACATAAAAAAATTAATATAAGATCAGGTATTTAGCTGAACCATTTACCATTTGGTCATGTGATAGCATGATTGTTTTAGGTGTGGTCAAAAGGTGTGACCACAAACTGACTACATAATATGAATATAATTATGCAAACAATGCAGGATTAGGAGTCCCATAAACTCTCCATAGTTCATGTTATAGACTCGATATAGGGCTCAAAAGATAGTCCTATCCATATGCTTTCTTTTGCTTCTAAGAATCTAGGAATATACATTACATACAAAGGTTATGCCAACCCATAATAAGATCCTCATAAATCGACCACAAAATGACCTGATTTATCAACAAGAACTTTGTCAATACAACATTCAGTAAACATTTGATATAATTGTTTGACACAATATAATCGAAAGAGATTTTGGGTGGAGTTTGAGGTGAAATCAGTGTCTGTGGCAAAAGTCAACCAAGTTGTGGAAAGCATGGAAACAATTCCGATCCTCCATAATGCAAAGGTGAACCTTGCAGTATTTGCATTGCACACGACTTTCCCTACGTTAGGAATGGATGCCTTCACATTCTTCATCGCTTGATTCATCATCAGAGATGTCCCAATCTGCCCCAGTCACTTGGGAAATAATTATAGTCTCTTCTCCATCGCTAATATTGTCCGACTGAAAATCGTTCATGTTTTAAATAGAATTTTTTTGACTTTCCTCCTCCCAACAGCTGTAAAAATTGTCGTGTAAATAGAGTTTGAATTCAGCTATCTTTTGATATAAAAATTATTGCCTCTTGACAAATGCGTGTATATTTTTTTATTTTTACAAAGCCGTGGCGCCATATGGCGCCTGTGACAGTGAGAGGGTTAATATCAGATTCCTCCAGTTGCCCCTCCCCTTGGACAATTTTCTAAATGAAACCCTGACTAGCCAAGCTGAAACTGAGATAGTTGTAAAAAGACACTGGCGTGTGCTCACTCTCTAATTACTGGTGCTGTGAGGTTGTTCTGTGTTTCTGTCTCCCACCTGCAGACTATCGTACCAATGTTCCTTACATTGGGTGCTCGGTGGGACGAGTGGCCAATCGCATGAGAGATGCAAAGTTTAGCCTGGATGGCAAGACGTATGAAGTGTCAGCCAATGTGCCCCCTCACACCTTGCATGGCGGGGAAACGGGCTTCAACAAGGCTGACTGGTCTGTGCTGAGTGTGGGAGAGGAGAGCGTCTGCTTTCAGCATGTGAGCCGTGCGGGTGATATGGGCTTCCCAGGCACCCTCACCGCCACAGTCACGTACAGTCTGACCCCAGCCGGGGAAGTTAAGATGGACTACTCAGCCACCACTGACAAACCAACCGTCGTCAACCTCGTAAACCACACCTACTTCAACCTGGCGCAGAAGGTAAAGTAGGGCATGTGCACATTGCATATATACATACCTTGCATTACCTCGACATCCCTTTCCTTGGCAAAGAAATTAAGGATGCTGACGAAAGCTGTTTGGCTGCTCGTGCTCGGGATGCACCATGAGAAGTAGGAGGAGCCATAATGCCTAATTGGCCTAAATCCTGTGGTATACACATCCACTTTCTTGATAATCCAAAATTACTCACTCGACATATCAGCTAATGCTCTGGCCCTCACCAGGCCAGGTGGTTAGAGAATGCTCTGGCCCTCACCAGGCCAGGTGGTTAGAGAATGCTCTGGGCCAGGTGGTTAGAGAATGCTATAGCCTTCACCAGGCCAGGTGGTTAGAGAATGCTATAGCTTTCAACTCTAACAACTCGAGTTCTAATGACAAGATAAATTTAGTTTAGCATACAAAGCAAATTTTGGAGTTAGGAACCACAGCTTTGCAAAGATGGCTGACTACCTGCCTACATGCATTGTCCTAGTACAAGTTTTGGGAGCATATAACCTTTTGAATAATGAGGTAAATTTTGTATTTTTTTGTTGAGAAAAGCCAAGCCAAAATGACGCAGTATTGGGAGTTGAGAGACAAACTAGTTTTCCGAAGCTCAAGCATATCTATTTCACTTCTGTGCATAAGCTCTCTACTGGCTTCTCAGCTTATGTAGATATTACTGCCCAACTTCTTGATCTCCCCTGACATGTCCACTTTGTATCTGCCAGTCTCAGTGTTGTTGATGGTAAGGGGCACTAGTAGCTGTCATTATCTCTCTTCCGGACATTTTGTTTCAGCCAGTGCTGTTGATGCTGCTCACCATCTCAGTCCTTACATTTCCACCGAATGTGCCGTAAATTTGGGGAAACATAACTCCTAAATATTTCTTGAGAATAAATTTCACAGTGCCAAATTTTTGTCGTTCAGATTGCCCACGAAACGGGAAAAAATTGCACAAATTTTAAAATTTATTTTAATCAGGCAACATAGACTGTTTCAAGAGAAGCATGAGGCTAAGAGATGGATGTGTTACCCAAACCTGCTGCATTTGTGGCCATCATGTCTACTGCCACATCTGGTGGCAGCCATTGGGGAGTAGCTTCATGCGAACAAGAACCTGGTAATGTCAATGACAAATAGTGGCAGTCCAGATAGACATGCAAATCTTGTAGGTCTTCAACCTCTTGATTGCTATAGCCTGTAAGCGAAGTGATATTCAAATTGAGAGGCTTTGGGATCAGGAGGTCCATTTTTAGGCTTATCCCACTCACCGTCCAGCACCATGTGATGCTCGAGGTTTCATCCATCTAAAAAACGTGCACACGACAAGTTATGCGCAATAATCTTTAAATCATAAAATAACTTATTGCCTGCTCTATTTGAGCATCTAATTTGTCGTGTGTCACTTCCCAGCAGCTAAGGGGAGAAAATCGTGACACTCGGACCATTCACAGTTTTGACGACCTCAAAAATGACTAGGCAACTAAGTCTAGCAGAAGTCATTTTTCTAGTGACAGGTGGTACACTTGATTCATCTGAAGATGATTCTAGCGAGGGAAATGACTGTGGCATCCTGTCTTACTTGGGAGAGTCCTCTTCCGAATATGGAACCTTGGATAAGATGGCTACAATGATAGAAACTGTTGAACGGGTGGACGAGCTTAGCACTTCAGCAAAAAGTGATGGCTTGATTTTTGAAGAAGGCCTGGACAAGAACACTTCTCAGATATGTAAATGAGATCTACATGTAGCTCTAGTTGTTTGCTGTCCAAAGGCTGTAGTTAATCCCCCCCCTCCCTCCCCCACCGGGTAAAATGCAGGTAGTGCCTATAGCCTCCCAGTCTATCCTGGGACTTTGTTTAGTACTGTGTGTGTATAGATGTGATGATGGATGATGATGCTAGAGGACTTACTTCTCTTTTGCTTCCGAGTTCCCATCTCCTCTCATAACTCAATTATATATTATAATCACCTTCTCAATAATCAACTTCAAATTCTGTACAATTTGAAGTTGATTATTGAGAAGGTGATTATAATGTTATTATGTCAACTGAGAGTTCATTGAGAACTATATACATGTACACAGCATTGTGAGCAAGAATAATCATATTCATAGGTGTGGTACATGGTGGCACAGAGGGAGGCGTGGTCTGTGTTTTGTTGAAAAGGGGACTGTACACAAAACATATAATAGCAACATTATGTTGTGGATATTGTTATAGTGACAGGAATGTGCTTCTTTTGTCTCTAACACCTTAGCTACGTATAGCCATCCCTGTGTTGTCAAACAACAATAAAAGTATTTGTTTGTTGAATATTTTTAAGCAATAGATGCATTATATGCCAAAAAAAGAAAAGAAAATAACCGAGATAATGATATTCATATTTTGTGGTCAGCATGTGGTCAGAAACTTGACAGCAATAGAGCTATCCCATAATATACGGTTGCTAGGGATTTGAGTGAATTTCTGACTTGGTATAGATGCTTTAACCGATTAAACGCCGTAAGCGCCATATGGCGCGAGACCTTACATCCTTCGCCACACAAAAATATATAAAATGAACCGTTACGAGCTAACAGCCCCGGTTGGGTTCTGCACATGCCTAGTAGACTAGAGAACGTCACAAAAATGATTATTTCCGGTTGATGCATCGTGCAACAAAAATCCTGCGGTTGAACGCCATTTTTGTTGGTCGAGCTTTTTTTTTTTTACTGCTCAAAGATGCTCTCCTGTGAGGACGTTATTTCTCAACTTTTAGCCGACGATTCTGGCGATTCTGGGTCAGATTCATTTGGGGAAGAAGGTGAAGACATCTATGCATACCGAGGAAACACTCTGGATCCAGTTGCTTTAAGAGAAGAGGCGTGCTTGGATGGACTTCTCGATTGTAAGTTTCTTCTAACCTTAGCGCTTCATAGCCTTTGTTTACCATAATCAACTGAGAGTGTACTATTGCCAAATACTAGCTTATTCTGTTGGTATTCCAAATTCAGACAGGATAGTTATAGAAAAAAAGTTATAGCTAAGAGTGTAGGTTGGAGTTGTTGAGTTGTTGATTTTCATTTGAATTTGAATTTACAAATGTTGACCACAAACTTGATATATATATCTTGTTTTCCCCACCCTCCCCACTACTTTTCCTACAGCATCAGATGATGAGAGTGGAGATGAGGCATCTATGACTCCTTTTGTTACATTGGAGGATGAGGAAGCCTTGCCTGAAGTCTCTACAGGGCGTGGGAACACGACTGGTGCTGGAGTTGTGTGAGGGAGAGGCGGGCGAGGGAGTACTGGCCGAGGGAGAGGCGGGCGAGGGAGTACTGGCCAAGGGGGAAGCAGCTCAAGTGGTAGTGGAGTCGTAAGTGTTGCTAGTGGTCCTCCAAAAGGTACTGGTAGTAGGCGGGCCAGAGGTTATAGGCGTGTGCGAGCATCTGGCACTAGTTCTGTCCGAGCATCTGGCACTGGTTCTGCCCAAGCATCTGGCACTGGTTCTAGGCTAACTGAGGTCACAGGTAAGTGGGAAATAAAGGAGCCAACTCCTTTGAAATTGGACTATACAGCAACAGCTGGTCCAACTTCTTCATTGCTTGGTGCATCAAGTACATTTTTAGATGCATTTTACCTTTTTTTTACTCTTGAAGTGTGGGAACTCCTAGTAGCAGAGACGAACAGTTACGTTTCTAGGATGGCTAGTCTCTCCAGGCCATGGGTAGATACTAATATAGAGGAAATGAAAGCTTTTGTAGGAATGTTGATAATAATGGGAGTTTCCACACTTCCATACTTAGAATTGTACTGGTCCACTAATCACTCGGATTTGTCTGGATCTTTGGTTCGTAAAGTAATGCCTAGGACTCGGTTTTTGGAGCTAATGCGTTATGTACATGTAAATTCTATTGATGGTTTGTTGGTTACAAAGGGTAACCTGAATTATGATCGGCTTTATAAGGTAAGGAAGTTATTAGATTTGATTACTCCTAAGTTTGAGAGTGAATATACTTTGCATCAAGAGCTTAGTATTGATGAAGCTATGATTCCCTTTCAAGGTAGGCTTGGCTTCAAACAGTATATGAAGGACAAACCAATAAAATGGGGGATAAAAGTGTTTGTCCTTTGTGATGCTAGGAATGGGTACATTTATCGGTTGCAGATTTATACAGGTAAGAACGTGGAAGTAGCTGATAAAACTGGTTTGTGTAGTAGAGTTGTTTTAGATTTGTTAGAAGGATTAGAACATAAGAACTTCCATGTGTACATGGACATTTATTATACTAGTCCTAATTTATTTCAAACGCTTACAAGTAAAGGCTTTGGTGCATGTGGTACAGCTAGGTATACTAGGAGGAACTTTCCTCCAGATTTAGTAACAAAAGCTTCGATTAGAAATAGAGGTTATTATGATTATAGGTCTAATGGTGCACTCCTGGCTTTAGTTTGGGTAGATAAACGGTCAATCTACATGATAACTAATATACATCCCGCGGAAAATAATTTAGTACCTCCTACTGTAAAAAGGCGCAAAATTGATGGTTCTAGAGAGGATCTGCCATGTCCCCCATGTTTGCCTGATTATCAGTCATTCATGAGAGGTGTGGACAGAGCAGATCAGAGAATAGGCTACTATAATTTGGGTAGAAAGTCTAGGAGATGGTGGAAAAGGGTTTTTTCGTATTTGATAGAAGCTTGTTTATTGAATTCATTTATTTTGTTTTCTTCTGTCCGAGCTCCAATATCAGTAAGGAAGGGTAATTATCTAGAAGCTAGGATTGTTCTAGCTAAATCTTTGATTGGTTCTTTCTCTTCTCGGCAGCGTGCAGGTCAACGTTGTAGTCAGGCAAATAGTCAGCTAGATCGCCTCAATTTAAAACTAGGTCATTTCCCACAGTGCTGTGCAAAGAAGCGCTGTGTAGTTTGCATTTGTAAAGGTTACAGGCATGAGGCAAGGTCCCAGTGTTGTTTTTGTAAGGTTCCTTTGTGTGGTGGATCAACAGGCCGTGACTGTTTTCGTAAATACCATACCTTGGTGGACTATCAGTAATGTTTATGCACCCCCTGCTCCTTTCTGTGCTTCTCTCTTGTTCCCTGCTCCTTCGTCTACTTCTCTCTTGTTCCCTGCCCCTTCGTCTACTTCTCTCGTTCCCTGTCCCTTCGTCTACTTCTCTCGTCTCTCCAGTATTCAAGTGTTATTCTTATCCTGGTATCTCATGTTTGTGTAGAATAAAAACATGGTGAAATATCATGCCGGAGACCAAGCAAGCTATACCCAAGACTGAGCAAGTTCTACTCTACCCGTGACAGCAAGACCGGAGCTCTACCCAAGACACTCCCTTACATAATTGTGTTTTATATTATGGTTTTATTCTAGTATGTGTTAGCATTTTCACTCTCTTATAATTTGTTTTTTGTATTATTATTTGTTAGCATTTTGATGGGGAAAACAACCCACTGGCTTTGCATATGGTAGAGGGTTTGTAAATAGATGCTCCATCTTGTGTTGGCATTATAATGTGTGTATAATAGTGTGAAAATATGAAAATATTCACCCCCAAGAAGATGACAAGGTTTTATAATGCTGGTTAGTTCTGCCCAGTTGGTAAGGAAGGCTCGATTTTTTTACAGGAAGTAGAGCTATCATGTGGCTTAATATGACCCAAGTTTCATGGGTGGAGTCCCTGCAGAACGGAAGATATAAAAATAATAAGTAAAATACCTCGTTAATTCATGAATAATTTGCCCGCGGGTACTAGGAATACGGCGTGTAATCGGTTAAGGGGGGTAGTAAACCATTTTTCTGAAGATCTGTGTTCCAAATTTGTATCTTTCATAACTTTTTTCCCCCCCATCCTTTACAGATACTTTTTAGATCAAAAGAAAGACTGGTTCAATAGCTTTAAAATGACATTACATGAAGGCTACTAATGAATTTTCATGTTTGTACATTTGCCACAGATAGACGCCCTTAGAACCTTACCCTTGTCACTCGACAAAAATCTTAAAAATCACAGATTGTCAGTGACCACTTCCCATTCACAGTTTGTGTAACATAGCCACATACGTATAGAGACAGTTTTGCCACAATGTACTTGGAAGTGATTTGGGAGGTCAATGAAAATTCGTAATGAAAAAGCATCAAATCTGTGTCGAACATCAATGCATAACTCAAGACCAGTACACAAAATAAGAAAAAGGATTCTATCAAACTTTAGAGCATAGAAAGAGCTATAAAATGGTATATTATGGAATTGTTCTAGATAAATATTCACCGAGAGAGATTTTTTGAAAGTCCAAAAACACACCTTTTTCATAATACTCATAATACAGCTTTGAAGGGGAGACAGTATTTTGGGGGGGGGGGGGGATGCCCCACATGCTTTTTTTGTGTGTGATATGTGTGATAACCACTTTATAACTCCATAGATTCCGTAAACTTCATGGTATGGACTTGATATATAGCTCAAAAGATAGGTCTCTCTATGTGCTCTCTGTTGATACTAAAATATTTTTCACAAGTATAACTATAGCCAAGTTAGGGGAGCAGGGACCTAAAAACCTGAATGCCTGCAACCTCCACATAAATAACTCCAGATTGCTAAGTGCTAAAAATTTAAAATTAGCACGCGTGGCTAGAGGAAGCCCTACTCTATGTAATGAGTGTTTTCATTAGGCGTTAAAATTTAAGTATGTGATCAAGCGGCGGGTAGAAAATGAATTTCTTTAAAAATCCATAAAACTCATTTTCCACCCGCCGCTTGACCACATACTTAAATTTTAACGCCTAATGAAAACACTCATTACATAGAGTAGGGCTTCCTCTAGCCACCCGTGCTAATTTTAAATTTTTAGCACTTAGCAATCTGGAGTTATTTATGTGGAGGTTGCAGGCATTCAGGTTTTTAGGTCCCTCCACTTTAGGTAGTAACTTGCCTATAGTTATACCTATGAAAAATATTTTAGTATCAAAAGAGAGCACACACAAAGAGACCTATCTTTTGAGCTATATATCAAGTCCATACCATGAAGTTTGCAGAATCTACGGAGCTCTAAAGTGGTAACCATAAGTTTTGGGGGGGAAATGAAAAAATGCAACTGTCCCCCCCTGAAGTTGGCATCATGGACTATGTTATTAGAGCATCAGAACACCACCCTTGCTATAAAATTTTTATTTTTTTCATGCTCAGATGTCATCTCCAACTCTTTTTAGTGCATGTCCAAAAGAAAGAGTGATACAACTCCTCCTGCTCCCTTGTCCCTTGACCTCAGGACGTCCCGTAATGTACTATAACACAGACATCATTTACACACCCCATGCAGTACAGGTGTGTACAAAATGCATGCATGAAATCCTCCATAACTTTTTTTCTGAACCAGAACAGCCTTCCAAGTTTTGTACACAGCTCATGCAGAGCTATAGGTAGGATATAAAAGGAAGAATTTTTTTAGAAAATTTTCAGAAAAATGGTTTACTACCCCCTTAACTGAAGCTACATGTAAGTACATTTTTTTAAAACTCTCAGTAATCTGACGATGAGAGGGTTAATTAACTATGTGGTGAGCCTCAGCAAACTGGCTCTGACAGTGATGACACAGCCATAGCAAACTCTGGCTCTGACAGTGATGGCATAGCCATAGCAAACTCTGGCTCTGACAGTGAAGCCACAGCCATAGCAAACTCTGGCTCTGACAGTGATGGCACAGCCATAGCCTCTGACAGTGATGACACAGCCATAGCAAACTCTGGCTCTGACAGTGATGACAAAGCCATAGCAAACTCTGACTCTGACAGTGATGACACAGCCATAGCAAACTCTGGCTCTGACAGTGATGGCACAGCCATAGCAAACTCTGGCTCTGACAGTGATGACACAGCCATAGCAAACTCTGGCTCTGACAGTGATGGCACAGCCATAGCCTCTGACAGTGATGACACAGCCATAGCAAACTCTGGCTCTGACAGTGATGGCACAGCCATAGCAAACTCTGGCTCTGACAGTGATGGCACAGCCATAGCAAACTCTGGCTCTGACAGTGATGGCACAGCCATAGCAAACTCTGGCTCTGACAGTGATGACACAGCCATAGCCCATATGGCTCTGACAGTGAAGCCACAGCCATAGCAAACTCTGGCTCTGACAGAGATGGCACAGCCATAGCAAACTCTGGCTCTGACAGTGATGACACAGCCATAGCAAACTCTGGCTCTGACAGTGATGGCACAGCCATAGCAAACTCTGGCTCTGACAGTGATGGCACAGCCTTAGCAAACTCTGGCTCTGACAGTGATGCCACAGCCATAGCAAACTCTGGCTCTGACAGTGATGGCACAGCCATAGCAAACTCTGGCTCTGACAGTGATGGCACAGCCATAGCAAACTCTGGCTCTGACAGTGATGGCACAGCCATAGCAAACTCTGGCTCTGACAGTGATGACACAGCCATAGCAAACTCTGGCTCTGACAGTGATGACACAGCCATAGCAAACTCTGGCTCTGACAGTGATGATACAGCCATAGCAAACTCTGGCTCTGACAGTGATCACACAGCCATAGCAAACTCTGGCACTGACAGTGATGACACAGCCATGTAGCAAACTCTGGCTCTGACAGTGATGGCACAGCCATAGCAAACTCTGGCTCTGACAGTGATGGCACAGCCATAGCAAACTCTGGCTCTGACAGTGATGACACAGCCATAGCAAACTCTGACTCTGACAGTGATGACACAGCCATAGCAAACTCTGGCTCTGACAGTGATGACACAGCCATAGCAAACTCTGGCTCTGACAGTGATGATACAGCCATAGCAAACTCTGGCTCTGACAGTGATGACACAGCCATAGCAAACTCTGGCTCTGACAGTGATGACACAGCCATAGCAAACTCTGACTCTGACAGTGATGACACAGCCAAAGCAAACTCTGGCTCTGACAGTGATGGCACAGCCATAGCAAACTCTGGCTCTGACAGTGATGGCACAGCCATAGCAAACTCTGGCTCTGACAGTGATGGCACAGTCATAGCAAACTCTGTGATGGCACAGTTATAGCAAACTCTGGCTCTGACAGTGATGACACAGCCATAGCAAACTCTGTGACAGTGATGACACAGCCATAGCAAACTCTGGCTCTGACAGTGATGGCACAGCCATAGCAAACTCTGGCTCTGACAGTGATGGCACAGCCATAGGCTCTGACAGTGATGACACAGCCATAGCAAACTCTGGCTCTGACAGTGATGACACAGCCATAGCAAACTCTGGCTCTGACAGTGATGACACAGCCATAGCAAACTCTGGCTCTGACACAGCCATAGCAAACTCTGGCTCTGACAGTGATGACACAGCCATAGCAAACTCTGGCTCTGACAGTGATGGCACAGCCATAGCAAACTCTGGCTCTGACAGTGAAGCCACAGCCATAGCAAACTCTGGCTCTGACAGTGATGACACAGCCATAGCAAACTCTGGCTCTGACAGTGATGACACAGCCATAGCAAACTCTGGCTCTGACAGTGATGACACAGCCATAGCAAACTCTGGCTCTGACAGTGATGACACAGCCATAGCAAACTCTGGCTCTGACAGTGATGACACAGCTATAGCAAACTCTGGCTCTGACAGTGATGACACAGCCATAGCAAACTCTGGCTCTGACAGTGATGGCAGAGCCATAGCAAACTCTAGCTCTGATGGTGCTGGCACGGGACCGTGGACAGGACCCATGGATGCGTGTGCCCTCTCTTTCCATATTATTGTTAATCACTCTAGTGTTCTAATTAATTGTTCTCATAAATATTTCTTGAGATATATTGTCTAGGTTGACTCCACCCATGAAAAATATTTATCACTGGGGAAAATCCTGGGGAAAATCCCAAAGTACATGAAGTCCATTGGCTCCTTACGCAAATACGAGCGGAGCTGTTGTTTCGCTGTGGTGCACTGCGCCCTCAGTCTTTTGCCCATTTTTTGGGGTAGTTTAGGGACATGCACGAATCTGTTGGCTCCTCCCTCTTCAAGCTAGGAGCTTGACTAGTAGCTTAGTTCAAAGTTCAATCATTGAAGGTTCAGTATGCATAATCAAGCAATGACCAACCTTTGACCTTGGACAGTGACTATGTATGCACATGTACAAACATGCTCCCATCACTCTGTCTCGGCACTGTGCTGAGGCAACACTCTGGCTTGGCACTTTCAGGAGCTGAGAGAACACTGTCTAGGCACTTTGGTGCTGAGAGAACACTGTCTAGGCACTTTGGTGCTGAGAGAACACTGTCTAGGCACTTTGGTGCTGAGAGAACACTTTCTAGGCACTTTGGTGCTGAGAGAACATGTCTCTGCACTTTGGTGCTGAGAGAACACTGTCTAGGTACTTTGGTGCTGAGAGAACACTGTCTAGGCACTTTGGTGCTGAGAGAACATGTCTCTGCACTTTGGTGCTGAGAGAACACTGTCTCGGCACTGGTGCCGAGAGAACACTGTCTAGGCACTTTGGTGCTGAGAGAACATGTCTCTGCACTTTGGTACTGAGAGAACATGTCTCTGCACTTTGGTGCTGAGAGAACACTGTCTAGGTACTTTGGTGCTGAGAGAACACTGTCTAGGCACTTTGGTGCTGAGAGAACATGTCTCTGCACTTTGGTGCTGAGAGAACACTGCGGCACTGGTGCTGAGAGAACACTGTCTAGGCACTTTGGTGCTGAGAGAACATGTCTCTGCACTTTGGTGCTGAGAGAACACTGTCTAGGCACTTTTGGTGCTGAGAGAGCACTGTCTAGGCACTTTGGTGATGACAGAACATGTCTCTGCACTTTGGTGCTGAGAGAACACTGTCTGGGCACTTTGGTGCTGAGAGAGCACTGTCTCTGCACTTTGGTGCTGAGAGAACACTGTCTGGGCATTTTGGTGCTGAGAGAGCACTGTCTAGGCACTTTGGTGCTGAGAGAACACTGTCTAGGTACTTTGGTGCTGAGAGAACACTGTCTCGGCACTTTGGTGCTGAGAGAACACTGTCTAGGCACTTTCGTGCTGAGAGAACATGTCTCTGCACTTTGGTGCTGAGAGAACACTGTCTAGGCACTTTTGGTGCTGAGAGAGCACTGTCTAGGCACTTTGGTGATGACAGAACATGTCTCTGCACTTTGGTGCTGAGAGAACACTGTCTGGGCACTTTGGTGCTGAGAGAGCACTGTCTCTGCACTTTGGTGCTGAGAGAACACTGTCTGGGCATTTTGGTGCTGAGAGAGCACTGTCTAGGCACTTTAGTGCTGAGAGAACACTGTCTAGGTACTTTGGTGTTGAGAGAACACTGTCTAGGCACTTTCGTGCTGAGAGAACATGTCCCTGCACTTTGGTGCTGAGAGAACACTGTCTAGGCACTTTTGGTGCTGAGAGAGCACTGTCTAGGCACTTTGGTGCTGAGAGAACATGTCCCTGCACTTTGGTGCTGAGAGAACACTGTCTAGGCACTTTTGGTGCTGAGAGAGCACGGTCTGGGCACTTTGGTGCAGAGAGAACACTGTCTGGGCACTTTTGGTTCTGAGACCAAAAGGGACAGAAATAAGGATGATCCATTGTTTATACCACACCCACTCAGTGACCCTTAACCTTTAGAATCATATATATACCAACTAAACTGCACCCATTTGGCGTGCATAACATGACAAGGTAAAGGGTGACAAAACTCACATTGAGGATGCTGAGAAGGTACCCAAGTGAGTGTAGCTGATATGGGCAAGCTTAATTATTTTGTTCTTGTCATCCGCCATTTTGAAGGGTGGGGCAAACCAAACGGGGAGTGCTATCACACGTCCTATTGCTGTGGCTTCATACCCACTATGTGTGTGTGTCCACCAGTGAGCACTGCTCTCCTCTTGTCCAGGGAACTATTCACGACCATGTCCTCAAGATGAATGCCACAACATACACTCCATTAGATGAGCAGCTCGTTGCCAAGGGAATGCCAGTGCCTGTGTCTGGAACAGCCCTGGACTTCACCACGCCGACTGCCCTTGGGCTACGCATGTCCGAGGTTGGAGGCTATGATATCAACTATAGTGTGAAGGACAGCACAGAGCTCCACCCTCAGTACAGCAACCTTCATCTCTGTGCCACGTGAGTGGTTGTGACTGCATAGCAACTGGGCAGGGGAGGGCGTGATGTCATAAGCTAACTTATTGTGTTACCACTTGTAATAATAATAATCCTTGGGGAGGACCCCTTAATTCTTCTCACAAGCTTCCTTTGGGAAGCGTGGGAGGGGAGGTGCACACTGCTGTGTGTGTGTGTGTGTGTGTACATGTGCACACTGCTGTGTGTGTGTGTGTGTGTGTGTGTGTGTACATGTGCACACTGCTGTGTGTGTGTGTGTGTGTGTGTGTACATGTGCACACTGCTGTGTGTGTGTGTGTGTGTGTGTGTGTGTGTGTACATGTGCACACTGCTGTGTGTGTGTGTGTGTGTGTGTACATGTGCACACTGCTGTGTGTGTGTGTGTGTGTGTGTGTGTACATGTGCACACTGCTGTGTGTGTGTGTGTGTGTGTACATGTGCACACTGCTGTGTGTGTGTGTGTGTGTACATGTGCACACTGCTGTGTGTGTGTGTGTGTGTGTGTGTGTGTGTGTGTGTGTGTGTGTACATGTGCACACTGCTGTGTGTGTGTGTGTGTGTGTACATGTGCACACTGCTGTGTGTGTGTGTGTGTGTGTGTGTGTGTGTGTACATGTGCACACTGCTGTGTGTGTGTGTGTGTGTGTACATGTGCACACTGCTGTGTGTGTGTGTGTGTGTGTACATGTGCACACTGCTGTGTGTGTGTGTGTGTGTGTGTACATGTGCACACTGCTGTGTGTGTGTGTGTGTGTGTACATGTGCACACTGCTGTGTGTGTGTGTGTGTGTGTACATGTGCACACTGCTGTGTGTGTGTGCTGTGTGTGTGTGTGTGTGTGTACATGTGCACACTGCTGTGTGTGTGTGTGTGTGTGTACATGTGCACACTGCTGTGTGTGTGTGTGTGTGTGTACATGTGCACACTGCTGTGTGTGTGTGTGTGTGTGTACATGTGCACACTGCTGTGTGTGTGTGTGTGTGTGTGTGTGTACATGTGCACACTGCTGTGTGTGTGTGTGTGTGTGTGTGTGTACATGTGCACACTGCTGATGTACTGATCCTGCCATTGGCTTTTATGGTCTTCTGTTGATATAGTTCACCAACCAAACAGTTTGTGCTTCTTCATCAGCATAGAGTAGCATACCATGTGTTCTATATAGAGTGCACTCCTTCTCAATTAAGTGCATATGTTCTATAACGAGTGCTAATGTAGAGCTCTAAAGCATTGATGCATGAATGATCATCCTCCCCCTAATTATAAAGAATAGCTGGTGCACTTTCAGCTGTCTTCTTCACTGGCATTAGGACCATGGCCCCTCAGATTCATCATCCATCTCCCCCCTCCCTCCCTGGACTTTCACATGAATCTCTTCTCTTGTTGAACATTCAACATCTTCCTCATGAACTGTTGTTGTTGTTTGTGGTCAATTACAACACAGTGAACCTTTTCCAGACATCCAAACAAGATACGGGCACCTTCCTCAACCAGGCAGTATGACTGGACTTTGTACGTATTGCATAATTGCTGCAATACAATTAACACGGAAAGTGAGAGTGGCTTAATCTGCAGCTGCCGCGTGGAGGCTTGAAGAGTTCGCATTTTTGAGCGAAGACGGATGGCGAACGATGGCTTCCAAGGTAAGAGAGAGACAGCAGATGTTATAACTCCGGAGAAGAAACTTCAAGTAAAGATGCATTGCAGGCTTATACGAGGTCCCAAAGTCGACGGAGGCTGATATCTGGAAGGACATAGAGAAGGTTGAGCACATGTTGATGCTAGTGATGGCCCCTCCTTTCAAAGAAGCGATGCATCGTTAAGGTTGACCAGGCACCATCTCGGGTTTAAACAGGAGCGGTCAAAAGGAGCTGCAGTTAGTGGTCGAGTTCCACAAGAGAAGGAATTGCAACTCTTTCCAGAGTTGTACACAGAGGTGACCCCTGAGGTGAGCACATACTCATTCAAGGCCTGTTAATCTTTGCTTGGAATTAGATCAATTTCTTTACAAGGAGAGGCTTTTTCAGCTGACACTCGGCTACTTTTAGAGATGGCAGAAGAGGAGGGCTACAGATCGAGGCAGATATTTAATGCTGATGAAACTGGCTTGTGGTGGAAGTTGATGCCTCCCAAGACCTTCATGTTCTTCATGTTCTCCATGGAGAAGTGCAAGCTGAGAATCTCAAACAGCCAAAGGAGCGGGTTATTTTGATGGGATGTGCAGGTGCTGCTGGAGCATGTGGACTACCACTGGTTGTTGTTGACAACGAGTGCTACGTCTCGCTGGCTCCAGCACATGAACATGAAGACACTTCCAGTTCACTACTTTTTCACAGAGAAAGGCATGGATAGATGGAACAATGTTTGAGAGATGGTTTCATGAGGGTTGACCAGGTGGCAATGGATGGTCTTTCTGAAGTGCTCTAAAAATAATATCTTTGGGAGCTGAAGAAGATTGCTATATTATCTAGGAGTTGATGAGTCCACTTCCATGCAGCCATGCATGTGTCTGGGGATGCTGGACTGGCTTACTTCCATGCAGCCGTGCATGTGCCTGGGGACTGGCTTACTTCCATGCAGCCATGCGTGTGTCTGGGGATCCTGGACTGGCTTACTTCCATGCAGCCATGCATGTGTCTGGGGATACTGGACTGGCTTACTTCCTGTGTTTGACATACTCTCTATGGAAGTTTGTGTGTAGCATCTCCTCTCCCATGACACACACCTTAGCTGCATCTCTTCTCCTCCCATGACACACACCTTGGCTGCATCTCTTCTCCTCCCATGACACACACCTTGGCTGCATCTCCTCTCCCATGACACACACCTTGGCTGCATCTCTTCCCTCCCATGACACACACCTTGGCTGCATCTCCTCTCCCATGACACACACCTTGGCTGCATCTCCTCTCCCATGACACACACCTTGGCTGCATCTTTTCCCTCCCATGACACACACCTTGGCTGCATCTCTTCCCTCCCATGACACACACCTTGGCTGCATCTCCTCTCTCATGACACACACCTTGGCTGCATCTCTTCCCTCCCATGACACACACCTTGGCTGCATCTCCTCTCCCCCCATGACACACACCTTGGCTGCATCTCTTCCCTCCCATGACACACACCTTGGCTGCATCTCTTCCCTCCCATGACACACACCTTGGCTGCATCTCTTCCCTCTCATGACACACACCTTGGCTGCATCTCCTCTCCTCTCATGACACACACCTTGGCTGCATCTCCTCTCCTCTCATGACACACACCTTGGCTGCATCTCTTCCCTCCCATGACACACACCTTGGCTGCATCTCTTCCCTCCCATGACACACACCTTGGCTGCATCTCCTCTTCTGACACACACCTTGGCTGCATCCCCTCTCCTCTCCTGACACACACCTTGGCTGCATCTCTTCTCCTCCCATGACACACACCTTGGCTGCATCTCTTCTCCTCCCATGACACACAACTTGGCTGCATCTCCTCTCCTCCCATGACACACACCTTGGCTGCATCCCCTCTCCCATGACACACACCTTGGCTGCATCTCTTCTCCCCCCATGACACACACCTTGGCTGCATCTCCTCTCCTCTCATGACACACACCTTGGCTGCATCTCCTCTCATGACACACACCTTGGCTGCATCTCCTCTCATGACACACACCTTGGCTGCATCTCTTCCCTCCCATGACACACACCTTGGCTGCATCTCCTCTCCTCTCATGACACACACCTTGGCTGCATCTCTTCTCCTCCCATGACACGCACCTTGGCTGCATCTCTTCCCTCCCATGACACACACCTTGGCTGCATCCCCTCTCCCATGACACACACCTTGGCTGCATCTCCTCTCCTCTCATGACACACACCTTGGCTGCATCTCTTCCCTCCCATGACACACACCTTGGCTGCATCTCTTCTCCTCTCATGACACACACCTTGGCTGCATCCCCTCTCTCATGACACACACCTTGGCTGCATCCCCTCTCCCATGACACACACCTTGGCTGCATCTCCTCTCCCATGACACACACCTTGGCTGCATCTCTTCTCCTCTCATGACACACACCTTGGCTGCATCTCTCCTCCCATGACACACACCTTGGCTGCATCTCTCCTCCCATGACACACACCTTGGATGCATCTCTTCCCTCCCATGACACACACCTTGGCTGCATCTCTTCTCCTCCCATGACACACACCTTGGCTGCATCTCTTCCCTCCCATGACACACACCTTGGCTGCATCTCTTCTCCTCCCATGACACACACCTTGGCTGCATCTCTTCCCTTCCATGACACACACCTTGGCTGCATCTCTTCTCCCCCCATGACACACACCTTGGCTGCATCTCTTCTCCTCTCATGACACACACCTTGGCTGCATCTCTTCTCCTCCCATGACACACACCTTGGCTGCATCTCCTCTCCCCCCATGACACACACCTTGGCTGCATCTCTTCTCCTCTCATGACACACACCTTGGCTGCATCTCTTCTCCTCTCATGACACACACCTTGGCTGCATCTCTTCTCCTCCCATGACACACACCTTGGCTGCATCTCCTCTCCCATGACACACACCTTGGCTGCATCTCCTCTCCTCTCATGACACACACCTTGGCTGCATCTTCTCTCCCATGACACACACCTTGGCTGCATCTCCTCTCCTCTCATGACACACACCTTGGCTGCATCTCTTCCCTCCCATGACACACACCTTGGCTGCATCTCTTCCCTCCCATGACACACACCTTGGCTGCATCTCTTCCCTCCCATGACACACACCTTGGCTGCATCTCTTCTCCTCCCATGACACACACCTTGGCTGCATCTCTTCTCCTCCCATGACACACACCTTGGCTGCATCTCTTCCCTCCCATGACACACACCTTGGCTGCATCTCTTCCCTCCCATGACACACACCTTGGCTGCATCTCCTCTCCTCTCATGACACACACCTTGGCTGCATCTCTTCCCTCCCATGACACACACCTTGGCTGCATCTCCTCTCCTCTCATGACACACACCTTGGCTGCATCTCTTCCCTCCCATGACACACACCTTGGCTGCATCTCTTCCCTCCCATGACACACACCTTGGCTGCATCTCTTCCCTCCCATGACACACACCTTGGCTGCATCTCTTCCCTCCCATGACACACACCTTGGCTGCATCTCCTCTCCCATGACACACACCTTGGCTGCATCTCTTATCATGACACACACCTTGGCTGCATCTCCTCTCCTCTCATGACACACACCTTGGCTGCATCTCTTCCCTCCCATGACACACACCTTGGCTGCATCTCTTCTCATGACACACACCTTGGCTGCATCTCCTCTCCTCTCATGACACACACCTTGGCTGCATCTCCTCTCCTCTCATGACACACACCTTGGCTGCATCTCCTCTCCCATGACACACATCTTGGCTGCATCTCTTCCCTCCCATGACACACACCTTGGCTGCATCTCCTCTCATGACACACACCTTGGCTGCATCCCCTCTCCCATGACACACCTTGGCTGCATCTCTTCCCTCCCATAACACACACCTTGGCTGCATCTCCTCTCATGACACACACATTGGCTGCATCTCTTCTCCTCCCATGACACACACCTTGGCTGTATCTCTTCCCTCCCATGACACACACCTTGGCTGCATCTCTTCCCTCCCATGACACACACCTTGGCTGCATCTCTTCCCTCCCATGACACACACCTTGGCTGCATCTCTTCTCCTCCCATGACACACACCTTGGCTGCATCTCTTCCATCCCATGACACACACCTTGGCTGCATCTCTTCTCCCATGACACACACCTTGGCTGCATCTCCTCTCCCATGACACACACCTTGGCTGCATCTCTTCTCCTCCCATGACACACACCTTGGCTGCATCTCTTCCCTTCCATGACACACACCTTGGCTGCATCTCTTCTCCCATGACACACACCTTGGCTGCATCTCTTCTCCCATGACACACACCTTGGCTGCATCTCTTCCCTCTCATGACACACACCTTGGCTGCATCTCCTCTCCCATGACACACACCTTGGCTGCATCTCTTCTCCTCCCATGACACACACCTTGGCTGCATCTCTTCCCTCCCATGACACACACCTTGGCTGCATCTCTTCCCTCCCATGACACACACCTTGGCTGCATCTCCTCTCCCATGACACACACCTTGGCTGCATCTCTTCTCCTCTCATGACACACACCTTGGCTGCATCTCCTCTCCCATGACACACACCTTGGCTGCATCTCTTCTCCTCCCATGACACACACCTTGGCTGCATCTCTTCCCTCCCATGACACACACCTTGGCTGCATCTCTTCTCCTCCCATGACACACACCTTGGCTGCATCTCCTCTCCCATGACACACACCTTGGCTGCATCTCTTCCATCCCATGACACACACCTTGGCTGCATCTCCTCTCCCATGACACACACCTTGGCTGCATCTCTTCTCCTCCCATGACACACACCTTGGCTGCATCTCCTCTCCCCCCATGAGACACACCTTGGCTGCATCCCCTCTCCCCCCATGACACACACCTTGGCTGCATCTCTGACACACACCTTGGCTGCATCTTTTCCCTCCCATGACACACACCTTGGCTGCATCTCCTCTCCCATGACACACACCTTGGCTGCATCTCTTCCATCCCATGACACACACCTTGGCTGCATCTCCTCTCCCATGACACACACCTTGGCTGCATCTCTTCTCCTCCCATGACACACACCTTGGCTGCATCTCCTCTCCCCCCATGAGACACACCTTGGCTGCATCCCCTCTCCCCCCATGACACACACCTTGGCTGCATCTCTGACACACACATTGGCTACATCTCTTCCCTCCCATGACACACACCTTGGCTGCATCTCTTCTCCTCCCATGACACACACCTTGGCTGCATCTCTTCCCTTCCATGACACACACCTTGGCTGCATCTCTTCTCCCATGACACACACCTTGGCTGCATCTCTTCCCTCTCATGACACACACCTTGGCTGCATCTCCTCTCCCATGACACACACCTTGGCTGCATCTCTTCTCCTCCCATGACACACACCTTGGCTGCATCTCTTCCCTCCCATGACACACACCTTGGCTGCATCTCTTCTCCTCCCATGACACACACCGTGGCTGCATCTCTTCTCCTCCCATGACACACACCTTGGCTGCATCTCCTCTCCCCCCATGACACACACCTTGGCTGCATCCCCTCTCCCATGACACACACCTTGGCTGCATCTCTTCTCCTCCCATGACACACACCTTGGCTGTATCTCTTCCCTCCCATGACACACACCTTGGCTGCATCTCTTCCCTCCCATGACACACACCTTGGCTGCATCTCTTCCCTCCCATGACACACACCTTGGCTGCATCTCTTCCCTCCCATGACACACACCTTGGCTGCATCTCTTCTCCTCCCATGACACACACCTTGGCTGCATCTCTTCCATCCCATGACACACATCTTGGCTGCATCTCTTCTCCCATGACACACACCTTGGCTGCATCTCCTCTCCCATGACACACACCTTGGCTGCATCTCTTCTCCTCCCATGACACACACCTTGGCTGCATCTCTTCCCTTCCATGACACACACCTTGGCTGCATCTCTTCTCCCATGACACACACCTTGGCTGCATCTCTTCTCCCATGACACACACCTTGGCTGCATCTCTTCCCTCTCATGACACACACCTTGGCTGCATCTCCTCTCCCATGACACACACCTTGGCTGCATCTCTTCTCCTCCCATGACACACACCTTGGCTGCATCTCTTCCCTCCCATGACACACACCTTGGCTGCATCTCTTCCCTCCCATGACACACACCTTGGCTGCATCTCCTCTCCCATGACACACACCTTGGCTGCATCTCTTCTCCTCTCATGACACACACCTTGGCTGCATCTCCTCTCCCATGACACACACCTTGGCTGCATCTCTTCTCCTCCCATGACACACACCTTGGCTGCATCTCTTCCCTCCCATGACACACACCTTGGCTGCATCTCTTCTCCTCCCATGACACACACCTTGGCTGCATCTCCTCTCCCATGACACACACCTTGGCTGCATCTCTTCCATCCCATGACACACACCTTGGCTGCATCTCCTCTCCCATGACACACACCTTGGCTGCATCTCTTCTCCTCCCATGACACACACCTTGGCTGCATCTCCTCTCCCCCCATGAGACACACCTTGGCTGCATCCCCTCTCCCCCCATGACACACACCTTGGCTGCATCTCTGACACACACCTTGGCTGCATCTTTTCCCTCCCATGACACACACCTTGGCTGCATCTCCTCTCCCATGACACACACCTTGGCTGCATCTCTTCCATCCCATGACACACACCTTGGCTGCATCTCCTCTCCCATGACACACACCTTGGCTGCATCTCTTCTCCTCCCATGACACACACCTTGGCTGCATCTCCTCTCCCCCCATGAGACACACCTTGGCTGCATCCCCTCTCCCCCCATGACACACACCTTGGCTGCATCTCTGACACACACCTTGGCTACATCTCTTCCCTCCCATGACACACACCTTGGCTGCATCTCTTCTCCTCCCATGACACACACCTTGGCTGCATCTCTTCCCTTCCATGACACACACCTTGGCTGCATCTCTTCTCCCATGACACACACCTTGGCTGCATCTCTTCCCTCTCATGACACACACCTTGGCTGCATCTCTTCTCCTCCCATGACACACACCTTGGCTGCATCTCTTCCCTCCCATGACACACACCTTGGCTGCATCTCTTCTCCTCCCATGACACACACCTTGGCTGCATCTCTTCCCTCCCATGACACACACCTTGGCTGCATCTCTTCCCTCCCATGACACACACCTTGGCTGCATCTCTTCCCTTCCATGACACACACCTTGGCTGCATCTCCTCTCCCATGACACACACCTTGGCTGCATCTCTTCTCCTCCCATGACACACACCTTGGCTGCATCTCTTCCCTCCCATGACACACACCTTGGCTGCATCTCTTCTCCTCCCATGACACACACCGTGGCTGCATCTCTTCTCCTCCCATGACACACACCTTGGCTGCATCTCCTCTCCCCCCATGACACACACCTTGGCTGCATCCCCTCTCTCATGACACACACCTTGGCTGCATCTCTTCTCCTCCCATGACACACACCGTGGCTGCATCTCTTCTCCCATGACACACACCTTGGCTGCATCTCTTCCCTCCCATGACACACACCTTGGCTGCATCTCTTCTCCTCCCATGACACACACCTTGGCTGCATCTCTTCCCTCCAATGACACACACCTTGGCTGCATCTCTTCTCCTCCCATGACACACACCTTGGCTGCATCTCCTCTCATGACACACACCTTGGCTGCATCTCCTCTCATGACACACACCTTGGCTGCATCTCCTCTCCCATGACACACACCTTGGCTGCATCTCCTCTCCCATGACACACACCTTGGCTGCATCTCTTCTCCTCCCATGACACACACCTTGGCTGCATCTCTTCCCTTCCATGACACACACCTTGGCTGCATCTCTTCTCCCATGACACACACCTTGGCTGCATCTCTTCCCTCTCATGACACACACCTTGGCTGCATCTCCTCTCCCATGACACACACCTTGGCTGCATCTCTTCTCCTCCCATGACACACACCTTGGCTGCATCTCTTCCCTCCCATGACACACACCTTGGCTGCATCTCCTCTCCCATGACACACACCTTGGCTGCATCTCTTCTCCTCTCATGACACACACCTTGGCTGCATCTCCTCTCTCATGACACACACCTTGGCTGCATCTCTTCTCCCATGACACACACCTTGGCTGCATCTCTTCTCCTCCCATGACACACACCTTGGCTGCATCTCTTCCCTCCCATGACACACACCTTGGCTGCATCTCTTCTCCTCCCATGACACACACCTTGGCTGCATCTCCTCTCTCATGACACACACCTTGGCTGCATCTTTTCCCTCCCATGACACACACCTTGGCTGCATCTCCTCTCCCATGACACACACCTTGGCTGCATCTCCTCTCCCATGACACACACCTTGGCTGCATCTCTTCCCTCCCATGACACACACCTTGGCTGCATCCCCTCTCCCACACACACCTTGGCTGCATCTCTTCCCTCCCATGACACACACCTTGGCTGCATCTCCTCTCCCATGACACACACCTTGGCTGCATCTCCTCTCCCATGACACACCTTGGCTGCATCTCTTCTCCTCTCATGACACACACCTTGGCTGCATCTCTTCTCCCATGACACACACCTTGGCTGCATCTCTTCCCTCCCATGACACACACCTTGGCTGCATTTCTTCCCTCCCATGACACACACCTTGGCTGCATCTCTTCTCCTCCCATGACACACACCTTGGCTGCATCTCTTCCCTCCCATGACACACACCTTGGCTGCATCCCCTCTCCCATGACACACACCTTGGCTGCATCTCCTCTCCCATGACACACACCTTGGCTGCATCCCCTCTCCCATGACACACACCTTGGCTGCATCTCTTCCCTCCCATGACACACACCTTGGCTGCATCCCCTCTCCCATGACACACACCTTGGCTGCATCTCTTCCCTCCCATAACACACACCTTGGCTGCATCTCCTCTCCTGTTTTTCCTTCTTGATTTCCCTCACCTTTCCCTTACTGTTTTCCATCTTTGTTTGAGTCTTCCACTGAGTAATTTGTACTGTGTCTGCTCATATTTTGATAGGTCTTGTAGTGAAGAGGATTGTGGCTCCGGCTAGGCCAGCAGCTACAGCTGCTACCATAACTACCAGGTCTGCCCAGTGCCTCAGATATTACAATCCATTCATTCTTCTTCTTCAGGAGAACTTCAGAGTTATTATTACATGACAAGAGTACTCCTTCACCGACCCTTCATCTTTCTCCATTTCCTCCTGCCAATTAATGAGCACCTACTATCTGGGGTGACCTTGAACTAATGCTTGAAGTTTTTTCTGAAAAAGTTTCGGCTTAAATTTGCTCACTCGACATTTGGGGGTGGGGGGTGGGGGGAAAGTGCTCAGCCTTCATCAAACTAAAATACTCGCCAGAAGACATCCATCACTTGTAGATCTCGGGCGGGTAACTGCCGGCAACAGTTGGACAAGTGAATTGCATTATAATTAATTTTAGATTTTAAAAAATCAAATCAACTGGTGACTGCTTCCATGGTCAGTCAAAGAGCTAAGATCACAAAAATCCCTTTGCCCGTCACTTTCTACGCTCTCCGAGAGGGAACAGTACTTGGGAGAGGTTACCAAGGATATCTCTCCCTACAGGACAGTGTGTGGCTCTTGCTTGTTTCAGGGGCCAAAACAACTTCAAAAGTGGGATGACCTTTGAACTTCATCCTCAAAGGTCACCCTGCCATAATATATGAAGAAAAGTAAGAAAGACTGAGGATGTAAGTGATGCGCTCTTCTGACCCCCAGACCACCAAATTTCGTGATGCTTGAACCCAATCTTAATCAGAAGGAGAAGGAGGAGAATGTTAATCTCACTCATGGTGGAATGCTCTAGCTGATCTCTCACTCATGGTGGAATTTAGAGTCATAATCTTTAGAGATTTGGTGAGGAACACGAGACATCAGAGAATACCGTGACTTCGGACCTGCAAATGCATGGCAATTGTAGAAGGAATTGTCGTCAGCATGGAAGTGTAGGAGTCTGCTGAGTCGGGCTAGATCTTTCACCACTGATAACATCTTGTCCCGATGAATTGAGTTTATGCATTGCAAAGCTTGAGGAGATATGGCCTGTGGCTGTAATGCAGGAAAATGCAAGCAGCGTGGGCGGTGGAGACAGCTCTATGGAGTATCCCCAAACATAGTGGAAGAGAAGGCTAGGAGACCATTATTAGAGTGCATCCAATGGCTGTGGGTGTCACAGCATCATCCTTCTTGTTCAGTGCGACAAGGCCAAGTGGAGGGGGCACAGAAACTGAGTTTTTACAAACTGCTGACTCTTAAAAAACAATCCTTGAGGCAGGCATGCAACAAATTTTCAGCTTGAAGTATGTCCTGCAGGTCAGGGCTTTATTTATAGCTTGAAGTATGTCCTGCAGGTCAGGGCATTATTTATAGCTTGAAGTATGTCCTGCAGGTCAGGGCATTATTTATAGCTTGAAGTATGTCCTGCAGGTCATGGCATTATTTATAGCTTGAAGTATGTCCTGCAGGTCAGGGCTTTATTTATAGCTTGAATTATGTCCTGCAGATCAGGGCATTATTTATAGCTTGAAGTATGTCTATTATTACACTCACCTTACTCTCACCTTGTTATTATTATACTCTCACCTTGTTATTATTACACTCACCTAATTATTATTACACTCACCTTGTTATTATTACTCTCACCTTGTTATTATTACACTCTCACCTTGTTATTATTACACTCACCTTGTTATTATTACACTCTCACCTTGTTATTATTACACTCTCACCTTGTTATTATTACACTCTCACCTTGTTATTATTACACTCACCTTGTTATTATTACACTCACCTTGTTATTATTACACTCACCTTGTTATTATTACACTCACCTTGTTATTATTACACTCACCTTGTTATTATTACACTCACCTTGTTATTATTAAACTCACCTTGTTATTATTACACTCACCTTGTTATTATTACACTCACCTTGTTATTCACTCACCTTATTACACTCTCACCTAATTATTATTACACTCTCACCTTGTTATTATTATACTCTTTATTCCACAGTCTGTCAGAGCCACTCACAGGCCACGAGCTGAAGGTCTACTCCAACCAGCCTGGAGTTCAGCTCTACACCGGCAACTTCCTTGATGGTTCCTGCAGGGAGAAGGATGGCTGCCCTCCCATTGTGCAACATGCAGGGCTGTGCCTCGAGACACAGGCTTGGCCCAACGCTGCGAACATGCCCGGAGCCGAGTCTCAGGTCGTCCTGCGACCGGGAGACACATACTGCAGCTCCACATTGTGGCAGCTTAAGTGATGCCAGCAACTGACTGAGTGCATGTGATAAATGTGCACCGCTTAGAGAAAATATGTTTGTATAAATAGCAACAAAATAAAATAAAAAACAAAACAATGATATTTTACATGATTGATCTTTGACCTCAGTGATGTCATCCTGTTTTAGTTGTACGAGAACGTTCTGCATTGCTACTTGCGCTGTGGCCAGGCAGAGGCCGAGGCCCCACCTCTTCTATCTCCGGAAAAGCCAGCAGCAGATGGGGGCACTGAGGCACTTATAGAAAGCATCTGGGGAGAGGGAGGAGCTCTGGGCAACATGTGCCCTAGGGGAACAAAATTGGCGCCAACAATGTGTGAAGTCTGCTGAGTCAGCATGGTGGCAGAGGGAGGCAAGTGTTGCGGGAGAACTGGATGGTGGTGGGCGTATTCTAGCGTATGCCTTTTGGCAGGAGGGGGGATCAAGTTTCCATCTGGACCCCCAGGGGGTCTGAGGGGGGAAAGTGAACTCCTGTCTCCCGTCAAGCCATGGAACTGTCTAGACTGTGTCTGCTGGTGGTTGAACAGACCAATGCCCCCTCCTCCACTGGGACCGGCCGTGGGGAGAGCCGAGGACATTGCAGGGTTGGTGGGGTTCATCACCCCTACACCCATCACACCTCCCACACCCACAGCCGCAGAGAGAGAGGCACTGGGCAGTGCCTGAGGGATAAGACTTGAAGGGTAATTGGACAAACCTTGAGGCAAGCCACCGAGAGGTTGGATGTGAGCTTGCTGCAGCTGCTGTAGCGAGGCTCCAGCCATTGGGGCGCTGAGAGGGGTGTAGGCCAGGCTCTGCTGCTGCTGAAGCAGTGCCCCCTGAAGTGCTGACGGACCGACGAGTGACGCTTCTGTGGAGGGAAACAGGCCGGCCATGTTTGTTCTGGACAATGCCATGTTTTCTACACCAGTGGGTGTGGCTATGGCTGTCTGCAGGCTCCCAGCTGGCAGCAGTTGAGCTGTTGTCTGGAACTGCTGCATGGATGAGTGCTGAGTTAGCAGTTGCATAGGGGTGGGGGTTGAGGAAGATGGGGGGAGGTGTGAGGATGTAGTGTGTCCTATCCCCCCAGTAGAGGGCACTACAGACACACTGGGAGGGATGGAGGCAGTTGAAGGTGGGGTCTGCTGGGGGGTCAGAAGAGGAGTGTCCACATCATCGTCATCCTAATGTGCACACAAACATCCAAGTTATCCACTGCATCACCATGACTACCTTATCAGCATCAATGGTTATAAAGGTAGTGTGAATGTTGCATTAGGAGGGATGGTGGTGTGTGGAGATGGTGATGTGGTAGTGGTGATGTGATAATGTGGTGGTGGAGGTGTGATGTGGTAGTGGTGGTGGTGTGATAATGTGGTGATGTGGTGGTGGAGGTGTGATAATGCGGTGGTGGAGGTGTGATAATATGGTGTGATGTGGTAGTGGAGGTGTGATGTGGTGGAGGTGATAATGTGGAGGTGGTGTGATAATGTGCAGGTGATGTGGTAGTGGTGATGTGGTGGTGGAGGTGTGATAATGTGCTGGTGGGTGTGTGATAATGTGGTGGTGGAGGTGTGATAATGTGCTGGTGGAGGTGTGATAATGTGGTAGTGGGGTGTGATAATGTGGTGGTGGAGTGATAATGTGCTGGTGGGGGTGTGATGATGTGCTGGTGGAGGTGTGATAATGTGGTGGTGGAGTATGGTGATGGAGGTGTGATAATGTGTTGGTGGAGGTGTGATAATGTGCTGGTGGGGGTGTGATAATGCTGGTGGGGGTGTGATAATGTGGTGGAGGTGTGATAATGCTGGTGGGGGTGTGATAATGTGGTGGAGGTGTGATAATGCTGGTGGGGGTGTGATAATGTGGTGGAGGTGTGATAATTTGGAGGCGGAGGTGTGATAATGTGGTGGAGGTGTGATAATGCTGGTGGGGGTGTGATAATGTGGAGGTGTGATAATGTGGAGGTGGAGTGTGATAATGTGCTGGTGTGATAATGTGATATGTGGCTTGGTAATGACCTGCCACCCACACTGATGCAATGAAGGGCTCCATGGGACATGTATTTTCATTAGCTAGCTATAATTTGAGTGCCAGCCCCCACCAGCCCAAGACATCACTTTGGCTGCCTACAGTATATAAAACGATTACCTCCAACATACCAACAAGCAACATGGAATCAACAAGCAACATGGAATCAACAAGCAACATGGAATCAACTATCAACTCTAATCAGCAGCCGCACTCTGACATCACTTAGCTAACTTTCTGAGACAGTGCTGTGGTTAAAAAGAGAGCTTATGAACCCCTTACCCACACCCCCTAGAGCTCTCTCTAACATGAGATAGCTAGCAACACCATTGAAAATAAGCCATAATACATATGCTAAGCTTCTACACTCGCTCTCTGCATGTTTGCTAGGCGCGTCACAAAAGTCAATCTAAACATTGCCTCAGCATCGAAGATAGCCTTTGAGATAGAGTAACACGAACTCCAAACGGCCACAAAAGCATGGCGGACTAGATTGTTCCATAATCTGGTAGCCAAGACATGCTTTGCTTTAGGGCAGATGATAGTGAAGCTCTTCAAACTCGAGTCCAAGCTTCAGGCAGTCATTTTCCTCTTTCCAACTGAATGAGGCGGTCACTTGAAAATAACTCCGCCCCATGCATTATCGCATTATCGCCCCACGCATTATAATACACGCATTAAAATTGTATTTTAATGATGTGGTTAATCGGTGAATGTGTTGATGGTGTGGTGATGGTGTGGTGATGGTGTAATGTGGTGATGTGTGTTGATGATGTGATAATGTGGTGGTGCCAGTGATGACTGAGATAGTGTTGACTGTGGTGGTGGGAGTGCACATGTCCTCATCATCATAGCTACCAACACCATTACCATGGCAATGGCATACCTGACAGTTGGAGCTACTGTCTGCAGCTTCACCATATGTGTCCAATACTTGATGACAGATAGCTGGACAGGAGGAAGAAGAGAGGGGAGGGGGGAGAAGGGAGAGAGGGGAGGAGGGAGAGGGGAGGAGGGAGAGAGGGAGAGGGGGGAAATTAGGGGGAGATTCATGGCAGGCACGGGGAAAGTGACTCCACCCATTATCTACTTGTTGACCTGGTATCGCCTCTTGCACTGCTACCATGACCCCTCCCATCTAGCTTGCTTTCAACATAGAGGGGGCTGGGAGAATCAACAGAGGGGGGCTGGGAGAATCAACAGAGGGGGGCTGCATACATGTAAGGTGGCTGAGAGAATCAACAGAGGGGGCTGGGGCAGAGGGGGCTTGGAGAATCAACAGAGGGGGCTGGGGCAGAGGGGGCTGGGAGAATCAACAGAGGGGGGAGAATCAAAATAGAGGGGTTGAAGTCTGTTATCTGAACTTAAATACGTCAGTCACCGAATGTTACAAGACAACACACCCAATGCATATTTTTTTCATTTCGCGGGAAGAATGCTTGGCACATGCACAATCTCCTCGCCCGTCTGGACCATCTTCCAGCAGTTGCTCTCCCTTCTCCCTGCTCTGTGTCAAGCCGAGAGCATGGGAGGAGTTTAGCAGAGAGCCGGCTAGACCTACCTGATGTTGAAATAGGCTCAAGATCGGTGATACTGCGAGGATGGGAGGAGTTTAGCTCAAGAAGCGACCAAATACAATTGGAAAATGGATGATGTTATGAGGAGCACGAACGTGCTGAAGACCATCCACACCTGACGTGTCAGTTATCCCAACACTCCCTCCCCGAGGCCAACGTGATCACTCCCTCCCCGAGGCCAACGTGATCGGATAACTGACTTTGCTATTGAATTGTGTTGAGGGTGTCAGACACTCTCTCTCCACTTCAAGGAGCCTTCCTCGCCACCACTCACTTGCTCATCATCTCCCCTCCACTCTCCTCTCAATCATCCTTTCCTATCTCTCCCTTCAACCTTCACACACGTACTGTCGAGGTCATGTATGTCAAGAGTGTCCACAAACTGTCTCCACCAAGATCTGCCCTTAGAGCCGGTCACCGCCTGAAGGTCATATCTGGCCAGCTTACCAGCCAAGTAGAGGAAGGCCACAGCCACTGCCTGAGGCTCCCACTGCAGACAGAGGACTGTGCTCAGACTGCAGATACAGGCAGACATGGGAAGATTAGAAGTAATTGGGCCCTCTTAACCCCCAAGTACAAAGTGGGGTCAGAGTTCATAAAATAAGTTGTTGCTATGAGCAGGAAAGGATGTGATAAGTGAGAGCACACCTTTCTTTCACCTGTCACATCCTCTTTCGCACCAATCATACCCACTCTCACCTGTCACGTCATCATGCTCTCTCTACACAAGGCATACTCTCACTCACTTGTTACACACTCTCTCACAAGGCATACTCTCACTCACTTGTTACACACTCTCTCACAAGGCATACTCACTTGTTACACCCTCTCTCACAAGGCATACTCTCACTCACTTGTTACACACTCTCTCACAAGGCATACTCTCACTCACTTGTTACACCCTCTCTCACAAGGCATACTCACACTCACTTGTTACACCCTCTCTCACAAGGCATACTCTCACTCACTTGTTACACACTCTCACACAAGGCATACCCTCACTCACTTGTTACACACTCTCTCACAAGGCATACTCTCACTCACTTGTTACACACTCTCTCACAAGGCATACTCTCACTCACTTGTTACACACTCTCTCACAAGGCATACTCACTTGTTACACACTCTCTCACAAGGCATACTCTCACTCACTTGTTACACACTCTCTCACAAGGCATACTCACACTCACTTGTTACACCCTCTCTCACAAGGCATACTCTCACTCACTTGTTACACACTCTCACACAAGGCATACCCTCACTCACTTGTTACACACTCTCACACAAGGCATACTCTCACTCACTTGTTACACCCTCTCACACAAGGCATACCCTCACTCACTTGTTACACACTCTCACACAAGACATACTCTCACTCACTTGTTACACACTCTCACACAAGGCATACTCTCACTCACTTGTTACACACTCTCACACAAGGCATACTCTCACTCACTTGTTACACCCTCTCTCACAAGGCATACTCACACTCACTTGTTACACACTCTCACACAAGACATACTCTCACTCACTTGTTACACACTCTCACACAAGGCATACTCTCACTCACTTGTTACACCCTCTCACACAAGGCATACTCACTCACTTGTTACACACTCTCACACAAGGCATACTCACTCACTTGGTACACTCTCACACAAGGCATACCCTCACTCACTTGTTACACACTCTCTCACAAGGCATACTCTCACTCACTTGTTACACACTCTCTCACAAGGCATACTCTCACTCACTTGTTACACACTCTCACACAAGGCATACTCTCACTCACTTGTTACACACTATCACACAAGGCATACTCTCACTCACTTGTTACACACTCTCACACAAGGCATACCCTCACTCACTTGTTACACACTCTCACACAAGGCATACTCTCACTCACTTGTTACACACTCTCACACAAGGCATACTCACTCACTTGTTACACACTCTCACACAAGGCATACTCTCACTCACTTGTTACACACTCTCACACAAGGCATACTCTCACTCACTTGTTACACACTATCACACAAGGCATACTCTCACTCACTTGTTACACACTCTCACACAAGGCATACTCTCACTCACTTGTTACACACTCTCACACAAGGCATACTCTCACTCACTTGTTACACACTATCACACAAGGCATACTCTCACTCACTTGTTACACACTCTCACACAAGGCATACTCTCACTCACTTGTTACACACTCTCACACAAGGCATACTCTCACTCACTTGTTACACACTCTCACACAAGGCATACTCACACTCACTTGTTACATCCTCTCTCACAAGGCATACTCACACTCACTTGTTACACACTATCACACAAGGCATACTCACACTCACTTGTTACACACTCTCACACAAGGCATACTCTCACTCACTTGTTACACACTCTCACACAAGGCATACTCACACTCACTTGTTACACACTCTCACACAAGGCATACTCTCACTCACTTGTTACACACTCTCACACAAGGCATACTCTCACTCACTTGTTACACACTCTCACACAAGGCATACTCTCACTCACTTGTTACACACTCTCACACAAGGCATACTCTCACTCACTTGTTACACACTCTCACACAAGGCATACTCACACTCACTTGTTACACACTCACACAAGGCATACTCTCACTCACTTGTTACACACTCTCACACAAGACATACTCTCACTCACTTGTTACACACTCTCACACAAGGCATACTCTCACTCACTTGTTACACACTCTCACACAAGGCATACTCTCACTCACTTGTTACATACTCTCTCACAAGGCATACTCTCACTCACTTGTTACACACTCTCACACAAGGCATACTCTCACTCACTTGTTACACCCTCTCACACAAGGCATACTCTCACTCACTTGGTACACCCTCTCACACAAGGCACACTCACTTGTTACACACTCTCACACAAGGCATACTCTCACTCACTTGTTACACCCTCTCACACAAGACATACTCTCACTCACTTGTTACACCCTCTCACACAAGGCATACTCTCACTCACTTGTTACACACTCTCACACAAGGCATACTCTCACTCACTTGTTACACCCTCTCACACAAGGCATACTCACACTCACTTGTTACACCCTCTCACACAAGACATACTCTCACTCACTTGTTACACACTCTCTCACAAGGCATACTCACACTCACTTGTTACACACTCTCTCACAAGGCATACCCTCACTCACTTGTTACACCCTCTCACAAGGCATACTCACTCACTCTCACCTGTCATTCACAAATGTCCATGCTGTCTGGACCAGCTTCTCCATCCTCTGCTTGTCCCCTGTGGAGGGAGGGGCAGATTAAACATGTTCCATTACAATACCCAAAATAATGCCCACTTTCATACTACCCTTACTGCAAACCCTTAACTTTGGAGACCCTTGATGGTGATAACCACACCCACCACTACATTGTGCTTTCAAAAGCAAGTGTGACACCCAGTGCGGGCAAGAGCGGCACCCAGTGCGGGCAAGCACCCAGTGCAGGAAATTATAGTTGGACATGAGACGCTTTCCAAACATCTCTCGTGAAATTTTCTGAACAAAAATCAATTTTCTCTGTCAAAATGTCCGAACACTAACAAATGCTCTAGATATGTGTACCACACAGCCATGGCTCTAGACATGTGCACCACACAGCCATGGCTCTAGACATGTGCACCACACAGCCATGGCTCTAGACTACATGCACCACACAGCCATGGATCTAGACATGTGCACCACACAGCCATGGCTCTAGACATGTGCACCACATAGCCATGGCTCTAGACATGTGCACCACACAGCCATGGCTCTAGACATGTGCACCACACAGCCATGGCTCTAGACTACATGCACCACACAGCCATGGATCTAGACATGTGCACCACACAGCCATGGCTCTAGACATGTGCACCACATAGCCATGGCTCTAGACTACCACACAGCCATGGCTCTAGACTACGTCCACACAGCCATGGCTCTAGACTACGTGCACCACACAGCCATGGCTCTAGACTACGTGGCCATGGCTCTAGACATGTGCACCACACAGCCATGGCTCTAGACTACGTGCACCACACAGCCATGGCTCTAGACTACGTGGCCATGGCTCTAGACATGTGCACCACACAGCCATGGCTCTAGACATGTGCACCACACAGCCATGGCTCTAGACTACGTGCACCACACAGCCATGGCTCTAGACTACGTGGCCATGGCTCTAGACATGTGCACCACATAGCCATGGCTCTAGACTACCACACAGCCATGGCTCTAGACATGTGCACCACATAGCCATGGCTCTAGACTACCACACAGCCATGGCTCTAGACTATGTCCACACAGCCATGGCTCTAGACTACGTGCACCACACAGCCATGGCTCTAGACTACGTGGCCATGGCTCTAGACTACGTGCACCACACAGCCATGGCTCTAGACATGTGCACCACACAGCCATGGCTCTAGACTACCACACAGCCATGGCTCTAGACATGTGCACCACACAGCCATGGCTCTAGACTACCACACAGCCATGGCTCTAGACATGTGCACCACACAGCCATGGCTCTAGACTACCACACAGCCATGGCTCTAGACATGTGCACCACACAGCCATGGCTCTAGACATGTGCACCATACAGCCATGGCTCTAGACATGTGCACCACACAGCCATGGCTCTAGACATGTGTACCACATAGCCATGGCTCTAGACATGTGCACCACACAGCCATGGCTCTAGACTACCACACAGCCATGGCTCTAGACATGTGCACCACACAGCCATGGCTCTAGACATGTGCACCACACAGCCATGGCTCTAGACATGTGCACCACACAGCCATGGCTCTAGACATGTGCACCACACAGCCATGGCTCTAGACATGTGCACCACACAGCCATGGCTCTAGACATGTGCACCACACAGCCATGGCTCTAGACATGTGTACCACACAGCCATGGCTCTAGACTACATGCACCACACAGCCATGGCTCTAGACATGTGCACCACACAGCCATGGCTCTAGACTACGTGGCCATGGCTCTAGACATGTGCACCACACAGCCATGGCTCTAGACATGTGCACCATACAGCCATGGCTCTAGACATGTGCACCACACAGCCATGGCTCTAGACATGTGTACCACATAGCCATGGCTCTAGACTACATGCACCACATAGCCATGGCTCTAGACATGTGCACCACACAGCCATGGCTCTAGACTACCACACAGCCATGGCTCTAGACTACCACACAGCCATGGCTCTAGACTACGTCCACACAGCCATGGCTCTAGACTACGTGCACCACACAGCCATGGCTCTAGACTACGTGGCCATGGCTCTAGACATGTGCACCACACAGCCATGGCTCTAGACTACGTGCACCACACAGCCATGGCTCTAGACTACGTGGCCATGGCTCTAGACATGTGCACCACACAGCCATGGCTCTAGACTGTATGTGCACCACACAGCCATGGCTCTAGACTATGTGCACCACACAGCCATGGCTCTAGACTACGTGGCCATGGCTCTAGACATGTGCACCACACAGCCATGGCTCTAGACATGTGCACCACACAGCCATGGCTCTAGACTACGTGTACCACACAGCCATGGCTCTAGACATGTGCACCACACAGCCATGGCTCTAGACTATGTGCACCACACAGCCATGGCTCTAGACATGTGCACCACACAGCCATGGCTCTAGACTACGTGTACCACACAGCCATGGCTCTAGACATGTGCACCACACAGCCATGGCTCTAGACTACATGCACCACATAGCCATGGCTCTAGACATGTGCACCACACAGCCATGGCTCTAGACTACCACACAGCCATGGCTCTAGACTACCACACAGCCATGGCTCTAGACTACGTCCACACAGCCATGGCTCTAGACTACGTGCACCACACAGCCATGGCTCTAGACTACGTGGCCATGGCTCTAGACATGTGCACCACACAGCCATGGCTCTAGACTATGTGCACCACACAGCCATGGCTCTAGACTATGTGCACCACACAGCCATGGCTCTAGACATGTGCACCACACAGCCATGGCTCTAGACTACGTGTACCACACAGCCATGGCTCTAGACATGTGCACCACACAGCCATGGCTCTAGACTACATGCACCACATAGCCATGGCTCTAGACATGTGCACCACCCAGCCATGGCTCTAGACTATGTGCACCACACAGCCATGGCTCTAGACTCATGTTTCAAGTGGTTTTAGGTTTTGTGCAGCTTATTTCCTGCTCATCGAGTTTTGTGTATAAGGAGGTCAATATTTCTGCTCTGCAATTTTTTAAGACCTTCAAGTCGAGTCTTTCACAGATGGTTTTGCCAGCATGAAGAGCAGCTTCTCATCATCAGCAGCCAAGTGAAGGAAGGTGAGGCATGAACTGTACAAGAAATGGGTGGCCATGACGACCGCAAGTGTCAGACATGGCCAGACATGGCTGGACCGCGAGGCAGGAGTTGAGTTGAGGAAGGTGTGGAGGCAGGTGTGGAAGTGGTGAGGAAGACAAAGTGTCAAGTGTGCACAAAGTTTCGAGACAGGATCACAGGAAGGCATAATGACAAATGGATGCCTGTAGTACCAAAGTTGCCGACCATGTCAAGTCCGACCAGCAGGGGCATGCGATGAGCCTCCTCAAGAGAGAGCAACACAAAGCACAAGGTGTGAGTGAGCATTGCCTTGTGGGCTCCAATGGTGCAGGCACTTTATTCCCTTCCGTCAACATCATCTATTTCATGGCTACTAAGCCGCTAGCTTCATGAGGAAACCTTGGCAACTCCAGCCTCCATCAAAGTGTGTTTGTTCACTACATTGCTGAATGGAGAAGGCAGGATCTGCTTTCCGTCATCTCTGCAGTGGAGTTTCCCTCCCTACTGATGGATGGCTGTACTGACCCGAGTAATGTTGACAACATTCTTCTGCTAGTTCTCTGGTGTGGGCCAGAAGGGAACTGGAGGGGACTTCTTGGGTGTGGTGTTGGGCGCACAGGCTTGAACTAGCCATCAAAGATGCACTTCAAGGCACTGTCTTGATTTGCTTGAGAAAATGCTCCTCCGGCTCTGCTACGTACCTCTGTGGAGAGAAATCTCCTAAGAAGTGCAGGGAACTGGAGGCTTTGTCAATGACCTGAAAGAGACATGTCACCTGACTGATGAGGGACAGGGGTGTGTCACCTGACTGATGAGGGACAGGGACATGTCACCTGACTGACGAGGGGCAAGGGGGTGTCACCTGACTGATGAGGGACAGGGGCAAGTCACCTGACTGATGAGGGGCAGGGGCGTGTCACCTGACTGATGAGGGGCAGGGGCATGTCACCTGACTAATGAGGGACAGGGGCATGTCACCTGACTGATGAGGGGCAGGGGCATGTCACCTGACTGATGAGGGACAGGGGCATGTCACCTGACTGATGAGGGGCAGGGGCGTGTCACCTGACTGATGAGCATGTCACCTGACTGATGAGGGACAGGGGCATGTCACCTGACTGATGAGGGACAGGGGCATGTCACCTGACTGATGAGGGGCAGGGGTGTGTCACCTGACTGATATGGGGCAGGGGCGTGTCACCTGACTGATGAGGGGCAGGGGCATGTCACCTGACTGATGAGGAGCAGGGGCATGTCACCTGACTGATGAGGGACAGGGGTGTGTCACCTGACTGATGAGGGACAGGGGAGTGACCTGACTGATGAGGGACAGGGACGTGTCACCTGACTGATGAGGGACAGGGGCGTGTCACCTGCCTGATGAGGGGCAGGGGGTAAGGCCAATAAGAGCCTGCGTAACTCGATGGAACTGAGAGCCATAAAATGGGTTCTATCCAAATATGGTGCCACCACAGCTCATCTCAAGATTCTTCAGTGATGATTGTGCAAAATCCGAAGGATACCTGGGAAATGGTCAGATGCCACGATCTTCTTGGCTGTGCATAGTTCACTGACCTTCTTACAACATGTGCCATCTTCTCCAAGTGTGTGCAAGCCTATGAGTTGGATATTCTTGGGGCTCTCAGTCACCACTGGGAACAGTAAAGGAGACCAGCAAGTTCAATGCAAAACCTCCAGACCAGTAGCCAACCTATGCTGCTACACTGAAGATGATCACTGACTGACAAGATGGAGAACAGGTCTATCAAGGGTCAGGTGCTGAAGAAGTTCACACATGCGAAGAACCACTTCGAGGGGGACATGTGTGCCTGCTCACATGTACAAGGCTGGCGTGGTCAGATCTGCAGCCCTTTCGTGACATCGGCAGAAGATTCTGGATGAGGACAGGGAGGGTTTGAGGCAATGATCTCATATGATGGAGTATCCTTCTGTTTGGCGGAGGCTTCTCCATGTGCCAAATTCTTCCGAGTGGTCACATGTTTTGAGTCTCGCAGGCTTTTTCTCTCTTCCAATGTCCATTGAGCGAACCTTTTCCCAGCTGAACCTCATCTTGAGAGCAGCAAGAGAACCTCACCAGGTAGAATGACAAACTTCTGCAAGATTCCCCCCTAATGCTGCTATCGATCTTTTGGTGGAGTGCTACGTTTAGAGAGCCGAGTCCCCATCAACAGAAGCAGAAGCCTATTGAAGCCTCAGATGCCCCAACCTCCGACACTGACAGTAATGAGGGGGAGGAGGAAGAGGAGGAGCTGTCACTTGATGACTGGCGTGACTGGATACAGAACAACTGGCTCATCTGTAACTTGCGTTGTTCGTCCACTCAATACTTCGTCCACTCAATACTTGATGATCGAGTTACACGTAAGGTGTACTTCATTGATGGCCGATCAAAGTCTGAGATGGCCAGGCACAGATTAAGGTTGTAACTCCCCGCACTGCACACAGACTACATATTGGATGTGAAAGCCACACCCACCATACCACAGACGGTGTATAGTTGCGATGTTTGCTGGGTAGTGATAATAATGCAACAAGAATGTTAAACTTTAACCTCAACTCCATCAATAGGTGGCTTCAGCTTGGGTACACATCTAGACATGCAACATTGTGGATGAGACATGCAACATTGTGGATGGGACATGCAACATTGTGGATGAGACATGCAACATTGTGGATGAGACATGCAACATTGTGGATGGGACATGCAACATTGTGGATGAGGTGGCAATGTTGTGGATGAGAGGTGGCAACATTGTGGATAAGGTGTGGATGAGAGGCGGCAACATTGTGGATGAGAGGCGGCAACATTGTGGATGAGGTGGCAACATTGTGGATGAGAGATGGCAACATTGTGGATGAAAGGTGGTAACATTGTGTATGAGGTGGCAATGTTGTGGATAAGGTGGCAATGTTGTATGAGACATGCAACATTGTGGATGAGAGGTGGCAACATTGTGGATGAGAGATGGCAACATTGTGGATAAAAGGTGGTAACATTGTGGATGAGGTGGCAATGTTGTATGAGAGGTGGCAATGTTGTATGAGAGGTGGCAACGTTGTGGATAAGGTAGCAATGTTGTATGAGACATGCAACATTGTGGATGAGAGGTGGCAACATTGGATGAGAGGTGGCAACATTGTGGATGAGGTGGCAATGTTGTGGATGAGAGGTGGCAACATTGTAGATGAGAGGTGGCAACATTGTGGATGAGAGGTTGCTCATTGTGGGGATGATGAGGGGCAACATTGTGGATGAGAGGTGGCAACATTGTGGATGGGTCATGCAGCATTGCAACATTGGATGAGGTGACAACATTGTGGATGAGAGGGGGCAACATTGTGATGAGAGTGCAACATTGTGGATGAGAGGTGCAACATTGGATTAGAGGTGCAACATTGTGATGAGAGGTGCAACATTTGTGGATGAGAGGGGCAACATTGGATGAGAGGTGCAACATTGTGGATGAGTGGCAACATTGTGGATGAGGTGGCAATGTTGTGGATGAGGTGGCAACATTGTAGACATGAGTGGGAGAGGTGGCAACATTGTGGATGAGGTGTGGCAATGTTGTGGATGAGAGGGGCAACATGTGGATGAGAGGTGGCAACATTGTGATGGGACATGCAACATTGTGGATGAGAGGTGGCAACATTGAATGAGTTGGCAACATTGTGGATGAGGTGGCAACATTGTGGATGAGAGGGCGCAACATTGGATGAGAGTGCAACATTATGGATGAGAGGTACAACATTGTGGATGAGAGGTGCAACATGTGGATGAGATGCAACATTGTGATGAGAGGTGCAACATTTGTGGATGAGAGGTGCAACATTGTGGATGAGAGGTGCAACATTGTGGATGAGTGGCAACATTGTGGATGAGGTGGCAACATTGTGGATGAGGTGGCATTGTGGATGAGAGGTGGCAACATTGTGGATGAGGTGTGGCAATGTTGTGGATGAGAGGGGGCAACATTGTGGATGAGAGGTGTGATGGGACATGCAACATTGTGGATGAGAGGTGGCAACATTGGATGAGATGGCAACATTGTGGATGAGACATGCAACATTGTGCAACACTGTGGATAAGAGGGGGCAACATTGTGGATGAGAGGTGCAACATTATGGATGAGAGGTGCAACATTGTGGATGAGAGGTGTAACATTGGATGAGAGGTGCAACATTGTGAATGAGAGGTGCAACATTGTGGACTGTCGATGAGGTATAACATTGTGGATGAAGTGGCAATGTTGTGGATGAGTGGATGAGGTGGAAACATTGTGGATAAGTTGGCAATGTTGTGGATGAGACATGCAACATTGTGGATGAGAGGTGGCAACATTGTGGATGACAGGTGGCAACATTGTGGATGAGGTGGCAATGTTGTTGATGAGGTGGTAACATTGTAGATGAGATGGATGAGGTGGCATTGTGGATGAGAGGTGGCAACATTGTGGATGAGGTGTGGCAATGTTGTGGATGAGAGGGGGCAACATTGTGGATGTGAGGTGGCAACATTGTGATGGGACATGCAACATTGGATGAGGTGGCAACATTGTGGATGAGAGGGGCAACATTGTGGATGAGAGGTGCAACATTATGGATGAGAGGTGCAACATTGTGGATGAGGTAACATTGTGGATGAGAGGTGCAACATTGTGAATGAGAGGTGCAACATTGGATGAGAGGTAACTGTCGATGAGGGGTGCAACATTGTGGATGAGAGGTGCAACATTGGATGAGAGGTGCAACATTGGATGAGAGGTGCAACATTGTGAATGAGAGGTGCAACATTGTGGATGAGAGGTGCAACATTGTGGATGAGAGGTGCAACATTGTGGATGAGAGGTGCAACATTGTGGATGAGAGGTGCAACATTGTGGATGACATTGTAATGAGAGGTGCAACATTGTGGATGAGAGGTGCAACATTGTGGATGAGAGGTGCAACATTGGATGAGAGGTGCAACATTGTGGATGACATTGTGGATGAGAGGTTGGCTCGGCCACAGCTAGCTGCACCAGCTGAAAGAAAACTCGTCACTAGCCACATTGCTACTGGGTAACATTGTGTAACATAGTGTTATGATGAGGTTTAGGCACTGAACGGATATCATGAAGTACCCTAGCCCTAGCCCTAGAGCCATATGGCTGTTTAACCCTCTCACCCTTCAGGAGCCATATGGCTGCTTAACCCTCTCACCCTTGCAGGAGCCATATGGCTGCTTAACCCTCTCACCCTCACAGGAGCCATATGGCTGCTTAACCCTCTCACCCACACAGGAGCCATATGGCTGTTTAACCCTCTCACCCTTCAGGAGCCATATGGCTGTAACCCTCTCACCCTTGCAGGAGCCATATGGCTGCTTAACCCTCTCACCCTTCAGGAGCCATATGGCTGTTTAACCCTCTCACCCTTGCAGGAGCCATATGGCTGCTTAACCCTCTCACCCTCACAGGAGCCATATGGCTGCTTAACCCTCTCACCCACACAGGAGCCATATGGCTGTTTAACCCTCTCACCCTTCAGGAGCCATATGGCTGTAACCCTCTCACCCTTGCAGGAGCCATATGGCTGCTTAACCCTCTCACCCACACAGGAGCCATATGGCTGTTTAACCCTCTCACCCTTCAGGAGCCATATGGCTGTAACCCTCTCACCCTTGCAGGAGCCATATGGCTGCTTAACCTTCTCACCCTCGCATTGTAACAATTATTTAAAAAATATGCACTTTCAACTGCACTTTCAACTCTGGGCCATAATTTATATATATATATATATATATAAATAGCTTTATGTATCTATAAATAGCTGAGTCCATACTCTATTTCCTTACCAAATCTCACGGCAATAGCGGGTGGGAACTTGGGGCAACAATATATGAATCACACTCTCAAGATAGTGAAGGGAGTTAATTATGGCAGAGATAATTTCAGCGGTCACAACTTAAGTGAAGGATTGCTCTGAATGTGAAGCAAGTGAAGATGAAGGCATTTATATTTACTTGGAGGCAAGAGCTTTTGACCCACAGCAAAGGAATATTTGGTAGTTGCGGCTATTTGACCACCACAAGCTAGCGCTCTAGCTGACAGCGATGGCCCCCTATCTGATGGGGAAGATTTCTCAGGTTTTAGAAGGGACGTGAAGGGACGTAGCTCTGTTAAGAGTGTGGAGTTTGTTTGTAATCAATAGAAACATGTTCTTGCATGAACATATTTGTAGTTTGTGGTAAGTGTGATTGAAAAAAAAATGACTGACTGCACCTAACGTTGGCATGCTTATAATTATACCAACATTCCTTCCTTGAGCTACAACAGACCACATACATACATGGCTGCAATGGAGTTAAACATGTTTATAATTGTATTCATATATTGCAATCAGTTTGTGGTCAGTAAAATAATATACCTGGCAACCATGTAATTGTTGCCAACAGATGACCTAATTGGGAGCCTGTGAGTGAGCAATAATTTTATCTTAATTTTAACTATAAATTTTTAACTATAAATTGAATAATACTCTACAAACCAACCGGCGAGAGGGTTAAGATAGCACATGTGGATCCAGCAGCGTGCATGCTGCAGGGGGAGCTATCACCTCAGACATGCTGGATCCAGCAGCGTGCACCTCAGGTCCACACATGCTGGATCCAACACCATGCATGCTGCAGGGGGAGCTCTCACCTCAGGTACACACATGCTGGATCCAGCACCATGCATGCTGCAGGGGGAGCTCTCACCTCAGGTCCACACATGCTGGATCCAGCACCATGCATGGAGAGCTCTCACCTCAGGTCCACACATGCTGGATCCAGCACCATGCATGCTGCAGGGGGAGCTCTCACCTCAGGTCCACACATGCTGGATCCAGCACCATGCATGCTGCAGGGGGAGCTCTCACCTCAGGTCCACACATGCTGGATCCAGCAGCATGCATGCTGCAGGGGGAGCTCTCACCTCAGGTCCACACATGTGGATCCAGCACCATGCATGCTGCAGGGAGAGCGCTCACCTCAGGTCCATGCATGTGCATGCATGTGCATGCATGCTAAATGGAGCCTTTCACAGATGAAGAGTGCCAAAATTATTTTGTAGAAACAAACTTCGGAGGGTAAAGTCAGTCGTAACCTCCCCCCCCCCCTTCCAGCCCCCTGCCCCTCCCACACACACCTTTGAGCAGTTTGGCATACTTCAGGAGGTATACGTAGGGGTGCTGCACCTGCAGGTCAAACTTGATGGTTTGTAGTAAGATCCTCTCGTGTGTGAGAAGCTCTTCTTTCGGGTTACTCCCGAAGTTAGCCATCTGATGTTCCGTCAAGATGGACTGTGTCACTTTCAACACATCCTTGCATTTCTTGGGCGTCTCCTCCACCTTGCCGGCCAGCAAGAGACACGCTGCCGCTACAACCCACCTACGCAGGGAGGGAGGGAAAGAGGGGGAAGGTCATGTGGTGACGCTGGAACTAATAATGCAAGCAAAGAACCATATGATGACATGCCAGACCCCACCTTCCGGGACCACACCCTTCCCGGGGCACAACCTTCATAGGACACATCCACCCCAGGCACAACCATCCTAGGACTCACCCATTCATATCCTACGTAACACACCCCCAGGGCACAACCTTCCTAGTTCCAGTGCTACTTGCCAGGCATTGAGTGTGTATTATACTACTTGCCAGGCATTGAGTGTGTATTATACTACTTGCCAGGCATTGAGTGTGTATTATACTAGCACTACTTGCCAGGCATTGAGTGTGTATTATACTACTTGCTAGGCATTGAGTGTGTATTATACTACTTGCCAGGCATTGAGTGTGTATTATACTACTTGCCAGGCATTGAGTGTGTATTATACTAGCACTACTTGCCAGGCATTGAGTGTGTATTATACTACTTGCTAGGCATTGAGTGTGTATTATACTAGCACTACTTGCCAGGCATTGAGTGTGTATTATACTACTTGCCAGGCATTGAGTGTGTATTATAACTACTTGCCAGGCATTGAGTGTGTATTATACTACTTGCCAGGCATTGAGTGTGTATTATACTACTTGCCAGGCATTGAGTGTGTATTATACTACTTGCCAGGCATTGAGTGTGTATTATACTACACTACTTGCTAGGCATTGAGTGTGTATTATACTACTTGCCAGGCATTGAGTGTGTATTATACTACACTACTTGCCAGGCATTGAGTGTGTATTATACTAGCACTACTTGCCAGGCATTGAGTGTGTATTATACTACTTGCCAGGCATTGAGTGTGTATTATACTACTTGCCAGGCATTGAGTGTGTATTATACTAGCACTACTTGCCAGGCATTGAGTGTGTATTATACTACTTGCTAGGCATTGAGTGTGTATTATACTACTTGCTAGGCATTGAGTGTGTATTATACTACTTGCCAGGCATTGAGTGTGTATTATACTACACTACTTGCTAGGCATTGAGTGTGTATTATACTAGCACTACTTGCCAGGCATTGAGTGTGTATTATACTAGCACTACTTGCTAGGCATTGAGTGTGTATTATACTACTTGCTAGGCATTGAGTGTGTATTATACTACTTGCCAGGCATTGAGTGTGTATTATACTACTTGCCAGGCATTGAGTGTGTATTATACTACACTACTTGCTAGGCATTGAGTGTGTATTATACTACTTGCCAGGCATTGAGTGTGTATTATACTACTTGCCAGGCATTGAGTGTGTATTATACTAATACTACTTGCCAGGCATTGAGTGTGTATTATACTACTTGCCAGGCATTGAGTGTGTATTATACTAGCACTACTTGCCAGGCATTGAGTGTGTATTATACTACTTGCTAGGCATTGAGTGTGTATTATACTAGCACTACTTGCCAGGCATTGAGTGTGTATTATACTACTTGCCAGGCATTGAGTGTGTATTATAACTACTTGCCAGGCATTGAGTGTGTATTATACTACTTGCCAGGCATTGAGTGTGTATTATACTACTTGCCAGGCATTGAGTGTGTATTATACTACTTGCCAGGCATTGAGTGTGTATTATACTACACTACTTGCTAGGCATTGAGTGTGTATTATACTACTTGCCAGGCATTGAGTGTGTATTATACTACTTGCCAGGCATTGAGTGTGTATTATACTACACTACTTGCTAGGCATTGAGTGTGTATTATACTAGCACTACTTGCCAGGCATTGAGTGTGTATTATACTACTTGCTAGGCATTGAGTGTGTATTATACTAGCACTACTTGCCAGGCATTGAGTGTGTATTATACTACTTGCCAGGCATTGAGTGTGTATTATACTACTTGCCAGGCATTGAGTGTGTATTATACTACTTGCCAGGCATTGAGTGTGTATTATACTAGTCCTACTTGCCAGGCATTGAGTGTGTATTATACTACTTGCTAGGCATTGAGTGTGTATTATACTACTTGCCAGGCATTGAGTGTGTATTATACTAGTCCTACTTGCCAGGCATTGAGTGTGTATTATACTACTTGCTAGGCATTGAGTGTGTATTATACTACTTGCCAGGCATTGAGTGTGTATTATACTACTTGCTAGGCATTGAGTGTATTATACTACTTGCCAGGCATTGAGTGTGTATTATACTAGCACTACTTGCCAGGCATTGAGTGTGTATTATACTACTTGCCAGGCATTGAGTGTGTATTATACTACTTGCTAGGCATTGAGTGTGTATTATACTAGCACTACTTGCCAGGCATTGAGTGTGTATTATACTACTTGCCAGGCATTGAGTGTGTATTATACTACTTGCCAGGCATTGAGTGTGTATTATACTACTTGCCAGGCATTGAGTGTGTATTATACTACTTGCCAGGCATTGAGTGTGTATTATACTACTTGCCAGGCATTGAGTGTGTATTATACTACTTGCCAGGCATTGAGTGTGTATTATACTACTTGCCAGGCATTGAGTGTGTATTATACTAGCACTACTTGCCAGGCATTGAGTGTGTATTATACTAGTACTACTTGCTGGGCGAGCGTGTTGATGAACTGAGTATGCATCATCCTCTCCTGTCAGCCATGCAGCCTCTGCCAGTGCAGCAAATATAAAAATTATTGTTTGTTGGTATAGGAGCCTGTGGGGGTGGGGATAATTTTGGAGGGGGGGGGGGGGGGTTCTTCGTTTGTTGTTTGTCCTTGTATTTCAGGCTGGCTTGTTCTGATATCTGGTAAGGGGTCACATCAGCTAAAAACCACGCACACACTTTCCCGGCCAGTAAGCATTCTCTCCACTATGACGACCATTCCTGATTTATGTGAGCCCGCATTGTTTAAGGCGGGTGACCGGTTCATATTTTCTACGGGTGAACGGTGCACAGGTACTTAGATAGAAACATGCATACATACATATGTAGCTATGCCATGCACAGCACTACCAAGTCATCATCATCTCCCCACTGAGAGATCGCTTCTCTCGCCAAATATTTGGTCCATTCAATATCCATCAGACGAGTGACCAGGCACGTGCTACAACTGCTCCTAGCTCGGGCACGTGCTGCAACTGCTCCTAGCTCGGGCACGTGCTACAACTGCTCCTAGCTCGAGCACGTGCTACAACTGCTCCTAGCTCGAGCACGTGCTGCAACTGCTCCTAGCTCAGGCACGTGCTGCAACTGCTCCTAGCTCAGGCACGTGCTACAACTGCTCCTAGCTCAGGCACGTGCTGCAACTGGTCCTAGCTCAGGCACGTGCTGCAACTACTCCTAGCTCAGGCACGTGCTACAACTGCTCCTAGCTCAGGCACGTGCTGCAACTACTCCTAGCTCAGGCACGTGCTGCAACTGCTCCTAGCTCAGGCACGTGCTGCAACTACTCCTAGCTCAGGCACGTGCTACAACTACTCCTAGCTCAGGCACGTGCTGCAACTACTCCTAGCTCAGGCACGTGCTGCAACTGCTCCTAGCTCAGGCACGTGCTGCAACTACTCCTAGCTCAGGCACGTGCTGCAACTACTACTAGCTCAGGCACGTGCTGCAACTGCTCCTAGCTCGGGCACGTGCTACAACTGCTCCTAGCTCGAGCACGTGCTACAACTGCTCCTAGCTCGAGCACGTGCTGCAACTGCTCCTAGCTCAGGCACGTGCTGCAACTGCTCCTAGCTCAGGCACGTGCTACAACTGCTCCTAGCTCAGGCACGTGCTGCAACTGGTCCTAGCTCAGGCACGTGCTGCAACTACTCCTAGCTCAGGCACGTGCTACAACTGCTCCTAGCTCAGGCACGTGCTGCAACTGCTCCTAGCTCAGGCACGTGCTGCAACTGGTCCTAGCTCAGGCACGTGCTGCAACTACTCCTAGCTCAGGCACGTGCTGCAACTACTACTAGCTCAGGCACGTGCTGCAACTGCTCCTAGCTCGGGCACGTGCTACAACTGGTCCTAGCTCAGGCACGTGCTGCAACTACTCCTAGCTCAGGCACGTGCTGCAACTACTCCTAGCTCAGGCACATGCTGCAACTGCTCCTAGCTCAGGCACGTGCTGCAACTACTCCTAGCTCAGGCACGTGCTGCAACTTCTCCTAGCTGCCTTGATCGCTAGAGGCTGCACAGAAGCAAATAAGATGTTGCTCAGAGGAAGTGTCCTGGGAGAGGGAATAGATGCAGGACAGAGAGATGCCCTCCTAGAGTAGATATTGGCACTCCATCTCTATAATTCCACAGAACAAAGAAACCCTCTTCGTCGTCCTCTTACCAAAATATCAAACCAATGGAGGTGTCCCATCTAAGGTTGAAGGAGCGTAGTCCTGTTCCTGACACTAGGCCCTCCCGACCTCCAGGTGGTGGCCATTGCTTGACCGAGGTCCTCTACCACTTCATGTGACGATGCTATTATTTTATCATCACACCAATTGCAATGTCATGTTAGCTTTGAAGCTAACTGCAGTGCTGCTGTTAAACACAGCTGGCAATCTGAGAGCAGTCCCCTCTCTTAGTTCAACTTTTTTGGGGGGTACCAGCAGCCTGGGAGCAGCCCCCCCCTTGGTTCCACTCTTATTGAGGGTACCAGGCAACCTGTGAGAGGCCCCCAAAGTAGGTAAAAAGGATAATTGTAATGAATGACGCCATGCCATCATGCCACGGGTGCAAACAAGCACAACAACTACAACAACAAAAACAACCCCAAAAACAAGTGTGCAAAATGACTTCTCCTCCCAGCCCTGGCCTTATGGAGGGGGGGCAGAGTGGGGAAGTCCCACTAGCAGCCAAATTGCTATTCTGGGGGTAGAAGAGTTTGTCCTTGCTTGATGCGGGTGCAGTCTCTAACCCTGCACTAATCTACAGCTCAGAGCCACAAGAATACCAATGAGCATAGCATGACCAACAGCTGACACCTGACAATTTGCAGGTGCTACTGTAGGCCCACTATTATGAACTGGTGCGAAAATTGAGCGCTTCTTTCCAGCATAGCAAATTAGTAGGTTGGACTAGCAAGACCACGGGGAAATTGCTGGTAAATGCCCCACCAATCATAAACTTTGTTTGCACATTTCGTTACATATAATTGCATCAAACAACTCAAAAGATACTTATCTTTACCCAACAACATCCATATACTGACCTGTTGAACTGTTTGAAGCTCTGAATCATGAAGAACCTATGGAAGAAGACCACCCCTGTGGCAGGTGTCTCATACCTCAGACCCAATGTGTTGCTAGCAGTAACAATAAATCTCGCTCCATCCCTGCGGTATCGGGTCTCCACAGACAGAGGTACTCCATCATCTCGTGATGGTGTCCTCTGCTCGATATCCTCTTGCGAGTAGTACCAGCAATAGGACATACTCTGGACTCAGTTCTGCGGTTCATGAGATAGGAGTTTCAACAATTAATAAGGAACCTGTTGTTGCATACATGCGTTAGAGGAGGGCTGTGGGCCTTTCGGAAGCCATGCACTAGCGTTTCAAAGAGCAAAACTCTTCAAGCAGGGACCGACAAGGGAATCCTCTAATTAATGAGCATCTGGAAAATTCCCGCGAAATTTCTGGATCGCGTAACTGCTAATGGCGGTCCAGTTAGATGAAGAGGACGCTGTGTGCCTAAAGGATGTCTTAGAGGAAGACCAGGAACTGGAAGAAACCGCCAATGCAGTCTTAGGAGACTCTGAAGACTCAAATTGCTCCTACTCTAAGGTTGTGGCATAGCTGTTCCAAGACACACTTATTATCATAATTACTCACAGGGCTACGTGGGTCGCCAGGCATTGTATTCATGTGCCACATGCAGAAGAGGAAGAGAGATAGCTGGTGTGTGTCTAGCATGCTCCCTGCACTGCCATGAAGGCCATGACCTCTATGAACTGTACACAAAGAGAAACTTCCGCTGCGACTGTGGCAACCAAAGGTTTCCTGGACTTACTTGCACTCTGAATCCCGTGAGCAATATCATAAAGCATTGTAAAGTCCCACCCTCCTTCCCTAAACATCATCCATCCCGTCTTAGTGAGTTGTCGATGCTGCCTACCTGAGACAAGCCAAAACTAACAGCAGCAGTCGCCCGCCTGCAGGCAGCGATGGCCTGTAAGGCCCCCCACAGTGCCTTTTCTCTCCCTCCCTCTCTCAAAGCTTAAGTTTTGATGGTTTTGTGGACTTGATCCTCGACATGAAAATTGTACCCCCTGATTATTAATCAAGTCATGTATGTAAGGGGGTGCAAATAACCTCTAAGATTATTCCGTGAAAACAAACGGTTAGAGCAATCCTCGATACTTAACACATGAACAAACATGTGCAAATCCACCATTGTGCCTTCTTCAGTGTGGACACGAGTTTTCCAAATACTAACCAGTTCCAGCTTATTTGTTTGCAGTGTTCGTGTGGATAGGCCTCAAGATCTTTAATTAAGCTCCTTGAAAATGCGCTGTACATAATATGGCTAATAAATGACTAGATGACTAATATTATATATGACAGACTAATATGGTAAGGGAGTAATGACTGGTATAAATGTATACAATGGCAGATGATGAATGATCGAGTATAACGATTATAAAGACAGAGTATAATAGTTTCGTGAAATCAAATCCATATAATTTTTCCTGGTGGACCCTCCACCAAAGTTTCTGCAGCACGCACACACTACTTTGTTGCAATGCAGTTGTGACTCTCTCTCACCTCTCACCGTTCCATATTAGGACAAAGAGCCTCTGAACACGGCCAATGAGTATGGACAAAACTTCCATGGACTCTACTGTAGCTGCAATAGACCTTACCCCGACACTGAAGATGAGGTAATGTTGTTGCTTGGCTGTAGGTGTAGATATGTGATTTGCTAGTCTGGTTGCTAGGATACATACTTAGCAGGAAGTGGGTCAACTCTTCCTAATTGAAATTGAAATCCAGTCAATTAGCAGAGGACCCCTCAGTATTATATTCTGTGAACTTTAGCTGACCCCATACTTTGTCTTGGTACTGCTCTACATACTACCACAGCCACTAATAATCAACTTTAGCTGACCCCATACTTTGTCTTGGTATTACTCTATATACTACCACAGACACTAATAATCAACTTTAGCTGACCCCATACTTTGTCTTGGTACTGCTCTACATACTACCACAGCCACTAATAATCAACTTTAGCTGACCCCATACTTTGTCTTGGTATTACTCTACATACTACCACAGCCACTGATAATCAACTTTAGCTGACCCCATACTTTGTCTTGGTACTGCTCTACATACTACCACAGCCACTAATAATCAACTTTAGCTGACCCCATACTTTGTCTTGGTACTGCTCTACATACTACCACAGCCACTAATAATCAACTTTAGCTGACCCCATACTTTGTCTTGGTATTACTCTACATACTACCACAGCCACTGATAATCAACTTTAGCTGACCCCATACTTTGTCTTGGTACTGCTCTACATACTACCACAGCCACTAATAATCAACTTTAGCTGACCCCATACTTTGTCTTGGTACTGCTCTACATACTACCACAGACACTAATAATCAACTTTAGCTGACCCCATACTTTGTCTTGGTACTGCTCTACATACTACCACAGACACTAATAATCAACACTGTCTCCAGAGGGACACCAATATTGAGAGGGTCAGTGTAATGGATGAGAGCGGTAAAGAAGATGAGCAGACGAGTGTTGTTGGTTTTGTTCATTGGTGGGTCCAGCTAGTGGGGTGGGTCCAGCGAGGGGGGCGGGTCCAGCTAGTGGGTGTGTCCAGCTAGTGGGATGTGTCCAGCTAGTGGCACGGGCGATGAAGTAGAGCAGACAGGATTGAGAGGAGGTGCTACGACACATACTTCCTTTCGAATAGTGGGTTGAGGTATTGTCTTGGTAGTGCCTGGGGAATTATCTTATCATTATGACATTGATACTTCACAGGGCAGACTGGATTAGGGCTGAAGCTAGGGTTAGGACCAGAGCGTAGATAGGACCAGGGCAATGGCTAGGGTTAGGACCATATGACCAGAGCAGTAACTAGGGTTAGGACCAGAGCGATAGCTAGGGTTAGGACCAGAGCAGTGGCGGCTAAGGTTGGGACCAGAGCAGTAACTAGGGTTAGGATCAGAACGATAGCTAGGGTTAGGACCAGAGTGATAGCTAGGGTTAGGATCAGGTCAGAGCAGCTAGGGTTTGGTCCAGGGCAGTAGCTATAGGGCCAAGGCAATGGACAGGGTTAGTGCCAGGGTAGTAGCTAGGGTTAGGACCAGAGCAGTAACTAAGGTTAGGACCAGAGCGATAGTAGGACCAGAGCAGTAACTAAGGTTAGGACCAGAGCGATAGCTAGGGTTAGGACCAGAGCAGTTAGGGCCAGTGCAGTAGCTAGGGTTTGGACCAGGGCAGTAGCTAGGGTTGTTGCCAGGGCAATGGCCATTAGAGCCAAGGCAATGGCTAACGCATGCTCATGATGTCGTCATGATGAGTAATGTTAGGATTTTTGTTACATGCCTGTGCTAAAGAGAAGAGGCTGCATGACGACCTAAACAGCCCCTCGTAGGTACCGAGGGTGTGGCTAGTGGGCCATCTCACTGACAGCAGACCTCTACACTAACACACACATGGAGGGCATGGTTGTCTTAGTGGGCCATCTCACTGACAGCAGACCTCTACACTAACACACACATGGAGGGCATGGTTGTCTAGTAGGCCATCTCACTGACAGCAGACCTCCTACACTAACACACACATGGAGGGCATGGTTGCCTAGTGGGCCATCTCACTGACAGCAGACCTCTGCACTAACATACACATGGAGGGCATGGTTGTCTTAGTGGGCCATCTCACTGACGGCAGACCTCCTACACTAACACACACATGGAGGGCATGGTTGTCTAGTGGGCCATCTCACTGACAGCAGACCTCCTACCGGCAGCTCTCCCAGAATAGCAGCGAGGTTGGCATTAGACTCACACTTATACAGCACACATCTTTATAACAATTATACCCCACCACACCCATTCTGCAACCAATCATAGCTAAATATTAAGAAGAAGAAAGTCCAAAGGGAATGAGTGTTTGAGACGGAGTGCGAGTTCTTAGAGCACTGCACAGTGTGTTATGTAACTAGGGGAGGAGCTTTATGTAGGTACTCTGGGAAGAATTGTCCACACGCCCGGCCCCATTGTGGGCCACCTCCTTTGCACTTGCAGCGAGTTTATCATTATTATTATTATAATAACTCTATATGCATGCAGGTTGTGGATGAGATGATCTAGTTGTTATAATAAGAGACACCTTATATATGCATGCAGGTTGGGGATGAGATGATCTAGTTGTTATAATAAGAGACACCTTATATATGCATGCAGGTTGAGGATGAGATGATCTAGTTGTTATAATAAGAGACACCTTATATATGCATGCAGGTTGGGGATGAGATGATCTAGTTGTTATAATAAGACACACCTTATATATGCATGCAGGTTGGGGATGAGATGATCTAGTTGTTATAATAAGAGACACCTTATATATGCATGCAGGTTGGGGATGAGATGATCTAGTTGTTATAATAAGACACACCTTATATATGCATGCAGGTTGGGGATGAGATGATCTAGTTGTTATAATAAGAGACACCTTATATATGCATGCAGGTTGAGGATGAGGTGATCTACTTGTTATAATAAGAGACACCTTATATATGCATGCAGGTTGGGATCTAGTTGTTATAATAAGACACCTTATATATGCATGCAGGTTGGGGATGAGATGATCTAGTTGTTATAATAAAAGACACCTTATATATGCATGCAGGTTGGGGATGAGATGATCTAGTGTGTTATAATAAGACACACCTTATATATGCATGTAGGTTGAGGATGAGATGATCCAGTTGTTATAATAAGAGACACCTTATATATGCATGCAGGTTGGGGATGAGATGATCTAGTTGTTATAATAAAAGACACCTTATATATGCATGCAGGTTGAGGATGAGATGATCTAGTTGTTATAATAAGACACACCTTATATATGCATGTAGGTTGAGGATGAGATGATCCAGTTGTTATAATAAGAGACACCTTATATATGCATGCAGGTTGAGGATGAGATGATCTAGTTGTTATAATAAGACACCTTATATATGCATGCAGGTTGGGGATGAGATGATCTAGTTGTTATAATAAAAGACACCTTATATATGCATGCAGGTTGAGGATGAGATGATCTAGTTGTTATAATAAGAGACACCTTATATATGCATGCAGGTTGAGGATGAGATGATCCAGTTGTTATAATAAGAGACACCTTATATATGCATGCAGGTTGGGGATGAGATGATCTAGTTGTTATAATAAGACACACCTTATATATGCATGCAGGTTGAGGATGAGATGATCCAGTTGTTATAATAAGAGACACCTTATATATGCATGCAGGTTGAGGATGAGATAATCTAGTTGTTATAATAAGAGACACCTTATATATGCATGCAGGTTGAGGATGAGATGATCTAGTTGTTATAATAAGACACACCTTATATATGCATGCAGGTTGAGGATGAGATGATCTAGTTGTTATAATAAGACACCTTATATATGCATGCAGGTTGGGGATGAGATGATCTAGTTGTTATAATAAGAGACACCTTATATATGCATGCAGGTTGGGGATGAGATGATCTAGTTGTTATAATAAGAGACACCTTATATATGCATGCAGGTTGGGGATGAGATGATCTAGTTGTTATAATAAGAGACACCTTATATATGCATGCAGGTTGAGGAAGAGATGATCTAGTTGTTATAATAAGACACACCTTATATATGCGTGCAGGTTGAGGATGAGGTGATCTAGTTGTTATAATAAGAGACACCTTATATATGCATGCAGGTTGGGGATGAGATGATCTAGTTGTTATAATAAGACACACCTTATATATGCATGCAGGTTGAGGATGAGATGATCTAGTTGTTATAATAAGACACCTTATATATGCATGCAGGTTGAGGATGAGATGATCTAGTTGTTATAATAGGAGACACCTTATATATGCATGCAGGTTGGGGATGAGGTGATCTAGTTGTTATAATAAGAGACACCTTATATATGCATGCAGGTTGAGGATGAGATGATCTAGTTGTTATAATAAGAGACACCTTATATATGCATGCAGGTTGAGGATGAGATGATCTAGTTGTTATAATAAGAGACACCTTATATATGCATGCAGGTTGAGGATGATCTAGTTGTTATAATAAGAGACACCTTATATATGCATGCAGGTTGGGGATGAGATGATCTAGTTGTTATAATAAGACACACCTTATATATGCATGCAGGTTGAGGATGAGATGATCTAGTTGTTATAATAAGAGACACCTTATATATGCATGCAGGTTGGGGATGATATAATAAGACACCTTATGTATGCATGCAGGTTGAGGATGAGATGATCTAGTTGTTATAATAAGAGACACCTTATATATGCGTGCAGGTTGGGGATGAGATGATCTAGTTGTTATAATAAGACACACCTTATATATGCATGCAGGTTGGAGATGAGATGATCTAGTTGTTATAATAAGAGACACCTTATATATGCATGCAGGTTGGGGATGAGATGATCTAGTTGTTATAATAAGACACACCTTATGTATGCATGCAGGTTGAGGATGAGATGATCTAGTTGTTATAATAAGAGACACCTTATATATGCGTGCAGGTTGGGGATGAGATGATCTAGTTGTTATAATAAGACACACCTTATATATGCATGCAGGTTGAGGATGAGATGATCTAGTTGTTATAATAAGACACACCTTATATATGCATGCAGGTTGGGGATGAGATGATCTACATAGTTGTTATAATAAGAGACACCTTATATATGCATGCAGGTTGAGGATGAGATGATCTAGTTGTTATAATAAGAGACACCTTATATATGCGTGCAGGTTGGGGATGAGATGATCTAGTTGTTATAATAAGACACACCTTATATATGCATGCAGGTTGGGGATGAGATGATCTACATAGTTGTTATAATAAGAGACACCTTATATATGCATGCAGGTTGAGGATGAGATGATCTACTTGTTATAATAAGAGACACCTTATATATGCATGCAGGTTGGGATCTAGTTGTTATAATAAGACACCTTATATATGCATGCAGGTTGGGGATGAGATGATCTAGTTGTTATAATAAGACACACCTTATATATGCATGCAGGTTGGGGATGAGATGATCTAGTTGTTATAATAAGACACACCTTATATATGCATGCAGGTTGAGGATGAGGTGATCTAGTTGTTATAATAAGAGACACCTTATATATGCATGCAGGTTGAGGATGAGATGATCTAGTTGTTATAATAAGAGACACCTTATATATGCATGCAGGTTGGGGATGAGGTGATCTAGTTGTTATAATAAGAGACACCTTATATATGCATGCAGGTTGAGGATGAGATGATCTAGTTGTTATAATAAGACACCTTATATATGCATGCAGGTTGGGGATGAGATGATCTAGTTGTTATAATAAGACACACCTTATATATGCATGCAGGTTGGGGATGAGGTGATCTAGTTGTTATAATAAGAGACACCTTATATATGCATGCAGGTTGGGGATGAGATGATCTAGTTGTTATAATAAGACACACCTTATATATGCTTGCAGGTTGGGGATGAGATGATCTAGTTGTTATAATAAGACACCTTATATATGCATGCAGGTTGAGGATGAGATTATCTAGTTGTTATAATAAGAGACACCTTATATATGCATGCAGGTTGAGGATGAGATGATCTAGTTGTTATAATAAGAGACACCTTATATATGCATGCAGGTTGAGGATGAGATGATCTAGTTGTTATAATAAGACACACCTTATATATGCATGCAGGTTGAGGATGAGATGATCTAGTTGTTATAATAAGACACACCTTATATATGCATGCAGGTTGAGGATGAGGTGATCTAGTTGTTATAATAAGAGACACCTTATATATGCATGCAGGTTGAGGATGAGATGATCTAGTTGTTATAATAAGACACACCTTATATATGCATGCAGGTTGAGGATGAGATGATCCAGTGCATTATGTGCGAGGATTGGTTCCACTCCAGAGTAAGTGTTACTACTTCATAGCCAATCCATAGTAAGTGATAGGTTCAGTTCCACTCCAGAGTGTTAAGGATCGGTTGCACCAAATAAAATGAATTTTCATTCCAGAACCATTATATTCAATCTATTGTTGTTATTGACTATAGCACTTGAGAACTGAAGTCCCTCCAGCATATGATGAGATGTCATGTGACTCATGCATGCAGTCACATGACTTCTTGCATGCATACAAGCTACACACTGTCCCAACCCAGCTGAAGAAGGAAGATGGGCCCACCGGTGAGCCATTGGATGTGGAGAATTCAGAGCAGAAGAACCCAGAGAACACTTCTTCATCTTGTTCCATGACTGGCCAGACTAAGAGTTCCAATTTTGATGACGGCACTAAGGCTGAGTCTGGCACAGGAACAGAACCAAGTGCTCGATGTGAACTGGCACGTCGCCACCAGGCATTCGCAGCTGCTTCAGCGGCGTCTGTTGGGCAGCAACAACCAGAAGGGGGCAGGGCTGGGTTCTTTCAGAGAGGCTGGCGACTGGAACTCTGCAAGTGCCCATCATGTATGGTAAGGGTTAAGTGTAGTAAGGGTCGTCATGTATCACTATAGATGGTAAGGGTTATTTGTGAGGGGTGAGGGATCACCATAATAGGTAGGGATTGTGCCAATTATCAACATTTAGGTAGGGATTATGTGCCAATTATCACCATATAGGTAGGGATTATTTGTGCCAAGGATCACCATATAGGCAGGGATTATATGTGCCAATTATCACCATTTAGGTAGGGATTATTTGTGCCAAGGATCACCATATAGGTAGGGATTATTTGTGCCAAGGATCACCATAATTATAGGCAGGGATTATATGTGCCAATTATCACCATTTAGGCAAGGATTATGTGCCAATTATCACCATTTAGGTAGGGATTATTTGTGCCAAGGAAGGTAGGGATTATTTGTGGTAAGGATCATCATGTACATTTATGGTCCATGGTAAGGATCATCATGGTTTATGGTGAGGTAGTTGGTGACTATCACTTTTTCCTGTCCAGGCTCTGTATAAGACTCATAACTGTCTGTTCCTCGTGGATGAGTCTGACTCACTGGCAGCCTACGAGCAACGAGCCTCCTCCCGCCTCCCCAGCCACGATGCTGCTGTGGCTGTACTTGGATCCATGGGACACATAGAACAGGTGGAAGCCATTGAGTGTGAGTCACATGACTAGTGCCTGCCACTACAGGGAACTGTTCAGAGGTCATGGATGTACCTTAGTCAAGAGTGTGGCTCACTGGTCATGGATCAGGGGTGTGGCTCACCTGGTAGTATGTGTGGCTCACCTGATAGTGCATGGAGCATCAGATCGGGGGTGTGGCTCACCTGATAGTGCATGGAGCATCAGATCGGGTGTGTGGCTTACCTGTCAGTCATGGAGCATCAGATCAGGGGTGTGGCTCACCTGACAGTCATGGAACATCAGATCAGTTGTCCCTATCCTTTGAAGTAGATTGACAATAGCTCTATGGGGACACACTGAACCAACATCACACTGGATTGAGGCAGGTTAAGTAGGTTGACAATAGCTCTATGGGGACACACCGGGTCGAGGTAGGTTCAAGTAGGTTGACAATAGCGGACACACACTGGACCAACAACACACCGGGTGGAGGCAGGTTAAGCTCTATGGGGTGGGTAAGATAATTGGCTCATTAATAAATATTTGTTAATCTTTCAGATTTCAATGATCTCAAGTCGGAACTATCCGAATTCCTCAAAGATTTTGCAGCAAAAAAGAGAGTAAGTTACGTCAGCAACTCTGTGTAGCTCACTTGGGCAGCTTCTTAAATCACAAACGCTATCTTCAGCCAAGTTTGACTTGCGAACGACTCGCATGGGAGCTCCCCCCAAACCCCAGGAATTTTTATCTTCAGGATTTGTATAATCTACTTCCCTTCTCACACATAACTTGCGTGCAATAGGTCTGTGTCATGATTTTACTTTCAGACGACTCCAAACTAGCACCATTCTCAATTCAGTGCTAATCTTGTCTCTCGGACAAACCATAAAATTGGTAAAGGGATATGAATACAGGTGCATGTACAACTAGTTAAGCCGAGCCGGAAGCAGCTGCTTGGTTAAGTTCCACGTGATCAGTTACCCATCCAAGGTCAGCTGCAGTTCAAGGACTTGCCAGTGTTGTGCTTGAACACTACTCAAACCAAAGTATAAATATGTTTGGTAAAAGGTCAGCTACATTGCATGGACTTGGTCAAGCTGCCCAGGAGCGAGAACTCTACCAGCCAAACAGCAGTCACTTGCTCTGTTTAGGATGCAGCACGCGAGCTGTTTTATGGCATCATCAACTCTTACCTCCTTGCTTATGTATTTCCACCCACGTAGACAGATTAGACGGGTGTACATTGGAACATGTGGGAGGTACTGGTATTGTTATGAAGGGACCTATTGCATATACACAAGTAGTGTGATGATCAAGAGAGATATAGCTAGTGTGTGGGTGGGTGTGATAGTGTGGGTGGGTGTGATTGAGTGATGTCCAAGTTTACAGCAGAAAACTGGTTAAACCTGAAGTAATCCAATCTCGGGGGGAGGGGCTTGTGGGAGAAGGCTAGAATCTGTGTCTTCCATATGAATGTTCTTCTCTGGACATTATAACATCCTCCTATCTACACAGGTCGTGTCCAAGAGAGACATTGATGGTTTCTTTGAGGATATGAAGGAACGCAAGCGGCAGAAGTTGGACTCCCAAGATGGCGTTCCTCCGGCTCGTTGTCACTTCTAGTTGCCATCTTATACGTCTCACAGAACTCCTCAACCCAACAGACCACACCTCCTAAGTACTGCAGAATATTGTGTACTATAATTCACAATTACTACAGCACATATTTGCAAGTTCCGATGCCTTTACTCATGAATTATTCATGAACACACATGTAGTTATCAGGGTTCTAGTATGATGAAGCTATTATGAAGCATTCGAGGTGTCGACAGAGTTCATGTGAGTTCAGCCAGCTCCTTCAGAAATGCCTGGCACTTACCCATCAAGATCTTGACCGCTTCTTCCATCAGCACATTAGGAGCCAACGCCCCCGTGCTCTCTATGGAAACTAGACCAACAACACAAGCAGTAACAATGGCCATAGCATGAACTAGAAGGACCCTGAACTATTATTTCCCCACAGACACCCTGGAGTGATCTAGCAACCTCCATAGACCTGGCATGGGCCCCCTGAACTAGATTTCCAATTAGGGGCCACAGACTTGCATCTAGAAACCTGCCATTAATTACCCTTTACCAGTTATTGAATAGATGTGTCTTACAGAGTTTGGTGCAAGTTATATTTGGTTGTGTAGTTTCAATCAGTGTGGAAGTTAGTGGAGTTAAATTTGGTGGGTGAGTCCAGAGTCATTATTCTTTATGGAAGGTGTGGTTATGTCTATATAGTGTTGGCATAGTGATGCAGCAGCACGTGCAAATTTGTGCTTACAGAGTATCTCGATGTGAACTCAACATCAAGGGTGTCATTTGGCACAACCTAGCACCACCTCTCATGCAGGTCAGGTCAACCTAGCACCACAGGTCAGGTCAACCTAGCACCATGGCTCATGCAGGTCAGGTCAACCAAGCACCACCTCCCATGCAGGTCAGGTCAACCTAGCACCACTGCTCATGCAGGTCAGGTCAACCTAGCACCACTGCTCATGCAGGTCAGGTCAACCTAGTACCACTGCTCAGGCAGGTCAGGTCAACCTAGCACCACTGTTCATGCAGGTCAGGTCAACCTAGCACCAATGCTCATGCAGGTCAGGTCAACCTAGCACCACCTCCCATGCAGGTCAGGTCAACCTAGCACCATGCTCATGCAGGTCAGGTCAACCTAGCACCTCTGCTCATGCAGGTCAGGTCAACCTAGCACCACCGCTCATGCAGGTCAGGTCAACCTAGCACCATGGCTCATGCAGGTCAGGTCAACCTAGCACCACCGCTCATGCAGGTCAGGTCAACCTAGCACCACTGCTCATGCAGGTCAGGTCAACCTAGCACCACTGCTCAGGTCAACCAAGCACCACTGCTCATGCAGGTCAGGTCAACCTAGCACCAATGATCATGCAGGTCAGGTCAACCTAGCACCACTGCTCATGCAGGTCAGGTCAACCTAGCACCACTGATCAGGTCAACCAAGCACCACTGCTCATGCAGGTCAGGTCAACCTAGCACCAATGATCATGCAGGTCAGGTCAACCTAGCACCAATGCTCATGCAGGTCAGGCCAACCTAGCACCACTGCTCATGTAGGTCAGGTCAACCTAGCACCACGGCTCATGCAGGGAACCGTACCCTGGTGGGCTCATGCAGGGAACCGTACCCTGGTGGGCTCATGCAGGGAACCGTACCCTGGTGGGCTCATGCAGGGAACCGTACCTTGGTGGGCTCATGCAGGGAACCGTAACCTGGTGGGGGTATTCTACCAGCCCCCAGCCCCCACACTCCTGACATTCCTGAAGCACTCACAGATGAAGTAGTCTCTGACTTTGGAGAGTCGCACACAATCGCTAAGGTCCTGCAGACACGGCACAAGATACACCACACCTATCACACTGTCCCACACCCAACATTCCCACACTCACCCCCACACTACCGCATTACACACACTCTCACACCCACACTGTCTGACACACCCACACATCTCTACCAAGCCCATTCTTGCCATAAACTTTCCACACAAGAGCACACACACAGCAGCCATGAGGACAAATACATGCATTATTCAAGTGCACTCACAAACATGCATTATTCATGTGCACTCACAAACATGCATTATTCAAGTGCACTCACAAACATGCATTATTCATGTGCACTCACAAACATGCATTATTCAAGTGCACTCACAAACATGCATTATTCATGAGCACTCACAAACATGCATTATTCATGAGCACTCACAAACATGCATTATTCATGTGCACTCACAAACATGCATTATTCAAGTGCACTCACAAACATGCATTATTCATGAGCACTCACAAACATGCATTATTCATGAGCACTCACAAACATGCATTATTCATGTGCACTCACAAACATGCATTATTCAAGTGCACTCACAAACATGCATTATTCATGAGCACTCACAAACATGCATTATTCATGAGCACTCACAAACATGCATTATTCATGTGCACTCACAAACATGCATTATTCAAGTGCACTCACAAACATGCATTATTCATGAGCACTCACAAACATGCATTATTCATGAGCACTCACAAACATGCATTATTCATGAGAACTCACAAACATGCATTATTCATGAGCACTCACAAACATGCATTATTCATGAGCACTCACAAATTATTCATGTGCACTCACAAACATGCATTATTCAAGTGCACTCACAAACATGCATTATTCATGAGCACTCACAAACATGCATTATTCATGAGCACTCACAAACATGCATTATTCATGTGCACTCACAAACATGCATTATTCATGAGCACTCACAAACATGCATTATTCATGTGCACTCACAAACATGCATTATTCATGAGCACTCACAAACATGCATTATTCATGTGCACTCACAAACATGCATTATTCATGTGCACTCACAAACATGCATTATTCATGTGCACTCACAAACATGCATTATTCATGAGCACTCACAAACATGCATTATTCATGTGAGATATGGTGTGAATAGTCGAGCTACAAGAAAGTTAATCCCAAATAGTGCACACCTACAGCACATGCACGCATGCATATCTTGTGTCTAATATAATGCACACCTACAGCACATGTACACATGCATATCTTGTGTCTAATATAATGCACACCTACAGCACATGTACACATGCATATCTTGTGTCTAATATAATGCACACCTACAGCACATGCACGCATGCATATCTTGTGTCTAATATAATGCACACCTACAGCACATGTACACATGCATATCTTGTGTCTAATATAATGCACACCTACAGCACATGTACACATGCATATCTTGTGTCTAATATAATGCACACCTACAGCACATGTACACATGCATACCTTGTGTCTAATATAATGCACACCTACAGCACATGCACGCATGCATATCTTGTGTCTAATATAATGCACACCTACAGCACATGCACGCATGCATATCTTGTGTCTAATATAATGCACACCTACAGCACATGCACACATGCATATCTTGTGTCTAATATAATGCACACCTACAGCACATGTACACATGCATATCTTGTGTCTAATATAATGCACACCTACAGCACATGTACGCATGCATATCTTGTGTCTAATATAATGCACACCTACAGCACATGTACACATGCATACCTTGTGTCTAATATAATGCACACCTACAGCACATGCATATCTTGTGTCTAATATAATGCACACCTACAGCACATGCACGCATGCATATCTTGTGTCTAATATAATGCACACCTACAGCACATGTACGCATGCATATCTTGTGTCTAATATAATGCACACCTACAGCACATGTACACATGCATATCTTGTGTCTAATATAATGCACACCTACAGCACATGTACACATGCATATCTTGTGTCTAATATAATGCACACCTACAGCACATGTACACATGCATACCTTGTGTCTAATATAATGCACACCTACAGCACATGCACGCATGCATATCTTGTGTCTAATATAATGCACACCTACAGCACATGCACGCATGCATATCTTGTGTCTAATATAATGCACACCTACAGCACATGCACACATGCATATCTTGTGTCTAATATAATGCACACCTACAGCACATGTACACATGCATATCTTGTGTCTAATATAATGCACACCTACAGCACATGTACGCATGCATATCTTGTGTCTAATATAATGCACACCTACAGCACATGTACACATGCATACCTTGTGTCTAATATAATGCACACCTACAGCACATGCATATCTTGTGTCTAATATAATGCACACCTACAGCACATGCACGCATGCATATCTTGTGTCTAATATAATGCACACCTACAGCACATGTACGCATGCATATCTTGTGTCTAATATAATGCACACCTACAGCACATGCATATCTTGTGTCTAATATAATGCACACCTACAGCACATGTACACATGCATACCTTGTGTCTAATATAATGCACACCTACAGCACATGTACGCATGCATATCTTGTGTCTAATATAATGCACACCTACAGCACATGTACGCATGCATATCTTGTGTCTAATATAATGCACACCTACAGCACATGTACGCATGCATATCTTGTGTCTAATATAATGCACACCTACAGCACATGCACACATGCATATCTTGTGTCTAATATAATGCACACCTACAGCACATGTACACATGCATATCTTGTGTCTAATATAATGCACACCTACAGCACATGCACACATGCATACCTTGTGTCTAAGAACTTCTCGACTACAAGTGTCTCTTCTGGGGTGGACCACCTTGGCCCTCAGCTCCCCATCCTCCCCCTTCAGCACCTTCACCACTCCTTTAGGAAAGCACTTAGCCAAGCGCACAGCCTGCTCCCCCAGAACGGGTCTTGTCAGTGTAATCTCTGGCATCAGACGATATGAAGCAGTAGCTAAGTGTAAAGGTTAAACCATAAAATAAATAGAAGTGGTTCTAGGGCTTTAAAAATACAGGTGGTCAAGGATTAGTCAGGGTTAATCAGGGTTAACAATAGTACAAGTGGTTAACCATAATACCAATGGTTAGGGGTTAACATAATACAAGTGTTAGGGGTTAACGATAATATGCAAGTAGTTAGGGGTTAACCACAATAAAAGTGGTTAGGGGTAGGTGGTTAGGGGTTAACCATAATAAAAGTGGTTAACCCTGGTTAGGGGTTAACCATAATAAAAGTGGTTAGGGCTTAACCATAATACAAGTAGTTAGGGGTAACTATAATACAAGTGGTTAGGAGTTAACGATAATACAAGTAGTTAGGGGTTAACCATAATACAAGTGACATGGGATTAAACTACAATCGGTGGTGGTGAGGGTATACACATGTGGCAGGAGAAGCAGCTATAATAATTATAGCTTGACTCGTAGAGGAACCAGCCCAAAGCTAAGGAACACTACATATATTTCTGCAGACAGAAAGGTGTATTTCTAATAGAGTAGGGCTGGAGGCAGCCACTCTAATCTCAGTCACTAAAGTAATAGAGTAAGGCTGGAGGCAGCCACTCTAATCTCAGTCACTAAGGTGTATTTCTAATAGAGTAGGGCTGGAGGCAGCCACTCCAATCTCAGTCACTAAAGTAATAGAGTAAGGCTGGAGGCAGCCACTCTAATCTCAGTCACTAAGGTGTATTTCTAATAGAGTAAGGCTGGAGGCAGCCACTCTAATCTCAGTCACTAAGGTGTATTTCTAATAGAGTAAGGCTGGAGGCAGCCACTCTAATCTCAGTCACTAAGGTGTATTTCTAATAGAGTAGGGCTGGAGGCAGCCACTCTAATCTCAGTCACTAAAGTAATACAGTAGGGCTGGAGGCAGCCACTCTAATCTCAGTCACTAAGGTGTATTTCTAATAGAGTAGGGCTTGGAGGCAGCCATTCTAATCTCAGTCACTAAGGTGTATTCTAATAGAGTAGGGCTGGAGGCAGCCACTCTAATCTCAGTCACTAAAGTAATAGAGTAGGGCTGGAGGCAGCCACTCTAATCTCAGTCACTAAGGTGTATTTCTAATAGAGTAGGGCTGGAGGCAGCCACTCTAATCTCAGTCACTAAGGTGTATTTCTAATAGAGTAGGGCTGGAGGCAGCCACTCTAATCTCAGTCACTAAAGTAATAGAGTAGGGCTGGAGGCAGCCACTCTAATCTCAGTCACTAAGGTGTATTTCTAATAGAGTAGGGCTTGGAGGCAGCCATTCTAATCTCAGTCACTAAGGTGTATTCTAATAGAGTAGGGCTGGAGGCAGCCACTCTAATCTCAGTCACTAAAGTAATAGAGTAGGGCTGGAGGCAGCCACTCTAATCTCAGTCACTAAGGTGTATTTCTAATAGAGTAGGGCTGGAGGCAGCCACTCTAATCTCAGTCACTAAGGTGTATTTCTAATAGAGTAGGGCTTGGAGGCAGCCACTCCAATCTCAGTCACTAAGGTGTATTTCTAATAGAGTAGGACTGGAGGCAGCCACTCTAATCTCAGTCACTAAGGTGTATTTCTAATAGAGTAGGGCTTGGAGGCAGCACAGATAGTAGTGTGGTTCGTTGGTTAACGCTGCTAGTGTTACACGAGCTCACACAGATACAGTAGTAGTGTGGTTCGTTGGTTAACGCTGCTAGTGTTACACGAGCTCACACAGATAGTAGTGTGGTTCGTTGGTAATGCTGCTAGTGTTACACGAGCTCACACAGATAGTAGTGTGGTTCGTTGGTAACGCTGCTAGTGTTACACGAGCTCACACACAGATAGTAGTGTGGTTCGTTGGTAATGCTGCTAGTGTTACACGAGCTCACACAGATAGTAGTGTGGTTCGTTGGTAATGCTGCTAGTGTTACACGAGCTCACACAGATAGTAGTGTGGTTCGTTGGTAACGCTGCTAGTGTTACACGAGCTCACACACAGATAGTAGTGTGGTTCGTTGGTAACGCTGCTAGTGTTACACGAGCTCACACACAGATACAGTAGGCGCCATAAAAAACTTGGCGTTGCGTTTAAACCCAACGTACGTGCAACGCATGACCGTTGGCCAAAAAACATTAACGAAACGTACAGTACAGAGCGTTTGGACGCTTGCTGCGTTGAACGCTCGCTGCGTTTAAACGCTCGCTGCATTTTATGCAAATACACCGAGAAGCGCGTGTATTGACTACCACGTGAACTGAGCGGGGTAAGCTAGAACTACAGTTACTTGTTCTTTAGAGATCGTCCGCTGGAGTTGTCCGTCATAAATTATTATTTCAGTACGAGTTTAAGGCTTTAAGAGTCTATAAGCAAGTAAGTTTCCTCCTCTTACTGTTATACTTGCTATAATATAACTTTGGTGTAACTGGAATCCGCTTGATCCATACAAGCTGTTGAGCCAGTACTTGAGTTTCAGTTTTAGTTGTTTTTTGGTAGCTAAAACAAATGGAATGGATGGTACTTCTCTAGCTATTGTTGTACTAATGAAGCTACATATTGTCATCAAGAATTGATTCGTGTTGTGTTATTGGTTTGTTTTATCCCGTGGAGTTGGACTCGGTCTCTGTCCCACAAGGCAAAGCTCTGGGGCACCTTGCTGGGGGATGCCTGCACAGAGTGAAGGTAGGGACCTACACATCCCAGAATATGTCTGGAGGCAATTCAACTGGCATCAAACCGGATGGGACTACAAACCAAGAAATGATTTACTGTTCATGTGATATATGTGATATATGTATATTTGTGTTTGTTCACAAGTCTTTAATAGACTGGGTTATTTTTGTAGACTTCTGTAACTTCTCTTCTGTAACAAACATTATGTAAATTAAAAATGTATATATTTTTTAATTTAGAACTCCCTACAACTCCCATTTCTATAATTTGTATATAGAATTTGCTAACATTAAAATGCAATGACAAAAAAACACAGGATATTGTTCTTTTCAGGTTGACCAATCTTCTTATGAGCTTCAGTGGGTTTCAAACTGGGACTGCATTCGTCTGTCCACCTCAAACCCTTGATACCCATGAATTGTCTTGGCCACACCAACCTAAATGATTCAATTGGGATTATAATTTTATTCACATCAAGGCAACAAATCATCATGGCATAAAATAATGTTTATTTCAGTGCAAGGGGAATGGCAATAACAGCCACTACACCAACAGGGTGGGCATTCAAGCTTCAGCATAAACTACAAACAAAAGCTAGATCCCACCCATAGCAAGCATGTAGGAGCCCCATGGAGCTTTAAGCCAGTCTCCTTATCAGCTAAATTAAGTCAGCATACAGCCTTAAGAATCCCAAGCAAACAAGACTAACACGAACCTAGTTAATTCTCTTGCCAACTGACAGCAGGAGCTACCATCCGAGTGAGGCTCTACACGAAGAATGGTCATTGGGTAGCCATTGTTCTTGAGGTGCTCGTGCAGCTGGAAGGCAGTCATTAATTCGCATCTTCTGTTCCACTACCTCTCAGATGGCTGCCGTTATCTTTGTACATAGGTCTCCCGCTATCAAACAGCCAGACTAAGTCCTGACACAGTCGGTGCCTTCAATCTGTTTCTTGTTACACCATTCGCTTAAAATCACGATGACTGCCACGTGCAACTCCACGCCCTACGATCTATTCCGGCTAAAAAACAATAAACGTTCCGTGCGTCTAAACGTTTAGAGCGGCTAAACGGTCGTGCGTTTAAAATGTTTAGCGTCTCAACGTTTCGTGCGTTCCTTTTAACCGGTAGGAAATCGCATGCGTTTAGACGCTGAACCAACGCTCGGTTTAAACGCAACGCCAAGTTTTTTATGGCGCCTACTGTAGTAGTGTGGTTCGTTGGTAAGGCTGCTAGTGTTACACGAGCTCACACAGATAGTAGTGTGGTTCGTTGGTAACGCTGCTAGTGTTACACGAGCTCACACAGATAGTAGTGTGGTTAGTTGGTAACGCTGTCATGTCGCATAATTTGTGAGCATGTGAAAAATGCATGCACAGGTCTACCCCTAAACAAAATGGCCAGGGTTTCATCTAGGGGGGAGCAGGGGCGCATGCCCCTCTTGGAACCTTTTTGCCCCCCCCCCCCCCCCCCCCCCTTGGAAATTGTATTATTTAAAATTCATTAGAAACTTTGTCACATCTTTAACCATCATGCCCCCCCCCTCTTAAAATCCAGGAGCTTCAAGGCGATTTTTTTTTGAGGGAAAAAGGGATTTCACCTCCCCACCCCAGTAGTTTTGAAGTGCACTGGGATAGACGTACAGACAAATGTGCTTGCTTTATACCGTATAATAAACATGTGGCTTGTACCTACTGGAGAAAACTTTGCGTGATCTTGACCAATTCCCTTCAAACAGAGCAACTGGACATCTATCTCCTATACCGAGCACAAACAACAATCACCACACCCACACACAACCTGGCTCCACCCACCTGTCCTGGCCTCATCTTCGCTATGAGGATATCGTTATGAACTGGTCTGATGTCTGACAACTGCACATATAACATATACACATTACCATGGCAACGACAGTATTGGAGGAGGAACACCTCTGCCTCACCTTGTCTTCCTGACCTTCCAGAGGAATCCATTTCATGCTTCCAGTGGTCACTACACACACAGCAACCAGCATAACAGACCAAACACGACAAGGTATCAGAATTTTCAGTACAATGACCTTCTCAATAATCAACTTGAATTATACTCACTCCATGGTTCAACTAGATGCTCTAGCCTAAATTAATTTCGTTATGTCAACTGCGAGTTTGTTAGAGAATTTACAACAAAATCAGTCACTACATGAAGCCACACCCACTGAAATGAAGTTGACATGGTCACGGAAACTTCCTAGCAATGCCCACCCTGTTGTTCATGCGGTGCAGAAACTCCGACACCGAGTCCAGCACCGACTGCAACACTTCCATGCTGGAGTCCAGCACCGACTGCAACACTTCCATGCTGGAGTCCAGCACCGACTGCAACACTTCCATGCTGGAGTCCAGCACCGACTGTAACACTTCCATGCTGGAGCCCAGCACCGACTGCAACACTTCCATGCTGGAGTCCAGCACCGACTGCAACACTTCCATGCTGGAGTCCAGCACCGACTGCAACACTTCCATGCTGGAGTCCAGCACCGACTGCAACACTTCCATGCTGGAGTCCAGCACCGACTGCAACACTTCCATGCTGGAGCCCAGCAACGACTGCAACACTTCCATGCTGGAGTCCAGCACCGACCCGAACACTTCCATGCTGGAGTCCAGCACCGACTTCAACACTTCCATGCTGGAGTCCAGCACCGACTGCAACCATTCCATGCTGGAGCCTAGCACCGACTGCAACACTTCCATGCTGGAGTCCAGCACCGACTGCAACACTTCCATGCTGGAGTCCAGCACCGACTGCAACACTTCCATGCTGGAGTCCAGCACCGACTGCAACACTTCCATGCTGGAGTCCAGCACCGACTGCATGCTGGAGTCCACACCGACTGCAACACTTCCATGCTGGAGTCCAGCACCGACTGCAACACTTCCATGCTGGAGCCTAGCACCGACTGCAACACTTCCATGCTGGAGTCCAGCACCGACTGCAACACTTCCATGCTGGAGTCCAGCACCGACTGCAACACTTCCATGCTGGAGCCTAGCACCGACTGCAACACTTCCATGCTGGAGTCCAGCACCGACTGCAACACTTCCATGCTGGAGTCCAGCACCGACTGCAACACTTCCATGCTGGAGTCCAGCACCGACTGCAACACTTCCATGCTGGAGTCCAGCACCGACTGCAACACTTCCATGCTGGAGTCCAGCACCGACTGCAACACTTCCATGCTGGAGCCCAGCACCGACTGCAACACTTCCGTGCTGGAGTCAAGCACCGACTGCAACACTTCCATGCTGGAGTCCAGCACCGATTGCAACACTTCCGTGCTGGAGTCCAGCACCGACTGCAACACTTCCATGCTGGAGTCCAGCACCGACTGCAACACTTCCATGCTGGAGTCCAGCACCGACTGCAACACTTCCATGCTGGAGCCCAGCACCGACTGCAACACTTCCATGCTGGAGTCCAGCACCGACTGCAACACTTCCATGCTGGAGTCCAGCACCGACTGCAACACTTCCATGCTGGAGTCCAGCACCGACTGCAACACTTCCATGCTGGAGTCCAGCACCGACTGCAACACTTCCATGCTGGAGTCCAGCACCGACTGCAACACTTCCATGCTGGAGTCCAGCACCGACTGCAACACTTCCATGCTGGAGTCCAGCACCGACTGCAACACTTCCATGCTGGAGTCCAGCACCAACTGCAACACTTCCATGCTGGAGTCCAGCACCGACTTCCAGCACCGACTGCAACACTTCCATGCTGGAGTCCAGCACCGACTGCAACACTTCCATGCTGGAGTCCAGCACCGACTGCAACAACAGCAAGCAACTCCCCAGAGAACCACCTACAACCAGTCATCCCCAGTAGCCTTGGCCCCCACAACACACTCTGATAAGCAACCCAGTGCGGACTAGCACACCTCTGGAGTGCAGGTACACGTAGCTCCTGTCAGGGCCCAACACACTCTGATAAGCAACCCAGTGCGGACTAGCACACCTCTGGAGTGCAGGTAGCTCCTGTCAGGGCCCAACACACACTGATAAGCAACCCAGTGCGGACTAGCATACCTCGGGAGTGCAGGTAGCTCCTGTCAGGGTCAGCATTGTCCTTGGCAGTCTTGGCAGTCTTGTCATATTTACACTTCACCTTCAACGAGAACTGAAGCATGTGCTCTGGACTAGGTTCGGGTAAAGAGGCACCCTCCTCACCTGAGGATCACATGACATGTCACATGACACATGCAGAGCAGTACATATATACGTACAGGGAGGGAGCATGTGGAAGTCTCGTGGGTCTGCTTTGATGGGGATTAGTCCGAGTCTGTGAGCCAGCACTTCATCTTGGATGACGGAGGTATTGTTATGAATGAAGACCTTCTCTATGGCCATGCTTGGGACCTGGGGGAGAGAGAGCTTGAGTGAGGGATTGTTACGAATGAAGACCTTCTCTATGGCCATGCTTGGGACCTGGGGGAGAGAGAGCTTGAGTGAGGGATTGTTATGAATGAAGACCTTCTCTATGGCCATGCTTGGGACCTGGGAGAGAGAGCTTGAGTGAGGGATTGTTATGAATGAAGACCTTCTCTATGGCCATGCTTGGGACCTGGGGGAGAGAGAGCTTGAGTGAGGGATTGTTATGAATGAAGACCTTCTCTATGGCCATGCTTGGGACCTGGGGGAGAGAGAGCTTGAGTGAGGGATTGTTATGAATGAAGACCTTCTCTATGGCCATGCTTGGGTCCTGGGGGAGAGAGAGCTTGGGTGAGGGATTGTTATGAATGAAGACCTTCTCTATGGCCATGACCTGGACCTGGGGGAGAGAGAGCTTGAGTGAGGGATTGTTATGAATGAAGACCTTCTCTATGGCCATGCTTGGGACCTGGGGGAGAGAGAGCTTGAGTGAGGGATTGTTATGAATGAAGACCTTCTCTATGGCCATGCTTGGGACCTGGGGGAGAGAGAGCTTGAGTGAGGGATTGTTATGAATGAAGACCTTCTCTATGGCCATGCTTGGGACCTGGGAGAGAGAGCTTGAGTGAGGGATTGTTATGAATGAAGACCTTCTCTATGGCCATGCTTGGGACCTGGGGGAGAGAGAGCTTGAGTGAGGGATTGTTATGAATGAAGACCTTCTCTATGGCCATGCTTGGGACCTGGGGGAGAGAGAGCTTGAGTGAGGGATTGTTATGAATGAAGACCTTCTCTATGGCCATGCTTGGGTCCTGGGGGAGAGAGAGCTTGGGTGAGGGATTGTTATGAATGAAGACCTTCTCTATGGCCATGACCTGGGACCTGGGGGGGAGAGAGCTTAGGTGAGGGATTGTTATGAATGACCTGGGACCTGGGGGGGAGAGAGAGAGGCTCGGGCTAGGGCAATCAAGCTAGCTCACATCTGCTTCATAATTAGAATTAAGTCGAGATTATCTCATAAACATGACTCAATGCTATGAGTGAGCCCCACCCCCCAAATAAACATGCCTCAAGCTACATGTATGCTGAGTCACCAAATAGCTGATGATCTCAACTGCATCATGACTTCTGTTTCTGGAAGTGCATCTGCTCAGAAAAGCAGCACGAGCACTTGTGTTGACCAGGAACCACTCTGACTCCCTTCGCTTTCAAGAAAGACGGTGCCCATGGATGGATTCTTTGCTGTAAGCATTAGATAACCATACGAAGCTTTTGTTAACCTGCCTCAACATTTCCAAGTCCTTCAAGGAGACTGTAGTTGCCACTTCCAACAGTCAGCAATAGCAACAAGATATGGCATGTGCCGATACTTATTTGTGTAATACAATAATCAATGAATTAAAAAGAGTGTTTAAAAGGCCTGTACACTCTGTAGCTCACACTAGTAGAGTCCTCCCCAACCAATTATATTTGGAGTGACCTGTTAGAAAGAACAGCAACAAGACAGCAAACCCAACCAGTTTACCATTTAAAGCCACTCACATACTCAACAGCGAATATGGCCTGAAGTGGTAAAGGGTCGTCAAAGGCTTGATCACCCTTTCTTGTTGCTTTTTAATTAACAAATATTAATTGTTTGTTGTTGTTTTTCATTTCTTCTTCTCAACGAACTCTCAGTTGACCTAATTAGTTACAACAACTTGACTTAGTTAGTTACAACAACTTGACCTAGTTAGTTACACAACAACTTGACCTAGTTAGTTACAACTTGACCTAGTTAGTTAAAACTTGACCTAGTTAGTTACAACAACTTGACCTAGTTAGTTACAACAACTTGACCAAGTTAGTTACAACAACTTGACCTAGTTAGTTACAACAACTTGACCTAGTTAGTTACAACAACTTGACCTAGTTAGTTACAACAACTTGACCTAGTTAGTTACAACAACTTGACCTAGTTAGTTACAACAACTTGACTTAGTTAGTTACAACAACTTGACTTAGTTGGTTACAACAACTTGACCTAGTTAGTTACAACAACTTGACCTAGTTAGTTACAACTTGACCTAGTTAGTTACAACAACTTGACCTAGTTAGTTACAACAACTTGACCAAGTTAGTTACAACAACTTGACCTAGTTAGTTACAACTTGACCTAGTTAGTTACAACAACTTGACCTAGTTAGTTACAACAACTTGACCTAGTTAGTTACAACAACTTGACTTAGTTAGTTACAACAACTTGACTTAGTTAGTTACAACAACTTGACCTAGTTAGTTACAACAACTTGACCTAGTTAGTTACAACAACTTGACCTAGTTAGTTACAACTTGACCTAGTTAGTTACACAACAACTTGACCTAGTTAGTTACAACAACTTGACCTAGTTAGTTACAACAACCTTGACCTAGTTAGTTACAACAACTTGACCTAGTTAGTTACAACAACCTTGACCTACATGTAGTTAGTTACAACAACTTGACCTAGTTAGTTACAACAACTTGACTTAGTTAGTTACAACAACTTGACCTAGTTAGTTACAACAACTTGACCTAGTTAGTTACAACAACTTGACCTAGTTAGTTACAACAACTTGACCTAGTTAGTTACAACAACCTTGACCTAGTTAGTTACACCAACTTGACCTAGTTAGTTACAACAACTTGACCTAGTTAGTTACAACAACTTGACCTAGTTAGTTACAACAACTTGACCTAGTTAGTTACAACAACCTTGACTTAGTTAGTTACAACAACCTCGACTTAGTTAGTTACAACAACCTTGACCTAGTTAGTTACAACAACTTGACCTAGTTAGTTACAACAACTTGACCTAGTTAGTTACAACAACTTGACCTAGTTAGTTACAACAACTTGACCTAGTTAGTTACAACAACTTGACCTAGTTAGTTACAACAACCTTGACCTACATGTAGTTAGTTACAACAACTTGACCTAGTTAGTTACAACAACTTGACCTAGTTAGTTACAACAACTTGACCTCTAGAGTTAGTTACAACAACTTGACTTAGTTAGTTACAACAACTTGACCTAGTTAGTTACAACAACTTGACCTAGTTAGTTACAACAACTTGACTTAGTTAGTTACAACAACTTGACCTAGTTAGTTACAACTTGCAAGTTAGTTACAACAACTTGACTTAGTTAGTTACAACAACTTGACCTAGTTAGTTACAACAACTTGACCTAGTTAGTTACAACAACTTGACCTAGTTAGTAACTAACTTGACTTAGTTAGTTACAACAACTTGACCTAGTTAGTAACTAACTTGACTTAGTTAGTTACAACAACTTGACCTAGTTAGTTACAACAACTTGACCTCTAGAGTTAGTTACAACAACTTGACTTAGTTAGTTACAACAACTTGACCTAGTTAGTTACAACAACTTGACCTAGTTTGTTACAACAACTTGACTTAGTTAGTTACAACAACTTGACCTAGTTAGTTACAACAACTTGACCTAGTTAGTTACAACTTGACCAAGTTAGTTACAACAACTTGACTTAGTTAGTTACAACAACTTGACCTAGTTAGTTACAACAACTTGACCTAGTTAGTTACAACAACTTGACCTAGTTAGTAACTAACTTGACTTAGTTAGTTACAACAACTTGACCTAGTTAGTAACTAACTTGACTTAGTTAGTTACAACAACTTGACCTAGTTAGTTACAACAACTTGACCTAGTTAGTTACAACAACCTTGACTTAGTTAGTTACAACAACTTGACCTAGTTAGTTACAACAACTTGACCTAGTTAGTTACAACAACTTGACCTATTTAGTTACAACAACTTGACTTAGTTAGTTACAACAACTTAACCTAGTTAGTTACAACAACTTGACCTAGTTAGTTACAACAACTTGACCTAGTTAGTTACAACAACTTGACCTAGTTAGTTACAACAACTTGACCTAGTTAGTTACAACAACTTGACCTAGTTAGTTACAACAACCTTGACCTAGTTAGTTACAACAACTTGACCTAGTTAGTTACAACAATCTTGTCAATAGTGAACTTGAATTTGCTCACTCAAATGTGTCGGCTTGACGGTCCAGTCCTCATAGAGATGCTAGTCATTATATTTATTATGTTCTTGTATGAATGTCTGTGTATGTGAATATCGCATACTCTCTAATAGGAACCATGGTTACTAGTTACTTCCGTCCAATCTACCTGCGATTAATATTGGAGGGAGGGTACCATTAATTGCAGTTGTGAAGGAGCTCAAGTAACTGTTTGGAGGTTTTCTAATCGTTTGGGTGCCCCTGGCTCAACAGTCGAGTAATGGCACCCCGTAAAGCAGAAAACAAATGCTTCTGGTGTCCACCCCCTTACATTCAATTCAGTTCTCTGTTTACAACCCATTACTTGGGCGTGTCTTATTGCTATTTGTCTCCATGGTTACAACTGGAGGGGTGGGGACTATTACCAATTCAGACTGAGCTTCGGGTTATAATTGAAGGGGCGGTTCCAAATAGGTGAAATACTGTATATATTTAGAGCATTTTTTTTTAGAGTCAATTATTGCTAGCTACCATTAGGATGCAGTTTGTTGTACAGATCGGCTCCAGGACTAGGGCTAGGGCAATCCATCCAGCACTAGGGCTAGGGCAATCCATCCAGGACTAGGGCTAGGGCAATCCATCCAGGACTAGGGCTAGACCAATGAATCCAGGACTAGGGCTAGGGAAATCCATCCAGCACTAGGGCTAGGGCAATCCATCTAGGGCTAGGGCAATGCATCCAGGACTAGGGCAATCCATCCAGGACTAGGGCTAGACCAATGCATCCAGGACTAGGGCTAGGGCAATCCATCCAGGACCAGGACTAGGGCTAGGGCAATCCATCCAGGACCAGGACCAGGGCTAGGGCAATCCATCCAGGACTAGGGCTAGGGCAATCCATCCAGGAATGTCTCCTGAGGAGGGGTGTGTTCCTACTGGCGCTTCAAGACGGGGTAAAAACCACAGGTACAGTTTTCTTGTTTTTACGAATCTACTGGGCATGCCCACACTGACACACATACATACCTCAGCCAACAGTATCCTCCTGTAGGCATTAGCAATGGAAGCATCCACACCAATCATGTCAACCACCATCTCCTCTGCATTTAGTCTCACCACTTTCACATGGAACTTCTGCATCAAAAAAACACCTACACCTCAGGCATGATTTCATAGCTGCAAAGGTACTTGCTTTAACCATCACAACATTATTGTACCTGCTTGAAGCTGTCAATGTCCCACTCATCATTAAAGCCCGGGTAGTTACCAGGGAAATCAGAACTGTGGGTCTGTGAAATTAAATATTTAGTTTAGACTCAGTAGCTCCGTCCTCTAAGATAGGTTGCTCTCACATTAGAGAGGCCGTATACTCCCAGGTCAATCCTATTACGCATCCTGTGCAACTCTTCAACTTTTCCAGCAAACTCCATTGTCCTGCCACGTGTGAGGTACGGAGGGTTCGCGTGTGAATGTTACTCGCCTGTAGAGATGCCGTATGCTCCCAGGTCAAAAAAATAGCTCTTTTCTTCTTCTCTGCTCCACTCATAAACTACTAATATAAAGGTACATCTAATTTAGAGCTGGAGGTTTATGATGTCAAAATAATGGGCAACAAAAAAGCCACGCGACGACTCGGAGTCGTCGCGTGGCTTTTTTGTTGCCTATTATATTAGTAGTTTATAGTTAAGTACATATCCTACCATGAAACCACCACAGCATTAACTTTAGTAATTTTGCCACAATAATTCCTTTGATCTAAGCGTTTCCTGTTGAGTTGGCTTGCTTCTATGTTGGAAGGTGACTGTAAGTGGAAGAGATAAAAGGTTCTAAGAGTAGGGCTGCTCTTATGAATGCTAAAAGAGGCTCTATATAACCAGTAAAACCTCCTTCTGGTGAGAATTCTGCTGGGTCATCATCCACCCAAGAAAATGAGTCTTCTGCACTGCCATCAACTATGGATGACTCAAATCAACTCCAAGTATAAGCCCTGATGATGTAGAGAGTGAAAGTGAGGAGTCACTTACACCTGATGATGCGGAGGATGTGTTTGGTACGTGGGTTAAATATCTGCATTAAAGATGATGTCAGTGATGTTCACTGACATGCTGTTAGATTTCTGACATTCGTTGGAGGAGCATCTGAAACTGATTGACCTGTGGGATATAATGACAAACCATTCATTAAAAAAGATTTCCATGAAAATTGTTTTTTCCTGACTTGCAACAAGGTAAACACAGGCATCCTTACATCCTTATGATGAAGAATGTGGACATTAGGCTTTACAGCGGGTTTGCGAGAATGCATGTAAAAAAGTTGAGCTTCACAGGTCTTCTCTTTTGTGAGTGGGTAAATAATGATTTGCTGCTGAAGTTTTACTTGACGAATTGCACCAAGAACTGGAGCATGTTGGCAAAATGATCTTAATTTTTCCTCGTCAACTCATCATAGAGGCATATATATATATGCACGAGAGACCAGCTGTTGTGGACTATTGCCTCAGAAAGCTTGAGCTATTAGTGTTCCTCCCCCTGTGTGTGGTGATGGTAATTGTGGTGATGTTCTTGGTTCAGCAACTGCCTCAAAAGATCTCGTACTTGTATATCTCTGCAACACTAAACCAAGGGGAGAGGTCTGTTGCCTTCATGTAGAGAACACTGCAGAGTAGTGAAGTACATTATCCATCTGTAGAGAAGGAGGCTTCACCAATCATAGAAGAAGTGCGTAAATTGCACCACTTTCTTGCTGGTCGTCACTTTGTCCTTATAACTGATCAATGCTCAGTGGCCTTCATGTTGGATACTAGGAAGCGTTCAAAGATAAAAAACAACAAGATACAGGACTCGAGACTTGAATTGGCATCATTCTGCTACGCTGTGAAGTATCGACCCGGCAAGGACAATGTGGCACCAGACTCATAGACACAAGCATTCCTGGCTTCAGTATCAACGTCAGACTTGAGTGATATCCACACGGCCTTGTGTCACCCAGGAGTAACCCGAATGTTGCATTTTGTATGGTCCAAGAATCAACCATTCTCGACTGAAGATGTGAAGAGAATGTGTTATTTGCAGAGTATGTGCATAACTGAAACAACAGTTTCATCGTCCCACACCTGGGATTCTATTCAACCCATGGAACATCTTAGTATGGACTTCAAAGGGCCATTGTCTTCAGCATCGCACAATGTCTACATGCCCACTATCATTGATGTTTTCCATTTGCATTTCCCTGTCCCAACATGAATTCATCCAGTCATCAAGTGCCTTGATCAGGTATTCACTTTTTGTGGCATGACTAATTATATAGAGTCAATTTTTCATGCAAATGAAAGTCAGAAGTGGCACTGGGCAGAGGGTGGCAAAGTGACAGCCGAAATGACATGGACTTGGCTGATGCTAGTGATTTCATAACAGAGCATTTTGGATATCTGAAGCCAACTTGATGAAGAATATGTGTGTGCTAAACTTACTCATCCTGAGCTGCCACAAGTGCTCATGTTGTTCTTGAGTACGGACTACAATCTGAAGGCTATTGGAACAGTGGAAAGTTTATTGCACAGGTCAATGATGCCGTAGTAATTGCAGACAAAAATATCCTGCTGATCAGTTCACTTTAATATGGCTATTTGATCAGAGCAGTGGCCATATACAGCTTAAGACAGTGATGCATTGCTGATAAAGCTGTTCATCTCCTGGTGGTGCTCAACTGGTTATGAGATGTTATATAATGGTGGACAGTAAATGATTCTGGCAAATGGAGTGCCTAAAGGCATGAAGCTGGTTCTTGAAGAATGTGGAGTGGACATGAAAGGAATGTTGAAGGATATGGAAACGAAGTTGGTGGAAGTGCACGATTTTAAACGATTTTAAACATGAAAAGACACGATTAGAAAAGTTATTGAAGTCAAGTGGTCATCATTTCATTAACTGAACCCAATCAAAAGGTGTGGGGCAAGCAAAGGTTTATGAGAGGTCCCATTGTAACTATACCTTTCCACACCTTGAAAAAGACTGTTGGGCCTGCATTGACTCGTCTCCATGGACCTAATGCATAAATATTTTCGTAAAGTTATGGACTACATGATAGCATGCAGAGATGGATTAGAGGGTGGAGTCGAAGTAGAAGCAGCTGTAAAAGATTACAAATCTCACTGAAGAGTATCTCCGCTTGAATGAAATATTGTTGTTTTTTGGGGGGTGTCCTTAAGACGAACAAAAAAATATTTCCCCCCAGAAATGATACTATAATTATATAACTTACTGTGCAACAGGCAGAAAAATAAGTTCTAGTATTTAGCTTTTGGTTTATATAATATTCATATTTTTTTAGAAATCACAAAAAAAATTAACTTCACATCACATTAAAATAGAATTCAGCAGTTTAGCAAGTACATTGTATTGAACATGAACAATTCATAGGCTTCACCATTTTACCAAAATGGAGTGAAATCTTGAAAACTACAGTTCAACAACTTTTTAATGATTTTCATACTGTGTGTTGCCATGGCAATGCATTCTCTTTACTCAGTAGCTAACAGTGCTCTCTATGCATGCCATTTTGGTGATGAAATAGCAATAATTTTGGTAGTTATAGACATTTCCTTTTTAATGGTCAAAAGTGGACGTTAATGATGTCCAGCTGGCAGTATTTTATGTGGTGAGCACTAGGCAAACGTTTGCTCAGCACTGTTGTAGCAGTAGTGTAGGGAGCAATTTTGGATTGGTCAGGCAAAAAAAGACGATGTACATGACCACATCCCTTTGGCTAATATAATTATATGGAAACGGCACACATCTAGAAATCCTCCAAAATTAAATTATCTCCATAGTAGGTAGCACAATACACAGTAGGCAGCATAATACATAGTAGGCAGCACAATACACAGTAGGCAGCACAATACACAGTAGGCAGCACAATACATAGTAGGCAGCACAATACATAGTAGGCAGCACAATACATAGTAGGCAGCACAATACACAGTAGGCAGCACAATACATAGTAGGCAGCACAATACATAGTAGGCAGTACAATACATAGTAGGCAGCACAATACATAGTAGGCAGCACAATACATAGTAGGCAGCACAATACATAGTAGGCAGCACAATACATAGTAGGCAGCACAATACATAGTAGGCAGCACAATACATAGTAGAGCACAATACATAGTAGGCAGCACAATACATAGTAGGCAGCACAATACATAGTAGGCAGCACAATACATAGTAGGCAGCACAATACATAGTAGGCAGCACAATACATAGTAGGCAGCACAATACATAGTAGGCAGCACAATACATAGTAGGCAGCACAGTACATAGTAGAACTATGCAAATCCGACTGCTTTCTCTTCAACTGCTCACTACAGAATGAAGATCTATGTCACCTTATGATACACTCTACAGGAAGCTCTACTATGCTGTGATAAAAGACTTTTAGTTATAGTATGCACATTGCCAATTACTACCCGTGAGGTTGAGAGTGCAGCTGCTCTTCATTCTATATAATTATATTTAATTGTTAGTGTACATGGGATGAACGCACTTTGACTAGAAGTGGCGAGTTGTATTTTGAACTTAACTTGCGAGGCCTCAGTGGTGAGTTGTTACCGCCTACTACCTGTCAACAAAGAACAAGTAAGGTAGTGGTCTTGAGTAGTAGTTGACATTTAAGAGCTCCAGTTTGTATTATTTGGAAACTGCAAAAGTTGAGCTCAAATATGCCACCAAAGAGAAAAGTAGTAATCTGTGGAATTTGTGAGGAAGCTATTGAAGATGCCACTAGCACAAAGAAAGGGCAGGAGTCAATACAATGCGATGGTGATTGCAATTTATGGCTTCACAGGCAGTGTGCTGGACTAAGTAAATTTGAAGAAGTGTCGAAGTCAAATGATCCCTTTTTTGGCCCTCTGTGTTGCCTTGCTTCACAAGGAAAGGAGATAGCTATATTGAAAGAAGCCTTACACTCAATGGAAGCAAAAATTGAATCTGAGATTGGCATTTTCGTCCACTACAAATTCTAGTGTTGCCTGCTGTTCTGTCAGACATTCTACCAACACTGATGTGAGTGACCATCCTCCTAGTTCTCAGTACTGGAATGAGCTATGCTCAGGCCACCAGTAAACATACAAAACCTGCAGCCAATCGTAAGTCTAATCTAGTTATGTTTGGCATCCCTGAGTGTAACAAGGGTGCTAGGAGACACTTACGGAGTCGTTACAATATTGAGAGTGCAGGTGAAATCCTAACAGCAATAGACCCACTGGTATCATTAGTGACTGTTTCAGGCTGGGTAAATTCAAGGAAGGAAACTGTCGTCCCCTACTTCTCAAGCTAACTAGAGCAAGTGATGTTGATTCTATCCTTATGGGAAGAAACAAGTTGGCTTCAGAACCCGCGATCTCCATCAAGCCCGATTTATCTCCTAAAGATAGAATCTCTCCTCTTGCGAGTGTAGGGTACTTATCAACAATGGTATCAAGCGGTGTGTGATTAGGATACGTGGGGATACTATATTTGTCAACGGAAAAAAACAAGCAACAATGCTTTGAAAAAATGCACGCCACTTGTTCAAGAGGATGTCTCTCTTGATGTAGACAGCACTCCAGAGCTCCAAACTGCTTCACTCTCATAACACGCCAAGCCTCTCCACCAGAGCCTGAAATTACTCCACACTCACCACAGGCCCAAGTCTCCTCCTTTCCCTCTCCTATGCCCTCATCATCAAATAGCCAGTCATTATGACTAGGTGGAATTAGACTCTATTTTGTCCTATGGAATGCTAGAAGTCTTTTAAATAAATTGTCTTACTTCCAGTCAATTGTATACAGTGGGTCAGTTAGTTGCTTTTGCATAACAGAGACGTGGTTAACAAATAATGTCCTTGATGGTGAGATTCTCCAGTCTAATTACAAGTTATATTGATGTGACAGAGGATCTAAAGGGGGTGGTGTGCTTATTGCTATTGCAGACCATGTTCCCTCTAGGAGAATAAATTCAAATACTCGCCAACTAGGATATTTCTCCTAAAATGATAGTCTGTTCTGTTTATATTCCTCCGGCCAGTTCTGAAATATATTTCACTGAGTTCCTTCATTCCATTGATTCGCTACTGTCAAACTATGATCTCCTATTGGTAGGAGACTTCAATGCCCCTGATGTTAACTGGAAAACTTTAACTGCTTCATCTTCCCGCTCATCAGCCCTTTGCGAATGTATTTTGGACAAAAATTTGATTCAAATGGTTACTGAAAAGACTCACCGTCAGTGAAATACATTGGATCTTATCTTCAGTAACTGTCCGGATAGGATTACCAAAATTATGACTGACTCTAAGCTAGTTTCAGATCATCACCTAATCTCATTTGATGTAACAACTACTGATGTTCATCATCACGGGTGGATTGATTGTTATTCTAGGGCAGATTTAGCAGTTCTGAACAACCACCTACTGGATACAGACTTTAGTTTTGTCTTTTCTGTTTATGACATAGATGATTGCTGTGGCTTACTCAACAGTCTGATATCCGCTGCTTGTAATCATTACATACCTAAAATTAACATTCCTTCCAATCCTTGGTTTAATCCTGAAATCAGACATATATTGAATAAAATACATTCTGTCAGAAGCTGATAAAAACAAATGCTACAAACTTTAGAAATGGAACTTGAACAAAAAAATTCTAATTCAAGAGAACAATGTGTAAGCACTCTTCTCAACTGACCCCACAAACTCTATCGCTATTTGAAAGATCTGAAAAGAATGGCAGATAATGTTATTTTCACTGGAAACGACTCGGAAACAGTACGTGGCTCTTATGCTATAGCTTGCTCTTTTAATGAATTCTTCCATTCAACATTTACAAAAAGTGACTTTGAACTTCCAGCGAGGGATGAGTTACCAACACCGTCTTCACAACTGAGTTCCATCAATGTTGAATACATTGACACCTTCAAAACTCTCACTAACCTGAATACAGACTATTGGATGTGACAAAATAAGCCAGAAGATTATGTTAGTTTGCGCTGCATTTTTGTGTGAGCCAATTACCACTTTGTTTAATATCAGTCTAGATTCCTGTAGCCTTCCTGATATTTGCAAAGTACACAAGATTACTCCAATTCCAAAATCAGGTGACCTTTCGAATATATCTAACTATCGACCCATTTCTCTTCTATGCATCCTCTCCAAGGTCGAGTCAATAATATATGATAAAATGATTTATTTTATCAGACCTCAGCTATCCTCAGCTCAGTTTGGTTTTCTGTCAAATCGCTCAAGTACTATATACCCAATTACTAACATGTTACTCTCAAGTTGTCGATGGCTTTGAGAGCAGAAATTCTTCTGATATAGTCTATCTAGACATGAAAAAAGCCTTTGACTCTGTCCCCCATAATGAATTGTTATATAAACTTTGGAGAATAGGGATCACTGGCCCCCTCTGCTACTGGTTAAAAAATTATTTAACCAATAGAAGCCACTTTGTTTGCTTCCATGAAACTTATTCTTCTTCACTCCCGGTCCTTTCTGGAGGCAGTGTCCTTGGGCCACTTTTATTTCTTATCTACATTAATGATTTTCCATCATCTATTTCTTCTTCAGTAGCTTTCCTATTTGCTGATGATGCAAAAAATACTATCATCTAGTATGGACTCAGAACTCCTACAAGAAGACCTGAACTACATCAATCACTGGAGTGATGAATGGAAAATGAAGCTCAATACTCTGAAGTGTTCTCTTGGACACTTTTCATTGAAAAGGAAGTGAATCTACTACACAATATAATATCGCAAACACTGTTGGTGGCTCATACAGGGACCCAGGTATTACTGTAACTCAATCTCTATCCTGGTCAGCCCACATAGATCAGATTTGTTCTCTAGCGTATATTTCCTTACATGTCATTAAGAGCAACATCCCCCCTAGCCCTTCAATATGTTTGAGGAAAAGAGTATATCTCACTTTGATTCGATCCCACCTCACATAATTATGCTTCCACAGTTGTGGCGTCCACTATTATTAAGAGACATTGATAACATAGAACATGTACAACGCTGTGCTACAAAGTTTATTCTGAAGGACCATTCAACTGACTAAAAGAACAGATTGATATCTTTAGGTCTGCTACCTATCTCTATTTGGTTGGAGTTGAGGGCTATTATATTCCTAGTGAAGTGTTTTAAAGATCCTCCAGACAACTTTGATAAAATTGAATTATCATTTTAACCCTCTCACTGTCAATGGCGCCATATGGATCCATGGCTTTGTAAAAATTTAAAAAAATATACGCATTTGATAATAGGCAATACTTTTTATATTGCTGAATTCAAACTCTATTTACACAACAATTTTTACGGCGGTTGGGTGGAGGAAAGTTGAAGAAATTATATTTAAAACACGAACGATTTTCAGTCGGACGATATCAGTGATGTAGAAGAAACTGTCAATAGTGTGAAATTATTTCCCAAGTGACTAGGGCAGCTTGGGACATGATTTCACCTCAAACTCCACACAAAATTGCTTTCGATTACATTGTGTCAAACAATTATATCAAAAGTTTACTGAATATTGTATTGACAAGTTCTTGTTGATAAATAAGGACATTTTTGTGGTCGATTTATGAGGACCTTATTATGGGTTGGCATAACATTTGTATAGTAATGTATTTTCCTAGATTCTTAGAAGCAAAAGAAAGCATATGGATTGATCTATCTTTTGAGCCATATATCGAGTCCATAACATGAACTATAAAGAAGTTATGGGGCTACTAACCATGACCATTGCTTGCATAATTATATTCATATTATTATGTGGTCAGTTTATGGTCACACCTTTTGACCACGACTTCTTAAATAATTATGCTATCAAATGACTAAATGGTAAATGGTTCAGCTAAATACCTGATTTGATATTAATTTTTTAATAAGGCTGTATTAAATTTTAAATAATACTCCACAATGCTGACAGTGAGAGGATTAAGAGAACCAATGTTGGCCGACACTACTATTTTAATAGAATCGTTCATCTATGGAATTCACTTCCCGAATTAGATCTTTAAAAAATCTGTACTGTTAAAAACCAATTAATTTTTTTTTTATTGGAACCATTTCATGCACCACTTCGAACAGAATAATGTATGTACCTTCCATTTCCGATGTCCCTGTTCTAATTGTCATTTGTTCCAGCACTAACATATAAATATATATACCAGCTGCACCTGAAGAGGTGCTTGTCTCTCAACATGATTTTCATTTTTGGACTTACAATATCTTCAATATCCCTTCTGTATGTTTATGTCATCATGTTGTAAAGTAAAAAATAAATATATATATACATATATAATATTATATACAATGTCTGAAGAGTTGTTTTCTGCTTTGGCAGTATATAATCAAAGTCCACGTAGAATGGTCCAAGATGTCTCAGCTACCATCTGGTTGCAGCCTTTGCGAACAAGCACATTGCAGATGACTATATATATATATACACTGGCTGTCTACTAATACAACCTATATATGCATGTTCGTAATGATTCTCGAAAACTAGGCGTGATTTAATAATAAAGTGGGTGTGGCATTCATAGACCGGGGTGGCTCCACCTTTTTCAAAGTGGTCTGGCGGACTTTGCTATAGTGTTGAGTAATATGTGTGCAGGGTGTATTCCCTTCCCTCCCTTGCTGAGTGCAAAGTTTTCATTTTCATATACAATTATATAGGAATTATATAGGTTATAAGTAAGATATATTGTTTTAATGTTGTTTCCCCCCCCCCCCCCCTGTTTATTGGACATCGTATCATAACAACATTAATATTAAAAATTAAAAAAAGGTCATAGTTTTTTTCATTGTTTCAAAACTTTCCCAAAACTCTCTTGGTCAGGACAAATTCCCTCATGGCGATCGTTCTATCTTTATGAATGTATAGCATCATTAGACTGTTTAGTCTTTCCTGCTTCAATGTGGAACGTAGATATATTTTGATGCAACGTAATGATGAAAATGATCTTTCACTGTTAGCTGGAATTACCAAGAGTAAGTGAAAAGGCTTGCTGACTTGAGGAAAAAGAGTACTATACTGAGTAAGTTTTCCCTTTAAGTACAAACTGAATAATCTTCTCCTTCCATTATATTTTTAGCATAGACAGTTCAACTTGCAAGTCTTCTTCGCCTCTAAAATGCTCAATATCTGAGAGTGAGTTAGGAATTGTGCAGCTTTTTTCAAAATTTCTTCCATTTAATATTTTATAAGCAGGGGGGTCAAACCTACGCTCAATTTCAACAATCAATTTGTCCAAAAATTCGAAGTGAAGCCTACGATACATAGTTTACACTGTGTCATCATGATGAGTATTGTTGCCATACTCATCTATGCGGGCAGGGATTCTCCTTCAACGAGGTAAAATGGATTCGTCAACGTCAATTCACAACCAGAAGCCTTGATTTGGTGTTTGTTGTTATTGTTGTGCATAGCTTCCAACTTTCTTCCAATTGTGGACAGCTAGCTAATCGCATTTCACACTCTATAGCTAATTGCATGTTTTCACGCTCTAACTAATTGCATGTTTTCACACAAGAGCTAGCTGCATCTTTATCATGAAAACAACTTCGGGGTTAAGGGAATAGTTGGGCTCATCTTTTTTATAGCCTTTAGATAATATCTTTGGATAATATGCTTTTACAAATGTTAATTCTTGTTATTAGGTTAGTTACTAAATAGTTTCACACTGTGCTGTATTATATATGTGATGGCCTTAACAGGCTCAGCAATAGCAACATTAAATCATAATTTTATCCATAATTTATTTTTAAAAAACAAAATTAATTCCACAAAAAGTGGTCCGGTAATCGCCGGACCTGTGGAGCCGCCCCTGTATTATATATAGTATACTGAGTTCAGGTCCAACAGGCAACTAGGGCTAATCTACCAAGCCTAGGTAAGAAGCATGTCCATAAATACATGATGGATAAATTGTATGATCACTCAGTCCTGTCGCAATATCAATGGGGATTCCTAAAAGGCAGGTCAACTACTGGTGCTCTACTTAGTGCTATTGACAGTTGGCACAAATCTCTTGAACTTGGGTCTGAAGTATGTGCAATCTTTCTGGATCTGGCAAAGGCTTTTGACAAAAGTACCTCACGTACCTTTGCTGAACAAGCTTACTGATCTACACCTAGACCAATACTTAATTAGGTGGCTGGGAAATTACCTATTGGACAGACATCAGTTTGTGGTAGTGAATGGTCAAGACTCGATTATGACCCAAGTTCTTTCTGGTGTCCCGCAAGGTTCAGTCCTGGGCCCACTGCTCTTTCTAATATATATAAATGAAGTAGCTGATGTTGCATCGGATGAAAACCACATAGTGTTCTTTGCTGATGACATTTTAATGTATCGAGAAATAACGTCACCCAGTGATCATGTGCAAGTGCAGATATTCCTTGACTCTATCAGTGCCTGGTTTATTGAAAACCACATGAGTTTCAATGCATTGAAATGCAAACACATGCTGATCTCGCGTAAAAGAAACCATCTCCAGAACATGGGCAAGATGAGATTACATGGTGCAGAGCTTCAAAGAGTATCTGTCTTCAAATATCTTGGTGTATGGGTGAGCGACAATCTCAGCTGGTCACAGCACATTACACAGATCACTAGGAGAGCTAATAAACAGATTGGTCTCATTTACAGAAACTTTTACAATCATTCAAGTGAAGGTACTCTTCTTCAATTGTACCTTGCATATGTTAGACCCATTCTGGAATATGGTGCCCCTGTATGGAATCCCCACCACTCAACCCACATAGAGGAACTGGAAAAAGTGCAGAGATTTGCACTTCGGATGGCATCCAAACAGTGGCACACAGACTACTCCACTTTGCTAGCTTGGTCTGAACTACCAAGTTTGGCATCCCGTAGAACATTTCTGAAACTATGCTACTTGGCTCATACCCTGCATGGATCTGTCCACTCCACTCACCTGCCACTGCAAACTAGACAAATGGACATTCGGCTAAGGAGCTACAACGAGACAAAGATGGAAGTTCCCTTCGCCAGAACTGAATCGTACAAGTCATCATTTTCCCCACATACACTTACTTTATGGAACATATTACCTGTTGAAATTAGAGCATGCCAAACTTTCTCAGACTATAAACGTCAATTACAAAGTTTTCTGTATCATTAAGTTTCCATTATTTTTATCAGGGAAGTCACTCGTATTTGCATATATTGCTACTTGGCTCCCCCTGCATGCAAAATTTTCATTAAAAAATTTAAAAAAAATTAAAAAAAAAAATTTAAAAAAATATATATAACCACAGCTATTCACGTATATAACTATAACTTAAGCCCTAGTCTGCTATAAGCTATAAAAAGTAAACTCTAGCTTAAAATATACAGTCAAATTTGATCTGGTAAGTCTCCTGCAGGCATTCAGTACTTGAACATTTATCGCTCATCTTCAAATCCACCTGTGAGGTCGCCGAGCTCAGAAAAATTGGTTTGGGGGTCTGGGTTTCTACCCTGGCGTCCAACACGGATCTAATTTTGCAACCCCGACTTATTTTTTCGTTTTAATCACTATCACAACGGCTGACTCGTTTTTTGCGATGTCCGCCAGCAGAAAGTATCGCAACTTCGTTGGAGAATCTATGGGTGATAAAGCCGTCACAGAATTAGCTGGAATAGGAGAGGTTCGTGGGTGTACGTTAGCACTCATAGGCTTCGACAAAGCGTACGTCGTGCTTGGACATTTCCTTTTGCTTAAGAAGAAGGAAGAAGTATTTAAGGATTGGCTCTTCGAGACGTGTGGAGCAGATTCCAAGCAACAGAATGACTGTTGTAAGTGTCTAAGTGAATGGTGTGCTTCTTTCCTGTAAAATGAACTTTACTACGTGTCCAAATGCAACAGACTCAAACCTGCTTCCAACATTGTATATTATATATATAATTATACATAATATATACATACTGGTCTACATGTAACATGTAGTAACATTTGATAAATGGAAATATTTTGTAGTCACTCTTTCGAGATTTTTATTGTCAAGATTTGACATCAGGAGCATCCCAGGCCTAGAAAAATTGGGCCACAAGTGTTCATGTGTGTGGTTCTACTCATGCAGTGTCATGAGGTGTGCCTAAATCCTCCTCCCATTGGTTGTGTACATGGCCACTAGTATATACTCGCTTTGTGGTGTATAGAGTGGCCAACCAACTAATTAACTTTTAGGGGGAGACAGTTGCATTTTAAATTTTTTATTTTTTAAAACTTATGGTACTTTAGACTTAAGGTACTTTAGAGCTCTGTAGATTCTGCAAACTTCATGGTATGGACTTGATATATAGCTCAAAAGATAGGTCTCTCTCTGTGTGCTCTCTTTTGATACTAAAATATGTTTCATAGGTATAACTATAGGCAAGTTACTAGACCCTAAAGTGGAGGGACCTCAAAAACCTGAATCCAAAAAACCTCAGCCAAAATAACTCCAGATTGCTAAGTGCTAAAGATTTGAAATTGGTACCAGTGGCTAGACTCAGTGTTTCCCAAACTTTTTAGCCCAGGGGCCGGTGGGGACTACCCTGAGTGTGTTGTGGGCCGGAGGCCATTGGGGGGGGGGGGGAATAGGACTAAAACAATTTTGCTTCTGTATTTCTGGTACATGTGAAGTAGAAAAACATGACAGTTGCACGAAGTAATCACAATCATGTGAAACAGGGAATTGCTTTTGCTGTTCCATGATGACATCGATGTCAGGCTTGGGATGGGAAGAAGCCACTCTCACATTGCTTCCAAGTGCGCATCAGAGATCAAACTCAGGTACTTGGACTTGGCGTACTTGATCCTGGAGAAAAACTGCTCACAGATGCATGTACTGCCAAACATGGCAAGAACCTCTGGCCATTGGCAGCTAGGTTCGGGAACGTGTTGCATGGCGGGGCCTTGTACAATTCCTTCAGCTCCTTCTCCATAAACTGGGACTTGATGTCCATGTTGCTCTGCAGCTCAATCAGCTCCAGCTGAAGCTCAACTGGAGCTTTGCTTGGGTCAGTTGTAAATGGCATAGAGAAGATTCCAAAGTCCATGCTTTCTCGACCTGAACTGCTCAAAGCGGTGCTCAAACTCTGTTTTCAGGTTTCCAACTTCTGCAGCATATCTCTTCCCATCAAAATCATCAGCTCTGTCCTCACATTGCAGACTCTTCATGGCAGGGAAGTGATCGAGGTTACCAGCCTCCAACTGAGTCTGCCAGAGCTGCAGCTTCACCTGAAATGCTTGCACACTCTCGAACAGGTTGTGGATGAGCTTCTCCTTGCCCTGCAAGGAGACATTGAGCAAGTTCAGCTTCTCTGTAATGTCCACCAGAAAGGCCAAGTCGCACAGCCACTGGGGATCAGAGAGCTCTTGGACTGGCTGGCCCCACATGCCAAGGAACATCTCCAGCTCTTATCCAAGTTCCCAAAAATGTTTCAGAGTGCGTCCCCTGCTGAGCCAACGGATAGAAGCGAAGTAGAGCACATCTCCATAGTTGGCCTCGAGCTCTTTCAACAGTTCCTTCAACTATCTGTGGTTGAGGGCATGCGCTCTGATAAAGTTGATATGCGAGATGACCTGCTCATCACTTCCTGGAAGCAATAGTCTTTGCACAGAGTGCTTCCTGGTGGATGATGCAATGGCACCAGACCAGCAGGTCACGTGGCAGACGCCTCCTGTCCAGCTCAGCCATGACTTAGCCTTGCAGTCCTGATCTGGTCCCCAGCATGGAAGGTGCACCATCTGTTACCAGCCTCTTGAAGTCTAGCTTTCGCTCCTGCATGGCCATGTTGAGCTCAAGGAAGACATTCTCTCCAGTGCATGTGTTCTTCATGGGGCAGATAGAGAGGAGCTCCTCTGTGATGTTGCACTCTGCATCAACTCCCCTAATGAAGATGGCCAGCTGTGCAGTGTCGGTGATGTCTGTGCTCTCATCAAGGGCAAGAGAGAAGGCTGTGAACTCCGAGGCCAGGCTGTGCAAGCTGCTCCTTCAGGTTCTTGGACAGATCATCTACCCGCCTGGTACCATCATGCTGCTCAGGCTGACAGCAGTGAAGGAGGAGGCTTTCTCGAGGATCATCACTTCAACGACTGCCTGCTGGCATTCCTTGATGTGCTCGCCAGCTCTGAAGGGCTTCATTCGCTTGGCAATGCTCTATAACACCATGAAGCTGGCCTTCATGGCAGCTTGCCTTCATTGACTGGTCTGGTGAAGACGTTCTGCTGTCTGGACAGCTTGGACTTGAGTTCTTTGGCCTTGGCAACTCATTGTTCTCCTACTAGTCCATCATACCTGTAATACAGAAAGCAGGAAGCCTAGCGCATTGTTTTTGCCCTGAAAGATGAAGTTACCTGTCTGAATGCTTTGACTGGTAGTAGTCACCGGATGCTTTGTAACAGCGAGATTTTCTTGAGGCAGAGACACTGCTCCTATCTGAGATGAAGAAGAATTCCTTGGTCCATTCTTCATCGAAGGCTCGATTTTCCGCATCCACCTTCCACTTCTTTGGCAGTGCCATCCTGACGCTGCACTGTTGGAGGAGGCAGCAATGTTCAAGGAGTCCAAATCCAAGGTGCAGAAGTCCAAACACAGGATGTGAATGTGGGGAAATCTGCAGGGACTTGAGGCCAGTTACTTTAAATAGGTTTTTGGCCGAGACCAGTTACAACAAATGTGGTCATGTTGTAAGTGTTAAACATGAGAAGTTTGTGCATGTGTTTGTAATGTTGTGTGTTAAGACAGTTTATGCATGTGTTAGCTATTACATGCAAGACAAGATGACTCAGTTGGGGAGGGTATGTGGAGGGTGTGTCTCCACAAATACAGATTAAATATTTATGTGTAATTTAATTTGTAAAAAAATGCGTCTTTTCTGATAATCGTCCGAGGGCCGGACTCAGGAGCCGGATCCGGCCCCTGGGCCTGACTTTGGGAAACAAAGGGCTAGAGGAAGCCCTAGGCTATTCAATGACCTTTTTCATTAGGCGTTAAAATTTTAGTATGTGGTCAAGCGCGCAGGTGGAAAATTGATTACGTTGATTTTTAACGTAATCAATTTTCCACTTTCATAACCATATCCATGAAACATTTGGAGTGCTCCACCTGGCCAATTAGTATGTATAGTGCTAAGCAGGGCAGTTTCAGGGTCACGTACCATAATTTCCGTGGGGCAATATTTTGTGGCTTTCTTTGTTAGAATAAAACCACAATTTTTTAAACCCACGAACATGAGTCAAACACCTAGAGAGTCTAGCTCATGGGACTTGTAGAATAACAGCATTTATTGAGAAAACTGCCCACATATATATAGCCTAACTTCAACCTTTCCCCCCCTCTCTACATTATCACATTATCACGTATATATGTAAAGCTCTAATTAGCTTTTGCTACTGACGAGCTAATTTTTCAAAAAAACAAAACAAAAAACAAGAGCATATGAACAGAGACCCTCGGCATGGTTCTAGGGAGAGTACTCCTTGACTTGCGTTGGACCATTAGCTACCAGAGCTGTTTTTCTACTATAATAATAAGAATTAACAGTGAGTCACTCCATCTTGTGTCATAAAAATAGAGAACTGACTGAGCATATATTTCTGAGAATGTGACCAATAGTTCAGACATCAGCACCGCCACAGCAAAAAGATTGTGCTATATAATTGTCGTGATTGTTACAGTTTCTTACCCAAGACAACAAACTCTCCTTTTCCCCTTAACTTCCTTTTCAATAACACAGGAGAAGTGAGGCCGAGATTTAGGTTAAGGACAGCATCAGCGGGTTGGGTGACCACGGAGAGGTGTGGTATGTGTCAGGATGGTAGGTATGAGTATGTGATGAAGGTGTTCTGGAAGATATTGTGCATTTTATTATTGTACTGTGTTGCTGGTGATCGATTATTGGATATGTTTGAGGGCATTGAAGGGTCTAAAGAGTTGATAGAATGGAGAAATGAAGATGAAGAAGGGAGAGTAGGCCTAATGTTGGGTAGATCACTAGCAGGGATGAAGGAAGAGGTGTTGGGTAGGGTCGACAAAATTGTAATGGGAAATTGGAAATGTGCTCAAGTGGTGACGAAGAGAAACTACTTCATGTTTTGCACCAAGGGTTCCATGCCTCTGTCTTTGGCACCTCTTCCATCACAACCCCCAGATAAACTCTCTTTGTAATTCATTATTTTGTTGTAATAATCTCATAATTCGTGATTTTTCTCCAGTATAGCCATTGTCATTTATTGTTTGTATGACAGCCTGTCTCAAGGCTCAACAGAACATTATTATAGTAAACTCCTGTAAATGTTTGTTATCTACATTAGTAAATCGTTTCTTTTTTGTAATCAACTATAATTATACTCTACATTTTTTTTACATAAAACATTATTTTTCTTGTTCGAAAAATAATAAATAATAATAATAGTAATATATATAGTAATAATAATAATAACAACAATAGTAATAGTAATAATAATAACAACAACAACAACAATAAATATAATAATAGTCATCATAGTAGTAATAGTAGTAGCGGTAGTAATAATAATTATAATAATAAAGTAGTAATAATAACAACAACAATTATATACAAAGAAGGAAGTCTTAAAAGAAAGAAGTCTTTCGCATATTGTGTGGCCTGTGAATGTATTTCACAGGAGCATTATGCATACAACACGGTATCTCGCTGTGTCGATGTCTTGTTGAGATATATTGCCTGGACTGTCAAGCTAATAATATGCATGCACATAACCCATGCTTTTTCCCAATAACATTGAGACCAGCTGTTTCCCAGGAATTTTAATCAGCTACAATTTCTATAGTTGTCCACATTTCCAGTCTAGTTTCTTGCCACTTATTTTCAGGTCACATTCCCCCCAGCTTCTAGTAGTGCAGGTAACCCTCCATGGCATGTGAAGTTCCAAACACTCTCTGATCTCTTGTATTTCTGGCTCGTAAAAAATTCCAAAAGCAAGCATGCCCCAAGAATTATTCTCATTTAGCTAAAGAGAGCTTTTCAGCATGCTATATATACATGAAGATATCTCAAAGAGTGAAGTCAAATGGAAATATGCTCGAGAAGCCATCACTAGTTCCATAGTCTTGCTTAGTTTTTTGGATTTACGGTGAATATGTTTGGTCCCAAGGGTATGGATAAGGATTATTGGCCTGTACAGTATGCCTTTAGTCTTGCAGTTAAGTGCCAGTTTTCTTGAAAGGAAAGCACAAAACAAGTTGATACTAGCGCTATATACAAGCATATGATAGCATCTTTCACAGTACAGCCCCCATCCATAGCTTTTCAACTTGTTTCTGCATGTTGTCGCATTAGTAAAAAAAATCATTTGTAAACCATGCCGCCACAACAATCATTTTCACGACCTTATATATAATTATAATGACTGCAATGTGATCAACTTACAGTTAGTTTCTCGACGCTTTGGCTATGTGCTCTCGACTCGTGTGAGGTCAAAATATAGCTAGCTAGCAATGTACTATATACGAGATGACAAATGCACTGTGACGCATGCGTGAAGTATCAATGAAGGAGAAAAGGTGATTAATGATGATAATAATAATAATAACAACAACAAAAACAACAACAATAGTAATAATAACAATAACAACAACAACAACAACAACAACAATAATAATAATAATAATAATAATTAATAATAATAATAGGAGTATGGTAGAAGTATTAGCTGAACCTGGTCCTGAAAAGTGAGTGTTGTCCAGAGGATTGGATGAGTCGAGTTTGTTGGTACTACTACTCGGTACCACTCTATAAGGACAGTGATGCAGAAGTGATTGGAAATTGCTAGGTTGATGGCAAAGAGGTTAGGGAAGTTTTGTGAGGAACTAGAAAGAGGGTGTGCAGACCAGTTGTTGTCTTAATAATTATGAGGGATTCAGGAAAGAGAGAAGGGACCATCTTACCTAGCTTTTCTAGACATCAGTAAGGCTTACGACAATATGTGAGGGATGGTTTGTGGTATACAATGAGACAAGCAGGAAAGGAGGAGAAATTTGTACAAATGTGTGAAGGTCTCTACGATGGGGTGGAAGCTAGGATAGTATTGGATGCAATGTGGTTTGGGATAGAGAGGGGACTTGGGTGGGGATTTCCTTTGTCATATTATTCAACATGTGTGTGCCAGGAATGGTGGATGAACTAGGAGGAGCTGAGCTGGGATTGTAGGTGGATGGTGCCTGCTGCATTCTTCTATGCTGATGATATTGTGCTTTTGGTAGACACAGGAGTGGAGTTGCAAGAGATGTCGGATATGGTGCAGAAGTATGTGGTAAGATGGAAATTGAAGTTTAATGGCAAGACGAGTAAGGGATTGATTAGTGAGAAAGAGAGAAGTAGTGTGAAGTGTGGAGAGGAGCTGGATGTAGTGGAAGCATTCAGATACCTGGGGGTGTGGTTTGATGAGAAACTGAGAGGGAATGTACACTTGGAGGAGATGAAGGTTAGAGCAGAGGAATGGGTTGGAAAGGGTGTGGATGAGTAAAATGGAAGTGGAGGTAGGATGGTGTTGGAGCTGTTGGCTAGGCCAAGCCTGGAACATGCTGCTGAAGTGTGGCTGACAGGAGGACAGACTTCTTGTAGGAAATTAGAGTCGGCTCAGTTGAGAGTAGGAAGAGGCTAGCAACATAGTGGGAGGAGTGGCAGTGCTGGGGGACTTAGGGTGGGAGGAAGTTGGCGGAGAGGAGGCAACATCTTCTATGGTATATAGGAGGCTTACAAAGATGGAGGAGGGTAGATGGGAGGGATATATAGGACGATGGTAAGAATATTAACTATTGAGGAGGAAGTGCTAGGATCATCTGATGATGAGCTAGGATCAGTGGGTAGGTGAAGATAAAGAAGAGAAATGTCTGTGATTTGGGAGGAGGATGTAGAAAGTGAGAGTAGCTGGAAGAGGTTAGCAAAAGGTGATGGGCAGAGTGGTGTTATGAGAGAGTGATGTTTAGGTTGAGGGCAGAGTCAGCATGTCTATTGCAGGACAAGAAGTAATGACAGATGGATGTTCTGTGGCAGGAGAGAAGTGGAAGACATGGGACATTTCCTAATAGGCTGTGGTGAATTTGGAAGGGAACGGAAAGAATGAGATGGATGGAATTGAGGGAGCTGGAATATGGTTGGAGGAGTTTGAGAGGGGAGCACTAAGGGAAGGTAGCTGGAAGGAGGTAGTGTGTGTGAGTAGAAGTGTGTGGGTGCATTTTGCGTTGTCAAGTGAAGTATCAGCACATGAGGAAGGGGCTGATACAATATGGCCTCCCCCATCCACTCCACCACAATCAAGCAGTTTTTAGAACATTGAACATTAACTTAATATTGTCGTATGTGTGTCAGCATTTACAAGTCATCTTACCTTATTTATTGTCATATATATTATATTTATTTATATCTTTAATCTTGATACTGCTGAGCCTGTTAAAGCCACAACATATACTACAGCACAGTGTGACACTATGTAACAGTAACTAACACTAAGAAAATCTATATTATTCTGTACTGCAGTGGGGTGTCCCAAGGGACTCAGGAGCTTGAGGATTTGCTGTAGTTCAAGAACTCTCAGTTGACATAACAAAATTACAATGCGTCTCAATAATCAACTTGAAATTTCCTATCCAGCGCATCTATCAAAATATTGAGAGACCAGTTGTCTGGTGTGCATGAACTTTTCAAGATTGCGCCCTTGATATGTGGAGTCAAAGTCATGATGCTTCACCCCCTGCAGGAAGTGAATCCTTTCAGCAGAGAGCTTAGGAAACCCCTTTAGTTCAGGCTGCATTTGATCAGCTGCCAAGTGATGCTCATTCTGAAACTTCTCGTGCATGTTTGCTAGCTGCGGCATGGAAAGAATCTGGTGCTTGGCTCAATGCCATCCCAGTGGCATCTCTAGGTTCAAGGATGGAGGACAAGGTACTTAGGATTGTAGTGGGATTGAGGATAGGTGCACCCCTAGTTCAACCCCATTTATGTTGCCATATTGTTGAGCAGGTTGATGTTAAAGGCACACATAACCCGAGTTGCCGTGGAAGCCAGGGTCGCTATCCAAGGTATGCCTCTGTGAATGCGGTGGTCAAGAAATGTTTGGACTCTGCAAAGATCCCATCTCAACTCGAACTCCTTGGAGCAGATGACAAAAACAGATGGCATAAGTTTGGTCCCAAGGAAAATAGTCGATCACTAGTGAGGGATGTTACACACCCAGACACCCAACCATCCCATTTGGCTTTGGCTGGTGCTGAGGACCACAAAAGGACTAAGTATCAAGAGTTGGACTCAGTCTATTTATTATCGAGGCATCAGGAGTTTTCGGCCCTGTAGCTGCTGCCTTTTTCACTGACATTGGCAACAGCCTACATGTGCGAAGTGTATCTACTTTAAAAACAGTAAAAAATAAAAACAAATCTGGTGTTAGACCAATGTTTAGATGACCCTTTACCTATTAATTATTACATCATTATGGTAAGGGGTCTGTAAATGTTGTCTACATTAGTAATTGCCAACCATGTCTTGTAAGTTTCTGCATGCATTACCCTAACTGGTATATAGTGCCTACCAACAGTAGGTTGGCTCTGAGGTATGTATAGAGTAACTAATTATGGTTGCAGGCTCTGTCCTGCAGAGCCAGAGAAACTGTAAAAGAATCCACCAGATGTAACTGCCCCTGGAGGGACTTCATTGCTCCGTCCAGCAGAGATTGCCATTGCTATTGTATATAATAACTTTCATTATTGTTAATCTTCCTCTACCCATTCTTGTTGTTGTTATATACTACTACTACTATTATTACTGCTACTACTATTACTACTATTATTACTGCTACTATATATATACTACTATACTATATACTACCACTACTACTACTACTATTACTGCTACTTACAATTACTACTACTGGCCACTCTTTTATCGGTCAACCAATCTGGAGGTGGTGGGTGTGGTTTGGGAACAGGACCCTGGTTAGAGTCAGCGGCTGTGCTGCAGATGCCAACATGGAAAGATTCCACTGATATAACTTATTTTGATTATTGTTGTCGACAACACGATTGCCCAATCCACATGAAAAGAAAAGATTAACTCTCAGAGGTCACCCGAGTTCAATTGTACCTACTGCCTATATCCACATATATAACTAGAGTGAACTATCTTGAACCCTAGTTCTCAGCTTGTAGGCAAAGAACTGGCTGCTAGACGTCTGCGTCCTGGAGCCTCCAAGCGTGCGCTGGAGAGTCCACTCCAACTTGATCTCTTGGGGATGTACATGGTCCTCCAAAATGCTGGCAAGACCGTCTACGACTGTGAAGAGAGCATGGGCTTCAGGCTCAGCGATCTGTCTCCGCTCCACTATAATATCACCTGGAGAGAGAAGGGAGGGGCAGAGAGAAGGAAGTGATATAAATGACCACTGTTTATTATATTATAGATTGTGTGTGTGTGTGTGTTAGCATGTGTACATGCATGTGTGTGCATCTAGAGGTCAGTGAAGAGCACACCAGCTTGTGCATATACATGCATGTGTGTGCATCTAGAGGTCAGCGAAGAGCAGACCAGCTTGTGCATATACATGCATGTGTGTGCATCTAGAGGCCAGCGAAGAGCAGACCAGCTTGTGCATATACATGCATGTGTGTGCATCTAGAGGTCAGTGAAGAGCACACCAGCTTGTGGATATACATGCATGTGTGTGCATCTAGAGGTCAGTGAAGGGCACACCAGCTTGTGGATATACATGCATGTGTGTGCATCTAGAGGCCAGTGAAGAGCACACCAGCTTGTGCATATACATGCATGTGTGTGCATCTAGAGGTCAGTGAAGAGCACACCAGCTTGTGGATATACATGCATGTGTGTGCATCTAGAGGTCAGTGAAGAGCACACCAGCTTGTGCATATACATGCATGTGTGTGCATCTAGAGGTCAGCGAAGAGCAGACCAGCTTGTGCATATACATGCATGTGTGTGCATCTAGAGGCCAGCGAAGAGCAGACCAGCTTGTGCATATACATGCATGTGTGTGCATCTAGAGGCCAGTGAAGAGCACACTAGCTTGTGCATATACATGCATGTGTGTGCATATACATGCATGTGTGTGCATCTAGAGGCCAGTGAAGGGCACACCAGCTTGTGCATATACATGCATGTGTGTGCATCTAGAGGCCAGTGAAGGGCACACCAGCTTGTGCATATACATGCATGTGTGTGCATATACATGCATGTGTGTGCATCTAGAGGCCAGTGAAGAGCACACCAGCTTGTGCATATACATGCATGTGTGTGCATCTAGAGGCCAGCGAAGAGCACACCAGCTTGTGCATATACATGCATGTGTGTGCATCTAGAGGCCAGCGAAGAGCACACCAGCTTGTGCATATACATGCATGTGTGTGCATCTAGAGGTCAGTGAAGAGCACACCAGCTTGTGCATATACATGCATGTGTGTGCATCTAGAGGCCTGTGAAGAGCACACCAGCGTATACAGTAATTAATGGTTTAAATTTTACTTTAAATTTATATATACACACAGTGATAAATTAATTAATATACACAGCGATAAATGAATTAACAGTTATTTAGACACATCTAATTAAGCCCCAGACTCGTCAATTGCTTGGAACATTCCCCTGAGTTCTACCATGAACTGTGCAGCAAGGCATTCTCAAGGAACTAAATACTCACTGATGGTGATGAACTGAAGTCTCATGGGGAGAGTATTCCATGACAGCGTGGCACGTAACAACTGCTCTACTGACCTTTGTCACGCTTACAAATATTTATAAGTGAATGTTGGTGTTGGGCACTATATAAAGAGTGTGTACATCTAGACCATACTTACATATCTCAGCAGCTGTCATGGTGGGCACTATTGGGAGGTAGTAGGCAGAAGAGAACTGCCCTGTGTTCTCATCCTCGAAGAACACCTTCAACTCAGTCTGCAGGTTGTTCATTGTGGGCAGCTGCTGTGTATGTATACAGGAAAGGGGTGCAGATAATGCCTTGGCAAGTGAGTAATCTACGTCCATAGAGCACATCACTGTGCCCATAGCTCTGAGGTGCACACACACACTCACTGTGCACATAGCTCTGAGGTGCACACACACACTCACTCACTGTGCCCATAGCTCTGAGGTGCACACACACACTCACTGTGCCCATAGCTCTGAGGTGCACACACACACTCACTCACTGTGCACATAGCTCTGAGGTGCACACACACACTCACTCACTGTGCACATAGCTCTGAGGTGCACACACACACTCACTCACTGTGCACATAGCTCTGAGGTGCACACACTCACTCACTCACTGTGCACATAGCTCTGAGGTGCACACACACACTCACTCACTGTGCACATAGCTCTGAGGTGCACACACACACTCACTCACTGTGCACATAGCTCTGAGGTGCACACACACACTCACTCACTGTGCACATAGCTCTGAGGTGCACACACACACTCACTCACTGTGCCCATAGCTCTGAGGTGCACACACACACTCACTCACTGTGCACATAGCTCTGAGGTGCACACACACACTCACTCACTGTGCACATAGCTCTGAGGTGCACACACACACACACTGTGCACATAGCTCTGAGGTGCACACACACACTCACTCACTGTGCACATAGCTCTGAGGTGCACACACACACTCACTCACTGTGCCCATAGCTCTGAGGTGCACACACACACACACTCACTGTGCCCATAGCTCTGAGGTGCACACACACACTCACTCACTGTGCACATAGCTCTGAGGTGCACACACACACTCACTGTGCACATAGCTCTGAGGTGCACACACACACACACTCACTGTGCCCATAGCTCTGAGGTGCACACACACACTCACTCACTGTGCACATAGCTCTGAGGTGCACACACACACTCACTCACTGTGCCCATAGCTCTGAGGTGCACACACACACTCACTCACTGTGCACATAGCTCTGAGGTGCACACACACACACACTCACTGTGCACATAGCTCTGAGGTGCTCACACACACTCACTCACTGTGCACATAGCTCTGAGGTGCACACACACACTCACTGTGCACATAGCTCTGAGGTGCACACACACACTCACTCACTGTGCACATAGCTCTGAGGTGCACACACTCACTCACTGTGCACATAGCTCTGAGGTGCACACACACACTCACTCACTGTGCACATAGCTCTGAGGTGCACACACACACTCACTCACTGTGCACATAGCTCTGAGGTGCACACACACACTCACTCACTGTGCACATAGCTCTGAGGTGCACACACACACTCACTCACTGTGCACATAGCTCTGAGGTGCACACACACACTCACAGTGCCCATAGCTCTGAGGTGCACACACACACTCACTCACTGTGCCCATAGCTCTGAGGTGCACACACACACTCACTGTGCACATAGCTCTGAGGTGCACACACACACTCACTCACTGTGCACATAGCTCTGAGGTGCACACACACACTCACTCACTGTGCCCATAGCTCTGAGGTGCACACACACACTCACTCACTGTGCACATAGCTCTGAGGTGCACACACACACTCACTCACTGTGCACATAGCTCTGAGGTGCACACACACACACACTCACTGTGCACATAGCTCTGAGGTGCACACACACACTCACTGTGCACATAGCTCTGAGGTGCACACACACACTCACTCACTGTGCACATAGCTCTGAGGTGCACACACACACTCACTCACTGTGCACATAGCTCTGAGGTGCACACACACACTCACTCACTGTGCACATAGCTCTGAGGTGCACACACACACTCACTCACTGTGCACATAGCTCTGAGGTGCACACACACACTCACTCACTGTGCACATAGCTCTGAGGTGCACACACACACTCACTCACTGTGCACATAGCTCTGAGGTGCACACACACACTCACTCACTGTGCACATAGCTCTGAGGTGCACACACACACTCACTCACTGTGCACATAGCTCTGAGGTGCACACACACACTCACTGTGCACATAGCTCTGAGGTGCACACACACACTCACTGTGCACATAGCTCTGAGGTGCACACACACACTCACTCACTGTGCCCATAGCTCTGAGGTGCACACACACACTCACTCACTGTGCACATAGCTCTGAGGTGCACACACACACTCACTGTGCCCATAGCTCTGAGGTGCACACACACACTCACTGTGCACATAGCTCTGAGGTGCACACACACACTCACTCACTGTGCACATAGCTCTGAGGTGCACACACACACTCACTCACTGTGCACATAGCTCTGAGGTGCACACACACACTCACTCACTGTGCCCATAGCTCTGAGGTGCACACACACACTCACTGTGCACATAGCTCTGAGGTGCACACACACACTCACTCACTGTGCCCATAGCTCTGAGGTGCACACACACACTCACTCACTGTGCACATAGCTCTGAGGTGCACACACACACTCACTCACTGTGCACATAGCTCTGAGGTGCACACACACACACACTCACTGTGCACATAGCTCTGAGGTGCACACACACACACACTCACTGTGCACATAGCTCTGAGGTGCACACACACACTCACTCACTGTGCACATAGCTCTGAGGTGCACACACACACTCACTCACTGTGCACATAGCTCTGAGGTGCACACACACACTCACTCACTGTGCACATAGCTCTGAGGTGCACACACACACTCACTCACTGTGCACATAGCTCTGAGGTGCACACACACACTCACTGTGCACATAGCTCTGAGGTGCACACACACACTCACTCACTGTGCCCATAGCTCTGAGGTGCACACACACACTCACTCACTGTGCACATAGCTCTGAGGTGCACATACACACTCACTCACTGTGCACATAGCTCTGAGGTGCACACACACACACACTCACTGTGCACATAGCTCTGAGGTGCACACACACACTCACTCACTGTGCACATAGCTCTGAGGTGCACACACACACTCACTCACTGTGCACATAGCTCTGAGGTGCACACACACACACACTCACTGTGCACATAGCTCTGAGGTGCACACACACACTCACTGTGCACATAGCTCTGAGGTGCACACACACACTCACTCACTGTGCACATAGCTCTGAGGTGCACACACACACTCACTCACTGTGCCCATAGCTCTGAGGTGCACACACACACACACTCACTGTGCACATAGCTCTGAGGTGCACACACACACTCACTCACTGTGCACATAGCTCTGAGGTGCACACACACACTCACTCACTGTGCACATAGCTCTGAGGTGCACACACACACTCACTCACTGTGCACATAGCTCTGAGGTGCACACACACACTCACTCACTGTGCACATAGCTCTGAGGTGCACACACACACTCACTCACTGTGCACATAGCTCTGAGGTGCACACACACACTCACTCACTGTGCACATAGCTCTGAGGTGCACACACACACTCACTCACTGTGCACATAGCTCTGAGGTGCACACACACACTCACTGTGCACATAGCTCTGAGGTGCACACACACACTCACTCACTGTGCACATAGCTCTGAGGTGCACACACACACACACACACTCACTGTGCACATAGCTCTGAGGTGCACACACACACTCACTCACTGTGCACATAGCTCTGAGGTGCACACACACACTCACTGTGCACATAGCTCTGAGGTGCACACACACACTCACTCACTGTGCACATAGCTCTGAGGTGCACACACACACACACTCACTGTGCACATAGCTCTGAGGTGCACACACACACTCACTCACTGTGCACATAGCTCTGAGGTGCACACACACACTCACTCACTGTGCACATAGCTCTGAGGTGCACACACACACTCACTCACTGTGCACATAGCTCTGAGGTGCACACACACACTCACTCACTGTGCACATAGCTCTGAGGTGCACACACACACTCACTCACTGTGCACATAGCTCTGAGGTGCACACACACACTCACTCACTGTGCACATAGCTCTGAGGTGCACACACACACTCACTCACTGTGCACATAGCTCTGAGGTGCACACACACACTCACTCACTGTGCACATAGCTCTGAGGTGCACACACACACTCACTCACTGTGCACACAGCTCTGAGGTGCACACACACACTCACTCACTGTGCACATAGCTCTGAGGTGCACACACACACACACTGTGCCCATAGCTCTGAGGTGCACACACACACTCACTCACTGTGCACATAGCTCTGAGGTGCACACACACACTCACTCACTGTGCACATAGCTCTGAGGTGCACACACACACTCACTGTGCACATAGCTCTGAGGTGCACACACACACTCACTCACTGTGCACATAGCTCTGAGGTGCACACACACACTCACTCACTGTGCCCATAGCTCTGAGGTGCACACACTCACTCACTGTGCACATAGCTCTGAGGTGCACACACACACTCACTCACTGTGCACATAGCTCTGAGGTGCACACACACACTCACTGTGCACATAGCTCTGAGGTGCACACACACACTCACTGTGCACATAGCTCTGAGGTGCACACACACACTCACTCACTGTGCACATAGCTCTGAGGTGCACACACACACTCACTCACTGTGCACATAGCTCTGAGGTGCACACACACACTCACTCACTGTGCACATAGCTCTGAGGTGCACACACACACACACTCACTGTGCACATAGCTCTGAGGTGCACACACACACTCACTCACTGTGCACATAGCTCTGAGGTGCACACACACACTCACTCACTGTGCACATAGCTCTGAGGTGCACACACACACTCACTGTGCACATAGCTCTGAGGTGCACACACACACACACTCACTGTGCCCATAGCTCTGAGGTGCACACACACACACACTCACTGTGCACATAGCTCTGAGGTGCACACACACACTCACTGTGCACATAGCTCTGAGGTGCACACACACACTCACTCACTGTGCACATAGCTCTGAGGTGCACACACACACTCACTCACTGTGCACACAGCTCTGAGGTGCACACACACACTCACTGTGCACATAGCTCTGAGGTGCACACACACACTCACTCACTGTGCACATAGCTCTGAGGTGCACACACACACACACTCACTGTGCCCATAGCTCTGAGGTGCACACACACACTCACTCACTGTGCACATAGCTCTGAGGTGCACACACACACTCACTCACTGTGCACATAGCTCTGAGGTGCACACACACACACACTCACTGTGCACATAGCTCTGAGGTGCACACACACACTCACTCACTGTGCACATAGCTCTGAGGTGCACACACACACTCACTGTGCACATAGCTCTGAGGTGCACACACACACTCACTCACTGTGCACATAGCTCTGAGGTGCACACACACACTCACTCACTGTGCACATAGCTCTGAGGTGCACACACACACTCACTCACTGTGCACATAGCTCTGAGGTGCACACACACACTCACTCACTGTGCCCATAGCTCTGAGGTGCACACACACACTCACTCACTGTGCACATAGCTCTGAGGTGCACACACACACTCACTGTGCACATAGCTCTGAGGTGCACACACACACTCACTCACTGTGCACATAGCTCTGAGGTGCACACACACACTCACTCACTGTGCACATAGCTCTGAGGTGCACACACACACTCACTCACTGTGCACATAGCTCTGAGGTGCACACACACACTCACTCACTGTGCACATAGCTCTGAGGTGCACACACACACTCACTGTGCACATAGCTCTGAGGTGCACACACACACTCACTCACTGTGCACATAGCTCTGAGGTGCACACACACACTCACTCACTGTGCCCATAGCTCTGAGGTGCACACACTCACTCACTGTGCACATAGCTCTGAGGTGCACACACACACTCACTGTGCACATAGCTCTGAGGTGCACACACACACTCACTCACTGTGCACATAGCTCTGAGGTGCACACACACACTCACTCACTGTGCCCATAGCTCTGAGGTGCACACACTCACTCACTGTGCACATAGCTCTGAGGTGCACACACACACTCACTGTGCACATAGCTCTGAGGTGCACACACACACACACTCACTGTGCACATAGCTCTGAGGTGCACACACACACTCACTCACTGTGCACACAGCTCTGAGGTGCACACACTCACTCACTGTGCACATAGCTCTGAGGTGCACACACACACTCACTCACTGTGCACATAGCTCTGAGGTGCACACACACACTCACTCACTGTGCACATAGCTCTGAGGTGCACACACACACTCACTCACTGTGCACATAGCTCTGAGGTGCACACACACACTCACTCACTGTGCACATAGCTCTGAGGTGCACACACACACTCACTGTGCACATAGCTCTGAGGTGCACACACACACTCACTGTGCACATAGCTCTGAGGTGCACACACACACTCACTGTGCACATAGCTCTGAGGTGCACACACACACTCACTCACTGTGCACATAGCTCTGAGGTGCACACACACACTCACTGTGCACATAGCTCTGAGGTGCACACACACACTCACTCACTGTGCACATAGCTCTGAGGTGCACACACACACACACTCACTGTGCACATAGCTCTGAGGTGCACACACACACTCACTCACTGTGCACATAGCTCTGAGGTGCACACACACACACACTCACTGTGCCCATAGCTCTGAGGTGCACACACACACACACTCACTGTGCACATAGCTCTGAGGTGCACACACACACACACTCACTGTGCACATAGCTCTGAGGTGCACACACACACACACTCACTGTGCCCATAGCTCTGAGGTGCACACACACACACACTCACTGTGCACATAGCTCTGAGGTGCACACACACACACACTCACTGTGCACATAGCTCTGAGGTGCACACACACACTCACTGTGCACATAGCTCTGAGGTGCACACACACACTCACTCACTGTGCCCATAGCTCTGAGGTGCACACACACACTCACTGTGCACATAGCTCTGAGGTGCACACACACACTCACTGTGCACATAGCTCTGAGGTGCACACACACACTCACTGTGCCCATAGCTCTGAGGTGCACACACACACTCACACACTGTGCACATAGCTCTGAGGTGCTCACTGTGCACATAGCTCTGGGTGGTGCATTGCCACCAACTGGAAGCAGGTGTATCATATAATTGCTAGTAAACCTTTTCCAAGTTTGCCTAAGGTCTTCATCCAACCTAGCACTAGGTCAACCTTGCACCAGAGAGGTCAACCTTAATGCTAGAGGTCAACTTTTAATAAAAGACTATTTAAAAATGCTACATGATATCTGTCGTCCTCTCACCTGCGACATGCTCTCACCTGCGATATGGGTGGAACCTGTAGTGGTGTGACCACCAGCTCCTTGAGAACATTGACTGCACTGGTGAGGGTAGTAAGGTAGTAGCCACCCTCCCCGTTAAACAGGTTAGGATGGGCCAGACCCCACATGTACTCTGCCTCGATCTCTGCACGCGTGAACCCACACCGCACCAACACCCACACAAAGATAGGCAGGAAGTCTGGGAAACACAACAGGAGGCAAGTCATAGCAAGCCAGTGCATGCACAGTAGGTAAAGGGTGAGCACGGGGAAAACCTACACCAACAACAATAACAAGAGGCAGGTCATAAGAGAGTGCATGCACAGTAGGTAAAGGGTAAGCACGGGGAAAACCTACACCAACAACACTAACAAGAGGCAGGTCATAAGAGAGTGCATGCACAGTAGGTAAAGGGTATGCAAAGGGAAAACCTACACTCACAACAATAACAGGAGGTAGGTCATAAGCCAGTGCATGCACAGTAGGTAAAGGGTGAGCACGGGGAAAACCTACACCAACAACAATAACAGGAGGCAGGTCATAAGAGAGTGCATGCACAGTAGGTAAAGGGTAGGCACGGGGGAAACCTACACCAACAACAATCAGGTCAATAAGAGAATGCATGCACAGTAGGTAAAGGGTAGGCACAGGGAAAACCTACACCAACAACAATCAGGTCAATAAGAGAGTGCATGCACAGTAGGTAAAGGGTAAGCACGGGGAAAACCTACACCAACAACAATAACAGGAGGCAGGTCATAAGAGAGTGCATCAGTAGGTAAAGGGTAGGCACGGGGAAAACCTACACCAACAACAATCAGGTCAATAAGAGAGTGCATGCGCACAGTAGGTAAAGGGTAGGCACGGGGAAAACCTACACCAACTATCATGCCAGTCAATGTCAAGTTGGTAAAGGAAGTTGAGATTATGGGAAACACTTCAACAAGGCAAGCCAACATATGTGAGAGTGGGTAAGGGATATATATAAGTGGAGGCTTGTCCTGTCTGTTCCTAGAACTTAAAGGGGCATTGAAGTATGCAGTAGAAAACAGTGCACTTTCATTCATGAGAAAGAGAGAGATTTTCTTCATAAGTAATATCTTACACTGTAGCCTCCCCAGCACGGTGAGGACACCCTTGGCTGTAGCCTCCCCAGCATGGTGAGGGCACCCTTGGCTGTAGCCTCCCCAGCATGGTGAGGACACCCTTGGCTGTAGCCTCCCTAGCATGGTGAGGGCACCCTTGGCTGTAGCCTCCCTAGCATGGTGAGGACACCCTTGGCTGTAGCCTCCCCAGCATGGTGAGGGCACCCTTGGCTGTAGCCTCCCTAGCATGGTGAGGGCACCCTTGGCTGTAGCCTCCCTAGCATGGTGAGGACACCCTTGGCTGTAGCCTCCCCAGCATGGTGAGGGCACCCTTGGCTGTAGCCTCCCCAGCATGGTCAGGACACCCTTGGCTGTAGCCTCCCCAGCATGGTGAGGACACCCTTGGCTGTAGTCTCCCCAGCATAGTGAGGGAACCCTTGGCTGTAGCCGCCCCAGCATTGGCTCTAGCTTGCTGAGGACACCCTTGACTGTAGCCTCCCCAGCATGGTGAGGGCACCCTTGGCTGTAGTCTCCCCAGCATGGTGAGGGAACCCTTGGCTGTAGCCGCCCCAGCATGGTGAGGGCACCCTTGGCTGTAGCCCCCCCAGCATGGTGAGGGCACCCTTGGCTGTAGCCTCCCCAGCATGGTGAGGGCACCCTTGGCTGTAGCCTCCCTAGCATGGTGAGGACACCCTTGGCTGTAGTCTCCCCAGCATGGTGAGGACACCCTTGGCTGTAGCCTCCCCAGCATGGTGAGGGCACCCTTGGCTGTAGCCTCCCTAGCATGGTGAGGGCACCCTTGGCTGTAGCCTCCCTAGCATGGTGAGGACACCCTTGGCTGTAGCCTCCCCAGCATGGTGAGGACACCCTTGGCTGTAGCCACCCCAGCATGGTGAGGACACCGTTGGCTGTAGTCTCCCCAGCATGGTGAGGGAACCCTTGGCTGTAGCCGCCCCAGCATTGGCTCTAGCTTGCTGAGGACACCCTTGACACTGTAGCATGGTGAGGGCACCCTTGGCTGTAGTCTCCCCAGCATGGTGAGGGAACCCTTGGCTGTAGCCTCCCCAGCATGGTGAGGACACCCTTGGCTCTAGCCTCCCCAGCATGGTGAGGGAACCCTTGGCTCTAGCCTCCCCAGCATGGTGAGGACACCCTTGGCTGTAGCCTCCCCAGCATGGTGAGGGCACCCTTGGCTGTAGTCTCCCCAGCATGGTGAGGACACCCTTGGCTGTAGCCTCCCCAGCATGGTGAGGACACCCTTGGCTCTAGCCTCCCCAGCATGGTGAGGGAACCCTTGGCTCTAGCCTCCCCAGCATGGTGAGGACACCCTTGGCTGTAACTGCCCCAGCATGGTGAGGACACCCTTGTAGTATAGTGCAAATTTTTTGTTGGTTGCCTATTATTCTTGAGCCGGGCCACCATGGAGCATGCTGGGAGCCGGGCCACCACAGAGCATGCTGGGAGCCGGGCCACCATGGAGCATGCTGGGAGCCGGGCCACCATGGAGCATGCTGGGAGCCGGGCCACCACAGAGCATGCTTGGAGCCGAGCCACCAGGGAGCATGCTGGGAGCCGGGCCACCACAGAGAATGCTTGGAGCCGAGCCACCAGGGAGCATGCTGGGAGCCGGGCCACCAGGGAGCAGGGCCACCAGGGAGCATGGGAGCATGCCAGTGGGAGTGGAGTGCAGCTTTCTGTGATACAGAGATGGAAAGTCACCTGGTGCCTCCAAGCAAGAAATCTTGTGGTCACCTGATATAAGGGGCAAGGTTACTAGTGACCTGGTATAAGGGGCAAAGCATTGTGCTCACCTGGTATAAAGGGCAAGCTCTCCAGCCACTTCTTTCCAAGTCATACAGACAGTGTGTGTGTGTGTGTGTGTGTACTATAACCTCTTCTCTGCCGAGTCTAACTTGACATGATCCATTTTTATCTCTTCAACTTCCATCTGCATGGAAGCAAAGCTAGAACTCTGGCAACAACTCAGCTAGCTCAGTGTGACAGAAGCTAGTCACCACACCTTCACAGGAGATTCGGAGTCTCCTGGTGCAAGAGACATGACTGCCAGGCTATGAGAGCCCTTAGGGCCTGTAGATCATCACCATAGTGAAGGATTCGAGGCAGGGACGAGTTGTGGAGCTACACAAGCCAGCCTGCAAAGAACCTCCAGCACCTGTGTGTGTTACCTGAGATATTATTATGAGCTTGGTTTAATCAGTATGTTTACGAGATCACACAGGATACGGAGAGGCTCGCCACATATGGACACAGAGAAATATTCAACCTATTCACACTATTGTTAATTAGAAGTTGTTCACAGAATAACAAGACCAACATGAGCAGGCGTTGGACATGTACAGTGGCACGGTGCTCCCGCTCATAGCCATATAAGGCAGGGTGCTCCCGCTCGTAGCCATATAAGGTGGCTACTCCACTGCCATAAGGCCACAAGGAGTGCCTATAAGGTCACACGACAACCAACCTCACGACTGGCTCTCTATACAAAGACTATCCTCTCGCCATATTGAGGATGGCAGCCGGACCAAGCATTGTTTATTGCTGATTAAGACATGCAACCTTCACACCCATACCAGTCTTGCTGACGATCCAGCATTAATATTTTTAGAACCGACCCGTCTTGCCTGCATTTATGTGCTTTTAAAAACACTATTCCACTACTGACAGCCAATATAGTACCACAAGACTTAACATGCATGTATATATACATGCATGCATGTTACATACATGTATGCAGGATCGAGAGGGTGAAGCTAGAGCAGAGGCAGAACACATGCTAAGTATGTCCAAGTTTCTGCACTCGCAATTGCTTTTGAGTGTTCCAGATTGAATGCCGTGTTATGTTGTTAAGATTGAATAATGCTGTTATGTTGATAAGATTGAACAATGCCATGTTATGTTGTAAGATTGTTAAGATTGAATAATTACTTATGTTACGTTAAGATTGGATTATGTTGTTGTGAAAGGACAGACTCACAGGTGAGAACAAACATTTGACAACCCTTTACCTTTTAGAATAATGTCCACCGATATTAAAATATGCATGTGTACATTGTATTACGTAGCTCGTTACTCAAGCATCCCTCGCTCAGTCCTCTCACTCAGTCCTCACTAATGGCACAACAAATAATTATTTAAAATTGGTTTTAACAAACAAGTGGAGCAAAACCCGTTGATGACCCTTTACCATTTAGATAACTCAACGACCTCTCAGTTGACATGAGTTTCTCGATGATGAAATTACATTTCTCGGTTAGATGCGGAATAACAGTCCCTAACTGGCCGTGGTCTACATGGGTACAATCTTGTTTCCTTTCTTTTGCTAAAATCCAAGTAACCTCTGACCTTGCCAATTGTACCCCTCTGTTGGTTGTCCTTCCTGCTTGGCTCCACCCACACTTGCAACATAATTGGCTGCTGCTAGATTATCACAAGTTTCCACCTTGGCACCACCAGCATGCTGGCCCGGCTCCCAGCATGCTCCATGGTGGCCCTGCTTCCAGCATGCTCCAGGTGGCCCTGCTTCCAGCATGCTCCATGGTGGCCCTGCTCCCAGCATGCTCCAGGTGGCCCTGCTTCCAGCATGCTCCATGCTGGCCCTGCTCCCAGCATGCTCCATGGTGGCCCTGCTTCCAGCATGCTCCATGGTGGCCCTGCTTCCAGCATGCTCCAGGTGGCCCTGCTTCCAGCATGCTCCATGGTGGCCCTGCTTCCAGCATGCTCCAGGGCCCTGCTCCCAGCATGCTCCAGGTGTCCCTGCTTCCAGCATGCTCCATGGTGGCCTGGCTCCTAGCATGCTCCATGGTGTCCCTGCTCCCAGCATGCTCCAGGTGGCCCTGCTTCCAGCATGCTCCAGGTGTCCCGGCTTCCAGCATGCTCCAGGTGTCCCTGCTCCCAGCATGCTCCGTGGTGGCCCTGCTCCCAGCATGCTCCAGGTGGCCCATCTCCCAGCATACTCCAGGCGGCCTGGCTCCCACCATGCTATTTGGTGTCCCTGCTCCCAGCATGCTCCAGGTGGCCCTGCTCCCAGCATGCTCCAGGTATCCCTGCTTCCAGCATGCTCCGTGGCCCGGCTCCCAGCATGCTCCAGGTGTCCCTGCTCCCAGCATGCTCCAGGTGGCCCTGCTTCCAGTATGCTCCAGGTATCCCTGCTTCCAGCATGCTCCAGGTGGCCCTGCTTCCAGCATGCTCCAGGTGTCCCTGCTTCCAGCATGCTCCAGGTGTCCCGGCTCCCAGCATGCTCCAGGTGTCCCTGCTTCCAGCATGCTCCATGGTGGCCTGGCTCCTAGCATGCTCCATGGTGTCCCTGCTTCCAGCATGTTCCAGGTGGCCCTGCTCCTAGCATGCTCCGTGGGCTGGCTCAAGAGCAATAACAATCCACAAAGTTTGCAAGTAGCCTGTGGCTCGAGTTTGTGTGTGGTTATTACTTTATGAATATCCAGGGGTGTATTTAGGGGGGGGCGGGAGGGGGCATTCGCCCCCCCCTTGTATCATTCTCGCCCCCCCCCCTTGAAATTAGAGATATTTTTTTAAATAGTGTCAAGAAAGGTGTAATACAAGAAAGGTGTAATAAGCTTATGATGGTTCAAATGATAGGAATGTCAAACTGAGGTTCTTCTTGGTTTTCTCTGCCATACGTCCACAATCTCTTCAAGGTCGCTCTCAGAGAGTACTTCTGGTGCCTCTATAGCAATCCTCATAAGGTGAGAAAGGCTGCAGTCACTTAGAGAATTACGCAAACGAGTCTTGATCATCTTCATCTGTGAGAAGCTTCTCTCCACAGAAGCAGTAGAAACTGGAATCGATAAGCAGATGGAGGCAATCTTGTGCAAATTGGGAAACATGGCCTTGAGCATGTCGTTTGAAACAAGTTCTTTCAGCTGTGATGCAGTAGTATCCCGTGGTTGCTTGACTAACAGCTGGCGGAATGTTTTCCACTCTGTAAGTATTTCAGTGGAAATCATGGCTGTCTTCACTGTTTCTTCTCCATCCAATGTTTCTGCATCTCTATCTTCTCCGTAGTGAGCAATCAGTTTCTCAACAGACGTGTCTCCATAAGTGGGAAAAGATACTGAATCTGGTTTTGGAACTTTCCGTGGATCGAATATAGACAATGCTGATACAACAGCGTTGGATGAAGAAAATCGGCTTGTTATGTTGGCCTTTAAATCAGCAACAAAAGGCTTACCAACAACATTCTGGAACGAAAGTATTTTATCAGCGTCAATAGACACCTTTGTAGATGACTTCAAGTCTTCAACGTTTTCAAGAAGCTCCAACACCCAGTTCGCTCCAGGCAAAACTGCATCATCCAAGGATTTAACAGTAGCATCAACAAGGAATGATATCAACGAGAGGTCAAGCTGCTCTGCCTGAAGTGCTTTGCTGAGCTTGGCTACTTGTGGTAGAGTGAAATCAAGCAAATATATAGCTGCAATCGTAGACAATTTGCAGAGGGCACCATGGATTCCAAGAGCTTCTGGCTCGTGGGACGTCTCGTAGATGTTCCCAATGGTGATTACAATTGCAGAATAACTTGCTTTGACAGCTTTGACACACCTTTCATGTGCCAGCCAGCGTGTGTCAGATGGCTTGATCACTTTCATTTCTGGAAGTTCAAGAACGTGCTGTACCTCCTTCAGACACTCTGCTCGCTTGGGGGAATTGCGAAAATGCTTCCAAAGAGTAGTCAATGTTCTGTAAACATGAGCAATTCCAGGAGTTTTATTGGCAGCTTGCACACAAGCCAACTGCAGTAAGTGACAGTGGCAGTGTATAAACAGAGCGTGAGGAGTATGTTTCTTGATACGTGCCTGAACCCCGGTCTTTCGTCCAGAAAAAGTTGCAGCTCCATCAAATCCCAATCCAACTATTCTTCCGACTTGTAGACCTTTCTTCTTTAAACAATCGATGAGATTAGAATAGATGGTCTCTGCATCAGCCTTCTTCAATGGAATAAGCTCCAGAAAGCACTCTACTGGTACACCATCTTCCTCCCAGCGGCAAAACACAGACAATTCTTCTACGTTGGTGACATCTGTGCACTCATCTGCCATGAGGCTGTACATAGGTGCCTTTTGAAGTCGCTTCAGAATCGACTCCTCCACCCATGTCCCCAATGATTCGATGAATTCAACCACAGCCACTCTTGATGTGTACACAGCATTTCTTGGTGCAGTTTCTAAGAATTGCTTCAAATGTTGGCTGCCACATCGAACCACCACGTCAACCAGCTTCTCAAATTTTGTCGAATGTGCAACTTGTTCTTTCGTAAGAAAATGAGTGAGTAGGATCAGGCACTTCACTGCAGCTCTGTTCTGAGCTCTTTTGCGAGCTAAAACATTCTGGAGTTGCTGTACAACTGTTCCACCTTTGGCTGCTCCTTTAGCTGCAAAAAGAGCTTGAGTTGCATGGATATGGAAGTCACTTCTCGCATGAGCTTTCATTTTTTCAACAGCTTTCTTCCAATTTCTGCAAGGTTGTGTGACCCACACTCCTCCAGTACGCTGCAGACCAGATTGCTTGCAAACCTTGCAAAAGGCACCATCGCTATCCTCGTCATAATAGAGCCAACTGAAATCTTTCTCCCAGCTCTTAGAGTATTTTCTCTTCGTGGATACAGAAGAGCGGTGTTTGTTTTGCTTGCTTTTCTTTGAAGGTGGAGGACTAAGGCTAGGACTAGATGCCTCGACATGCTCAGAGCTATCTGTTCTGCTATCTTCGCTATCGCTGCTATTAGCATGAGAAGAGGCTTGAGAAGTACTTGCAAAGTATGAGCGAATATCCATATTAATATGAAGAGAAATCAGCTAGTAAGGTTTCTTTTATAGAGACTTTAAGACCATGACATAATGGACTGAGTTAAAAATACTGAGAGAGAGTGGGAAAGAAGGAGGGAACTGAAGAAGTGACAAACCTACAAAGGAGAACACGTGGTGGTGTGTGATGACTTTAAGACCATGACATAATGGACTGAGTTAAAAATACTGAGAGAGAGTGGGAAAGAAGGAGGGAACTGAAGAAGTGACAAACCTACAAAGGAGAACACGTGGTGGCGTGTGATGACATCATGTCTAAGATTAGACTTGAAGACCATGACATAATGGACTGAGTTAAAAATACTGAGAGAGAGGGAGTGGGAAAGAAGGAGAAACAAAAGAAGTGACAAACCTACAAAGGAGAGCACGTGGTGGTGTGTGATGTCATCGTGTCATGACACATGCTCTCCTTTTTCCAAGCAGCTACAATATCATGAGAAATATATACAGTCTAGCCATAGTTCGGTATAGCATAATGCCATTGGTAGTCAGTCAAAATAGCTATCCTCAGACATTGTAAAAGCAAAAAAATATATGGGGGGATCTTCCCCCCAGACCCCCTTTTACGACTTATGAACATGTTAAGAAAATATTAACAAAAATTAGGGCACCAAGTGACCAACCATTTCTACACCCCCCCCCCCCCCCCCCCCCCTAGAGAACTAGAGAAAAATTGTGTATGAAACCTGTTGTCCATGATTTTGTAAGAAAATGCATGGAATGCAACATAATTCGATTTCACAAAAGCCCACCTCCATTATACGAGTGACAAGTGACTATATCTAATCTATATATGCTGATTGCCGTAGCATGCAACTTCAGCAAATATTTAAGATGGAATGTTGTACTAAAGATTTTAGAAAAAGTGCATGCCATCATAAGTAGCAGCTATATATACAGTTAGTACTGCAAAAATACCTGTGGGTAAAACACTTTCGTACTCCACGCGGAAGCCCAGGGTGCACGTCCCCTTTCCGCACCATCCAGGCTCTCCGCCCCCCCTTATTTTTCCATTATCTCAAGTTCGCCCCCCCTTGGCAAAATTTCTGTATACAACCCTGAATATCATTACAACACTTCCTGTAGTATTCTAGACACTTCCTGTAAAATATTAGACACTCCTTATAATATACTAGACAGCCTAGCAATTCGTTTTTAACCAATTATCCCCTCTAACTTAATTTGTGGACTATTATCTTTGTTTCAGAAATATTTTTTTCACACTGTTCCTAGCGCACCATTAGAATGCAGCTTCTGTTTGGTATAAGGATCAGCTCCATTGAGGTGGGCGGAGGAAAGCCTCGCACCTCGACGTCGCTCTGTTTACGACAAAACTCGCAGCAAAGAAACCCAACCAGAAGCGACTCCTTGTTCAAGAGTGAAGGGATTCCGACTGGCTGCCATGAGCAAGAGTCATCATCATCAACCTTCTTGCCACTCCCCATTCTGCTTGACTGCTCGCTGAACCCGTCAAACGGAAAGTAAGATTTGTGATTATTTTCTGATTATAGAACAGCGTACTGGGCATGTGCAGTAAAAGACTAGCGGAATTATTCTTGACAATGTTTATGTGAACATTGTAAGTTTCGGCTGTAGACACTCCCAATGACACTCCCAATGATCAATCAGACGTTAGCTAAATTAAATGGTTACGCGTCAGCTGGAGCAGAGTGGGCTAACCAGTGATGGCACTCAGAGAAACTAACAGCTCTTCACCTGCACTAGTCCACATAGAGTGGGATCACCAGTGATGGCACTCAGAGAAACTAACAACTCTTCACCTACACTAGTCCACATAGAGTGGGCTCACCAGTGATGGCACTCAGAGAAACTAACAACTCTTCACCTACACTAGTCCATATAGAGTGGGCTCACCAGTGATGGCACTCAGAGAAACTAACAACTCTTCACCTACACTAGTCCATATAGAGTGGGCTCACCAGTGATGGCACTCAGAGAAACTAACAGCTCTTCACCTACACTAGTCCACATAGAGTGGGCTCACCAGTGATGGCACTCAGAGAAACTAACAACTCTTCACCTACACTAGTCCACATAGAGTGGGCTCACCAGTGATGGCACTCAGAGAAACTAACAACTCTTCACCTACACTAGTCCATATAGAGTGGGCTCACCAGTGATGGCACTCAGAGAAACTAACAACTCTTCACCTACACTAGTCCACATAGAGTGGGCTCACCAGTGATGGCACTCAGAGAAACTAACAACTCTTCACCTACACTAGTCCACATAGAGTGGGCTCACCAGTGATGGCACTCAGAGAAACTAACAACTCTTCACCTACACTAGTCCACATAGAGTGGGCTCACCAGTGATGGCACTCAGAGAAACTAACAACTCTTCACCTACACTAGTCCACATAGAGTGGGCTCACCAGTGATGGCACTCAGAGAAACTAACAACTCTTCACCTACACTAGTCCACATAGAGTGGGCTCACCAGTGATGGCACTCAGAGAAACTAACAGCTCTTCACCCACACTAGTCCACATAGAGTGGGCTCACCAGTGATGGCACTCAGAGAAACTAACAGCTCTTCACCTACACTAGTCCACATAGAGTGGGCTCACCAGTGATGGCACTCAGAGAAACTAACAGCTCTTCACCTACACTAGTCCACATAGAGTGGGCTCACCAGTGATGGCACTCAGAGAAACTAACAGCTCTTCATCCACACTAGTCCACTGACAGATTTGCAGTCCCTACATGCTAAGCATGTGGACTTGACTATGAAGGAGTATACAGGGTTACACCTGCTGTATGAACTACACAGGGTTATAAGTCACACTCACTATGAACTGCAAATGTGAACTACAAAGGGTTAAATTCCTACCATAGAGCTAGCTGGGTGTTTGATGGAGTGAGCTAGCTGGTGTTTGATGGAGTGAGCTAGCTGGTGTTTGATGGAGTGAACTAGCTGGTGTTTGATGGAGTGAGCTAGCTGGTGTTTGATGGAGTGAACTAGCTGGTGTTTGATGGAGTGAACTAGCTGGTGTTTGATGGAGTGAACTAGCTGGTGTTTGATGGAGTGAGCTAGCTGGTGTTTGATGGAGTGAACTAGCTGGTGTTTGATGGAGTGAACTAGCTGGTGTTTGATGGAGTGAACTAGCTGGTGTTTGATGGAGTGAACTAGCTGGTGTTTGATGGAGTGAACTAGCTGGTGTTTGATGGAGTGAACTAGCTGGTGTTTGATGGAGTGAACTAGCTGGTGTTTGATGGAGTGAGCTAGCTGGTGTTTGATGGAGTGAACTAGCTGGTGTTTGATGGAGTGAACTAGCTGGTGTTTGATGGAGTGAACTAGCTGGTGTTTGATGGAGTGAACTAGCTGGTGTTTGATGGAGTGAACTAGCTGGTGTTTGATGGGAGTGAACTAGCTGGTGTTTGATGGAGTGAACTAGCTGGTGTTTGATGGAGTGAACTAGCTGGTGTTTGATGGAGTGAACTAGCTGGTGTTTGATGGAGTGAACTAGCTGGTGTTTGATGGAGTGAGCTAGCTGGTGTTTGATGGAGTGAACTAGCTGGTGTTTGATGGAGTGAACTAGCTGGTGTTTGATGGGAGTGAACTAGCTGGTGTTTGATGGAGTGAACTAGCTGGTGTTTGATGGGAGTGAACTAGCTGGTGTTTGATGGAGTGAGCTAGCTGGTGTTTGATGGAGTGAGCTAGCTGGTGTTTGATGGAGTGAGCTAGCTGGTGTTTGATGGAGTGAGCTAGCTGGTGTTTGATGGAGTGAACTAGCTGGTGTTTGATGGAGTGAGCTAGCTGGTGTTTGATGGAGTGAACTAGCTGGTGTTTGATGGAGTGAACTAGCTGGTGTTTGATGGAGTGAACTAGCTGGTGTTTGATGGAGTGAACTAGCTGGTGTTTGATGGAGTGAACTAGCTGGTGTTTGATGGAGTGAGCTAGCTGGTGTTTGATGGAGTGAACTAGCTGGTGTTTGATGGAGTGAACTAGCTGGTGTTTGATGGAGTGAACTAGCTGGTGTTTGATGGAGTGAACTAGCTGGTGTTTGATGGAGTGAACTAGCTGGTGTTTGATGGAGTGAACTAGCTGGTGTTTGATGGAGTGAACTAGCTGGTGTTTGATGGAGTGAACTAGCTGGTGTTTGATGGAGTGAACTAGCTGGTGTTTGATGGAGTGAGCTAGCTGGTGTTTGATGGAGTGAACTAGCTGGTGTTTGATGGAGTGAGCTAGCTGGTGTTTGATGGAGTGAGCTAGCTGGTGTTTGATGGAGTGAGCTAGCTGGTGTTTGATGGAGTGAACTAGCTGGTGTTTGATGGGAGTGAGCTAGCTGGTGTTTGATGGAGTGAACTAGCTGGTGTTTGATGGAGTGAACTAGCTGGTGTTTGATGGAGTGAGCTAGCTGGTGTTTGATGGGTGAGCTAGCTGGTGTTTGATGGAGTGAACTAGCTGGTGTTTGATGGAGTGAACTAGCTGGTGTTTGATGGAGTGAACTAGCTGGTGTTTGATGGAGTGAACTAGCTGGTGTTTGATGGAGTGAGCTAGCTGGTGTTTGATGGAGTGAACTAGCTGGTGTTTGATGGAGTGAGCTACTGTAGCTGGTGTTTGATGGAGTGAACTAGCTGGTGTTTGATGGAGTGAGCTAGCTGGTGTTTGATGGAGTGAACTAGCTGGTGTTTGATGGAGTGAACTAGCTGGTGTTTGATGGAGTGAGCTAGCTGGTGTTTGATGGAATGAACTAGCTGGTGTTTGATGGAGTGAGCTAGCTGGTGTTTGATGGAGTGAACTAGCTGGTGTTTGATGGAGTGAACTAGCTGGTGTTTGATGGAGTGAACTAGCTGGTGTTTGATGGAGTGAACTAGCTGGTGTTTGATGGAGTGAACTAGCTGGTGTTTGATGGAGTGAGCTAGCTGGTGTTTGATGGAGTGAACTAGCTGGTGTTTGATGGAGTGAGCTAGCTGGTGTTTGATGGAGTGAGCTAGCTGGTGTTTGATGGAGTGAACTAGCTGGTGTTTGATGGAGTGAACTAGCTGATGTTTGATGGAGTGAGCTAGCTGGTGTTTGATGGAGTGAGCTAGCTGGTGTTTGATGGAGTGAACTAGCTGGTGTTTGATGGAGTGAGCTAGCTGGTGTTTGATGGAGTGAACTAGCTGGTGTTTGATGGAGTGAACTAGCTGGTGTTTGATGGAGTGAGCTACTGTAGCTGGTGTTTGATGGAGTGAACTAGCTGGTGTTTGATGGAGTGAGCTAGCTGGTGTTTGATGGAGTGAACTAGCTGGTGTTTGATGGAGTGAGCTAGCTGGTGTTTGATGGAGTGAACTAGCTGGTGTTTGATGGAGTGAACTAGCTGGTGTTTGATGGAGTGAACTAGCTGGTGTTTGATGGAGTGAGCTAGCTGGTGTTTGATGGAGTGAACTAGCTGGTGTTTGATGGAGTGAGCTAGCTGGTGTTTGATGGAGTGAACTAGCTGGTGTTTGATGGAGTGAGCTAGCTGGTGTTTGATGGAGTGAACTAGCTGGTGTTTGATGGAGTGAACTAGCTGGTGTTTGATGGAGTGAACTAGCTGGTGTTTGATGGAGTGAACTAGCTGGTGTTTGATGGAGTGAGCTAGCTGGTGTTTGATGGAGTGAACTAGCTGGTGTTTGATGGAGTGAGCTAGCTGGTGTTTGATGGAGTGAGCTAGCTGGTGTTTGATGGAGTGAACTAGCTGGTGTTTGATGGAGTGAGCTAGCTGGTGTTTGATGGAGTGAACTAGCTGGTGTTTGATGGAGTGAACTAGCTGGTGTTTGATGGAGTGAACTAGCTGGTGTTTGATGGAGTGAGCTAGCTGGTGTTTGATGGAGTGAGCTAGCTGGTGTTTGATGGAGTGAACTAGCTGGTGTTTGATGGAGTGAACTAGCTGGTGTTTGATGGAGTGAGCTAGCTGGTGTTTGATGGAGTGAACTAGCTGGTGTTTGATGGAGTGAGCTAGCTGGTGTTTGATGGAGTGAACTAGCTGGTGTTTGATGGAGTGAGCTAGCTGGTGTTTGATGGAGTGAACTAGCTGGTGTTTGATGGAGTGAACTAGCTGGTGTTTGATGGAGTGAACTAGCTGGTGTTTGATGGAGTGAACTAGCTGGTGTTTGATGGGAGTGAGCTAGCTGGATAAAGATCCACTGGACATCTTGCCCCTTAGCTTTGAGGAAGCCCTTCCTGGCCCATGACAACTGATGAGCTGGCCACCTCCTCCAATAAGCTGCTCATAGCAGATGTTATTTTCTTCCACGCTTACTATTACTCAAGTACACACACACACACACAGGGGAGGGGGGAGGGGGGGATGAAGGACGTGCCTCCCAAATGATGACAGGGAGGTGAACTGTCCACCTGCACCCCACTCCCAATTATTAACCACCTGAAGTGGAATTAATTGATCGCTGGTGTGGAACAATTTGCTATGCTTCACTAACCTTCCAGTTTTCAGGAAATGTTTCTGATGAAAAGCCAGCCACCCTGAGGAGATACTGATCTATAGCTCTACGGTACTCGACTAACCGACAACTTCCTTGCAATTCATGAGCTTACTAAGGTGTCGTAGTTTGGGGTGAGTGATGGTGAGAGTGAGGGAGTGATGGTGCAGGGGTGAGTGAGGGTGCAGGGGGTGAGTGAGGGTGCAGGGGGTGAGTGAGGGTGCAGGGGGTGAGTGAGGGTGCAGGGGGTGAGTGAGGGTGAGGGGGTGAGTGAGGGTGAGGGGGTGAGTGAGGGTGAGGGGGTGAGTGAGGGTGCAGGGGGTGAGTGAGGGTGCAGGGGGTGGGTGAGGGTGCAGGGGGTGGGCGAGGGTGCAGGGGGTGGGCGAGGGTGCAGGGGGTGGGCGAGGGTGCAGGGGGTGGGCGAGGGTGCAGGGGGTGGGCGAGGGTGCAGGGGGTGGGCGAGGGTGCAGGGGGTGGGCGAGGGTGCAGGGGGTGGGCGAGGGTGCAGGGGGTGGGCGAGGGTGCAGGGGGTGGGCGAGGGTGCAGGGGGTGAGCGAGGGTGCAGGGGGTGAGCGAGGGTGCAGGGGGTGAGCGAGGATGCAGGGGGTGAGCGAGGGTGCAGGGGGTGGGCGAGGGTGCAGGGGGTGGGCGAGGGTGCAGGGGGTGAGCGAGGGTGCAGGGGGTGAGCGAGGGTGCAGGGGGTGAGCGAGGGTGCAGGGGGTGAGTGAGGGTGCAGGGGGTGAGTGAGGGTGCGTGGCATAACGGAAACCTTCATTGACTCATTACCTCATGGTTAAAAGGTTTAACTCCCCCACTAGCTTGAGGTCAGGTGACAGTTTTCTCCTGGCCATCAAGTGTGCGATGAGGAGCCAGATATATCAGAGTTAATTAAGAGATAAAATCAACGACTCCCACCTGTTAATCAGCTTGAAGTTGGTTATGCAACATTTCGGCTCATGCTGGGACTACAGGACATTTTCCATCGAGAACAGACAGACATGTGTGAAGATACATGTTACTCTAGGTACACAACACTGCAGTGTGGGTCACCTGATTACTGCACTAGCAGTTAGTGTGACACAAGAAGGTGGAAACTATGAGACGTGGGCGGGATGAGTTGTAGACTACATATTTCACAGGAAGTGGTGTAAAGTGGTGCAAAACTTGGTGAGGGGGTGGAAAAATCTGCATGTATTAGCTCTACGGTTATCCAAGTAGTAGAGGAACCATCAAATAAACTATAACTGATTTAATGAGCCATTCGCAGTTTCACAGTACAGAATCGTTTATACTAGGACATGCATGGCTTAGTCTTTGAGACAAGCATATGACTACTGGCAGGATCAACCAGGTAACCACCGGGGTCGGACACCGCGGATTCCAAATGAAAGTTCTGGCCTTGCCTGCATGGATGACAAGATGATGTCCTGAAGAGGCCGTGACAAGTAGTTGACCTGGTGATGATGGCCTGAAGAGGCTGTGACAAGTAGTTGACCTGGTGATGATGGCCTGAAGAGGCCGGGACAAGTAGTTGACCTGGTGATGATGGCCTGAAGAGGCCGGGACAAGTAGTGATGATGGCCTGAAGAGGCCGTGACAAGTAGTTGATGGCCTGAAGAGGCCGGGACAAGTAGTTGACCTGGTGATGATGGCCTGAAGAGGCCGTGACAAGTAGTTGACCTGGTGATGATGGCCTGAAGAGGCCGGGACAAGTATTTGACCTGGTGATGATGGCCTGAAGAGGCTGTGACAAGTAGTTGACCTGGTGATGATGGCCTGAAGAGGCCAGGACAAGTAGTTGACCTGGTGATGATGACCTGAAGAGGCTGTGACAAGTAGTTGACCTGGTGATGATGGCCTGAAGAGGCCATGACAAGTAGTTGATGGCCTGAAGAGGCCGGGACAAGTAGTTGACCTGGTGATGATGGCCTGAAGAGGTCGGGACAAGTAGTTGACCTGGTGATGATGGCCTGAAGAGGCCATGACAAGTAGTTGACCTGGTGATGATGGCCTGAAGAGGCCGTGACAAGTAGTTGACCTAGTGATGATGGCCTGAAGAGGCCGTGACAAGTAGTTGACCTGGTGATGATGGCCTGAAGAGGCTGTGACAATTAGTTGACCTGGTGATGATGGCCTGAAGAGGCCGGGACAAGTAGTTGACCTGGTGATGATGGCCTGAAGAGGCCGCGACAAGTAGTTGACCTGGTGATGATGTCCTGAAGAGGCTGTGACAAGTAGTTGACCTGGTGATGATGGCCTGAAGAGGCCGTGACAAGTAGTTGATGGCCTGAAGAGGCCGGGACAAGTAGTTGAACTGGTGATGATGACCTGAAGAGGCCGTGACAAGTAGTTGACCTGGTGATGATGGCCTTAAGAGGCCGGGACAAGTAGTTGACCTGGTGATTATGGCCTGAAGAGGCCGTGACAAGTAGTTGACCTGGTGATGACGACCTGAAGAGGTCGTGACAAGTAGTTGACCTGGTGATGATGGCCTGAAGAGGCCGTGACAAGTAGTTGACCTGGTGATGATGGCCTGAAGAGGCCGGGACAAGTAGTTGACCTGGTGATGATGGCCTGAAGAGGCCGGGACAAGTATTTGACCTGGTGATGATGGCCTGAAGAGGCCGTGACAAGTAGTTGACCTGGTGATGATGGCCTGAAGAGGCCGTGACAAGTAGTTGACCTGGTGATGATGGCCTGAAGGGGCCGTGACAAGTAGTTGACCTGGTGATGATGTCCTGAAGAGGCTGTGACAAGTAGTTGACCTGGTGATGATGGCCTGAAGAGGCCGGGACAAGTAGTTGACCTGGTGATGATGGCCTGAAGAGGCCGGGACAAGTATTTGACCTGGTGATGATGGCCTGAAGAGGCCGTGACAAGTAGTTGACCTGGTGATGATGGCCTGAAGAGGCCGTGACAAGTAGTTGACCTGGTGATGATGGCCTGAAGGGGCCGTGACAAGTAGTTGACCTGGTGATGATGTCCTGAAGAGGCTGTGACAAGTAGTTGACCTGGTGATGATGGCCTGAAGAGGCCATGACAAGTAGTTGATGGCCTGAAGAGGCCGAGACAAGTAGTTGACCTGGTGATGATGACCTGAAGAGGCCGTGACAAGTAGTTGACCTGGTGATGATGGCCTGAAGAGGCCGTGACAAGTAGTTGACCTGGTGATGATGGCCTGAAGAGGCCGTGACAAGTAGTTGACCTGGTGATGATGGCCTGAAGAGGCCGTGACAAGTAGTTGACCTGGTGATGATGGCCTGAAGAGGCCGTGACAAGTAGTTGACCTGGTAATGATGGCCTGAAGAGGCCGTGACAAGTAGTTGACCTGGTGATGATGGCCTGAAGGGGCCGTGACAAGTAGTTGACCTGGTGATGATGGCCTGAAGGGGCCGTGACAAGTAGTTGACCTGGTGATGATGGCCTGAAGAGGCCGTGACAAGTAGTTGACCTGGTGATGATGGCCTGAAGAGGCCGTGACAAGTAGTTGACCTGGTGATGATGGCCTGAAGAGGCCGTGACAAGTAGTTGACCTGGTAATGATGGCCCGGGCTCATTGGGATATAAATATTCATGAGCAAATGGTTCTCCCCCCTCATTTTCTCACAGGTTCAAGGTTCAGAGACATACTTTGGAGATCTTGCCGAGCACCATAACGACTCTCTAGCTATGCTAATATAACGGATAAATGTTGGGTGTGGCATGTGTGGGTGTGGCACGTGTGGGAGTTGGCCATTCTGTGGCTGCTTGAGGTAGATGTTGTGGTTAGCTAATAGCCCGTGACTTCTGCATTGCCTTTTGTCCCTGGCGGAAGACTAAGGGAATGTGGCATGAAAGATATTTGCCCACAAACCTGCCATTAGCCGTCCTGAAGACTAGTAGGAGCTCGGTTGTACTAGAGCACCATCCCTGGCAAGTAGTACTGCCTTGTTCTCTGTGGATATTCATGGCTGTATATAATAAACAGTTTCTCTCTGCCTGGCATGTAGTACTGCCTTGTTCTCTGTGGATATTCATGGCTGTATATAATAAACAGTTTCTCTCTGCCTGGCAAGTAGTACTGCCTTGTTCTCTGTGGATATTCATGGCTGTATATAATAAACAGCTTCTCTCTGCCTGGCAAGTAGCACTGCCTTGTCTCTGTGGATATTCATGGCTGTATATAATAAACAGCTTCTCTCTGCCTGGCAAGTAGTACTGCCTTGTTCTCTGTGGATATTCATGGCTGTATATAATAAACAGCTTCTCTCTGCCTGGCAAGTAGTACTGCCTTGTTCTCTGTGGATATTCATGGCTGTATATAATAAACAGCTTCTCTCTGCCTGGCAAGTAGCACTGCCTTGTCTCTGTGGATATTCATGGCTGTATATAATAAACAGTTTCTCTCTGCCTGGCAAGTAGTACTGCCTTGTTCTCTGTGGATATTCATGGCTGTATATAATAAACAGCTTCTCAAGTAGTACTGCCTTGTTCTCTGTGGATATTCATGGCTGTATATAATAAACAGCTTCTCTCTGCCTGGCAAGTAGTACTGCCTTGTTCTCTGTGGATATTCATGGCTGAACTGCTGCACTCTAATAAGGTGATAAGCACCTGCACATCTAGCAATTGATAAACCTGTGTGTGGCTAAGATTGACGCACAAAACCATGAATAATCTATGCCCAACGCTTCTGCTTCAAACAAACATATTAGTATGGCTCGAGAGCCCTCTTTATAATGCCTCTAAAGTGTGTCTCTATATCTTATGCCTCCAAAGTGTGTCTCTATATCTTATGCCTCTAAAGTGTGTCTCTATATCTTATGCCTCTAAAGTGTGTCTCTATATCTTATGCCTCTAAAGTGTGTCTCTATATCTTATGCCTCTAAAGTGTCTCTATATCTTATGCCTCTAAAGTGTGTATCTATATCTTATGCCTCTAAAGTGTGTCTCTATATCTTATGCCTCTAAAGTGTGTCTCTATATCTTATGCCTCTAAAGTGTGTCTCTATATCTTATGCCTCTAAAGTGTGTCTCTATATCTTATGGCTCTAAAGTGTGTCTATATCTTAAACCTGCAAGAAAGTGAGAGGAAACCATTTTCTCATGAATACTCGTTCCAACTATATCCCATCTCATTATTCAAAGCAGGAGGATTTGTTTGACTACACTAGAGATACATGCACCATGGAGTCTAAAACGTCAGCTCCTCTAATCCCTGAGGTCACTACGGTCATATAAGGCCTCCAAGAACAACTGCAATGTGTCGTGTGGTTACGAGTTCGATTTTCAAGAAGGAAATCTGCTGACTAATTGGGTACAGAAGTGTTGCATTCAAGTTTTCAAATTTCCCTTCAGCCCAATTAATTAATATAGGATTTCCTCACTGAAAATTGCGTTGTGGCCAGACTCACTACAAGTCTGGCTGTTCATGACAACTTATGAAAGATTCGAATCTAGTGACCTCATGGACTTTTGTGTGATTGGCTTAGGACAGTATATTATATAGTGTGCATGTACCTACAGCCCTAGTAGCAAACTCCACCACACAGAGGGAGCTGGCTTAGGACAGTATATATAGTGTGCATGCCCTAGTAGCAAACTCCACCACATAGAGAGAGTGGCTCAGGACAGTATATATAGTTGCATGTACCTACAGCCATAGTAGCAAACTCCACCACACAGAGAGAGTGGCTCAGGACAGTATATATAGTTGCATGTACCTACAGCCCTAGTAGCAAACTCCACCACACAGAGAGAGCTGGCTTAGGACAGTATATATAGTGTGCATGTACCTACAGCCCTAGTAGCAAACTCCACCACATAGAGAGAGCTAGTATATATAGTGTGCATGTACCTACAGCCCTAGTAGCAAACTCCACCACATAGAGAGAGCTAGTATATATAGTGTGCATGTACCTACAGCCCTAGTAGCAAACTCCAGCACACAGAGAGAGCTGGCTTAGGATAGTATATATAGTGTGCATGTACCTACAGCCCTAGTAGCAAACTCCACCACATAGAGAGAGCTGGCTTAGGACAGTATATATAGTGTGCATGTACCTACAGCCCTAGTAGCAAACTCCACCACACAGAGGGAGCTGGCTTAGGACAGTATATATAGTGTGCATGTACCTACAGCCCTAGTAGCAAACTCCACCACACAGAGAGAGCTGGCTTAGGACAGTGTATATAGTGTGCATGTACCTACAGCCCTAGTAGCAAACTCCACCACACAGAGAGAGCTGGCTTAGGACAGTATATATAGTGTGCATGTACCTACAGCCATAGTAGCAAACTCCACCACATAGAGAGAGCTGGCTTAGGACAGTATATATAGTGTGCATGTACCTACAGCCCTAGTAGCAAACTCCACCACACAGAGAGAGCTGGCTTAGGACAGTATATATAGTGTGCATGTATGTACCTACAGCCCTAGTAGCAAACTCCACCACATAGAGAGAGCTGGCTCTAACTAAGGGTGCATGTGGGGTTCTGTAGTAGGGACACACCCTTTCTCCATAGTATTCCCAATGGACAATAGCCCATCCATCGGACTCCATCTTGACTTACTTCACATACACAGGCCAGTACGTAGATACATCAGGTTTAGTACGGCCAGCTCTAGTTCTAGGGCCAGTTGTAGGGCTGGTTCTAGGGCTAGGGCTAGTTCTAGGGCTAGGGTCGTAGGGCTAGGGTTGATTCTAGGGCCAGTTGTAGGGCTAGTTCCAGGGCTAGGGTTGTAGGGCTAGGGTTGGTTCTAGGGCCAGTTGTAGGGCTAGTTCTAGGGCCAGTTGTAGGGCTGGTTCTAGGGCTAGGGTTGGTTCTAGGGTTGGTTCTAGGTCCAGTTGTAGGGCTAGTCTAGGGCCAGTTGTAGGGCTAGTTCTAGGGCTAGGGCTAGTTCTAGGGCTAGGGTTGGTTCTAGGGCCAGGTAAGCATCAGCCTGCATCCTTATGACCTTGAATTCCCTTACCATCTGCTCCGAGGTCGTTCATGGGTTTCTTGGGCTGCTTGGCATCTTTGATGTTCTCGTAGGTGAGTCTGACAACCTCCAGCAAATACTCCAGCTTGGAGATGGCACAGAAGGTCTTCATCATCCTCTCAAACATGGTGGTTATCTCACTGATGGCCTTCTCTGAAGGAAGCATTAAGTGTGGCTGCAGACAGTAATGTGGGGTGGGTGGGTGGAGTAACAGCACCAATTATATAATTAAGTATCAATTACCCCAGGTGTTTTTATCTCTCTGGAGGACCAAAGCCTTCACCTGGTCCTTACCTCTCTGGAGGACCAAAGCTTTCACCTAGTCCTTACCCTCCCTGGAGGACCAAAGCCTTCACCTAGCCTTCACCTGGTCCTTACCCTCCCTGGAGGAGACCAAAGTCTTCACCTGGTCCTTACCTCCCTGGAGGACCAAAGCCTTCACCTAGCCTTCACCTGGTCCTTACCCTCCCTGGAGGACCAAAGCCTTCACCTGGTCCTTACCCTCTCTGGAGGACCAAAGCCTTTAACTAGCCTTCACCTGGTCCTTACCCTCCCTGGAGGACCAAAGCCTTCACCCGGTCCTTACCCTCTCTGGAGGACCAAAGCCTTTACCTGACCTCCCTGGAGGACCAAAGCCTTCACCTGGTCATTACCTCCCCTCTCAAGAGCGCACATCCTCTCTCAAAGAGCACCTCCTTTCTCAAGAGCAAAGATATTCAGAGTGTGTCTGGTGGGCATGTCTGAGCCTTAACAGCAACAACATGATTACACAGGAGAGATCCTTCAACAGCCCCTCACACTGCAGCAGCCTCTCCTTCAGTAGTCACCCCCTCACACTGCAGCAACCTCTCCTTCAGTAGTCACCCCTCACACTGCAGCAACCTCACCTTCAGTAGTCACCCCCTCACACTGCAGCAACCTCTCCTTCAGTAGTCACCTCCTCACACTGCAGCAGCCTCTCCTTCAGTAGCCACCCCCTCACACTGCAGCAACCTCTCCTTCAGTAGTCACCACTCACCCCCTCACACTGCAGCAACCTCTCCTTCAGTAGTCACCACCTCACACTGCAGCAGCCTCTCCTTCAGTAGTCCCTCCCCCCCCCCCATCTATCCGCAGGAGTTGGTTAGGCTCTGTAATAGCTAGCAACAGCTTCCTAATAACACCACTCACTCGGATGCCCATCTCCTCAGGGGTTTTCAGCCTGCCCTGGTGGATGGAGCGCTGCACTTGGAAGAGGTGGCTGTTGGTGGCGTAGTGCTCCTCAATGCGGAGGTAGATGAAGTGAGAGAGTGGCTGCACAATGCACTCCTGCAGGGCACACTCCACCACGTGGCCAGAGTTGTCACAGTTCTCCATCCCACAGCTGTCCAGCTCTGCCTGGTAGTGCTGCAGTAGGAAGTCTTGCATGTCCGTCACAAAGTTACGTACCTGCAAGGGGAGAGAGGTGAGGGGGTTAGGAGATGTGGGTGCGGTTAGGGGGAGGAGTAGAGGTGAGTGCGGTGGGGGGGGGAGAAGACACACGTCACACACCCTCAATTTCCAAGAGGAAGTGTGGAGGTGAGTGGGGTGTGTGTGTGTGTGTGGGGGGGGGGGGGGGGGGGGGGGGTGGAGGCAACCACACACAAGGAAAGAAAAGAAGAAGTGGACCAGCAAGAAGACACACCTCTCCCACCCTCAACTAGTGCCCACCTCCAGCAGCATTTTCTGGTGAGGCTCCATGCTGCGTGCACGCATCTCGGTGATGAACAAGCCCACCTTCTTCCCAAACGGCTGGCTCTGGTCACCCGCCAACTCTAAGATGTACTTCCTGATGCGCTTACGAGGAATCCTCTTGCCACGGAACTGAACTGCAGAAATACATGCACAGTTATTGGCTAATATAGCCACACCCACTCCACATAATATAGCCACATAATATAGCCACACCCACTTCATCTAATATAGCCACACCCACTTCATCTAATATAGCCACACCCACTTCGTCAACTAGTATTGCATGCAAAGCGTGACAGAGGGTGAAGGGATGAGAGAGATGGAGTTTGCGTAATGGAGGACTATCAAGCTACTGGTATCAGGTCAAAGAACACGAAGTTAACCACAGAATGGAACTTAGGACTTGGACAGTGAATTAGGGCTTGGACCATGACTAGGGTTAGGACCATGACTAGGGTTAGGGCTTGGACTCGGAATGGTATTAGGGCTTGGAAAATTTTAGACAATGACTAGGATTATGGCTTGGACCATGAATCAGCTCGTATCGATCCTGAACAAAAGATAGACCTCTTGAGGCCGAGCATTACTAGACATTACCGCACTTGGATATCCCTTTATTATCTGTATATTTCACCTTGTCTCACAACCATCAAATAGCCCCTTGTTGGTGAAGGGTGTGTGTGTGTGGAGTGAGAGGTATGAGGGTGAGGAGGGAGAGAGGAGGTGAGTGTTGTAGGTAGGTGCGTCTGAGTAGTTGCTTACGTTTCTTGGCCCAACCCAGTGGCTTAGCCTTCCACTTGCCCCCTTTGCTGGCCTCGGCTTGCTGCTCACTATGATGTGCATGGAGAGGGAGGGAGAGAGGGGAAAGAGGAGGGAGGTGGAGGAGAGGGAGGGGAGAGAACAATAATACACTATGAGGAAAAGCAATAAGTCAAGGTAATTAAATGCCCCACCCTAACCATGGTTGCAAGGCTAATTAAACACTTACATTGTTAATTAAGCACCTACTTCCAAGCTGGTTCCAGCCACTGTGTTAATTAAGCACATACTTCAAGTTGGTTCTAGCCTCTAGGTGTTAATTAAGCACCTACTTCCAAGTTGGTACCAGCCTCTAGGCGTTAATGAAGTTAATGAAGCACCTGGTTCCAGCCTCTAGTTAAGCACCTACTTCAAGTTGGTTCCAGCCTCTAGTTGTTACTTCAAGTTGGTTCCAGCCTCTAGGTGTTAATTAAGCACCTACTTCAAGTTGGTTTCAGCCTCTAGGTGTTAATTAAGCACCTACTTCAAGTTAGTTCCAGCCTCTAGCTGTTAATTAAGTACCTACTTCAAGTTGGTTGTTAATTAAGTCAAGTTGGTTCCAGCCTCTAGTTGTTAATTAAGCACTTATTCAAGTTGGTTCCAGCCTCTTCTAGCTGTTAATTCAGCACCTACTTCAAGTTGGTTCCAGCCTCTAATTAAGCACCTACTTCAAGTTGGTACCAGCCTCTAGTAGTACCTACTTCAAGTTGGTTCCAGCATGTAGGTGTATCTAGGTGTTAATTAAGCACCTATTAAGCACCTATTTCCAGTTGATACTGGCCTCTAGTTGTTAATTAAGAACCTATTTCAGTTGGTTCCAGCCTCTAGTTGTTAATTAAGAACCTATTTCAGTTGGTTCTAGCCTCTAGTTGTTAATTAAGAACCTATTTCAGTTGGTTCCAGCCTCTAGTTGTTAATTAATTAAGCCACAGTCGTGACTGTCTTCCCCTACTCTCTTCCACTGCTGGTGGCTAGACTTGTAGATCTACAGTGCACCCTCACCAGGCTCTGCTCCACAGCACCACCTTAGCTAGTCCAGCTCTTACTTAAGCGACATTACTTATAAGAGATTGATATGTCGATGTGGGTGAGCATTCCTGTTTAGGCAGGCATTGTCTTGCTGACTGTTGCTACGTAGCAGAAGGCTTAACAACCAGACCTTAAAGTATCACATTAGACCAGGTGCAAATGGGTATGCACACCATCCACAAATAACATATCCAAGTGTTTGAAATATGCATGTGCCGAATCCATTGGGAGTTGGTTCTTCAGAACTACCCACCTGGTCCGCAGGTAGTGAACTATCCACCTGGTCACAGGCAGGTAACTACCCACCTGGTCCACAGGTAGTGAACTACCCACCTGGTCACAGGCAAGGAACTACAGGTGCACCTAATACACACTGACACTGCCTGGTGCACCTAATACATACTGACACTGCCTGGTGCACCTAATACTCACTGACACTGCCTGGTGCACCTAATACACACTGACACTGCCTGGTGCACCTAATACATACTGACACTGCCTGGTGCACCTAATACTCACTGACACTGCCTGGTGCTCCTAATACACACTGACACTGCCTGGTGCACCTAATACACACTGACACTGCCTGGTGCACCTAATACACACTGACACTGCCTGGTGCTCCTAATACACACTGACACTGCCTGGTGCACCTAATACACACTGACACTGCCTGGTGCACCTAATACACACTGACACTGCCTGGTGCACCTAATACACACTGACACTGCCTGGTGCTCCTAATACACACTGACACTGCCTGGTGCTCCTAATACTCACTGACACTGCCTGGTGCACCTAATACACACTGACACTGCCTGGTGCTCCTAATACACACTGACACTGCCTGGTGCACCTAATACACACTGACACTGCCTGGTGCTCCTAATACACACTGCCTGGTGCACCTAATACACACTGACACTGCCTGGCGCACCTAATACACACTGACACTGCCTGGTGCACCTAATACACACTGACACTGCCTGGTGCACCTAATACACACTGCCTGGTGCTCCTAATACACACTGACACTGCCTGGTGCACCTAATACACACTGCCTGGTGCACCTAATACACACTGACACTGCCTGGTGCTCCTAATACACACTGACACTGCCTGGTGCTCCTAATACACACTGACACTGCCTGGTGCACCTAATACACACTGACACTGCCTGGTGCACCTAATACACACTGACACTGCCTGGTGCACCTAATACACACTGCCTGGTGCACCTAATACACACTGACACTGCCTGGTGCACCTAATACATACTGACACTGCCTGGTGCACCTAATACACACTGACACTGCCTGGTGCTCCTAATACACACTGCCTGGTGCACCTAATACACACTGACACTGCCTGGTGCACCTAATACACACTGCCTGGTGCACCTAATACACACTGACACTGCCTTGTGCACCTAATACACACTGACACTGCCTTGTGCACCTAATACACACTGACACTGCCTGGTGCACCTAATACACACTGACACTGCCTGGTGCTCCTAATACACACTGACACTGCCTGGTGCTCTTAATACACACTGCCTGGTGCTCCTAATACACACTGACACTGCCTGGTGCACCTAATACACACTGACACTGCCTGGTGCTCCTAATACACACTGACACTGCCTGGTGCTCTTAATACACACTGACACTGCCTGGTGCACCTAATACACACTGACACTGCCTGGTGCTCCTAATACACACTGACACTGCCTGGTGCTCCTAATACACACTGACACTGCCTGGTGCTCCTAATACACACTGACACTGCCTGGTGCACCTAATACACACTGACACTGCCTGGTGCTCCTAATACACACTGACACTGCCTGGTGCTCCTAATACACACTGACACTGCCTGGTGCACCTAATACACACTGCCTGGTGCTCCTAATACACACTGACACTGCCTGGTGCACCTAATACACACTGACACTGCCTGGTGCACCTAATACACACTGACACTGCCTGGTGCTCCTAATACACACTGACACTGCCTGGTGCTCCTAATACACACTGACACTGCCTGGTGCACCTAATACACACTGACACTGCCTGGTGCACCTAATACACACTGACACTGCCTGGTGCTCCTAATACACACTGACACTGCCTGGTGCACCTAATACACACTGACACTGCCTGGTGCTCCTAATACACACTGACACTGCCTGGTGCTCCTAATACACACTGACACTGCCTGGTGCACCTAATACACACTGACACTGCCTGGTGCTCCTAATACACACTGACACTGCCTGGTGCACCTAATACACACTGCCTGGTGCTCCTAATACACACTGACACTGCCTGGTGCACCTAATACACACTGTGCGCATTCACTAGTCAGTCTGACATTCTCCACCCACGTCCATCCAATAACTGCCAGGCGAGGCTAGGGACACCTACTAGTACAGTACCGCATTAGCGGGCCATGAAGCGCCAGGCTCCATTAAGCTCCAGTTCTTTCTTAAGTGCCTACAAATTTGCTAGGTTGTTTAGTGCCTTAGCAGGAACACACATGAACTATAAAGTGTTATTGGTGTGTAGTGAGGACACAGGAAGGAAGGAAGGACTGAGGCAAATGGTCGCTTTCCTATCCTGCTGTATAACTAACACACCCACCAGTATGATGAGGCTAAGGGTCAGCACTGACTTACACTTGCAGCTGCTGCTCTAGCATAAGCTTCAACTTGCCATCTTCTGTCTACACCAAACATCCAGTGTGGTAGGATTGTGATGGGGTCACTCTGTCAGAATGATGAGCTAACTAGCTACATAATAACTAGCTGGCCTTTCTATCATACATGTATATATATTGGGGGGAGGGAGTAAAACTGGTTGACCTGAAAAAGATTGGGCGGAGTATAGATAGCCTGGGTTCTTGGAAGTGTCTGGGGACAAGACAAGCCAGCCTGGGTTCTTGGAGGAGTGTCTGGGTACTAGACAAAATAGCCTGGGTTCTTGGAAGTGTCTGGGGACAAGACAAGCCAGCCTGGGTTCTTGGAGGAGGGTCTGGGGACAAGACAAGATAGCCTGGGTTCTTAGGAGTGTCTGGGGACAAGACAAGATAGCCTGGGTTCTTGGAGTGTCTGGGGACAAGACAAGATAGCCTGGGTTCTTGGAGGAGGGTCTGGGGACAAGACAAGATAGCCTGGGTTCTTGGAGGAGTGTCTGGGGACAAGACAAGATAGTCTGGGGACAAGACAAGATAGCCTGGGTTCTTGGAGGAGTGTCTGGCATGAAACAAAACCTAGGTCCCTATTTTCCACTCTGTTCTGGCTGGGTGTACTTGAGTGTTTCACTTAAGAAAAGGATGTTTACCGAGGATTTCACTCCGGATTCTAACGCAGGTCTTGGCTATCAGGTTACATGTAAACACCCTTAATTTGGATTAATTAGCCTACACACACGCACACACACAAAAAAGCTCATGATGGAGCATGCAGCGATTGATTCATGTCACACACACACACACACACACACTGGTTAGTAACCCAATGTCTGGGGACAAGACATGCCAGCCTGGGTTCTTGGAGGAGCATCTGGAGACTTGACAAGCATCAGGCACTGTTCTTGGCAGGACTTGCTGACGGTGACCGTCCATGGGCTCAAGCCACCGCTACTCAGGGGGACTGGGTCCTGGCCACCGCTACTCAGGGGGATTGGGCCCTGGCCACCGCTACTCAGGGGGTCTGGGCTCAAGCCACTGCTACTCAGGGGGACTGGGCTCAAGCCACCGCTACTCAGGGGGACTGGGCTCAAGCCACCGCTACTCAGGGGGACTGGGAAGAGCATCTCTCTTGCCGAGCGAGTGCAGCGTACGGCAATGAGACATTCATTGGTTGTCCTTCTCTTCTCCAAGTGTGTAATGGAACCATGACCCCATGGGGACTGAATAAGTGTCGAACAATTAGGTGGGTATTAGAAGGCGAGGCAGCCAGGGTCTCCAGCCTCCATGCAGAGCCTCTGCTATTACTGTCCTTCTGTGTCCAAGTTAAGAATGAGGTGTGTCTGAGTGGGTACTTATGTACAAGCATCTGCCCACATGATAAACATCTAGATTACTCCGAATAGGAAACCTCTTGCTCAGGATGACCATCTGGTGTAAAAATCAGATACAGGTCTAGAGCTGTGAACCCAAGTGTGCACTCCAGGAGGCCTCACCAGCTTAACCCTTTCACGGTCGGGTTAAAAAAAAAAATATTGCTACCATTACTAAAATTAACTGTATTGTCTCAAATATTTATTAAAGTCCATAGCAACCATATATTTTTGGAATCACACATAGTTACTTAATATGTAGGTGTGGTTTATATTGCCTAGCAACAAAGTGTGTGGTTGTAATTGTGGTTTTAGTAATTAATTTTTGAATTTCAAGGCAATTATTGTTCTATTTTCAAGTATATTTTATGATAACATGTTTTATACATTTGCAGGTACACAAATTTCAACCATAATGACCAGACTGCAGCATGCAATTATGAAAAACAGAAGAAAGCTTACATCACAGAGCTCAAATACCCAGCAGTCACGATGAGACATCGTGACTGCTGGCTCTGTGAGAGGTGGGACTGCTGTGACTTTGTGTAGATCCAAAAACTGTGGACATAGAAACAGATATTTTTATATTCTATACCTTTTTGAACAGTATACTTACCTAAAGGCTGAGTAAGACTCTTATCACTAGAGCTGGAGCGGTCATCAGAAACTATATCTATTGGATTTTCCGTTACTTCTGAGTGACTAAGCTCAGGGTTTGCTCTGGGAAGGTAGCTCTCGATACCTTCGCCTTCAAAATCACTGTCATCCGCTTCAGAAAGGCCGAAATCGTCGTCTTCCAGTAAAAGCAGCACATCGCTAACGTTCAAGCGCTTAGCCATGATTTCCGTGTGAGCTTTCCGGGTTCAAAGTCCTTAGCAACCGTTATGCTGTCATTGTTTTGTGAATACCACGTGATAGAGCTACGTTTTAGGCGTCGTTTAATAAAATTTTTATGGGGGTAAGTTCGAACGATCTATTTTTTATGAATTTTTTAACTGCGAGACTTCTTAGGGCGCTTTAAAGCGCCCGTGACCGTTAAAGGGTTAAGAGGGACTATATATATATATACATACATATTATGTATATATATACACATATATATATTATATATATACACATATATATATTATATATATGTATTATATATATTATATATATGTATTATATATATACACACATTATATTTATATAATATATATACACAAATATATATACTTGTAGTTCTGACTTTATATCTCCATAGATTCTGCACACTTCACTGCATGCACTTGATATATATAGCTCAAAAGATGGTCTCTCTGTGTGCTCTCTTTTGATATAACTAAGCCCTAGTTACTGCAACTAAAGTGAGGGAACCTCAAAAACTGATGCCTGATTGTGCAACAGTTACGGCTCCTGAAGTGCTAGATAACTGAAATTAGTGCCCGTGACAGGAGGAAGTAATAATGAGTGTTTTCATTAGGTGCTAAAGCGTGAGTATTAGTCGAATGGACCGAAGAATTCCGTTGAGCACTTTAAGTGCACACACTTGACAGGAGCCAATTTTCTAACAAGTGCTCTGGCTTTGAAGTCAACTCAACCCCCGCTTCAAAATGTCACTTGTCTGGGACTTGGAACTCTACTCCAAGCTTCCATCAGCTCTCAAGTTTCCTCCCCTTGTTACATGGCCAAGCAATCAATCATCTCCATCCTTCACAACAAACGCGGAGAACTGTCTCAGATATTCCTGGAATTTTTTCATGCAAGTGTGAACCTTTCACCAGTGAAGGGAATCTAGTGTAGACTGATGGGTAAAGAAATGCTGTCTGGGAGAGAAGAACGGAGCATTGCTGTCTGGGAAAGAAGAATGGAGCATTGCTGTCTGGGAGAGAAGAACGGAGCATTGCTGTCTGGGAGAGAAGAACGGAGCATTGCTGTCTGGGAAAGAAGAATGGAGCATTGCTGTCTGGGAGAGAAGAACGGAGCATTGCTGTCCGGGAGAGAAGAACGGAGCATTGCTGTCCGGGAGAGAAGAACGGAGCATTGCTGTCCGGGAGAGAAGAACGGAGCATTGCTGTCTGGGAGAGAAGAACGGAGCATTGCTGTCTGGGAGAAGAACGGAGCATTGCTGTCTGGGAGAGAAGAACGGAGCATTGCTGTCCGGGAGAGAAGAACGGAGCATTGCTGTCTGGGAGAGAAGAACGGAGCATTGCTGTCTGGGAGAGAAGAACGGAGCATTGCTGTCTGGGAGAGAAGAACGGAGCATTGCTGCCCGGGAGAGAAGAACGGAGCATTGCTGTCTGGGAGAGAAGAATGGAGAATTGCTGTCCGGGAGAGAAGAACGGAGCATTGCTGTCCGGGAGAGAAGAACGGAGCATTGCTGTCTGGGAGAGAAGAACGGAGCATTGCTGTCTGGGAGAGAAGAACGGAGCATTGCTGTCCGGGAGAGAAGAACGGAGCATTGCTGTCTGGGAGAGAAGAATGGAGCATTGCTGTCTGGGAGAGAAGAACGGAGCATTGCTGTCTGGGAGAGAAGAACGGAGCATTGCTGTCTGGGAAAGAAGAATGGAGCATTGCTGTCTGGGAGAGAAGAACGGAGCATTGCTGCCCGGGAGAGAAGAATGGAGCATTGCTGTCTGGGAGAGAAGAATGGAGAATTGCTGTCCGGGAGAGAAGAACGGAGCATTGCTGTCCGGGAGAGAAGAACGGAGCATTGCTGTCTGGGAGAGAAGAACGGAGCATTGCTGTCTGGGAGAGAAGAACGGAGCATTGCTGTCCAGGAGAGAAGAACGGAGCATTGCTGTCCGGGAGAGAAGAACGGAGCATTGCTGTCCGGGAGAGAAGAACGGAGCATTGCTGTCTGGGAGAGAAGAACGGAGCATTGCTGTCCGGGAGAGAAGAACGGAGCATTGCTGTCTGGGAGAGAAGAACGGAGCATTGCTGCCCGGGAGAGAAGAACGGAGCATTGCTGTCTGGGAGAGAAGAATGGAGAATTGCTGTCCGGGAGAGAAGAACGGAGCATTGCTGTCTGGGAGAGAAGAACGGAGCATTGCTGCCCGGGAGAGAAGAACGGAGCATTGCTGTCTGGGAGAGAAGAATGGAGAATTGCTGTCCGGGAGAGAAGAACGGAGCATTGCTGTCCGGGAGAGAAGAACGGAGCATTGCTGTCCAGGAGAGAAGAACGGAGCATTGCTGTCCGGGAGAGAAGAATGGAGCATTGCTGTCCGGGAGAGAAGAACGGAGCATTGCTGTCCGGGAGAAAAGATCGGAGCATTGCTCTGACTGCATGTTGTTGTATTACATACATGTTCAACATGTGCAAGAAATCTTCATCCTATTAAATGTGCACCTAACATGTCACGTGTTATAATCAGTGGTTATTGGGTGCACATGATTAAGAGCTGGTTTTCTACCAGTTGTGGTATAAGCTCAAGCTAAACAACCCGTCAAGTACAGCATAATACAATATATATAGTTCTTTATATAAGATTGCCTCATCCAATGAGAAAGGAGATATTGTGGACAACAAAGATTTAGAGGACCCTTTACCATATAAAATAATTTGAACCAATCATTACGGAATATATATAAAAATATATTGCACTGTAATAATTATAGTGTAGACTTCCATGGGCAGTGCACAGGCACCTCTGCTGAGGGGGGCTGCACAGGCACCTCTGCCGAGGGAGGCTGCACAGGCACCTCTGCCGAGGGAGGCTCACAGGCACCTCTGCTGAGGGAGGCTGCACAGGCACCTCTGGGAACCTATGCCTACCGAGAAACACTCTGAATACCTTTGGCTTTGAGGAAGGATGTGTTCCAGGCTGAATTTCCAACTGCAGGTTTTGTTGTAGATGAATCTTAACAGCCTTTGTTTGCTAAATGGGGTCGATTCTACCAAACTACAGCTTGGTATTTGCAATCTAATGATGGTAAAAGTTCTATCTATAAATTAGACATAGATACGCCCAAGGAGCGGTTCTGGAGGAGCAGCCACAGCTGGAGGAGCAGCCACAGCTGGAGGAGCAGCCACAGCTGGAGGAGCAGCCACAGCTGGAGGAGCAGCCACAGCTGGAGGAGCAGCCACAGCTGGAGGAGCAGCCACAGCTGGAGGAGCAGCCACAGCTGGAGGAGCAGCCACAGCCCACAGCTGGAGGAGCAGCCACAGCTGGAGGAGCAGCCACAGCTGGAGGAGCAGCCACAGCTGGAGGAGCAGCCACAGCTGGAGGAGCAGCCACAGCTGGAGGAGCAGCCACAGCTGGAGGAGCAGCCACAGCTGGAGGAGCAGCCACAGCTGGAGGAGCAGCCACAGCTGGAGGAGCAGCCACAGCTGGAGGAGCAGCCACAGCTGGAGGAGCAGTCACAACTAGGAGCCTTGGTTGAGGACTCAAAGGGCGGTTGTTTCTCATAAGGAAGGTCATAGGCACGTCAGATTTGAGATGAGGTGCGCCCTGTGGTGCAAATGGAACCATCGAATGGCATAGCACTCGACATTATCGGCAAGAAGTCGTTCCTTTTGAAATACATGTGGATGGTTTTTCAGGTTCCCAATGATAGCAACAGATAACGCAGTGTGACACCATTAACAACATGCTGCGCTAGCTGCATTAGAGCTCCCCTCAATGCAAAGAGTTTGCTAGCAAGGCTGCTTCTAGCCATACACCAGTTGCTGAAATGGTAAAATTTACAGAAGGCAGTGTTGTCGATGGTTCAAAAAAAAATTAAAATATTGTTTATATAATTTATTGTTTATATAACCATAATGATAAGGTGGCCTGGCCCAGCTTCATGGGAACCCAGGTACTTGGTGCCCAAGGAGCACACAGCTACTGAGTGCTTACACACTGTTTTATGGAGAGCCCAACTACTGGATGCATACATAGGGAGCCCAGATTCTGGATGTCTAAGCCCTGCTTCATGGGGATCCCAGCTACTGGGTGGCCAAGCTCAGCTTCATGGGGAGTCCAGCTACTGGGTGCCCAAGCTCAGCTTCATGGGGAGACCAGCTAGTGGGTGCCAAGCTCAGCTTCATGGGGAGTCCAGCTACTGGGTGCCCAAGCTCAGCTTCATGGGGAGTCCAGCTACTGGGTGCCCAAGCTCAGCTTCATGGGGAGTCCAGCAACTGGGTGCCCAAGCTCAGCTTCATGGGGAGTCCAGCTACTGGGTGCCCAAGCTCAGCTTCATGGGGAGTCCAGCTACTGGGTGCCAAGGCTCAGCTTCATGGGAAGCCAAGCACCTGGTGCAACTGACAGGTCCTGTTTTAAGCAACAACCATTATGGTTCAAACAGGTGTGACATCCAGGCAGACTAGCAATGGCAGCAATATATGATCTGTGATGAAGACTCAACTCACTTCTCCTGTGTCCAACAACACCACCTCTGCTAGTGTATAATACAATATGGTGATCCTTCTCTTTGAAAATGTCAAAAATTGCATGGCCAAGATGGACACTTTTCTCCTGCCCCCCCCCCCCCCCAACCAAAACCATATGAAATCTGTCACCAATTATAGTAAGGGCAATTATGAGTTACAGGCACCTCGGGTCCTGAGCTTCCTGGACAAGCGAGGTTCACTGTAATATATTAATTATCAGCGTTTTGATTGATGGATGTGCTTGTAACACAAACCAGCAAAAAAAAACAGCACCCACCTAAGAGGAGGTGTCTGACATCCATCGCGCATGTGTACCCGACACACATCGCGCATGTGTACATGAACCTAGCCGAGAAATGTCCCCAGGATTGTCTGGGGCATCTCTGGGCTCATGGAAGGTGAGGTAATGTTCAGTGTTAGTGTTTGGGTCATGTACAAGAGACATACATACACACACACACACACACACTGATACATACATATCAGTACACACATACTTCCCTTTTCTAGTACTAAAGAATAATACACGCACACTCAAAACACCCTGAATTCTTGGCATATCACACCCACACCCACACACACTGTCCCACATGCACACACCCAGTCACTCTCACACATATACACACTCAATCACACACACACATCCACACACACATCAAACTTTCATAGGCTACCTCACTTACCCTCTACTTCCATCACCTGCTCCACTTCCATCACCTGCTGCACTGATGGGACTCACCATCTGCCACTCCTTGGTATTAACCCCCACCTCTGTCACAGTCACACTCGCCATCTTGCCATTCTCGTCTGTCCCTCCCTCAACCTCAGAGCTCACGGGTGCTAATGATTGGCTCCTACTAAAACGGTCTCTCCCCACGTCAGCACCATCTGAATCTTTGGTGACAGCATTTCTAGGAAGGGGCATCCTTTCATAGCCGGAAGACATCACATTATGCCTCTCCCTAAAGTTGAAACAACCAAACAATCATCTACTTATTAGGATGAAGTGTCTACTCGTGAGGGTGAAGTGTCTACTCGTCAGGATGAAGTGTCTACTCGTCAGGGTGAAGTGTCTACTCGTTAGGGTGAAGTGTCTACTCGTTAGGATGAAGTGTCTACTCGTTAGGATGAAGTGTCTACTCGTTAGGATGAAGTGTCTACTCGTTAGGATGAAGTGTCTACTCGTTAGGGTGAAGTGTCTACTCGTGAGGGTGAAGTGTCTACTCGTTAGAGTGAAGTGTCTACTCGTTAGGGTGAAGTGTCTACTCGTCAGGGTGAAGTGTCTACTTGTCAGGGTGAAGTGTCTACTCGTTAGGGTGAAGTGTCTACTCGTCAGGGTGAAGTGTCTACTCGTTAGGATGAAGTGTCTACTCGTTAGGATGAAGTGTCTACTCGTTAGGATGAAGTGTCTACTCGTTAGGATGAAGTGTCTACTCGTTAGGGTGAAGTGTCTACTCGTCAGGATGAAGTGTCTACTCGTTAGGATGAAGTGTCTACTCGTTAGGGTGAAGTGTCTACTCGTTAGGATGAAGTGTCTACTCGTTAGAGTGAAGTGTCTACTCGTTAGGGTGAAGTGTCTACTCGTCAGGGTGAAGTGTCTACTCGTCAGGGTGAAGTGTCTACTCGTTAGGGTGAAGTGTCTACTCGTTAGGGTGAAGTGTCTACTCGTCAGGGTGAAGTGTCTACTCGTGAGGGTGAAGTGTCTACTCGTGAGGGTGAAGTGTCTACTCGTGAGGGTGAAGTGTCTACTCGTCAAGGTGAAGCGTCTACTCGTCAAGGTGAAGCGTCTACTCGTCAGGGTGAAGTGTCTACTCGTTAGGGTGAAGTGTCTACTCGTTAGGATGAAGTGTCTACTCGTTAGGATGAAGTGTCTACTCGTTAGGATGAAGTGTCTACTCGTTAGGGTGAAGTGTCTACTCGTCAGGATGAAGTGTCTACTCGTTAGGGTGAAGTGTCTACTCGTTAGGGTGAAGTGTCTACTCGTTAGGATGAAGTGTCTACTCGTTAGAGTGAAGTGTCTACTCGTTAGGATGAAGTGTCTACTCGTTAGGATGAAGTGTCTACTCGTTAGGATGAAGTGTCTACTCGTTAGGATGAAGTGTCTACTCGTTAGGATGAAGTGTCTACTCGTTAGGATGAAGTGTCTACTCGTTAGGATGAAGTGTCTACTCGTTAGGGTGAAGTGTCTACTCGTCAGGATGAAGTGTCTACTCGTTAGGATGAAGTGTCTACTCGTTAGGGTGAAGTGTCTACTTGTTAGGATGAAGTGTCTACTCGTTAGGATGAAGTGTCTACTCATTAGGATGAAGCGTCTACTAGTTAGGATGAAGTCTCTACTCGTTAGGATGAAGTGTCTACTCGTTAGGGTGAAGTCTCTACTCGTTAGGATGAAGTGTCTACTCTTTAGGATGAAGCGTCTACTCGTTAGGATGAAGATGTCTACTCGTTAGGATGAAGTCTCTACTCGTTAGGATGAAGTGTCTACTCGTTAGGATGAAGTGACTACACGTTAGGATGAAGTGTCTACTCGTTAGGGTGAAGTGTCTACTCGTCAGGATGAAGTGTCTACTCGTTAGGATGAAGTGTCTACTCGTTAGGGTGAAGTGTCTACTCGTTAGGGTGAAGTGTCTACTCGTTAGGATGAAGTGTCTACTCGTTAGAGTGAAGTGTCTACTCGTTAGGATGAAGTGTCTACTCGTTAGGATGAAGTGTCTACTCGTTAGGATGAAGTGTCTACTCGTTAGGATGAAGTGTCTACTCGTTAGAGTGTAGTGTCTACTCGTTAGGATGAAGTGTCTACTCGTTAGGATGAAGTGTCTACTCGTTAGGATGAAGTGTCTACTCGTTAGGGTGAAGTGTCTACTCGTTAGGATGAAGATGTCTACTTGTTAGGTGTTAGGATGAAGTGTCTACTCGTTAGGATGAAGTGTCTACTCATTAGGATGAAGCGTCTACTAGTTAGGATGAAGTCTCTACTCGTTAGGATGAAGTGTCTACTTGTTAGGATGAAGTGTCTACTCGTTAGGATGAAGTGTCTACTCGTTAGGGTGAAGTGTCTACTTGTTAGGATGAAGTGTCTACTCGTTAGGATGAAGTGTCTACTCGTTAGGGTGAAGTGTCTACTCTTTAGGATGAAGCGTCTACTCGTTAGGATGAAGCGTCTACTCTTTAGGATGAAGCGTCTACTCGTTAGGATGAAGTGTCTACTCGTTAGGGTGAAGTGTCTACTCGTTAGGGTGAAGTGTCTACTCGTCAGGGTGAAGTGTCTACTCGTGAGGGTGAAGTGTCTACTCGTGAGGGTGAAGTGTCTACTCGTGAGGGTGAAGTGTCTACTCGTCAAGGTGAAGCGTCTACTCGTCAAGGTGAAGCGTCTACTCGTCAGGGTGAAGTGTCTACTCGTTAGGGTGAAGTGTCTACTCGTTAGGATGAAGTGTCTACTCGTTAGGATGAAGTGTCTACTCGTTAGGATGAAGTGTCTACTCGTTAGGGTGAAGTGTCTACTCGTCAGGATGAAGTGTCTACTCGTTAGGGTGAAGTGTCTACTCGTTAGGGTGAAGTGTCTACTCGTTAGGATGAAGTGTCTACTCGTTAGAGTGAAGTGTCTACTCGTTAGGATGAAGTGTCTACTCGTTAGGATGAAGTGTCTACTCGTTAGGATGAAGTGTCTACTCGTTAGGATGAAGTGTCTACTCGTTAGGATGAAGTGTCTACTCGTTAGGATGAAGTGTCTACTCGTTAGGATGAAGTGTCTACTCGTTAGGGTGAAGTGTCTACTCGTCAGGATGAAGTGTCTACTCGTTAGGATGAAGTGTCTACTCGTTAGGGTGAAGTGTCTACTTGTTAGGATGAAGTGTCTACTCGTTAGGATGAAGTGTCTACTCATTAGGATGAAGCGTCTACTAGTTAGGATGAAGTCTCTACTCGTTAGGATGAAGTGTCTACTCGTTAGGGTGAAGTCTCTACTCGTTAGGATGAAGTGTCTACTCTTTAGGATGAAGCGTCTACTCGTTAGGATGAAGATGTCTACTCGTTAGGATGAAGTCTCTACTCGTTAGGATGAAGTGTCTACTCGTTAGGATGAAGTGACTACACGTTAGGATGAAGTGTCTACTCGTTAGGGTGAAGTGTCTACTCGTCAGGATGAAGTGTCTACTCGTTAGGATGAAGTGTCTACTCGTTAGGGTGAAGTGTCTACTCGTTAGGGTGAAGTGTCTACTCGTTAGGATGAAGTGTCTACTCGTTAGAGTGAAGTGTCTACTCGTTAGGATGAAGTGTCTACTCGTTAGGATGAAGTGTCTACTCGTTAGGATGAAGTGTCTACTCGTTAGGATGAAGTGTCTACTCGTTAGAGTGTAGTGTCTACTCGTTAGGATGAAGTGTCTACTCGTTAGGATGAAGTGTCTACTCGTTAGGATGAAGTGTCTACTCGTTAGGGTGAAGTGTCTACTCGTTAGGATGAAGATGTCTACTTGTTAGGTGTTAGGATGAAGTGTCTACTCGTTAGGATGAAGTGTCTACTCATTAGGATGAAGCGTCTACTAGTTAGGATGAAGTCTCTACTCGTTAGGATGAAGTGTCTACTTGTTAGGATGAAGTGTCTACTCGTTAGGATGAAGTGTCTACTCGTTAGGGTGAAGTGTCTACTTGTTAGGATGAAGTGTCTACTCGTTAGGATGAAGTGTCTACTCGTTAGGGTGAAGTGTCTACTCTTTAGGATGAAGCGTCTACTCGTTAGGATGAAGCGTCTACTCTTTAGGATGAAGCGTCTACTCGTTAGGATGAAGTGTCTACTCGTTAGGATGAAGTGTCTACACGTTAGGATGAAGTGTCTACTCGTTAGGGTGAAGTGTCTACTCGTCAGGATGAAGTGTCTACTCGTTAGGATGAAGTGTCTACTCGTTAGGGTGAAGTGTCTACTCGTTAGGGTGAAGTGTCTACTCGTTAGGATGAAGTGTCTACTCGTTAGAGTGAAGTGTCTACTCGTTAGGATGAAGTGTCTACTCGTTAGGATGAAGTGTCTACTCGTTAGGATGAAGTGTCTACTCGTTAGGATGAAGTGTCTACTCGTTAGAGTGTAGTGTCTACTCGTTAGGATGAAGTGTCTACTCGTTAGGATGAAGTGTCTACTCGTTAGGATGAAGTGTCTACTCGTTAGGGTGAAGTGTCTACTCGTTAGGATGAAGATGTCTACTTGTTAGGATGAAGTGTCTACTCGTTAGGATGAAGTGTCTACTCATTAGGATGAAGCGTCTACTAGTTAGGATGAAGTCTCTACTCGTTAGGATGAAGTGTCTACTTGTTAGGATGAAGTGTCTACTCGTTAGGATGAAGTGTCTACTCGTTAGGGTGAAGTGTCTACTTGTTAGGATGAAGTGTCTACTCGTTAGGATGAAGTGTCTACTCGTTAGGGTGAAGTGTCTACTCTTTAGGATGAAGCGTCTACTCGTTAGGATGAAGTGTCTACTCGTTAGGATGAAGCGTCTACTCTTTAGGATGAAGCGTCTACTCGTTAGGGTGAAGTGTCTACTCGTTAGGATGAAGATGTCTACTTGTTAGGATGAAGTGTCTACTCGTTAGGATGAAGTGTCTACTCATTAGGATGAAGCGTCTACTAGTTAGGATGAAGTCTCTACTCGTTAGGATGAAGTGTCTACTTGTTAGGATGAAGTGTCTACTCGTTAGGATGAAGTGTCTACTCGTTAGGGTGAAGTGTCTACTTGTTAGGATGAAGTGTCTACTCGTTAGGATGAAGTGTCTACTCGTTAGGGTGAAGTGTCTACTCTTTAGGATGAAGCGTCTACTCGTTAGGATGAAGCGTCTACTCTTTAGGATGAAGCGTCTACTCGTTAGGGTGAAGTGTCTACTCGTTAGGATGAAGATGTCTACTTGTTAGGATGAAGTGTCTTCTCATTAGGATGAAGCGTCTACTAGTTAGGATGAAGTCTCTACTCGTTAGGGTGAAGTGTCTACTTGTTAGGATGAAGTGTCTACTCGTTAGGATGAAGTGTCTACTCGTTAGGGTGAAGTGTCTACTCGTTAGGATGAAGCGTCTACTCGTTAGGATGAAGTGTCTACTCGTTAGGATGAAGTGTCTACGCCACACTCCCACTTCTTCCTCTCGCCCTAACTCCACCCCTTTCAGCATTCTCCCCTCCCCCTCCCTTCTGATGGTACCTGCTGGGTTGCACCGGCACGGGAGAGGAGCGACGAGGAGACATATTAATGGGCTCAGAGTCGGACAAAGATCTTCGGTGATTAAAATTCCTGGGGATAATGGCGGGGGGCATACTCCAAGCAGGCTTAGGTGGCAGGAGAGGTGCAGGGGTACGAGGTGGAATCAGGGGAACTCCTTTTGCTACGCAATCTGTGGATAAGGGACGAGGGGGCACAGGAGGGATGACGATTTTAGGCTTGGGTGGGGGTGTGGGTACATACAAACGCATCGTAGGGGTAAGAGGACATTCCTCCTTGATGGATTCCGTGGTGGCATAAGACCCCTTCTGCTCATTTCCGCCAGGAGTGCTAAAACTGTTCTCTCTCTTGACAGACCAATCCAGTGGGAAATGCTTGGGTGAAGTGCCGGGAGATTTAGACTCAAACATCTCTATCAGCGATGTCACCCTCGGATGGGAAGAGGAGGATGATGAAGGAGAAGAGGATAGGGAGCTGGCAACGGAGACAGGCTCTGTTTCCATCTTGTCAGACTCACCACCAGTCCTACTGCTGTTATAGTCAATCTTGGAAATGGACTCGGAGCTCCTGGAGTGTGCTTGTAACAACAGTGGCTTTGGTATGGCACACCGACTCGCAGATAAGGTTTGTGAGTGTAGTTTGTTAAAGAGGTGCTCATTTGCTCGTGATCGGACCTCCCCAATGACCACACCTCCTCTCATGCTTGTCTCAGCATCACCCAATCTTCTCAGCTCCTCGCCCTCATCACAGCTATCATCACTGATGCCCTCAGGGCGGGGAGGTTTGGGGGGAGGAATTTTCTTGCGAACAGCAGTTCCGTGTTGGTTGTGTGGAGTCCCTGAGAGATCAGTCATGTCGGGCTTGGAGGTGGACTGCAACTCTTCAAGCCCAAGGGAATTGTTGATCATGGACGCAGTCCGTGGAGGCAGAACAGGAGGTTTTAGTGGAAGGGCATCGTCACTGTCCGAGTCGCTCTCCGATGACTCTAAAGAACAGGCACGGGAGAAACAACACGTCACCCTGTGTTGGGGAGTGGGTGGGCTCACTGGATTTACCTGTTTAGAGGATGTGTTGGGGAGTGGGTGGACTCACTGGATTTACCTGTTTAGAGGGTGTGTTGAGGAGTGGGTGGGCTCACTGGATTTACCTGTTTAGAGGGCGTGTTGGGGAGTGGGTGGACTCACTGGATTTACCTGTTTAGAGGGTGTGTTGGGGAGTGGGTGGACTCACTGGATTTACCTGTTTAGAGGGTGTGTTGGGGAGTGGGCGAGCTCACTGGATTTACCTGTTTAGAGGGTGTGTTGGGGAGTGGGTGGGCTCACTGGATTTACCTGTTTAGAGGGTGTGTTGGCGAGTGGGTGGACTCACTGGATTTACCTGTTTAGAGGATGTGTTGGGGAGTGGGTGGGCTCACTGGATTTTACCTGTTTAGAGGGGGTGTTGGGGAGTGGGTGGGCTCACTGGATTTACCTGTTTAGAGGGTGTGCTGGGGAGTGGGTGGGCTCACTGGATTTACCTGTTTAGAGGGTGTGTTGGGGAGTGGGCGAGCTCACTGGATTTACCTGTTTAGAGGGTGTGTGGGGGAGTGGGTGGACTCACTGGATTTACCTGTTTAGAGGGTGTGTTGGGGAGTGGGTGGGCTCACTGGATTTACCTGTTTAGAGGATGTGTTGGGGAGTGGGTGGACTCACTGGATTTACCTGTTTAGAGGGTGTGTTGAGGAGTGGGTGGGCTCACTGGATTTACCTGTTTAGAGGGCGTGTTGGGGAGTGGGTGGACTCACTGGATTTACCTGTTTAGAGGGTGTGTTGGGGAGTGGGTGGACTCACTGGATTTACCTGTTTAGAGGGTGTGTTAGGGAGTGGGCGAGCTCACTGGATTTACCTGTTTAGAGGATGTGTTGGGGAGTGGGTGGGCTCACTGGATTTACCTGTTTAGAGGATGTGTTGGGGAGTGGGTGGGCTCACTGGATTTTACCTGTTTAGAGGGGGTGTTGGGGAGTGGGTGGACTCACTGGATTTACCTGTTTAGAGGGTGTGCTGGGGAGTGGGTGGGCTCACTGGATTTACCTGTTTAGAGGGTGTGTTGGGGAGTGGGCGAGCTCACTGGATTTACCTGTTTAGAGGGGGTGTTGGGGAGTGGGTGGGCTCACTGGACTTACCTGTTTAGAGGGTGTGTGGGTGGGCTCACTGGATTTACCTATTTAGAGGATGTGTTGGGGAGTGGGTGGGCTCACTGGATTTACCTGTTTAGAGGATGTGTTGGGGAGTGGGTGGGCTCACTGGATTTACCTGTTTAGAGGGTGTGTTGGGGAGTGGGTGGGCTCACTGGATTTACCTGTTTAGAGGATGTGTTGGGGAGTGGGTGGGCTCACTGGATTTACCTGTTTAGAGGATGTGTTGGGGAGTGGGTGGACTCACTGGATTTGCCTGTTTAGAGGATGTGTTGGGGAGTGGGTGGGCTCACTGGATTTACCTGTTTAGAGGATGTGTTGGGGAGTGGGTGGACTCACTGGATTTGCCTGTTTAGAGGGTGTGTTGGGGAGTGGGTGGACTCACTGGATTTACCTGTTTAGAGGATGTGTTGAGGAGTGGGTGGGCTCACTGGATTTACCTGTTTAGAGGGTGTGTTAGGGAGTGGACGAGCTCACTGGATTTACCTGTTTAGAGGATGTGTTGGGGAGTGGGTGGGCTCACTGGATTTACCTGTTTAGAGGATGTGTTGGGGAGTGGGTGGGCTCACTGGATTTTACCTGTTTAGAGGGGGTGTTGGGGAGTGGGTGGGCTCACTGGATTTACCTGTTTAGAGGGTGTGCTGGGGAGTGGGTGGGCTCACTGGATTTACCTGTTTAGAGGGTGTGTTGGGGAGTGGGCGAGCTCACTGGATTTACCTGTTTAGAGGGGGTGTTGGGGAGTGGGTGGGCTCACTGGACTTACCTGTTTAGAGGATGTGTGGGGGAGTGGGTGGGCTCACTGGATTTACCTGTTTAGAGGATGTGTTGGGGAGTGGGTGGGCTCACTGGATTTACCTGTTTAGAGGATGTGTTGGGGAGTGGGTGGGCTCACTGGATTTACCTGTTTAGAGGGTGTGTTGGGGAGTGGGTGGGCTCACTGGATTTACCTGTTTAGAGGATGTGTTGGGGAGTGGGTGGGCTCACTGGATTTACCTGTTTAGAGGATGTGTTGGGGAGTGGGTGGACTCACTGGATTTGCCTGTTTAGAGGATGTGTTGGGGAGTGGGTGGGCTCACTGGATTTACCTGTTTAGAGGATGTGTTGGGGAGTGGGTGGACTCACTGGATTTACCTGTTTAGAGGATGTGTTGAGGAGTGGGTGGGCTCACTGGATTTAGCTGTTTAGAGGGTATGTTGGGGAGTGGGTGGACTCACTGGATTTACCTGTTTAGAGGATGTGTTGGGGAGTGGGTGGACTCACTGGATTTGCCTGTTTAGAGGGTGTGTTGGGGAGTGGGTGGACTCACTGGATTAGTTTGCTCCTGTTAAAAATGGCGGAGAGAAAATAAAGCTTACATATATCTCAGCTAAAACTCACTTGGCAGCTTCTTAGCATCCTACAGTAGATGCTTGTTTCTGCTGATTTTAGCTTAAAAACACTTCCAGCATGTTTTGAATCCTCATGACAGGTAGTAAACCAGCAGTCCTGCCCCACCCCCAAAAGCCCAACAGCCCCTCCCCCCCACACCCCCAAAAGAGTTAAAATTCAACTTCAAGATCTTGTATATCTCTCCACCCACCCCCACACACACAACTCGCTAACTTGCATTCATTCTTTATACCAGGGCATTCCAAATTGCCCAGTGCATTACAGCAACTAACCTGTTCCTGGATTTAGTGGAACACCCAAAACTGGTGAAGAATCATCCAAGCTTTTGCATGTGCAATATCGAGTCAAGCCGAGCTGAGTCAGCAAGCAGCTGCAAGTTTTCACTACAGAGAAGTGATGAGTTGGTGTCCTCAGGAGCTTACTCTTGTGGCACTAGTTAACAGCACAGACCTCCAACACAACCAGAATAGTGTCCTCAGAAGCTTACTCTTGTGGCAATAGTTAACAGCACAGACCTCCAACACAACCAGGAATAGTGTCCTCAGAAGCTTACTCTTGTGGCAATAGTTAACAGCTCAGACATCCAACACAACCAGGAATAGTGTCCTCAGAAGCTTACTCTTGTGGCAATAGTTAACAGCATAGACCTTCAACACAACCAGGAATAGTGTCCTCAGAAGCTTACTCTTGTGGCAATAGTTAACAGCACAGATCTCCAACACAACCAGGAATAGTGTCCTCAGAAGCTTACTCTTGTGGCAATAGTTAACAGCTCAGACATCCAACACAACCAGGAATAGTGTCCTCAGAAGCTTACTCTTGTGGCAATAGTTAACAGCATAGACATTCAACACAACCAGGAATAGTGTCCTCAGAAGCTTACTCTTGTGGCAATAGTTAACAGCACAGACCTCCAACACAACCAGGAATAGTGTCCTCAGAAGCTTACTCTTGTGGCAATAGTTAACAGCACAAACCTCCAACAACGAAAAAGAAATAGAGAAGTACATATGAATACATAGACGCGTGTCTACATTAGTTAAATAATAACATCTATGGTTGCTTAGTTCTGGTGTTACACCGAGTAACTTCATGTAAGTGGGTGCCTGAGGATTTACAAGAAACGCAACAACAATCTGCCAATATAGACGGCAAACATTTACAGGAAACCCTTTACCTATTACTATAATGAAGACCAATACATCTATATTACATTTGGGAATCCATTATATTTATTAGGTAAAAGGTCTCCTGTAAATGTTTCTTGTCTATGTACATTGCAGACTCTTGTTGCGTTCCTTTCCTAGCTGGTCTGTCTTATGTTTTGTCTCATTGCGTGTGGTTCAAGGGGATCTAGGTAAAGGGTCATCTGCTGTCCAAGAGAGTAATAGACATGCTCCCCATGACAGTGCTGACTATAATAAGCACACACACACACACACACACACACACGAGTACAGAAAGGGATGGAATGTGTCACTAAAATAGATGACCATGGCTTAGCGCATTTGTCAGAGCATACGCAGTATGGATGCCTTTGGACGGTCTGTGGATCTCCTTAGTAGCTTGTCACCGATACACGGACTGGCAGGTCAGGGTTCATGCAGGACACAGCCAAGTCTAGGGGGTTAGGAGGTGCCAGCAGGTCAGGGTTCATGCAGGACACAGCCAAGTCTAGGTGGGTTAGGAGGTGCCAGCAGGTCAGGGTTCATGCAGGACACAGCCAAGTCTAGGTGGGTTAGGAGGTGCCAGCAGGTCAGGGTTCATGCAGGACACAGCCAAGTCTAGGTGGGTTAGGAGGTGCCAGCAGGTCAGGGTTCATGCAGGACACAGCCAAGTCGAGGGGATTAAGGGGTTCATTTCTTGCACTCCTCTCCTCTACTTCAAAACCTTTTATATCTCTCTACCTCCTCCCTCACTCACCTCTTCTTCCATCACCTCTCCTCTGTCCCCCCCCCCTCCCTCCATCACCCCTCCTCTCTCCCACCTCCTCTTTCACCCCTCCCCACTCACTCCCTCTGTAATCCCCACTCACTCACCACTGCCCCCCAGTCTAGAATTCTCCACGTCAGGTTTAGGTGGCTTCAAACAGCAAGGCATCCCACCACTAGTGCAGAGAAGGGGAGAGAAACAGACAAAAATCAAGAGTAGAAATCTTTGTACCAGTTTACTATGTACACACACACACACACACACACACACACACACACACACACACACACACACACACACACACACACACATGGGGGGAAAAAAGCCCCCACCAAAGTTCAGGTTTCCCATTCCAAGAATTTTAAAACTCACAAATTGTGAATATTTAGCTCAGTAGGACATTTTCTTATAAAAATGACTTTTCTCGATAATCAACTCAAATCTGTTTACTTGACGTTTATACTAGATGCTATAGCCTTCACCAGGAATAGGCTAGATGCTATAGCCTTCACCAGGAATAGGCTAGATGCTATAGCCTTCACCAGGAATAGGCTAGATGCCCTAGTCTTCACCAGGAATAGGCTAGATGCTATAGCCTTCACCAGGAATAGGCTAGATGCTCTAGTCTTCACCAGGAATAGGCTAGATGCTATAGCCTTCACCAGGAATAGGCTAGATGCTATAGCCTTCACCAGGAATAGGCTAGATGCTATAGCCTTCACCAGGAATAGGCTAGATGCCCTAGTCTTCACCAGGAATAGGCTAGATGCTATAGCCTTCACCAGGAATAGGCTAGATGCTCTAGTCTTCACCAGGAATAGGCTAGATGCTATAGCCTTCACCAGGAATAGGCTAGATGCTCTAGTCTTCACCAGGAATAGGCTAGATGCTATAGCCTTCACCAGGAATAGGCTAGATGCCCTAGTCTTCACCAGGAATAGGCTAGATGCTATAGCCTTCACCAGGAATAGGCTAGATGCTCTAGTCTTCACCAGGAATAGGCTAGATGCTATAGCCTTCACCAGGAATAGGCTAGATGCTCTAGTCTTCACCAGGAATAGGCTAGATGCTCTAGTCTTCACCAGGAATAGGCTAGATGCTATAGCCTTCACCAGGAATAGGCTAGATGCTCTAGCCTTAACCCTTCCACCGCTGGATTTACACAGCACTTTTTAAAAATATTGACATTATTTTACATAATATTTTATATTCAACCAGGAGTGCAAAAATGTCCCTAGCAACCATGGTTGATGTTATAGCATTGGTGTTGACAAACATTGTGGTCAACTGTAGGTTGCCTAGCAACTGACCACGGATGATGAATATCATTATAACATTTGATTGTTTGTTTTGATTGTATTTTTTATAATAAGCACACACTCAAAATGGCACACACTCACTATTGGCCACTCAAATTATCGCACTACATTAAGTTTTTCTTTTGTGATAAAGATGTTATCTTGGCTGATCAATTTTATTAAAAATTTCCAGCCATTTATATAGCCAGGGGACACAAAACAATAACAACACCAATCAATGTCAAAACATACAAAAACAACAAAAACAAAAAGAGTCAACTGTTAGCAGCAGAGTGAAGGCTATTGTAGAGTTTGTAGAGTATATATGTAGTGCTGGGGAAGGTTATCCAGGAGGAAACACAGAATAACAAATAAACGAATCACATCAACGACTGTAATCTGTGAGAGTGTGATATTTTTTATAACAGTCCCGTCCATCAGCAACACAAAGATGGACATCACAACTGGAGCATTTGATGCGCGACTCATGTATATTGCCAGCTTTAGGGAGACCATTTCTCTGCGTTATCCTTACACACACAACACAATTGTTCTTCTTTGGTGTATGCACTGGCCAATGACCTAAGGATGGATTCAGCCGGTCCTGCATTGCATGCTCGGAGCTGCGAGGACGCCCTGGACGCTGGCGGGATCTGAAGCTTCCAACAAGTTCCCTAGCAAGCTCAAGCCTAAAACAGAGCATATCTCGCTTGCCTCTTCCAAGACGAGCAAACTTAGCTGGCCTAATAAATTGATCCAAAACATAGCTATTCAAGATAGCACACTCAATTAGATACCAGAACACTCTCCTCCACCATTTCTTCGAACGCCTGCCAATATTATAATAACTTTGAAGTTGATCACCACGGTCAACTCCTCGCATGAAACTTTGATAGTCAGGTAAGAGGGGGGGGCATGGCACATCCTGTTTACTACCATCCAATTGACGTCTTTTGACGGTTGGTAAACCAGATGAGGGCATTGCTACATGCATGGTTGATAAAAAATATATAGTTCTTTTATCAACCCAAGCACATGCAAGAAGTGGCCCATTGGCACGGTAATCATAGAACCCCCTATTTGCCTTGGTGGCCTTTGTTGTCAAATCCTGAGGGAAATGCTTCCTATTTATACGAGTGGTGCCACAAGCATTGATCCGCCACTTGTATAGATGAAGATACAAAGCAGGGCTAGTATAGTAGTTATCCGTATACAAATGCACACCACTATCCTTGTGACCCTCTAACAATTCGACGACTACCATGGTACACAGGCCAACATCACTAGGGGTTCTGTCAACATCTTTACCAGTGTAAATCTGTAAATTATGCACATAGCCATTGCGAGCATCAGCTAGCACAAAAACCTTTATTCCCCACTTTACTGGCTTATTCTTTATGTATTGTTTGAAGCCAAGCCGGCCCTTGAATGGAATCATTGCTTCATCAATGCTGCACTCTTGGTTCATGTCATACTCCGACTGAAATTTAGGAACTAGCATATCCAACAATTTCCTCACTTTATATAGACGATCATGTCCGGGCTGACCAAATGGTACCTGGTTGGTATTGTCACAGAGGTGTAAAAACCTGTACAATTGCTCAAAACGAACCCGAGACATGATATTTGAAATTCCTGGAGTGGCTATAAGGGGGTGCTGTGTAGACCAGTAGAGTTCTATTCTAGGTAGTTTCACAATCCCCATAAGGATCACAATACCAATAAATGCTTTCATTTCCTCTACTGTTACATCTGTCCAAGGACGAGAATGAGGAGTTGTTCCTATACCAGCAGCAGCAAAACGGTTGGACTCTTCAACAAGAAAAGTCCAGACTATAGCAGTAAAAAAACGGCAGAAAAGATCTATAGCAGAAAGACTGGAATCAACAACAGGTGAAGTAGGTCCTGGGGTCTTCTTATAAGTGTAAGATAAAGATGTTGATTCACCTATCATCCAGGAACCTAAAACTGGTTGAATACTGCTCGACAAAGCAAACCTAGTACCACTTCCAGCTGGTTGTGCTTGACCTCTCCCCTGACACACACCCCTACCAACACCTCTCCCCCGACGGACACCCCTACCAACACCTCTCCCATGATGCACACCCCTACCATTGCCTCTCCCTTTACATAAATGGCTAACAACACCTCTCCCCAGAGCAGAATCTTGTCCATCCAACGACATGCTAGAAGATGGTGAAGTGCCAGGATCAGGTATAGAATCTCCATCATCAAAGTCAGATTCATTATCACTACGCTCAATCTCCATCTCAACACTGTTGCCTAATTATACATAAAAATGAGAGTGTCATATTTTATACTAGGGCAGATAATTATAAATCATAGCAAACTAATTACCTAACTTTATATTATTATAGCGCAGCGTCAATTGATAACGTCACAATGATCGTACGTTCAAACCGGAAGTAATCATCTGGGTGCGGCATTATTATTTTTTTAAACCTTGTGCGATCGTTATGGGGAAGTAACGGTCTGTTGTTAGCTGCTCCTACGGCATATTTACTACTCCAAAATTGACCAAACAACAGAGACACATCCAGGGAACATTGGTTATCTCAGCAAACTGTAAGTATTCGATAGCCAGTAAAGAAAAACCCATCGTATTGACGCTATTGTTATACCTTTGTTTAGAAACTAGTCGTGGTAGCTTCTACTACTTTCTCGCTAATTTTGTATGTTAGTCGGCTGCTTAGACTATGCAAAGTATGCTAGATTTGTCTGTATGCTGTGTGGTAGCTATATGATTGGCAATTTAGGTTGATGGGAGCTATTTTTGTTACATTGTGTACTAAAACTTTACCTGGCTATGTAGCTATCTATCTAGCTACAAGAACAAGATTGTCAGTAATAATAACAGCAAAAATCCATTTGAATACCTTGCTAGATCAAGTATATACAATGTTTTGTAAGAAGATAATTGAATAACAAATAACAATAATTCATTGAATAACAATATTATAGTCATGAGTTCACTGTGTTGCTCTTGGTTTCTTCAGGATCTTGGCTGTGTGGTACTCTTTGAAGCACTCTTCTGGATGTAGAGGTGGGTGGTCAGAGCAAGTCTGACAGTAGTACACCGAGCCTGAGCAAACCATAAGTGGCCTGTTTACGATCAGAATTTGTTTCACGCACTATATACTAGGTCAAAAACCTCGTCTGCAAAGAACAGGTGATGAAATCCTTGGCCTCAACATCATCATCTGGCAAATTTGAACCAGGAGTTTCTGTGTACAAACGCTCGGTGGGGCTCATAATGTTGTCCTTTCCACCCTGACAAGCCCACGTGAAGAATTTCCACTCGTATGGCCAGTTTCCACATCCATTTCCCCATCAATCTCATCTACACTACTGCTGCCATTAGCATCTTCCATTTCTTCAGGGACCGCATCCTCCAGGCCATCTTCTTCCACATCATCGAGTTCATCTTCTTCCAATATCATCTAGTTCATCATCAATCCACTGTCACTTTCAAAGTCATTCTCAATATCAGAAAGAGCCTCCAATACTGCCTGCAGATCCATATTTGTGTTTGTTTTGGATAAAAATACACACCATGTTTTTTATTTGCAGCTGTCAATGCCTGTTTTTTTAATTTTATGTTATTCATGGAGATGTTGCATTCCCGTTTGATTATAAACGGGAGCTGTGACGCACGCATACGTGGGGTGCAAACGCCTGACAAACGCTATTATTTTTTTATACAGTCAGAAAAAAGCAAGAAAAAAGCAGTAGATCTTACATGTATGGCTATTTATTTACCTGGGACATCTTGTTCCTGTTCTTCGTCAGCGTCAGTCTCAAGACCTGGATCCCTACGCAAATCAGCGCTGCTATCTCTGGACTGGCAAAAAACTGGTTCTGAATCTACTATGTCAGTCAGAGTTGCTAGCTCTTCAGGATCTCTAGTTTGTTCTCCGTGGTAGGCAAATATCCCTTCTCCTTCCTCATCACTTTCAACCTCAGAGAGACCGAATTCGTCGTCATCCAGCATTGCAAAACATCGTCCAAATTTAGTCTAGTAGCCATTTTTTTTAAATCGATCAGCTGAGTTTGACGTCACGAATACCTTGGTTACCTAGGCGCTATATCTCAGCTATTTTAATTGCAGCTCTAGCTAAGCAAGGGACATGCCCAGGTATATTTAGCATATGCGTAGTTAAAACTAACGATTTTATATATTTCTTTTTATCGCGGTCATTTACAACTCCGCCATATGGCGGATACGGCGGTGAGTCGGTTAACCAGGATTAGGCTAGATGCTCTAGCCTTCACCTGGAATAGGGTAGATGCTCTAGTCTTCTCCAGGAATAGGCTAGATGCTCTAGTCTTCACCAGGAATAGGCTAGCCTTCACCAGGAATAGGCTAGCCTTCACCAGGAATAGGCTAGATGCTCTAGGAATAGGCTAGATGCTCTAGTCTTCACCGGGAATAGGCTAGATGCTCTAGTCTTCACCTGGAATAGGGTAGATGCTCTAGTCTTCACCAGGAATAGGCTAGATGCTCTAGTCTTCACCAGGAATAGGCTAGCCTTCACCAGGAATAGGCTAGATGCTCTAATAGGGTAGATGCTCTAGTCTTCACCAGGAATAGGCTAGATGCTCTAGTCTTCACCAGGAATAGGCTAGCCTTCACCAGGAATAGGCTAGATGCTCTAGTCTTCACCAGGAATAGGCTAGATGCTATAGCCTTCACCAGGAATAGGCTAGATGCTATAGCCTTCACCAGGAATAGGCTAGATGCTCTAGTCTTCACCAGGAATAGGCTAGATGCTCTAGTCTTCACCAGGAATAGGCTAGATGCTCTAGTCTTCACTACCCAGGAATAGGCTAGATGCTCTAGTCTTCACCAGGAATAGGCTAGATGCTCTAGTCTTCACCAGGAATAGGCTAGATGCTCTAGTCTTCACCTGGAATAGGCTAGATGCTCTAGTCTTCACCAGGAATAGGCTAGCCTTCACCAGGAATAGGCTAAATGCTCTAGTCTTCACCGGGAATAGGCTAGATGCTCTAGCCTTCACCAGGAATAGGCTAGATGCTCTAGTCTTCACCAGGAATAGGCTAGCCTTCACCAGGAATAGGCTAAATGCTCTAGTCTTCACCGGGAATAGGCTAGATGCTCTAGTCTTCACCAGGAATAGGCTAGATGCTCAGGCCTTCACCAGGAATATGTTATAGTGGGTATGCACACACACCAGGAATATGTTATAGTGGGTATACACACACACCAGGAATATGTTATAGTGCATATACACACACAACAGGAATATGTTATAGTGCGTATACACACACACCAGGAATAATTATTTGCCTATTTTCAAAATCACAGAGGCAGCGCTGCAGTGACTCTGTCCTTGTGGTTGCTGTGCTACACTAAGAGCAGTGCCGTGGATTTTGCTGACTGAGCATAGAGTAGGACATACAGGCAGTGTCACAACCAACACATCCCCCCCCCCCCCCCCCACACACACACATGACAGGCACCAATGAGTAGCACGTGCCTGATCCTGCACTGTCTACATACGACTTATTTGCAATGAATACAAGGCATTGAGTGGTGAGCAAAAGCGTGATGAAGCAAAAGGGGGGGGAAGGCTCTAGCCATTGTCCCAGCCCTGGCATAGCTGAGAGCCCAATACAGCACTGATCTGAACTAGTATTGTTAGATTGCATTGCTCTAGCCATTGTCCCAGCCCTGGCATAGCTGAAGGCCTAATACAGCACTGATCTGAACTAGTATTGTTAGATTGCATTGCTCTAGCCATTGTCCCAGCCCTGGCATAGCTGAAGGCCTAATACAGCACTGATCTGTACATCATTAACTAGTATTGTTAGATTGCATTGCTCTAGTCATTGTCCCAGCCTTGGCATAGCTGAAGGCCTAATACAGCACTGATCTGTACATTAATTATTAACTAGTATTGTTAGATTGCATTGCTCTAGTCATTGTCCCTGCCCTGGCACAGCTGAGGGCATAATACAGCACTGATCTGTACATTATTAACTAGAATTGTTAGATTGCATTGCTCTAGTCATTGTCCCAGCCCTGGCACAGCTGAGGGCCTAGTACAGCACTGATCTGTACATTATTAACTAGTATTGTTAGATTGCATTGCTCTAGCCCTAGCCCCAGCCCTGGCACAGCTGAGGGGCACTAATATGCATATCAGTGATGTCATCATGTGATTCTTGGATTGTGAGGTGGGAATGCAGCCAAGAATTGTATGTATTTATATGTTTCTTACGGACTCAGAACTGGTGCAAGGTTGAGCATGTCCTGCAACATTATGGGATGCCAAATTCCAAAACAGAACTATGCATGTGAAAGTATTTCCCTTGAAGAGTGGAAGTAGTTTCCCTTGAAGAGTGGAAGTAGTTTCCCTTGAAGAGTGGAAGTTAGTTTCCCTTGAAGAGTGGAAGTAGTTTCCCTTGAAGAGTGGAAGTATTTTCCCTTGAAGAGTGGAAGTAGTTTCCCTTGAAGAGTGGAAGTAGTTTCCCTTGAAGAGTGGAAGTAGTTTCCCTTGAAGAGTGGAAGTAGTTTCCTTTGAAGAGTGGAAGTATTTCCCTTGAAGAGTGGAAGTAGTTTCCCTTGAAGAGTGGAAGTAGTTTCCCTTGCAGAGTGGAAGTTAGTTTCCCTTGAAGAGTGGAAGTATTTTCCCTTGAAGAGTGGAAGTAGTTTCCCTTGAAGAGTGGAAGTAGTTTCCCTTGAAGAGTGGAAGTAGTTTCCCTTGAAGAGTGGACGTAGTTTCCTTTGAAGAGTGGAAGTATTTCCCTTGAAGAATGGAAGTAGTTTCCCTTGAAGAGTGGAAGTAGTTTCCTTTGAAGAGTGGAAGTAGTTTCCCTTGAAGAGTGGAAGTAGTTTCCCTTGAAGAGTGGAAGTAGTTTCCCTTGAAGAGTGAAAGTATTTCCCTTGAAGAGTGGAAGTAGTTTCCCTTGAAGAGTGGAAGTAGTTTCCCTTGAAGAGTGGAAGTTAGTTTCCCTTGAAGAGTGGAAGTAGTTTCCCTTGAAGAGTGGAAGTAGTTTCCCTTGAAGAGTGGAAGTAGTTTCCCTTGAAGAGTGGAAGTAGTTTCCTTTGAAGAGTGGAAGTATTTCCCTTGAAGAGTGGAAGTAGTTTCCCTTGAAGAGTGGAAGTAGTTTCCCTTGAAGAGTGGAAGTAGTTTCCCTTGAAGAGTGGAAGTAGTTTCCCTTGAAGAGTGGAAGTAGTTTCCCTTGAAGAGTGGAAGTAGTTTCCCTTGAAGAGTGGAAGTAGTTTCCCTTGAAGAGTGGAAGTAGTTTCCCTTGAAGAGTGGAAGTAGTTTCCCTTGAAGAGTGGAAGTAGTTTCCCTTGAAGAGTGGAAGTAGTTTCCCTTGAAGAGTGGAAGTAGTTTCCCTTGAAGAGTGGACGTAGTTTCCTTTGAAGAGTGGAAGTATTTCCCTTGAAGAATGGAAGTAGTTTCCCTTGAAGAGTGGAAGTAGTTTCCCTTGAAGAGTGGAAGTAGTTTCCTTTGAAGAGTGGAAGTAGTTTCCCTTGAAGAGTGGAAGTAGTTTCCCTTGAAGAGTGGAAGTAGTTTCCCTTGAAGAGTGGAAGTTGAAGAGTGGGAAGTAGTTTCCCTTGAAGAGTGGAAGTTGAAGAGTGGGAAGTAGTTTCCCTTGAAGAGTGGAAGTAGTTTCCCTTGAAGAGTGGAGTAGTTTCTTCCCTTGAAGAGTGGAAGTAGTTTCCCTTGAAAGTGTATTTCCCTTGAAGAGTGGAAGTAGTTTCCCTTGAAGAGTGGAAGTAGTTTCCCTTGAAGAGTGGAAGTAGTTTCCCTTGAAGAGCAGTCCCTTTCAAGAATGGTCTAGCAATCTCATCCATAGCAGGTTTCTCTTCAGACTTCAACGTCAATTACTTATGTATACTTTAACGGCTAGTAAAATGTATCCGTAAAAATGATTCGTAGATCACGAATCCTACGAAAATATAATGACATGACATGAAGTATTTTCATACGGAATATTTTAACCGATTAAACGCCGTAAGCGCCATATGGCGCGAGACCTTACATCCTTCGCCACACAAAAATATATAAAATGAACCGTTACGAGCTAACAGCCCCGGTTGGGTTCTGCACATGCCTAGTAGACTAGAGAACGTCACAAAAATGATTATTTCCGGTTGATGCATCGTGCAACAAAAATCCTGCGGTTGAACGCAATTTTTGTTGGTCGAGCTTTTTTTTTTTACTGCTCAAAGATGCTCTCCTGTGAGGACGTTATTTCTCAACTTTTAGCCGACGATTCTGGCGATTCTGGGTCAGATTCATTTGGGGAAGAAGGTGAAGACATCTATGCATACCGAGGAAACACTCTGGATCCAGTTGCTCTAAGAGAAGAGGCGCGCTTGGATGGACTTCTCGATTGTAAGTTTCTTCTAACCTTAGCGCTTCATAGCGCTTCATAGCCTTTGTTTACCATAGTCAACTGAGAGTGTACTATTGCCAAATACTAGCTTATTCTGTTGGTATTCCAAATTCAGACAGGATAGTTATAGAAAAAAAGTTATAGCTAAGAGTGTAGGTTGGAGTTGTTGAGATGTTGATTTTCATTTGAATTTGAATTTTCAAATGTTGACCACAAACTTGATATATATATATATCTTGTTTTTCCCACCCTCCCCACTACTTTTCCTACAGCATCAGATGATGAGAGTGGAGATGAGGCATCTATGACTCCTTTTGTTACATTGGAGGATGAGGAAGCCTTGCCTGAAGTCTCTACAGGGCGTGGGAACACGACTGGTGCTGGAGTTGTGCGAGGGAGAGGCGGGCGAGGGAGTACTGGCCGAGGGAGAGGCGGGCGAGGGAGTACTGGCCAAGGGGGAAGCAGCTCAAGTGGTAGTGGAGTCGTAAGTGTTGCTAGTGGTCCTCCAAAAGGTACTGGTAGTAGGCGGGCCAGAGGTTATAGGTGTGTGCGAGCATCTGGCACTGGTTCTGTCCGAGCATCTGGCACTGGTTCTGCCCAAGCATCTGGCACTGGTTCTAGGCTAACTGAGGTCACAGGTAAGTGGGAAATAAAGGAGCCAACTCCTTTGAAATTGGACTATACAGCAACAGCTGGTCCAACTTCTTCATTGCTTGGTGCATCAAGTACATTTTTAGATGCATTTTACCTTTTTTTTACTCTTGAAGTGTGGGAACTCCTAGTAGCAGAGACGAACAGTTACGTTTCTAGGATGGCTAGTCTCTCCAGGCCATGGGTAGATACTAATATAGAGGAAATGAAAGCTTTTGTAGGAATGTTGATAATAATGGGAGTTTCCACACTTCCATACTTAGAATTGTACTGGTCCACCAATCACTCGGATTTGTCTGGATCTTTGGTTCGTAAAGTAATGCCTAGGACTCGGTTTTTGGAGCTAATGCGTTATGTACATGTAAATTCTATTGATGGTTTGTTGGTTACAAATTTGATAGAAGCTTGTTTATTGAATTCATTTATTTTGTTTTCTTCTGTCCGAGCTCCAATATCAGTAAGGAAGGGTAATTATCTAGAAGCTAGGATTGTTCTAGCTAAATCTTTGATTGGTTCTTTCTCTTCTCGGCAGCGTGCAGGTCAACGTTGTAGTCAGGCAAATAGTCAGCTAGATCGCCTCAATTTAAAACTAGGTCATTTCCCACAGTGCTGTGCAAAGAAGCGCTGTGTAGTTTGCATTAGTAAAGGTTACAGGCATGAGGCAAGGTCCCAGTGTTGTTTTTGTAAGGTTCCTTTGTGTGGTGGATCAACAGGCCGTGACTGTTTTCGTAATACCATACCTTGGTGGACTATCAGTAATGTTTATGCACCCCCTGCTCCTTTCTGTGCTTCTCTCTTGTTCCCTGCTCCTTCGTCTACTTCTCTCTTGTTCCCTGCTCCTTCGTCTACTTCTCTCGTTCCCTGTCCCTTCGTCTACTTCTCTCGTCTCTCCAGTATTCAAGTGTTATTCTTATCCTGGTATCTCATGTTTGTGTAGAATAAAAACATGGTGAAATATCATGCCGGAGACCAAGCAAGCTATACCCAAGACTGAGCAAGTTCTACTCTACCCGTGACAGCAAGACCGGAGCTCTACCCAAGACACTCCCTTACATAATTGTGTTTTATATTATGGTTTTATTCTAGTATGTGTTAGCATTTTCACTCTCTTATAATTTGTTTTTTGTATTATTATGTGTTAGCATTTTGATGGGGAAAACAACCCACTGGCTTTGCAGCTGGTAGAGGGTTTGTAAATAGATGCTCCATCTTGTGTTGGCATTATAATGTGTGTATAATAGTGTGAAAATATGAAAATATTCACCCCCAAGAAGATGACAGGTTTTATAATGCTGGTTAGTTCTGCCCAGTTGGTAAGGAAGGCTCGATTTTTTTACAGGAAGTAGAGCTATCACGTGGCTGAATATGACCCAAGTTTCATGGGTGGAGTCCCTGCAGAACGGAAGATATAAAAATAATAAGTAAAATACCTCGTTAATTCATGAATAATTTGCCCGCGGGTACTAGGAATACGGCGTGCAATCGGTTAAACAGGACAGCATACTGAAGAGTGTCGAGACTTTCACTAGAACAAGTTCTTACCAGCTTCTGCATGGTCTTCCCTGTAACACTCAGAGAGAATTCCTGCAGCCTTATGAGCTCACTCTTGTGTAGTGTGCTTCCACTCTTCAAGGGAAACTACTTCCACTCTTCAAGGGAAACTACTTCCACTCTTCAAGGGAAACTACTTCCACGTCATGAGCATATCTCTCATCCATTGCATCAGTTATCCTTCCTGTTATATGCCAACTATGTAGCCAGTTATCTGTCCATAGAGAGCACAGCACATGTTCGGCTGGGGCCACTTAGGACAAGAATTTGCCGATGTAGACCACACACATTTAGAGGCCGCTTTACCCATTATAAATACTTGAAGCCGATAGTTGCAGTACGCACGTTTACCTCACCAAGATTGCTAATAGTTTCGTGACAACATGGCATATCTCACCTACACAAGAACACACATTGATAAATTGAGTAGCTATATCATAACCATCATTCCTGTCAGCTATTAACTGTGCAGTCCATTCTCACTTGCCTGTCAGCTATTAACTATGCAGTCCATTCTCACTTGCCTGTCAGCTATTAACTATGCAGTCCATTCTCACTTGCCTGTCAGCTATTAACTATGCAGTCCATTCTCACTTGCCTGTCAGCTATTAACTATGCAGTCCATTCTCACTTGCCTGTCAGCTATTAACTATGCAGTCCATTCTCACTTGCCTGGCAGCTATTAACTATGCAGTCCATTCTCACTTGCCTGTCAGCTATTAACTATGCAGTCCATTCTCACTTGCCTATCAGCTATTAACTGTGCAGTCCATTCTCACTTGCCTGTCAGCTATTAACTGTGCAGTCCATTCTCACTTGCCTGTCAGCTATTAACTATGCAGTCCATTCTCACTTGCCTGTCAGCTATTAACTGTGCAGTCCATTCTCACTTGCCTGTCAGCTATTAACTATGCAGTCCATTCTCACTTGCCTGTCAGCTATTAACTATGCAGTCCATTCTCACTTGCCTGTCAGCTATTAACTATGCAGTCCATTCTCACTTGTCTGTCAGCTATTAACTATGCAGTCCATTCTCACTTGCCTGTCAGCTATTAACTATGCAGTCCATTCTCACTTGCCTGTCAGCTATTAACTATGCAGTCCATTCTCACTTGCCTGTCAGCTATTAACTGTGCAGTCCATTCTCACTTGCCTGTCAGCTATTAACTGTGCAGTCCATTCTCACTTGCCTGTCAGCTATTAACTGTGCAGTCCATTCTCACTTGCCTGTCAGCTATTAACTATGCAGTCCATTCTCACTTGCCTGTCAGCTATTAACTGTGCAGTCCATTCTCACTTGCCTGTCAGCTATTAAACTATGCAGTCCATTCTCACTTGCCTGTCAGCTATTAACTATGCAGTCCATTCTCACTTGCCTGTCAGCTATTAACTATGCAGTCCATTCTCACTTGCCTGTCAGCTATTAACTGTGCAGTCCATTCTCACTTGCCTGTCAGCTATTAACTGTGCAGTCCATTCTCACTTGCCTATCAGCTATTAACTATGCAGTCCATTCTCACTTGCCTGTCAGCTATTAACTATGCAGTCCATTCTCACTTGGCTATCAGCTATTAACTATGCAGTCCATTCTCACTTGCCTGTCAGCTATTAACTGTGCAGTCCATTCTCACTTGCCTGTCAGCTATTAACTATGCAGTCCATTCTCACTTGCCTGTCAGCTATTAACTGTGCAGTCCATTCTCACTTGCCTGTCAGCTATTAACTATGCAGTCCATTCTCACTTGCCTGTCAGCTATTAACTATGCAGTCCATTCTCACTTGCCTGTCAGCTATTAACTATGCAGTCCATTCTCACTTGCCTGTCAGCTATTAACTATGCAGTCCATTCTCACTTGCCTGTCAGCTATTAACTATGCAGTCCATTCTCACTTGCCTGTCAGCTATTAACTGTGCAGTCCATTCTCACTTGCCTGTCAGCTATTAACTATGCAGTCCATTCTCACTTGCCTGTCAGCTATTAACTGTGCAGTCCATTCTCACTTGCCTGTCAGCTATTAACTGTGCAGTCCATTCTCACTTGCCTGTCAGCTATTAACTGTGCAGTCCATTCTCACTTGCCTGTCAGCTATTAACTATGCAGTCCATTCTCACTTGCCTGTCAGCTATTAACTGTGCAGTCCATTCTCACTTGCCTGTCAGCTATTAAACTATGCAGTCCATTCTCACTTGCCTGTCAGCTATTAACTATGCAGTCCATTCTCACTTGCCTGTCAGCTATTAACTATGCAGTCCATTCTCACTTGCCTGTCAGCTATTAACTGTGCAGTCCATTCTCACTTGCCTGTCAGCTATTAACTGTGCAGTCCATTCTCACTTGCCTATCAGCTATTAACTATGCAGTCCATTCTCACTTGCCTGTCAGCTATTAACTATGCAGTCCATTCTCACTTGCCTGTCAGCTATTAACTATGCAGTCCATTCTCACTTGCCTGTCAGCTATTAACTGTGCAGTCCATTCTCACTTGCCTGTCAGCTATTAACTATGCAGTCCATTCTCACTTGCCTGTCAGCTATTAACTATGCAGTCCATTCTCACTTGCCTGTCAGCTATTAACTATGCAGTCCATTCTCACTTGTCTGTCAGCTATTAACTATGCAGTCCATTCTCACTTGCCTGTCAGCTATTAACTATGCAGTCCATTCTCACTTGCCTGTCAGCTATTAACTGTGCAGTCCATTCTCACTTGCCTGTCAGCTATTAACTATGCAGTCCATTCTCACTTGCCTGTCAGCTATTAACTGTGCAGTCCATTCTCACTTGCCTGTCAGCTATTAACTGTGCAGTCCATTCTCACTTGCCTGTCAGCTATTAACTGTGCAGTCCATTCTCACTTGCCTGTCAGCTATTAACTATGCAGTCCATTCTCACTTGTCTGTCAGCTATTAACTATGCAGTCCATTCTCACTTGCCTGTCAGCTATTAACTATGCAGTCCATTCTCACTTGCCTGTCAGCTATTAACTATGCAGTCCATTCTCACTTGCCTGTCAGCTCTTAACTGTGCAGTCCATTCTCACTTGCCTGTCAGCTATTAACTATGCAGTCCATTCTCACTTGCCTGTCAGCTATTAACTATGCAGTCCATTCTCACTTGCCTGTCAGCTCTTAACTGTGCAGTCCATTCTCACTTGCCTGTCAGCTATTAACTATGCAGTCCATTCTCACTTGCCTGTCAGCTATTAACTATGCAGTCCATTCTCACTTGCCTGTCAGCTATTAACTGTGCAGTCCATTCTCACTTGCCTGTCAGCTATTAACTGTGCAGTCCATTCTCACTTGCCTGTCAGCTATTAACTATGCAGTCCATTCTCACTTGCCTGTCAGCTATTAACTATGCAGTCCATTCTCACTTGCCTGTCAGCTATTAACTATGCAGTCCATTCTCACTTGCCTGTCAGCTATTAACTGTGCAGTCCATTCTCACTTGCCTGTCAGCTATTAACTGTGCAGTCCATTCTCACTTGCCTGTCAGCTATTAACTATGCAGTCCATTCTCACTTGCCTGTCAGCTATTAACTGTGCAGTCCATTCTCACTTGCCTGTCAGCTATTAACTGTGCAGTCCATTCTCAGTTGCCTGTCAGCTATTAACTATGCAGTCCATTCTCACTTGCCTATCAGCTATTAACTATGCAGTCCATTCTCACTTGCCTGTCAGCTATTAACTATGCAGTCCATTCTCACTTGCCTGTCAGCTATTAACTGTGCAGTCCATTCTCACTTGCCTGTCAGCTATTAACTGTGCAGTCCATTCTCACTTGCCTATCAGCTATTAACTGTGCAGTCCATTCTCACTTGCCTGTCAGCTATTAACTATGCAGTCCATTCTCACTTGCCTGTCAGCTATTAACTATGCAGTCCATTCTCACTTGCTTGTCAGCTATTAACTATGCAGTCCATTCTCACTTGCCTGTCAGCTATTAACTGTGCAGTCCATTCTCACTTGCCTGTCAGCTATTAACTATGCAGTCCATTCTCACTTGCCTGTCAGCTATTAACTATGCAGTCCATTCTCACTTGCCTGTCAGCTATTAACTATGCAGTCCATTCTCACTTGCCTGTCAGCTATTAACTATGCAGTCCATTCTCACTTGCCTGTCAGCTATTAACTGTGCAGTCCATTCTCACTTTCCTGTGCAGCAGTTACCATTCTCTAACTTCGAATCTGCTGCCATTTTATCAGTCTTTATCTTCACCATGACAACTAAACCGACTTTATTTACACCGGGTAGCCCGTTCATATTTTTTTACGGGTGAACGCATGATGCATAGATAGATAGATAGATGCACAGATATGCCATGTGCAGCAATACCAAGTTTTCCAACAACTCCCCACTGAGGGCGTGGCTTCGCTCGCCAATTATACCAAAGGGGAAAAAGTCTATTTAAAAAAGACAATTGAGCTGTTAGAAAGGAAACAAGAGAGAACCCACGTAGACCACGGCCTGTTCCAAACCATGCACACCAATAGTAGCTGGTGTGTCTGATAGTAAATGTAAGTGGGCACAGAACCATGCACACCAATAGTTATACTAGTAGCTGGTGTGTCTGATAGTAAATGTAAGTGGGCACAGAACCATGCACACCAATAGTTATACTAGTAGCTGGTGTGTCTGATAGTAAATGTAAGTGGGTACAGAACCATGCACACCAATAGTTATACTAGTAGCTGGTGTGTCTGATAGTAAATGTAAGTGGGTACAGAACCATGCACACCAATAGTTATACTAGTAGCTGGTGTGTCTGATAGTAAATGTAAGTGGGTACAGAACCATGCACACCAATAGTTATACTAGTAGCTGGTGTGTCTGATAGTAAATGTAAGTGGGCACAGAACCATGCACACCAATAGTTATACTAGTAGCTGGTGTGTCTGATAGTAAATGTAAGTGGGCACAGAACCATGCACACCAATAGTTATACTAGTAGCTGGTGTGTCTGATAGTAAATGTAAGTGGGTACAGAACCATGCACACCAATAGTTATACTAGTAGCTGGTGTGTCTGATAGTAAATGTAAGTGGGTACAGAACCATGCACACCAATAGTTATACTAGTAGCTGGTGTGTCTGATAGTAAATGTAAGTGGGTACAGAACCATGCACACCAATAGTTATACTAGTAGCTGGTGTGTCTGATAGTAAATGTAAGTGGGTACAGAACCATGCACACCAATAGTTATACTAGTAGCTGGTGTGTCTGATAGTAAATGTAAGTGGGTACAGAACCATGCACACCAATAGTTATACTAGTAGCTGGTCTGTCTGATAGTAAATGTAAGTGGGTACAGAACCATGCACACCAATAGTTATACTAGTAGCTGGTCTGTCTGATAGTAAATGTAAGTGGGTACAGAACCATGCACACCAATAGTTATACTAGTAGCTGGTGTGTCTGATAGTAAATGTAAGTGGGCACAGAACCATGCACACCCTGGTAGGTAGCTAGAGTTGTTCAAAACATTTGTTTTTAAATATTTCTTGTTTCAAGTTGTCTAGTCAAGCGGTGGAGGACTACACCAAGTGTGAGCTTCTGGGTCTCCATGACTAGATAAATGTGGGCTTCAAGGTCTCCTCCATGACTTTTTCTAACCTGTTCATTGTTGTAGTCCACCCCACATATCAGCACGTGCCATGTCTTGTTTCTATTGGTGACTCTCCCCACGTAGATATGGTACCACCTCCTTCAAGGACTTGATACTAGTTGCACACAAGCAAACACTCCACAAACCAAATAGCAGAACTGAGCGTTGGTCAGTGAACTAGCTAAACAGCCTTTTTACCAAGAAACAGCCGAGTCTCAAGGCCTTGGAGTCTTCTGGTTCATAAGCTTTTACAATATGCAAGAGATGTAACCAACAGATCCTTGAAGGCGAATGGTAAGGTTTTCACACCTGCATTTTTCTTAGCAAAGGCACGCTGGGAGTCTTTTTGGAGCTAATACCTGCTGAAGCCACCATTTTAGGAAGCTAAGAACCTGTCCACATGAGTTTTAGCTGAGATGTGAGGGGATTTTGGGGCATTCCGCCGTCTATCAATTTGAAGTAGGGATCAAACTAATATAGGAAGTGCCGCTCCCCCCATAGCTATGTAGCGGCCACTATAGCATGCTTTTTCTCAGCCTTGCTTGATTTAATGCCTATGTTCACCTCAACAGATCTCCAGTCCAAAATTACATCAGAAACCACTCCCAGAAAAGTAAATTTTTTTATTATTTATTTTTCTAATTCCTGTGGGAGGGCCGGGAACTCCCCCGCCAAAAATCCCACATGAAACACTGACTACTACACTAGATTATGAACTAGTATACTAGATGTTTGTACTAGTAAACTAGATATATATTAGAGAGATATCCAATAGTATACTTAGTGTGTATTATATGCATGTACTAGTATATCACATGCATGTATTAGTACACTAGATATATGTACTAGTATACTATGCGAGCAGTGCACACGCACACATTCACAACACTACTAGCAGTGGAGCTTACCTCTTGTGGAAGCAGAAGTAGGCTAGGAGGTCATAGATTGAGAGGAAGGGGAGATTCGACCCTTGAATGGTCAGAAAGTCTTCAGATCAGAAGGGAAGAAGAAGAGAGGGAGGAAGGAGGGGGAACAAGGTGGTGAAATAACAACATTCGCACCTCATAGCAACCAAGGTTGGATGTCAGCCAAGGGGCAGGCCCAACCCTACACCATACGTAAGGACAAGGAAAGAAACCGAACCTCCGACCTCTACACCCACTCACTTTGCTGGCTGTGCTGGATGAGGAAGTGTCTGATGGCTGCGTCCGAGTCCGAGTCTGGGGCACGCACTGAGAGTGCGTAGCGAGCATGCTGCGAGTCCCTCACAAGAAATGACTACAACAAAAGAAAACAACAGCAAATTGAAAATATATATCATGTGCAAACAATATACCCACAATACATGCACATGCATGCACACAATGCATGCACACAATGCATGCACATGCATGCACACAATACATGCACACAATGCATGCACATGCATGCACACAATGCATGCACACAATACATGCACACAATACATGCACACAATGCATGCACATGCATGCACACAATACATGCACACAATGCATGCACACAATGCATGCACACGGTGTATTATATATACGCATGTGCACAGTGTATTATATATACATATGCATGTGCTCAGTGTATTATATATATCATGTGCACACAATATACCCACAATGCATGCACACAATGCATGCACATGCATGCACACAATACATGCACACAATGCATGCACACTATGCATGCACACAATGCATGCACAATACATGCACACAATACATGCACACAATACATGCACACAATACATGCACACAATACATGCACACAATACATGCACACAATACATGCACACAATGCATGCACACAATGCATGCATACAATACATGCACACAATGCATGCACACAATACATGCACACAATGCATGCACACAATACATGCACACAATGCATGCACACAATGCATGCATACAATACATGCACACAATGCATGCACACAATACATGCACACAATGCATGCACACAATACATGCACACAATGCATGCATACAATGCATGCACACAATACATGCACACAATGCATGCACACAATACATGCACACAATACATGCACACAATGCATGCACACAATGCATGCACACAATGCATGCACACAATGCATGCACATACATGCACACAATACATGCACACAATGCATGCACACAATGCATGCACACAATGCATGCACACAATGCATGCACATACATGCACACAGTGTATTATATATACACACAGTATTATATATGTATGCATGTGCACAGTGTATTATATATATATATACACACTGTATATATATATATACACACAGTGTATTATATATATATATATACACAGTGTATTATATATACACAGTGTATTATATATATATATACACACAGTGCATTATATATATATATATACACAGTGTATTATATATATACATGTGCACAGTGTATTATATATGTGCACAGTATATTATATACATGTGCACATTATATTATATACATGTGCACAGTATATTATATATGTACATGTGCACAGTATATTATATATGTACATGTGCACAGTATATTATATACATGTGCACAGTATATTATATACATGTGGGTATACACATAGTATATTATACATACATACATACATACAGACAAACCAGAACTTTCTCTTGGCCATGTGCATGCAAGCTTGTTCAAATTCAACACTGGGACGGATAATACCCACCCACCCCACTACACTTCCTTGCACCTGGGTAAGCTTGGCAACACGCTCACCGCCCCCTATCCTCACTCCTACATGTTCACCATCCCCCCTCCTCCTCCCACACGCTCGCCAATCACCCTCCCGCTCCCCATGCTCACCCCCCACTCCCACATGCTCACCAACCCCACCTCCGCTCCCAAACACTCACCAACCACCACCCCAGCCCCCACTTGCTCACCGATCCCCATGCGACACACTCATCAACCCCATTCCCTCCACTCTCTAAGGCACACTAGGAACAAGAGGTGTAACAGTCGGGACGCCACACAAGCAGTGGCAATGGAGCAACTGCAAGTGGTTGTGTCAGAGAGATGCCCACTTGGAACAGTGTTATGTTAGAGAGGTATCTCCTTGGCACAGTGTTGTGTTAGAGATGCCCCTTGGAACAGTGTTGTGTTAGAGAGGTGCCTCCTTGGCACAGTGTTGTGTTAGAGAGGTGCCCCTTGGCACAGTGTTGTGTTAGAGAGGTGCCTCCTTGGCACAGTGTTGTGTTAGAGAGGTGCCCCTTGGCACAGTGTTGTGTTAGAGAGGTGCCTCCTTGGCACAGTGTTGTGTTAGAGAGGTGCCCCTTGGCACAGTGTTGCATTAGAGAGGTATCTCTTTGGAACAGTGTTGTGTTAGAGAGGTGCCCCTTGGCACAGTGTTGTGTTAGAGAGGTGCCCCTTGGCACAGTGTTGTGTTATAGAGGTGCCCCTTGGCACAGTGTTGTGTTAGAGAGGTGCCCCTTGGCACAGTGTTGCATTAGAGAGGTACCTCCTTGGCACAGTGTTGTGTTATAGAGGTGCCCCTTGGCACAGTGTTGTGTTAGAGAGGTGCCCCTTGGCACAGTGTTGTGTTAGAGAGGTACCTCCTTGGCACAGTGTTGTGTTATAGAGGTGCCCCTTGGCACAGTGTTGTGTTAGAGAGGTGCCCCTTGGCACAGTGTTGTGTTAGAGAGGTGCCCCTTGGCACAGTGTTGTGTTAGAGAGGTGCCCCTTGGCACAGTGTTGCATTAGAGAGGTGCCTCCTTGGCACAGTGTTGTGTTAGAGAGGTATCTCTTTGGAACAGTGTTGTGTTAGAGAGGTACCTCCTTGGCACAGTGTTGTGTTAGAGAGGTACCTCCTTGGCACAGTGTTGTGTTAGAGAGGTGCCTCCTTGGCACAGTGTTGTGTTAGAGAGGTGCCTCCTTGGCACAGTGTTGTGTTAGAGAGGTGCCCCTTGGCACAGTGTTGTGTTAGAGAGGTACCTCCTTGGCACAGTGTTGTGTTAGAGAGGTATCTCCTTGGCACAGTGTTGTGTTAGAGAGGTGCCTCCTTGGCACAGTGTTGTGTTAGAGAGATACCTCCTTGGCACAGTGTTGTGTTAGAGAGGTACGCCCTTGGCACAGTGTTGTGTTAGAGAGGTACTATTGGCACAGTGTTGTGTTAGAGAGGTACCTCCTTGGCACAGTGTTGTGTTAGAGAGGCACCTCCTTGGCACAGTGTTGTGTTAGAGAGGTATCTCCTTGGCACAGTGTTGTGTTAGACAGGTGCCCCTTGGCACAGTGCTGTGTTACAGAGCCCTTACAGTGTTGTTAGAGAGGTGTCACTTTAGCACTGTGTCATTATTTCATTGATATTGGCATGCATTGCCAAGTTGAGCGATTCAACGGGAGCATGTGTCTGACATATGATATTACTGTTCCCTGTACTGCATCATCAGTCAACCATCCCATTGACTTGCATATCCTAGGGCAGCCATTGCCGTGACAACTCACCCCAACAGGTCGATCCAAAAGTGCTTTGGCAGCTAAGGAAGAGGAAGAGACAAAAAGTTAGTGTGGAAATGGGAAAATTAGCACATGGGATACATCACCAGAACAGTGCCATAACAACATTGATTTCCACTATGCATTGGTTTCCACTATGCCATTATATTATTTAATATTTGCCTTCCAATATGGTGCTTTACCACATGCACACACACACATACACACCAAATCATCACCTGCTTGCCGTGCGAGGTCAGGATGAAGCCATAGAGACTGAGTCTGTCTAAGGAAGAGAGCAGCTGAACTCTTGTTGAAGTCGACATATAGGGGTCTGGAGGGCCTCCGAGGGGTGATGGGCATAGCCTGCCTGGAGTATTGAGGGGTTGGTGAGCTCCCAGGGGTGGAGGCTCTGGGTGTGAGAGGGCTGGGAGTGTGCCCTCCTGCAAGAGAGCTGTTGCATTATTTCAACTTCATAACTTACTAACTTATGCATGTAGAAAAACACCAACCTGCCGTCTTTTCTTCTGAAGTGTACTTGTTCATAATCCCCTAGGATACGTGCTTGCTTTTTCAGGACCTTTATAATGAGAGGTGAAGCTTTTTTTTAGAACAGCAAGACCAGCAGCGACCATTATTACTTACACTAAAGTAATGTCCTTCTCGGACTATCTCCGGGTTGCTCTCCCCCTGAACAGACATGGTATTCGTCTTCTCTCACGGAACACTCACTTATGGTTGCCGCGAGACCGTCAGCTAGATCTCCCCTAATTTTCCCCCCACCCACAATTGAATATGGGCGGAGGGAAACACTTCCTCGCACTTGTCGATCCTTTACCTCAATTCCGCCTTCTGACTTCCTTTTCAACTTTCAAATCCCAGAAAAGGGGAGGCCCTTATCACTTGTCTATCCTTTACCTACCTCAATGCCGCTTGCAGCAATTATAGAGATCAAAGAAGACCTTATGACTTTCTGCTCCCTCCTTTGAGAACATTGATCCCTTCTTTTTCTAATCGCTCGCTCGTGCCCTTTCATCGCTCGTGCCCTTGCAGTTGTTTTCATTCTCTTGTCCAACAGACCTGTACCTCTTCGTAGTCTCAAGAACCCACGTAGACTACAAATCGAATTAATTTTATTTCTGGTGTACTGGCCAGAGCTCAAAGATGCCATGTTCTTCAAGGAACATCTAACACACTGTACCCTCATGCTAACGTGAGCCTCAACAGCTGAGTGTCATTTCTATGCACACCCACAAGAGAGATAGACTGTTTGATCCTCCAGAATTGTTTGTCAAGTGTTGCCCATGATTGATTGCCTCTGTCCATCAAACAACATGCAGTTGACGAATGAGATCATTTCCTGCCCACCTTTGACCCAGACTACTTGGTCCTGCCTCAACATACCTTGTTCGTAACCAACTACACCAATTCAGGTTGCATCTAATGTAGTGCTTGTCCTTCAACAAATTTATCGTCTCGACTTGCTCTTGTTCATTCCACCTGCCTTGATGTTGAAACTTACAAATTAAAGGTGTTTTATCTTGAATAGATGCCTTTGCACCCAATGACCTTGAACAAACGTGCAGTCTCAATGAGAACTGTATTGAAAGGCCTGAACAACAGAAAACATTTCCCTCTCTACAACTTCATCAGTCTATATATATACATATCACAGGAATAGCTACTGTATCGGAGTTGCCCATAACAATTGAAGCTTTGAAGTAGCTGGCATACTGTTGATCCACTCGATGCTTGTATCCACCTTCATTGCTACGTTTCATGGAGAATGTCAGAAGTTATGAGGTGGCCATTTTATCTATATAATAAAATTTAAAGCATGTAGCTATATCTAAATATATACTATTTTCTCTCTCTCTCTCTCTGTGTGTGTGTTCCTTTTCTTTGTCTTCACGGGCTATTCACAGTTGACCCAGGGAGGGTGGAACTAGGGAAGAAAGAAAGGGCTACCTTGAGCAGGGCAAGGACATGGGCAGGGTTTTAGGTCCATATACCACACATTCTGGCCAGGCTCTAAAGCTTTAAAAACAGCCATAACGGACAAACTAGGAGAGATATGACCAGGAGGGACAGGGGTTAACTCTAGGAGAGATATGTCCAGGAGGTGCCAGGGCTTCACTATCAACTGAGAGTTCATTCATTATTTATTATTTTGTTGTTGTTGTTGCTGTTGTTGTTGTGTAGTGCTTGGTTGGTGGGTGGGGTAACTAAAGCAATAGCTCAAAATGTCTACGTATAAATAGAATATTAAAATTGTATCGACAAAAGAAATGCCAATACATTTTGTGTGCCTTCCACAAAGTCTGTAAATGTCCTCTAAACTCCCGAAGTTGATTGAAGAAATGATGTCCACCACCATTGTGAAGGTGGCTTTGTGCCAGGTGTTGTCATTATTGTGTAAGGTTACAAAGTACAAAGAAGCCAGGCTTGAATTACAGTCGACATGAACCAATTGAAACATGAGATCTCTTTCAGAATTTTTTTAAATGTTTACAATTCTTCGGCTTTAAGATATTTACCCGAGACTTCTCTTAGTTGACAGTAATACAGTTAAATATTTTTAGCACATTTAGAAACAGAAATCTGAGAGCTTTTTAAAGCATTGATCATGCTGCTCGTATATAAATAAATGCAAAGATCAAATACTTTTTTTTTAAAGTCACACTAACATTGCGATGCTTATTTATATTTTTAAGTATGTATTATATTATGGGAGGACTGTGTATGATGTGATGGTGCAATTAGTGTGTGTTATATTATGGGAGGACTGTGTATGATGTGATGGTGCAATTAGTGTGTGTTATATTATGGGAGGACTGTGTATGATGTGATGGTGCAATTAGTGTGTGTTATATTATGGGAGGACTGTGTATGATGTGATGGTGCAATTAGTGTGTGTTATATTATGGGAGGACTGTGTATGATGTGATGGTGCAATTAGTGTGTGTTATATTATGGGAGGACTGTGTATGATGTGATGGTGCAATTAGTGTGTGTTATATTATGGGAGGACTGTGTATGATGTGATGGTGCAATTAGTGTGTTATATTATGGGAGGACTGTGTATGATGTGATGGTGCAATTAGTGTGTGTTATATTATGGGAGGACTGTGTATGATGTGATGGTGGAATTAGTGTGTGTTATATTATGGGAGACTGTGTATGATGTGATGGTGCAATTAGTGTGTGTTATTATTATGGGAGGACTGTGTATGATGTGATGGTGCAATTAGTGTGTGTCATATTATGGGATGACTGTATGATGTGATGGTGCAATTAGTGTGTGTTATATTATGGGAGGACTGTGTATGATGTGATGGTGCAATTAGTGTGTGTTATATGGAGGACTGTGTATGATGTGATGGTGCAATTAGTGTGTGTTATATTATGGGAGGACTGTGTATGATGTGATGGTGCAATTAGTGGGTGTCATATTATGGGATGACTGTGTATGATGTGATGGTGCAATTAGTGTGTGTTATATTATGGGAGGACTGTGTATGATGTGATGGTGCAATTAGTGTGTGTTATATTATGGGAGGACTGTGTATGATGTGATGGTGCAATTAGTGTGTGTTATATTATGGGATGACTGTGTATGATGTGATGGTGCAATTAGTGTGTGTCATATTATGGGAGGACTGTGTATGATGTGATGGTGCATGTGTTATATTATGGGAGGACTGTGTATGATGTGATGGTGCAATTAGTGTGTGTTATATTATGGGAGGACTGTGTATGATACGTGATGGTGCAATTAGTGTGTGTTATATTATGGGAGGACTGTGTATGATGTGATGGTGCAATTAGTGTGTGTTATATTATGGGAGGACTGTGTATGATGTGATGGTGCAATTAGTGTGTGTTATTATTATGGGAGGACTGTGTATGATGTGATGGTGCAATTAGTGTGTGTTATATTATGGGAGGACTGTGTATGATGTGATGGTGCAATTAGTGTGTGTTATATTATGGGAGGACTGTGTATGATGTGATGGTGCAATTAGTGTGTGTTATATTATGGGAGGACTGTGTATGATGTGATGTTGCAATTAGTGTGTGTTATATTATGGGAGGACTGTGTATGATGTGACGGTATTGCAATTAGTGTGTGTTATATTATGGGAGGACTGTGTATGATGTGATGGTGCAATTAGTGTGTGTTATATTGTGAACAGCCAAAAGCTTTGTCTAACTGATCTCTTGAAAACAAGAAGAAGGAAGAAAGAAACAATGGAAGGAGGAAGGAGTGAACAAAAATAAAGTATTTCCTAGAACTTAAATTCAACTAAAAATTAATGTTAATTGTTACAAGACTAACACCTCACAGGAATAGAGTACTCGAGTCAACAACAGCTCTACAATTAGTAACCAAGATAAGTCAAGTAATGCCCACTTGAATACCCCTTCCCAGGCTGTGTGTGGGAATTCCACTTCATTATATTCTAATTCTCCACCCACACAGGGCCGAATTGGCAGACAATCCCTCTCTCCCCCCATCTATACCTAGTCATTGCCATGGAGATTTAACAACCACCATGTCGATTTCACACTTGTCTTACAAACAGCTTTGACTACTAACATAGTGACAGTAGCCATAGAACAATCATTTTTGTAAAAGGACATTCTTAATATACGCAGAGTGTCTGTCAAACAGAATAACAACAAAACTAGCCGTCTAGCGGAAATGTTGAGTGAGCAAATTTATTCTGAGAGTCATTGCACTCAACTTGAGAGTTGGTTGAGAAAACAACAACATGTACCTAAAGCATGCAGCAATTAATTATGCAAGAGTGCAGTCAAATTCTCATCTGCTTCCACATCACATGACTAAGTGGGTTTGAATAATAAGTGCCCACCAAAGGCCCCAATCGAGCAATTTTGCGGGTCAAAGTTCACTCAGAATTTCCCACCCTGGAGGGGGTACAATGACAAGCAATTATAAGGATATGCACAGCCTACAACTGGAAGTTTTCATGCAGGTCCCAGCTACATGGGAAAAGCAGAGCAAAAACACTGCTACAGACAAAAAGAGTCATGAAAGGTTGCAGAGAGCCAATTAAAAAAGTGGAGGGAGAAGACTCTTTTGCAAGTCGATACTTAACAAGATAAGCATGTCTCGCCTTCCATGCAAAAAGAAGTCATCCAGCTTTATCATGGAGGGTTTTACTTTGCCCTCGAGGGTTTTCTGAAGCTAACACGCATGGCATCTGAACATGCAATGCTCTGTAGCTAATGGCTCCTGTTCTTGACAATAGCCAGATGTGGCACAACAAGTGCATCATACAAATCTTGTACATATGTGAAGGCAAGTATACACTGGCTCTTCAACAGTAGCTGGCCAGCAAGACTCCTCCTCACTCTATGCTTCTCTTTTGTTAATCCAGCATGGTGCATCTGTGCTGCATGTAATACTGTCCTATCAGCTGGCACCTCTCCCTCTGAACTAGTTCATGTAGCATTCAAATGTTTCCTCCTCTGCAATGACTCACCTCATGAGAGAGAGAGCGAGTTTACCACATATTCTATAGCACAGCTCCATAGCCATCTTGTAATCAGAAACCTACCAGAGCAAGATATTTCCACTGACTGAATGCAATGTTAGTGATGGTTGCTTTGTGCCTTATTATATACTTCCAGAATTTCAAACTTTGATAATTGGCTAAAAAAATTTGTCTCCTGACTTTGGAATTCTTCAGATAGGAGCTTGCCAGCCCTAGCCCCAGCCCCAGCCCTAGACCTGAAGTTGGAAGGTGTATTGACCATTGCTGGGAGGAACAAATTCAACACTCAAAACGGACATTCATCATGAACAGCCATCTTCTCCACGTCAATGGTAGCTGGCCACGTCACATGACAGCTACCTGTGCATCAAGGCATGTAGCATTCAGTCACTTCAGTCACATGACAGCATCAAGGCACGTAGCATTCAGTCACTTCAGTCACATGACAGCTATATGCCTGTGTATATTACTCGCCCCTAAATAAACAACTTCCCTCCCATTTAAAAATGGCCTCCACCTGTAAAGATAACTAATCTCCACGACATATCCCTCTTAAAACTGAATGCCCTTCTCCCTGCAGCACTCCACTAAATCCCACTCCTGCAAGCCTCCCCAACTGAATGCCCTTCTCCCTGCAGCACTCCACTAAATCCCACTCCTGCAAGCCTCCCCAACTGAATGCCCTTCTTCCTGCAGCACTCCACTAAATCCCACTCCTGCAAGCCTCCCCAACTGAATGCCCTTCTCCCTGCAGCACTCCACTATATCCCACTCCTGCAAGCCTCCTCAACTGAATGCCCTTCTCCCTGCAGCACTCCACTATATCCCACTCCTCACAAGCCTCCTACAATGACCTTTCCTCTCTTACAAATAACTTCCACCCACTTAACATATTAAAATAACTTCACGTCTTTCCGTTTGCACATGACCCTCCCGCTCTTAAAATTCAATCATTCCACATCCCCCCACCCAAACAAGTGAGAACTATGTCTAGCTCACAGTCTTTAGATACTACACGCATGGAGCAAATGACAGGCCAGCTAAAGCAGAGCCGCCAGCATGCAGGCTCCGGCTCTGCACCACTTCACAGCTTCATACACAATCACTTTATTGATCTGAATGGAAAAGTATATGGTGTTCAGAGCCCTCGACAAATGCTCCTTCTTTCAGGTGGACTATACTAATCGTGTTATGACAGAGGTCGAGTTGTTCCTTGGCCAATCTCTATAGCTCACTGTGTCCTCCAAACAAAGGAGATATCCTCTCATCTCATCCATAACCAGACGTGCCCATGTTGGACTCCTTTTTAGGAAAGTCTCAACCAGTTGGTTGGTTATGATTGCTCCAAGGCAACTAGAAGTTTGATCTGATAAAGAGTGACAATTTATTCTTGGAGTGGTAATTTTTTTAACAATAGCGAGTAAACTGGTTAATCTGGATTGTGTGTACTCTTCAATATAAAATGTTTTAGTATGTGGAGGATTTTGAAGGCGGGACAGTGTCAGATTATGTATATGATGATAACGAGTATACTCAGCAGTGCCAATGCAGATTGAAATAGTGAGCCTTGCTCTCAGAGGATGGGAGATGTATGTGTACGTGTGTGTGTGTGTGGGCGGGGGGGGGGGGGGGGGGGGGGGGGCAGGAATTGACCCCAAAGACACCACCCTATCTGTCCCTGCCTCCACCCACCCAATTCTCCCCTTGGTTGATATAATTATTCTTTAGTAAAGCTCTTTACCAAAAGGGAAATTGCATTTGAAATAGGCAGTCACAATTGGCCATTGCAAAAAGAACACTATTCATTGTGAGAGGAAAAACATCTTCTTAGCTGAGAAATGCTACAAATCTTTCGAAGTTTTCAGACATTAGATTAAGGGGTAATAGATTAAGGGGTAATAGAGAAGTTTCATCATCAGGAAAACCCATCATATTTAGAACCACTGAAAACGTCGTGGATATATAGATACCTATGCTAGACATGATAATGGTTGCTACGTTGAATTATTAATCAACAACTTAGGAAATTGCATCCAAACAAGGAAATATGGATTGACAATTTGCACTGACAATTTGAATTATTAATCAACAACTTAGGAAATTGCATCCAAACAAGGAAATAAATATGGATTGACAATTTGCACTGACAATTTGCACAGATATAGCAAATAAACAACTGGAGCTATGCGCAAAAGTAAACGATACTAGTATTGGTTTACCACCATTATATAACACTGGTAGTGCATACGCACCCTGGTTACACTCAAGTAGGGGAAGACTAGTGCATACGCATCCTGGTTACACTCAAGTAGGCGAAGACAAGTGCATACGCACCCTGGTTACACTCCAGTAGGTGAAGACTAGTGCAATGACTACGCGCAGCAGCGCGTTTATTACTGACGTGGGCGTACCCTATCAAATTATGGGCAGTACCGCGAGTTATAAAGGTGTAGGATTTTTAAAAACACAATATTTGTCTTTGCAGCTAGCTGGAGTTTATTTTTTAGCGGCTGGTCAGATGTTTCGACGGCAGTCTTCCCGAAATTCTAAAGTGTTTGATAGCTTTATCATGAAGGACAAAACTCTAATACTCTCCAAGCCAGCGAGCCCACTACTCGTAAATGTCAACCGTGAATCCAAGGTGGCGTGCTGCAACTCGGAACAAGAAACAATAGAGGTAGGCGCATGTTACGCTCACACATATATTATAAGCAACTATCTCACACAGTCCTCTCAGCGTGTTGAATCTGAGAGGGAGAGAGAGGCAAATATTGCATGTGCAGTGCATAGCTGGATAGCTATAAGAGACTACTATTAAGTGCATAAATCCCAAAGAAACATTTGAATTATTCTGCCTCTGTATGGTGTTTCAGTAGCCAAGGTTATATAAATGTCTGCACAGCTGCACAGGTGAGCTGCAAGTTGGGGTGGCTGTCCAGTTGCCTAGTGTTAGTGTGGGTGCAAGATGCATTGCAATCTGAACAGCCACTGATGATGGTTACTATGGCCCTCTAACTGGTGCTGATAGGTGATGATTGATGTGATGTGGTAGGGTACTCTAACTCCAGTCCCTCCTCCAGCCTTGCAGGCTAGACAGAGAGAGGCCCAAACTATTATGACCGGTACAATCTACACTCACTAATTATCATAGGAGCCAACTAAATCTTTCTTTCCCCTCCCACTGTTTGCTCTCTCACAGATTAAAGAATTATGCCAATCTCCCCGGGCCTCTCGCTGCTCGATGTTCAACTTCAGCCCTACCTCTAACCACTCTCCTGAAAACTCGCCTACTCCTTCTCACAAGGAACTATCTGATGGTATGTGCATTAGTATACAGTTTCACAAGAACACTTTCCCCATGCATTTGATATGATGGAATGTGATAATTATGCAGCGTTATAATTACTTTTTAAGGGTTACTAAACAGTTCCATGGTAACACTTTGCCTTGTGATTCAGAATCAAGGTGATTGAATTATGAATCAACTATAAATCGAGATGATCGACGAATTATGGTAACTATGAAAAGATTAACTATGAAAAGATGTTTGAAAAAATTATGAATCATGATTGCATTATGATTGAATTATGAATCATGATGGTTGAATTATGAATCAAGATGATTGCATAATGAATCATGACGATTGAATAATATGAATCATGATGGTTGAATTATGAATCAAGATGGTTGTATTATGAATGGTTGAATTATGAATGAAGATGATTGCATTGAATCAAGATGGTTGAATTATGAATCAAGATGGTTGAATTATGAATCAGATGAATCATGATTGAATTATGAATCATGAATCAAGATGGTTGAATTATGAAGCAAGATGGTTGAATTATGAATCAAGATGATTGCATTATGAATCATGATGATTGAATTATGAATCAAGATGGTTGTATTATGAATCAAGATGGTTGAATTATGAATCAAGATGATTGCATTATGAATCATGATTGAATTATGAATCAAGATGGTTGAATTATGAATCAAGATGGTTGACTTATGAATCAAGATGATTGCATTATGAATCATGATTTAATTATGAATCAAGATGGTTGAATTATGATCAAGATGATTGCATTATGAATCAAGATGGTTGAAGATGGTTGAATTATGAATTAAGATGATGCATTATGATTGAATTTTGAATCATGATGATTTAATTATGAATCAAGATGAATCAAGATGGTTGAATTATGAATTAAGATGATGCAAATTAAGATGATGCATTATGAATCAAGATGGCACATTAATTAGCTAAGGTGTTGTAAATAATGTTCTCAGATGTCTATATTTAAAAGCCTTTAGGCAATTATGACCTGATAAGATTACCTTAAGATTACCACACTGGCAGTCCTCTCCTTAAGCAGCACAAACTGGCTAAATATTAGCATGGCTGGCTGTTGATGGGGTTGCTGTAAGGAGAGTGAATGTGCTGTACCATGCTGCCTTGAGACAGCTTCCTGTGGATGTGTGCTCCCCCACCAACATTGTTGGTGTGTGCTCCCCCATCAACATTGTTGGTGTGTGCTCCCCCACCAACATTGTTGGTGTGTGCTCCCCCATCAACATTGTTGGTGTGTGCTCCCCCATCAACATTGTTGGTGTGTGCTCCCCCATCAACATTGTTGGTGTGTGCTCCCCCACCAACATTGTTGGTGTGTGCTCCCCCATCAACATTGTTGGTGTGTGCTCCCCCATCAACATTGTTGGTGCAAGTTCTGCATGGTTGGAGGTCACTTATATTAGCACACACACACACACTTCTAGCCCTAGCCATTCACACACACACACACACACACACACACACACACACACACCCACACATGGACCAAGCATTATTGCATATCAATGAGAAGATTTAGTAATTTTCTGTTGCATTGTTTCGTGTTGTTTTGGCCCTCTCTAAATAGAGCTGTGGCGGCAGACACAGGAGGGGGGAGGGGGGAGGGGGGGGGGAGGACACGTGTCCCTCTATACAAAGTGTGAAAGTTTAACTTTTCAATAAGCAGTGACCAGTTGTCAACAGGTGTGAGGCAGTTCACTGAAGAGAGAGATGTCTTCTTTTAGATGTTCCTTCTCTTCAGTTCCCTTTCCTTACCAAGGCCTTTGTTTGTAGCTTGTCAAGTGTTTAGTGAGAGAGAGTTTGACACTCCACCTGCCCTGCCTCAAGACCTTGTTCGTAACTTGTCAAGTCTTAAGTCTGTGTTGAGTGAGAGAGCAGTTTGACACCATCCTTGCCTTGTTGTCCATAACAATCTCTTTCATGTGGTCCTACGGGTAGTAAACATGCAAGGCATAGAACTCTCCCTTCACCTCCACGCCAAGTGTTGTGTACGCTCTGTAAACCTGACTAACCTGTTTTGTTTTCTTTTCACGGTCCACTTGCAGATTCCTCCGTCTCTCCCGACAGCGACGGCACATACACAGGTAACCACCACAAGAACTCGCCAGCTTTCTCAGAACGTAAGCGATCGGGTTCGGGTGATACTCCCTCACCTAATTCGTTATTACATGCAATGACCTCATTAACTAAACTGAAACTAATGGGTAGCGGAGGGTCTGGACATGTTTAATTTGTGCGGTTGTCTCAAGTTACTGGCAGCAACAGCGTGTGCTCACTTCCACAAGAGATGATCTGTCAGGTGATTGGGATCACTGCCACGTCAGGCAAGAGACCGCATACCTCTAATTTATAAGGGAAATATATTAAGGGAAATAGCTGCAGATTAATCATTTTCATTGGTGGACTCATTTCCTGTTATATCTTCACCTCGGGCTCCCTCAACCTTGCACAGCATGCAGGCGGCTCCATCTCTGGGCCCTCCCACACACATGCAGACGGGCTCCATCTCTGGGCCCCCCCCCCCACAAACATGCAGACAGGCTCCATCTCTGGCCCCTCCTACACACATGCAGACAGGCTCCATCTCTGGGCCCCTCCCACACACATGCAGACAGGCTCCACCTCTGGGCCCCTCCCACACACATGCAGACAGGCTCCACCTCTGGGCCCCTCCCACACACATGCAGACAGGCTCCATCTCTGGGCCACTCCCACACACATGCAGACAGGCTCCATCTCTGGCCCCTCCCCCTCACATGCAGACAGGCTCCATCTCTCGGCCCCTCCCACACACATGCAGACAGGCTCCACCTCTGGGCCCCTCCCACACACATGCAGACAGGCTCCATCTCTGGCCCCTCCCACACACATGCAGACAGGCTCCATCTCTGGCCACTCCCACACACATGCAGACAGGCTCCATCTCTGGGCCCCTCCCACACACATGCAGACAGGCTCCATCTCTGGGCCCCTCCCACACACATGCAGACAGGCTCCATCTCTGGGCCCCCTCCCACACACATGCAGACAGGCTCCATCTCTGGCCACTCCCACACACATGCAGACAGGCTCCATCTCTGGGCCCCTCCCACACACATGCAGACAGGCTCCATCTCTGGGCCCCTCCCACACACATGCAGACAGGCTCCATCTCTGGGCCCCCTCCCACACACATGCAGACAGGCTCTATCTCTGGGCCCCCTCCCACACACATGCAGACAGGCTCCATCTCTGGGGCCCCTCCCACATACATGCAGACAGACTCCATCTCTGGGCCCCCCCCATACACATGCAGACAGGCTCCATCTCTGGGCCCCCCCCCCCCCCCCCCCCCCCCCACACACACATGCAGACAGGCTCCATCTCTGGGCCCCTCCCACACACATGCAGACAGGCTCCCTCTCTCACCCCCTCAGCCTAGAAAGGTTCCCTCTCTGGCCCCTCCCACACGTGCATCCACTGACCCCAAGTGTTACGTTGCACCTCAGCAGTTGTCAAGACTCACTCATGCATGACCATCAGACTACCGTAGTAGATACCATGGCAGATTAGGTTACAATGCTCGAGAAATGTTTACAGAAGTGCATTCATATCCCAACTAGCTGCCAGCGAAGTGATTATTAGTGCACCGATTAATTTACCTCTGCCGGCAATTAGGCGAGGCCCGGGAAAACATCTAATGTGCTTCCATTTTATGTGCCGCTCAACATTACTTAATTAACCTCCTCCCCTCCCCCCCCTCCCCCTCAGAAAAGAGGTTCATGGTTGTCAACGAGCTCATCTGCACAGAAAGCAGGTACATCGACAACCTCAACACCATCCTCTCGACCTTCATGCCCGCCCTGGAGCACGTGGTGCCCCCGCGCTATCTGCGTCTGCTTATCCCCGCGCAGCTGGAGCAGCTGGTGGAGAGTCACCAGGAGATCCTTACCCACCTGCAGCGGCACATGAGCAGCGACACAGACAATTACACCTTCGTGGGAGACATCTTCTCCGAGCTCTTCAGTCGGACAAATGTACGTTTCAAGTGGGTGTGTCATACTTAGCGTGTCTTGTTACAATCTTTGATTGTGTGGTGTTTTCAAAATCGATTTATATTGGTGTGTGCTGCATGCAGACTGAATTCTACACCATGTATCACGTCTATATGGGAGAGTTCAAGATCGCCATGAAGAACTTGGCGATGTTCGAAAAAGAATTGCCTCAGTTCAATGAAATCTTAAACGTGCTGCAGCAGAACCCCATCTGCGAGAGACTTAGCCTCGCCTCTTACCTGCTCACACCTGTCCAGAGATTGCCTCGCTACGAGCTGTTGCTAAAGGTAAGTCCTCCATGACACGTACTCTCTTTGGAGTGCATCCAGGCTGTGATGTTGATAGACAATGCTCTATTTTCCTCAGGAGCTTTTGAAGCATACAACAACAGATCACCCAGACAGCTACTACATCAGGGAAGCCCTGGTCAGACTCCACAGGGAGCTCACCAAGCTCAACCAGTCCATCAAGTCCTGCCAGCTTGCCTGCTATGTCAATGGCAGGACGAGGGTAGGTAGCAACAGCACCAGCAGCATGGGGAGACGGACAACCAGGAGAGCCAAACGAACCATCTCCATGCTCAAGAAGTGAGTTCATTCCAACACCTTCACCACAGCCTAGCTCGGCTTCTCACATTAGCTGCTCTCCTAAATCATTTGCTACTTCATGTAAATAGCATCGTGTCATGTGACACCGAGTTATATCATGTGACTGTTGCAGGTGTTTATCCATAGGTCATGTGATTTATGTAATCTAAACAATTTATGTCATCTAAACACGCATCTTTTCATCTCTAGGTTTGTGTCTGTCACCAACATCGACGATTACTCCTCTGGAGACTCGGAGGACCCAATGAAAGCCCCACGGATGCAAAAGCGACGTAATGCGCTGGTGGGCAACTCCATGTCTGGGTCAGAGATGGACCTGATAGCGTGTACTCTTAGCAACAATCATACTCTGTCACTCAAAACTACAAAACTATCTGGCAACGACCGTGCTGTGAGCTGTTCAGACCTCTTGTTGGAGTTCACTGACAGGAAGCAACGGGTGAGAGCTTGCTCCAGTCACATGACAAATAAACACACACCCTCACAGAGTTTGACTAAACTGAGTGTGTTGCAGTCAGCAGGTGAAGTGAAGGGAACTATGGCCCTATGGGTTGTCATGGGAATAATGATGGGAAATTATGTCACAATCATTACCACTCATTACCACAGATCAGTACTGGATTAGGGCAATGGTTAGAGTTAGGACCAGGGCAATGGTTAGTTAGGGCCTGGGAAAAGGCTAGAGTTAGGGTCTTGGCAATGGTTAGTTCTAAGGGCCTGGGCAATGGTTAGAGTTAGGGCTTGGGCAATGGTTAGTTAGGGCCTCGGAAATGGTTAGAGTTAGGGCTTGGGCAATGGCTAGAGTTAGGGCCTGGGCAATGGACCTGGGCAATGGTTAGTTAGAGCCTGGGCAATGGTTAGAGTTAGGACCTGGGCAATGGTTCGAGTTATTAGGGCCTGGGCAATGGTTCGAGTAGGGCTTGGGCAATGGTTAGTTAGGGCCTGGGCAATGGTTAGAGTTAGGACCTGGGCAATGGTTCGAGTAGGGCTTGGGCAATGGTTAGTTAGGGCCTCGGAAATGGTTAGAGTTAGGGTCTTGGCAATGGTTAGTTCTAAGGGCCTGGGCAATAGTTAGAGTTAGGGCTTGGGCAATGGTTAGAGTTAGGACCTGGGCAATGGTTAGTTAGGGCCTGGGCAATGGCTAGAGTTAGGGCCTGGGCAATGGTTAGAGTTAGGGCCTGGGCAATGGTTAGTTAGGGCCTGGGCAATGGTTAGTTAGGGCCTGGGCAATGGTTAGAGTTAGGACCTGGGCAATGGTTAGAGTTAGGGCCTGGGCAATGGTTAGAGTTAGGGCCTGGGCAATGGCTAGAGTTAGGGCCTGGGCAATGGCTAGAGTTAGGGCCTGGGCAATGCTTAGAGTTAGGGCCTGGGCAATGGTTAGTTAGAGCCTGGGCAATGGTTAGAGTTAGGGCCTGGGCAATGTTTAAAGTTAGGGCCTGGGCAATGGTTAGTTAGGGCCTGGGCAGTGGTTAGAGTTATTAGGGCCTGGGCAATGGTCAAAGTTAGGGCCTGGGCAATGGTCAAAGTTAGGGCCTGGGCAATGGTTAGAGTTAGGGCCTGGGCAATGGTTAGTTAGGACCAGGGCAATGGTTAGTTAGGGCCTGGGCAATGGTTAGTTAGGGCCTGGGCAATGGTTAGAGTTAGGGCCTGGGCAATGGTTAGAGTTAGGGCCTGGCAATGGTTAGAGTTAGGGCCTGGGCAATGGTTCGAGTTATTAGGGCCTGGGCAATGGTTAGAGTTAGGGCCTGGGCAATGGTTAGAGTTAGGGCCTGGGCAGTAGCTAGGGCTAAGGCCAGGGATGGGCAATAACTGAACAATGGCAATCAACAATGCTCATCTGATGTATTTCCAGATTTTTGTTACGTTCTTGTGAAACTTAAGAACTAGAAAGAAACTTGAGAGACGTTCTTGTGAAACTTAAGAACTAGAAAGAAACTTAAGAGATGTTCTTGTGAAACTTAAGAACTAGAAAGAAACTTAAGAGACGTTCTTGTGAAACTTAAGAACTAGAAACTTAGAGACGTTCTTGTGAAACTTAAGAATTAGAAACTTAGAGACGTTCTTGTGAAACTTAAGAACTAGAAAGAAACTTAAGAGACGTTCTTGTGAAACTTGAGAATTAGAAACTTAGAGAGACGTTCTTGTGAAACTTAAGAACTAGAAAGAAACGTAAGAGAACTGAGACGAGTTGTTTTTCTGTGAAGCCATTTTTTTGTGTATGGGGATGCCTGTGCTGAGACTTCAAGGCCGCCAAGGGCTTCTGGAGCCAAGGTCACTGTCTAGGCTGCAAAACTGCTAACGAACTTGGCAAGTTCAAATCCCCTTTTGGTCCGGAAACAAACAAATGACCTAGCATTACATCATCATCATTACATCATCATGAGCAATGCTGTCCTGGCCCTAACCATTACCCTAACCATTGCTCTGGCCTTGACCCTAACCATTGCTCTGGCCTTGACCCTAACCATTGCTCTGGCCCTGACCCTAACCATTGCTCTGGCCCTGACCCTAACCATTGCTCTGGCCCTGACCCTAACCATTGCTCTGGCCCTGACCCTAACCATTGCTCTGGCCCTGACCCTGACCCTAACCATTGCTCTGGCCCTGACCCTGACCCTAACCATTGCTCTGGCAATTGACCCTAACCATTGCTCTGGCCCTAACCCTAACCATTGCTCCGTCCCTAACCCTAACCATTGCTCTGGCCTTGACCCTAACCATTGCTCTGGCATTGACCCTAACCATTGCTCTGGCCCTAACCCTAACCATTGCTCTGGCCTTGACCCTAACCATTGCTCTGGCATTGACCCTAACCATTGCTCTGGCCCTAACCATTGCTCTGGCCCTAACCCTAACCATTGCTCTGGCCCTAACCCTAACCATTGCTCTGGCCCTAACCCTAACCATTGCTCTGGCATTGACCCTAACCATTGCTCTGGCCCTAACCCTAACCATTGCTCTGGCCTTGACCCTAACCATTGCTCTGGCCCTAACCCTAACCATTGCTCTGGCCCTAACCCTAACCATTGTTCTGGCCCTGACCCTAACCATTGCTCTGGCCCTGACCTTAGCCATTGCTCTGGCTCTAACTGAAGCCCTAATCAAGTGCTAATCTGTACAGTGATGGATGTGTCACTTGATGAGAATGCATATAATGCCCCACAGACAAGCAGCTCCTATTACCTGGAGGAGCCAAGCCTCACTGTCTAAGCTGCAAACTTAAATCTTAGCAAATTCAAATTCTTTCGACGGGTCTGCCGAGTGGGCTTCTGGAGCCAAGGTCACTGTCTAAGCTGCAAAAGTCTTAGCAAGCAAATTCAAATTCTTTGGGATGTCCATTGAGAGGGCTTCTGGAGCCAAGGTCACTGTCTAAGCTGCAAACTTAAGTCTTAGCAAGCAAATTCAAATTCTTTGAGATGTCCATTGAGAGGGCTTCTGGAGCCAAGGTCTCTGTCTAAGCTGCCAACTTAAAATCTTTGGGATGCCTACTGAGTGGGCTTCTGGAGCCAAGGTCATGTCTAAACTGCAAACAGAAGTCTTAATTGGGATACAAATAATTTTGCTGTCCATTATCATTTTTCTCCCTTCAAGCTAACCAAATATAAAGAGTGCAAAATAACCTCATCATAAATGCTGGAGGGGTATATAGATAGAGAGCACAAGTGTACGCTAATCCACTGTCCTCTCTACCACATCACAGAACTTCCAGTTTCTGACGCCAACCGTCACCATGGAAGAGGAAGAAGAAGATCTGGAAAGACTAGGCACATCCCTCTCGTACTCTTCCAACTCGAGCCTATCCTCCCTCGACAGTCGAAGACACACCCACGAGTCACTTACTACTACCCAAGAGTCTCCCCCTGTAATCTCTCTTGGGAACCCAATTTTCTCCACTCCAGCAACCAGAGGGGAAGGTCGAGCCGTGGAGGCACTAATATTCTCAACCCTCACAGGGCACACTCACTACAACACTTCTGGGAGCGAGGGGATGCCCCTAGACATTTGCACCGATAATTTATCCGACTGTGACAAGAGAAGGTCGTGGAAGATCCCTCTGGAGGTCATAAGAAAAAAGTGAGTAACTGATTCTCAGTGGATGGCATGAAATGCAGTAGATTTCTCCTCAAGATCAGCCAATTAATTATTTTTGTTCGTTGTCCTGGTGTTAGATTTGCCAGCATTCCACCCTGAAGAAGTTCAAAGTACATAGGTTAAAGTTGACAAAATAGAATAAAATTCAAGGAGAAATCTACTGGAAGCAATTGTTACGAGAACTGATCAGCTACATAATGCAATGTAATGCCATGTAAGTAATGCTCGGCTATAATTGCACTCTCTTTCAAACGTTCCCTCTGCAGCATGTCACTAGGAAGAGTGTCGGACATGAGTGCCAGTAACATCAAGTACCTCCGGGAACAAGCCACATAGCAGCGGCCTCCATCCCCTGAGGACCGTTAACTTATATATACACAGAGAGATTCTGCAGAGATCATGTGATCAGCACATGATCAGCTTCACAATCATTAATGCACACACACACACAGTCTTGTGTCCATGTTACGGCACCAGAGACATGTCTGTCCTGTTCACACACACACCCGGCGAAAGCACTTTGCAGCGAAGAAAACTAATTGGTATCATTATGCAGGTCATGCAGGAAATAATGAGATTCATTATCCACAGCTCTGCTGCTGTATGGCAGGTCATGTAGGAAATAATGAGATTCATTGTTCACAGCTCTGCTGCTGTATGGCAGGTCATGTAGGAAATAATGAGATTCATTGTTCACAGCTCTGCTGCTGTTATGTATGAGGGTACGTACATACATGGTCTAATAATGACAACAAGACTTGTCACAACACCCACAAAGTGATCGTGTTAACTCTTGGAGACATGTCTGGCACGTCTACCATTACCATTGTTGGGTAAGTCTTTGATCCCTCGGACATTATTAGCTATGGTACAAGTCCAATGGTATATGGGACGAGTCCTTATATGGTGCATGGGAAAATGGTGTATGGGACGAGTCCTTATATGGTACATGTGACGAGTCCTTATATGGTACAGCTCTTAGTAAATGACACGAGGCATTCATCTAGTGATGTCATTGCTCAGAGCCAAGTCCCGCCCACATTCACAGGTGGTAGTCTCCTCCCCTTCCCCACCTCTCGCAAACGAGGTCCCTTTACCGGCTGCTGCACGTCCCCGCGGACTGCTCCCACTCCCTCCCTTTCCAGCGGGTTCTCTGTCACGGGGAGAATGGTCTGCGGCAAGCTGAAAGTCCAGGGTTCTCTACTCCCGTAGCGTCCCTGGGGGCGTGTTGCTGAGGGGGGAGGGGGGAACCTACGAGGCAGCTTCACGGAGATAACCTTGAAGCCCTCTCTCTCTAGGAACCGATCCACAGCTCCAGTGACTTTCAGACCATCGGGCTCGGGTAATGCCTCCGGCAGCTTCTTCTTGTGCTCCTCAAACGTAACTCTTCTTGTACGATGATGGACATCTTTGAATCGATCATAGGCCAAGAGCTGGAGACAGAGTCTCTCTCCAAATACGTCCGCAAAGAAGTTATAGAGAGAGGGTGTGGCACCTGCGGAGTTGGGCTGTCTGCCTCCTGGTCTGTCCTGGAGATCCGGCTCCAGAACTGACGCAGAGTTCAGTGTCAGAGACGACCCACCAAACAGACCAGCAGGGGAAGAAGAAGAGGCGGCTTGCTGACTTGGCCCATCAGTCATATCCTGTGCCTGCCCCAGAGCCACACCTCCACCATTGCTAGCGCTGTGTTCGGCAGAGAGGGATTTGAACGGAGGAAGACACACGGTCACTTGACTAGTCAGCAGCAGCTGTGCAGCCAACTACACAACACAACAAACAAGGAACACAACAACAACAAAGGAGTCAACAGCGACAGACAAGGAGTCAACAGCGACAGACAAGGAGTCAACAGCGACAGACAAGGAGTCAACAGCGACAGACAAGGAGTCAACAGCGACAGACAAGGAGTCAACAGCGACAGACAAGGAGTCAACAGCGACAGACAAGGAGTCAACAGCGACAGACAAGGAGTCAACAGCGACAGACAAGGAGTCAACAGCGACAGACATGGAGTCAACAGCGACAGACAAGGAGTCAACAGCGACAGACAAGGAGTCAACAGCGACAGACAAGGAGTCAACAGCGACAGACAAGGAGTCAACAGCGACAGACAAGGAGTCACAGCGACAGACAAGGAGTCAACAGCGACAGACACGGAGTCAACAGCGACAGACACGGAGTCAACAGCGACAGACACGGAGTCAACAGCGACAGACAAGGAGTCAACAGCGACAGACAAGGAGTCAACAGCGACAGACAAGGAGTCAACAGCGACAGACAAGGAGTCAACAGCGACAGACAAGGAGTCAACAGCGACAGACAAGGAGTCAACAGCGACAGACAAGGAGTCAACAGCGACAGACAAGGAGTCAACAGCGACAGACAAGGAGTCAACAGCGACAGACAAGGAGTCAACAGCGACAGACAAGGAGTCAACAGCGACAGACAAGGAGTCAACAGCGACAGACAAGGAGTCAACAGCGACAGACACGGAGTCAACAGCGACAGACAAGGAGTCAACAGCGACAGACAAGGAGTCAACAGCGACAGACAAGGAGTCAACAGCGACAGACAAGGAGTCAACAGCGACAGACAAGGAGTCAACAGCGACAGACAAGGAGTCAACAGCGACAGACAAGGAGTCAACAGCGACAGACAAGGAGTCAACAGCGACAGACACGGAGTCAACAGCGACAGACACGGAGTCAACAGCGACAGACACGGAGTCAACAGCGACAGACAAGGAGTCAACAGCGACAGACAAGGAACACAACAACAACAAACAAGGAGTCAACAACAACAAACAAGGAGTCAACAGCGACAAACAAGGAGTCAACAGCGACAGACAAGGAGTCAACAGGTGCATGTACAGGAGCATCACATGTGCCTTAGTGAACTGGGGGAGGCAACCTTTTATCAAGTGCGGCCATGCTGTGGACAACCGTCTTCTGATTATCTATGGATTTCAAATTTTCACAATTGTTGCCCACCTAATATTAGCTAGGACTAGGGCATGGGCTAGGATTAGGTGAGCAACAGCTAGGACTAGGGCATGGGGCTAGGGCATGGACTAGGGCATGGATTAGGTGAGTAATAAGTCCAAATGAGCGTTCAAAGTGCATGAGAAGTGAGAGCAAACGTATATAATGAGAAGAGTCTGAATGAGTGCTGACTCAGCAATCCTCTACCTTTTCTACTCCACACGTCAACAACTTCTTCCAAATCATCACTATATTGGTAAGTTTTTCTTGAGATTCAGTGGCAATTTCCATTAAGTTGGACAGGCTAGGTTCAGTTAAGCGGTTACCAAGGCGATCCTTTATTACTTTCACATCTAAGGAACTTTGTTCCACTGATGCCGTAGAAACGGAATAGAGAAGCAAATAGTTGCCAGTGTATGTAGGGAGTAATGCTATAAGCAAGCCACTGGTGAGTAGTTCCTTCAGTTGCGGGGACATATCATCTTTTGGCTGCTTAATAATGAGCTGATATGTTTTCCACTCTGTGCTGAGGTCAGAAGAGACAATGGCTGCCTTCTCAAATTCAGTTCCTTCCAATGATTTAGCTGGTAAGTCTCTCCACACTGCCCAATGAGAGTTTGAATTGAACTGTCTCCATATAAAGGTGGCTCATGAGTAGAGAGGCTTTCTTCAGAAAGGCTGATAATACATCTTTTGAGGACTAAAATGGCTGGCTATGTTGTCTTTGATGAGGCTGATAAAAGGCTTGCCCACTCTCAAAGAGTGACTTCAAGAGCTGTTGCTGTTTTGGAAGACCCGACCATTTTTGTGGAAATATGACATAACTCATCTCCAATAATTTTGGATAACCTCTTCCTAGTTTTTAGTTTGCAGTGAGTGGTGCTTCAATTACTTGCAATAGCACTGAGGCCATTAAAAAAATACTTCGAAATCACTTCACACCCTAAGGGTGGTTATCAAAACTTACTATTTATTAGCTAATGAAGTAACCACAGCTACAGTGGAATTACTTAAAAAACAATATACTATTTATATAGCCCATTTTCACACACAGACTGCCCAGGCTATACTCAATACTAGCATGTGATTTGAGCACACAGACTGTCCAAGGCTATATTCAATACTAGCATGTGAAGTGAGCACACAGACTGTCCAAGGCTATATTCAATACTAGCATGTGAAGTGAGCACACAGACTGTCCATGGCTATATTCAATACTAGCATGTGAAGTGAGCACACAGACTGTCCAAGGCTATATTCAATACTAGCATGTGAAGTGAGCACACAGACTGTCCAAGGCTATATTCAATACTAGCATGTGATGTGAGCACACAGACTGTCCAAGGCTATATTCAATACTAGCATGTGAAGTGAGCACACAGACTGTCCATGGCTATATTCAATACTAGCATGTGAAGTGAGCACACAGACTGTCCAAGGCTATATTCAATACTAGCATGTGAAGTGAGCACACAGACTGTCCAAGGCTATATTCAATACTAGCATGTGAAGTGAGCACACAGACTGTCCAAGGCTATATTCAATACTAGCATGTGAAGTGAGCACACAGACTGTCCAAGGCTATATTCAATACTAGCATGTGAAGTCAGCACACAGACTGTCCAAGGCTGTATTCAATACTAGCATGTGAAGTCAGCACACAGACTGTCCAAGGCTATATTCAATACTAGCATGTGAAGTGAGCACACAGACTGTCCATGGCTATATTCAATACTAGCATGTGAAGTGAGCACACAGACTGTCCAAGGCTATATTCAATACTAGCATGTGAAGTGAGCACACAGACTGTCCAAGGCTATATTCAATACTAGCATGTGAAGTGAGCACACAGACTGTCCAAGGCTATATTCAATACTAGCATGTGAAGTGAGCACACAGACTGTCCAAGGCTATATTCAATACTAGCATGTGAAGTGAGCACACAGACTGTCCAAGGCTATATTCAATACTAGCATGTGATGTGAGCACACAGACTGTCCAAGGCTATATTCAATACTAGCATGTGAAGTGAGCACAAAGACTGTCCAAGGCTATATTCAATACTAGCATGTGAAGTGAGCACACAGACTGTCCAAGGCTATATTCAATACTAGCAAGTGAAGTGAGCACACAGACTGTCCAAGGCTATATTCAATACTAGCATGTGAAGTGAGCACACAGACTGTCCAAGGCTATATTCCATACTAGCATGTGAAGTGAGCACACAGACTGTCCAAGGCTATATTCAATACTAGCATGTGAAGTGAGCACACAGACTGTCCAAGGCTATATTCAATACTAGCATGTGAAGTGAGCACACAGACTGTCCAAGGCTATATTCAATACTAGCATGTGAAGTGAGCACAAAGACTGTCCAAGGCTATATTCAATACTAGCATGTGAAGTGAGCACACAGACTGTCCAAGGCTATATTCAATACTAGCATGTGAAGTGAGCACACAGACTGTCCAAGGCTATATTCAATACTAGCATGTGAAGTGAGCACACAGACTGTCCAAGGCTATATTCAATACTAGCATGTGAAGTGAGCACACAGACTGTCCAAGGCTATATTCGATACTAGCATGTGAAGTGAGCACACAGACTGTCCAAGGCTATATTCAATACTAGCATGTGAAGTGAGCACACAGACTGTCCAAGGCTATATTCAATACTAGCATGTGAAGTGAGCACACAGACTGTCCAAGGCTATATTCAATACTAGCATGTGAAGTGAGCACACAGACTGTCCAAGGCTATATTCAATACTAGCATGTGAAGTGAGCACACAGACTGTCCAAGGCTGTATTCAATACTAGCATGTGAAGTGAGCACACAGCCTGTCCAAGGCTATATTCAATACTAGCATGTGAAGTGAGCACTCAGACTGTCCAAGGCTATATTCAATACTAGCATGTGATGTGAGCACACAGACTGTCCAAGGCTATATTCAATACTAGCATGTGAAGTGAGCACACAGACTGTCCAAGGCTGTATTCAATACTAGCATGTGAAGTGAGCACACAGACTGTCCAAGGCTATATTCAATACTAGCATGTGAAGTGAGCACACAGACTGTCCAAGGCTGTATTCAATACTAGCATGTGAAGTGAGCACACAGACTGTCCAAGGCTATATTCAATACTAGCATGTGAAGTGAGCACACAGACTGTCCAAGGCTATATTCAATACTAGCATGTGAAGTGAGCACACAGACTGTCCAAGGCTATATTCAATACTAGCATGTGAAGTGAGCACACAGACTGTCCAAGGCTATATTCAATACTAGCATGTGAAGTGAGCACACAGACTGTCCAAGGCTATATTCAATACTAGCATGTGAAGTGAGCACACAGACTGTCCAAGGCTATATTCAATACTAGCATGTGAAGTGAGCACACAGACTGTCCAAGGCTATATTCAATACTAGCATGTGAAGTGAGCACACAGACTGTCCAAGGCTATATTCAATACTAGCATGTGAAGTGAGCACACAGACTGTCCAAGGCTAGCTTCCAGATGATATAAAAGTTATTTACTAAGGGGAAAAATTGACTGAGTTGGAAGCATTTCTTTGTCGTCATGCACTTCTGTGGGAAGCCATGTTATTCATGCTTCTTCTCGTACACTTCTCAATGAAATGGCAGCATAAAAAGTATCACAACTTAAGAATGGCTGACAATAATGAGCTGAAACCTGAACCACAGTCAGTATAGCAGTGAAGGTAGAGAATAACGAGATTTTTGTTGTTGCTTTTTTGAAGAAAAAAAATGGTCTACTCCTCCTTACCTCTTCTCTTGCATCTTGTAGCTGTAACATCCAATTTGCTGTAGGCAGTGTAAGTATCATCAAGTGCATTAAGAGTAGCATCCACAAGACTACGGGGAAGAGATCCAGATGCTTGGTCTATAAGGCATGGCTAAGTTTTGTCACTTGAGGAAGAACGTCATCAAGTATAGGTGTGCATTGCTGCTATTGTGGAGTGCTTAGAAAGGGCTTGACGTAGTTCACATGCCTTCATCATGGCTGATGAACGCATAGATGTTACTGCCTCAGAGGAGCTGACAAGTTGTTGTCGTTGGGGGGAGAGCGGTGGACCAGAAGAACACTTCATTGAAATTTTAACCTTGAATAAAGCTGATGAAGTATCTGTTGTGCTTTAGTGGACTGCTGCATGGAGAAGAACATTTAGTTGAGATGAGCTTCTGGTTCATGTGATATTTCTCACACAAGCAACAACTACTGAGCTGTAACTGGTAGCTACTGCTTCAACACAACACGTGTGCAGGCCAATTGTCTCTCGCTGTTTCTTGAGCTCTGGAAGATCTAGTACTTTCCGAATCTCCTTTAATGATTCTGAATGTTTTGGGAAGTTATGGAAGAACTTCCATTTGTTATCAGAGTAATGTAGACATGCTTGCTACCTGGTGTGGTATTAGCAGCTTGCAAAGACGCCAGTTCAAGGAGATGACAGCGACAGCGGACCTACAATGCACGAGGTGAGAGATCCTTCAACCTTCTTTGAACTCCTGTTCTGTCAGCAGAGGAAGTAGCACTCCACTAAATCCCACTCCTGCAAGCCTCCCCAACTGAATGCTCTTCTCCCTGCAGCACTCCACTAAATACCCAAATGTCATTCCCTCTCTTTGTATTGTCCTACAGAGTAAATACGCTGACTCAGCACACAGGCTGGCCCAGTACATACATACACTGGCTCAGCACACAGGCTGGTCCAGTACATACATACACTGGCTGGCCCAGTACATACATACACTGGCTCAGCACACAGGCTGGTCCAGTACATACATACACAGGCTGGTCCAGTACATACACTGGCTCAGCACACAGGCTGGTCCAGTACATACATGTACATACACTGGCTCAACACATACAGTAGGGTGGCCTAGTACATTTACTGGCTCAACACATAGGCTGGCCCAGTACATACATACACTGGCTCAACACATATGCTGGCACAGCACTCAGGCTGACTCAGAGGTTGCCTCAGCCAGGGCTAAGCAAAATTAATTAAGTTATCTTCAACTTCCGTTTTTTCCCTGTTTGGACAAGTGGTTGGAGTCCAAGATTAATTCCCTGGAGGCAAGGTTAAGATGAATGAATCCCCTGGAGGCAGGATTAGAGGAATTACACCCTGGAGGCAAGGATAAGATGAATGAATCCCCTGGAGGCAAGGATCAGAGGAATTACACCCTGGAGGCAAGGATAAGATGAATGAATCCCCTGGAGGCAAGGATAAGATGAATGAATCCCCTGGAGGCAAGGATCAGAGGAATTACACCCTGGAGGCAAGGATAAGATGAATGAATCCCCTGGAGGCAAGGATCAGAGGAATTACACCCTGGAGGCAAGGATGAATCCCCTGGAGGCAAGGATCAGAGGAATTACACCCTGGAGGCAAGGATCAGAGGAATTACACCCTGGAGGCAAGGATAAGATGATTGAATCCCCTGGAGGCAAGTAAAGAATGTCAAATTCCCACCAAACCTTTCCACTCCCACTGATGAGAATTAGTCCAAGTGAAACCATGGACACTTGAGTTCAGCTTCACTTCCCTTCAACTTTGAACTGCTAATCAGAGCAATGCTCGATGAATAGGAGCAGGTGGAAGCGTGTCACTGTCTGTGTGCCACACAAGCACACCCACACCCACATGCACTAGCACACTCACTTCCTCCCGAGCTGGCCCAGTACCACCCGAGTCAGCCCAGCACCACCCAGCATCACCCAAGCTAGCCCAGTACCACCCGAGCCAGCCCAGTACCACCCAAGCCAGCCCAGTACCACCCAAGCCAGCCCAGCACCACCCAAGCCAGCCCAGTACCACCCAAGCCAGCCCAGCACCACCCGAGCCAGCCCAGCACCACCCAAGCCAGCCCAGTACCACCTGAGCCAGCCCAGTACCACCCAACCCAGCCCAGTACCACCCAAGCTGGCCCAGCACCACCCAAGCCAGCCCAGTACCACCCAAGCCAGCCCAGTACCACCCAAGCCAGCCCAACACCACCCAAACCAGCCCAGTACCACCCAGACCCAGTCTCATATCAGAAGCCATAATAATATTCATGAATCTAAGAAACAGGAACGCAAGAGCAATGAATCCATCATACTCACGAACATGGCCTCCATGACTTTAGACATGCCATTCTTCACGTCGGTGGTGGCAGACTCTGAGAGCACGGCAAGATGTCTGACTAGTAGCTGCATGTGAGGGAGGAAGCTGTCTACCAGACTGGCTGGGCCATGGTGAGTAAGGGTAAGCACTGCACCGTACAGCACGGGAAGAGATGAGGTGTGAGGGGAAGATAAATGCATCTGGAAGCTAGATGATAAGTCTTGCACATATATGGTCAGCATGGACGAGCATCTGTAAACAACAACAACAAAACAACAATAACCACAAAGACAGCATCTTAGTCCAGAGAAGAGGCCATGCACAGATTCCATCTCCAGTAGGTTGACAATAGCTCATGAGGACACACACTGGACCAGCACCACACTGGGTAGAGGCAGGTTGAAGTAGGTTGACAATAGCTCTATGGGGGCACACACTGAACCAACATCACACTGGGTTGAGGTAGGTTAAGTAGGTTGACAATAGGCACACACTGGACCAACATCACACTGGGTGGAGGCAGGTTGAAGTAGGTTGACAATAGCTCTATGGGGACACACACTGGACCAACACCACACTGGGTGGAGGCAGGTTGAAGTAGGTTGACAATAGCTCTATGGGGACACACACTGGACCAACATCACACTGGGTGGAGGCAGGTTGAAGTAGGTTGACAATAGCTCTATGGGGGCACACACTGGACCAACATCACACTGGGTTGAGGCAGGTTGAAGTAGGTTGACAATAGGCACACACTGGACCAACATCACACTGGGTGGGGAGGCAGGTTGAAGTAGGTTGACAATAGCTCTATGGGGACACACACTGGACCAACATCACACTGGGTTGAGGCAGGTTGAAGTAGGTTGACAATAGGCACACACTGGACCAACATCACACTGGGTGGGGAGGCAGGTTGAAGTAGGTTGACAATAGCTCTATGGGGACACACACTGGACCAACATCACACTGGGTGGAGGCAGGTTGAAGTAGGTTGACAATAGCTCTATGGGGGCACACACTGGACCAACATCACACTGGGTTGAGGCAGGTTGAAGTAGGTTGACAATAGGCACACACTGGACCAGCACCACACTGGGTGGAGGAGGTTGAAGTAGACAATAGCTCTATGGCACACTAGGCCAAGCAGACTTCAAAGCTATCCCTTTCTGCAAGCATCTTGATGCTCCTTGATTCGGGTCTCCAACCTCTTCATTATTTCCCCAATGTACACTTTCACACAGCTACAGGGGAGCCCTATACACAACTGATGGTTTTGTGATAGTGTCCAACTCATCTTTACCCAACTCATCTTTGCCCCTGGTAAGTTAAGATCTTAATGTCAAGGCTGATTTAAGAAGAGACTATATCATAAAATAGGAAATACTAAAAACAAAAACAAAGCAACTTGTGGTTGGTTACCACTTTAGAGCTCCACAGATTTTGCTCGCTTCACTCTATGAACTTGTTATACAGCTCAAAAGATCGTCTCCCTGTGTGCTCTCTTTTGATACTAAAAATGTTGGATAGTAACCAAGCAAGCCAAAGATACTGCAGCTAAAGTGGGGTACCCCAAAACGTGAGTGCCTGATTTTGCAACAGTTGTGGCTTCCTGATTGGAAAGTGCGTTGTGGAAGCCATAGTATGTTTTCATTAGGCGCTAACATTTGAGTAAATTGGTCAAGCGTGTGCACTTAGTGTGGTTAGGTCATCACCTAATTACTTACTCTTGTTTTAGCACCTAATGATTATGACTAACTCTTGCTACTAGACAATGGGGGGGGGGGGGGAGCTGTAACTGTTGCACAATCAGGCACTCAGTTTTGAGGTTCCGTCACTTTAGTTGCAGTAACTAGGGCTTAGTTATATCAAAAGAGAGCACACAGAGAGACCATCTTTTGAGCTATATATATCAAGTGCATGCAGTGAAGTGTGCAGAATCTATGTAGATCTAAAGTGGGAACCACAAGTGTTTTTAAATTTTCTCTAGTTCCCCCTTAATTAAAAGGGGAGACAGTTGCTTTTGGGGGGAATGACACACATGGTTTTTTGTTTTGTTTGTGGTTACCACTTTATAACTCCATAGATTCCGTAAACTTCATGTTATGGACTTGATATATAGCTCAAAAGATAGGTCTCTCTTTGTGCTCTCTGTTGATACTAAAATATTTTTCATAAGTATAACTATAGCCAAGTTACGGGAGCTACAAGTGGAGGGACCCTCAAAAACCTGAATGCCTGAAACCTCCACATAATTATCTCCAGATTGCAGTGTTAAGTGGCTAGAGGAAGCCCTAATCTATGCAATGAGTGTTTTCATTAGGCGTTAAAATATAAGTATATACGTGGTCAAGCGTGGGTGGAAAATGAATTTTGTTAATAATCCATAAAATTAATAATCCCTAAAACTTAATAATCCCTAAAACTCATTTTCCACCCAGCGTGCTTGACCATGTACTTATGAAAACACTCATTGAGTAGGGCTTCCTCTAGCCACGGGTACAAACTTAAAGCACTTTGCAATCTGGAGATATTTATGTGGAGGTTTCAGGCATTCAGGTTTTTAAGGTCCCTCCACTTTAGGTCTAGTAACTTGCCTATAGTTATTATACCTATGAAAAATATTTTAGTATCAAAAGAGAGCACACAGAGAGACCTATCTTTTGAGCTATATATCAAGTCCATACCATCAAGTTTACAGAATCTACGGAGCTCTAAAGTGGTAACCATAAGTTTTAAAAAAAATTAAAAAATGCAACTGTCCCCCCTTCAAAAACAACACACACACACACACAGCTGATATCTTCACTTAGGCCAGCCACACACACACACGGCTGATATCTTAAGCTAGCCACAGGGGGCATGGTGACTAAGGGGCAGAAGGTTCCTCTCTTTTGTTTTCAGTTGCCTTGTGTTTTTCCCTCCCTCCATCCCTCCTCCACCAAGGTGACTTCTTTGAGGCCAAGAAGATGAATGATATTGGGTAGCCATTGTTAGAAAGGTAGTCAGCATCCCCCCCCATTCAGTTATCCTTGTGTGTTGGTCACTCTTCTGGCTCTGTCATAGAGACTCTTGGCAGTTTCTCTTCTGATGTGAACTGGGAACCATGGTGACGGTGTCTATCTGTGTGTGTCTTTTCCTGTAAACTATGGGGTCCAGCATATCCTCTGCTACAAGCAGTCAAGAAAAAGGAAGTTGGCCATCCCTCTCCAATTCCACGGTGAACCTGATAGTAGGCCTGATGTGGCTTAGATGTCTCCATGGTGAACCTAATAGTAGGCCTGATGTGGCTTAGATGTCTCCATGGTGAACCTGATAGTAGGCCTGATGTGTCTTAGATGGTTTAGGAGTTCTTTTCCCCAGTCTCTCTCCTCACTATGCAGAATGTATAATCATGTCATAGAACAGGTTTTGTTGGTGCCTCCCTCATGGCCAGCCTCTCAAAGAACTCCTGTATCTACAGCAGAGACAGGAGAGCCCATAGAAGCTCCTTTACTCTGTTCATAGAAGTCAACCCTTTGAAGCTGAAGTAATTGATCTTAGACAAATCTCCAACAGTTCAGTGCTGCTGTCAGGCAGTAATGCAGTTATTTCCTCCCAAGGACTCATCTTTCTTCAACATGTTATGTATCACCTCAACCAGCTCTTGGGAGCACACACTTTTCACCTTGGGTGGAGGCAAGTTGAAATAGATTGACAATAGCTCTATGGGTATGGGGGGGGGGGGACACACACTGGACCAACACCACATTGGGTAGAGGCAGGTTAAGTAGGTTGACAATAGTTCTATGGGGACACACACTGGACCAACACCACACTGGGTGGAGGCAGGTTAAGTAGGTTGACAATAGTTCTATGGGGACACACACTGGACCAACACCACACTGGGTGGAGGCAGGTTAAGTAGGTTGACAATAGTTCTATGGGGACACACACTGGACCAACACCATACTGGGTGGAGGCAGGTTAAGTAGGTTGACAATAGTTCTATGGGGACACACACTGGACCAACACCACACTGGGTGGAGGCAGGTTGAAGTAGGTTGACAATAGCTCTATGGGGACACACACTGGACCAACACCACACTGGGTGGAGGCAGGTTAAGTAGGTTGACAATAGCTCTATGGGGACACACACTGGACCACACCCACACTGGGTGGAGGCAGGTCTAGTTCAACCTCAAATGTCCTTGGTCAAAGCAGGACACATGGAAAGTGTGAGAAGCTGTCTGACCTTGTCAGGAGCTGGGCCATGGAAACAGCTGCCAATTCCCTCACGTGCCAATGGTCCAGAGAACTGCCCTGAGGCTGGGCAGTGGGAAGGTACGAGGAGGAGAGGAGCATCTCCTTGAGGGAGGGGAAGATGGCAGAGCAGTATGGATCCAGGAAGAGCCCTGAATTCCTGAACATGGCGAGGAAGAGCTTGAGGAGTCTGACCAGCTGCGTTGGAGAAAACTGCTCCCAGCTCAGCAGCTGCAGAAAGGGATAGGTGACAGGGTTCATTGAGGTCAGGGAAGGGAGAGGCAGAAAGGGAAGAGACGAATGAGAGAGAGAAGGACAAGAGAGGAGGACGACGAGAGGACAACAAGAGGAGGACGATGAGAGGAGGAGGACGAGAAGAGGACAACGAGAGGAGGACAACGAGAAGAGGACGATGAGAGGAGGAGGACGAGAGGACGATGAGAGGAGGACGACGAGAGGACAACGAGAAGAGGACAATGAGAGGAGGACAAGAGAGGAGGACAAGAGAGGAGGACGATGAGAGGAGTGAATACACACTGTACAGAGTGAATGAGTGTTAATATAATTCTAAAGAACTGAGCATGTGTGATGCATTTCTCAACTGTTTGCTGCAGATATTGTGTGAGGGCGGGCAGGACGCTGGCTACGGAGAGATGGGTCTGTATGGACACCAGCGCAATCTGCACACACACGAGGAAATACACAAACACTCATACGAGTAAGATAATACGATACTCAGGTACAGGGTGGAAGGTAACAGGATACTCTTACAGGGAGGAAGATAACAGGACACTCAGACACAGGGAGGAAGGTAACTGGACACTCAGACAGGGAGGAAGGAAGTTAACAGGACACACACAACTTACTCTTCTATGGTCATCATCTTCACCTGTAGCAGCTTCCAAGATGGCAGAGAGGAAGGCAAGCTGAGACTACAGCACCAACACACAGAAGCACAACTAAACCTCTAATTATGCACACACACACACTAAGCAACAAAATGCTTTATACAAACAAACTAACATATCATGCCATTAGATTGGCTTGCAGAAAAGAAGAGTGTCTCTGTAGACCACAAACATTTGAGGACTTTCACCTTTTAAAATTATCTACACCAAATATAACAAAAAAAATAACAATAAAACATTATCTGGTGCTATAATTTTAATAGGTAAAGGTTCATTGTTTGTGGTCTACATAGGCACTTCCTGTTTCCTTTTGGCAAGTCCACCCAATAATGTTGTGTTGCTGTTGTTGTTGTGTTGTTTCCTTCCCTCTTCGAGTTGAGCGGCTCTTCCTGCAGCAGTTGCTCGGGGACCTTCAGAACTAACCAGTCATAAAAGATGTTATTCTTTACCATATGTTTAGTACTAAAGAAGACACACATTTCCACACATGCATGACAAGCAGTTCACCTGGCCTTGTTGGAGGGCTGTGCTGTTTGCTATTGTCATCCTACAATCCTATTCTCCACTATGGCAGCTTGGCTGATTGTTAGTCGTGTTCAAAGCGGCTGTTAATTAACTTTTTCACAACATCCTTACGGAGGTCAGTCATGCAGGTGCTCAGCTAGGCTAATTATTGTCCGGCTGTGATTATTGTGGTAATGATCCTTACCATTGAGAAGCAGAGCAGTCGCTGCAGGCATTGGACAATGGAGACTTCTGGCACAAAAATTAGTTATGAATAGAAATGTAGTCCTTGAGTTTTGAGGAAGAAAAGAGATGACACGGAGGGGGGGGGGGGGGGGTTGTCTAGTGAAGGATTCAAGGAGGAGGTGTGTGCTGGTTCATTACTCTAGTGAAGGAGGATTCAAGGAGGAGGTGTGTGCTGGTTCATTACTCTAGTGAAGGATTCAAGGAGGAGGTGTGTGCTGGTTCATTACTCTAGTGAAGGATTCAAGGAGGAGGTGTGTGCTGGTTCATTACTCTAGTGAAGGATTCAAGGAGGAGGTGTGTGCTGGTTCATTACTCTAGTGAGGGATTAAAGGAGGAGGTGTGTGCTGGTTCATTACTCTAGTGAAGGATTCAAGGAGGAGGTGTGTGCTGGTTCATTACTCTAGTGAAGGATTCAAGGAGGAGGTGTGTGCTGGTTCATTACTCTAGTGAAGGATTCAAGGAGGAGGTGTGTGCTGGTTCATTACTCTAGTGAAGGATTCAAGGAGGAGGTGTGTGCTGGTTCATTACTCTAGTGAAGGATTCAAGGAGGAGGTGTGTGCTGGTTCATTACTCTAGTGAAGGATTCAAGGAGGAGGTGTGTGCTGGTTCATTACTCTAGTGAAGGATTCAAGGAGGAGGTGTGTGCTGGTTCATTACTCTAGTGAAGCATTCAAGGAGGAGGTGTGTGCTGGTTCATTACTCTAGTGAAGGATTCATGGAGGAGGTGTGTGCTGGTTCATTACTCTAGTGAAGGATTCAAGGAGGAGGTGTGTGCTGGTTCATTACTCTAGTGAAGGATTCAAGGAGGAGGTGTGTGCTGGTTCATTACTCTAGTGAAGGATTCAAGGAGGAGGTGTGTGCTGGTTCATTACTCTAGTGAAGGATTCAAGGAGGTGTGTGCTGGTTCATTACTCTAGTGAAGGATTCAAGGAGGAGGTGTGTGCTGGTTCATTACTCTAGTGAGGGATTAAAGGAGGAGGTGTGTGCTGGTTCATTACTCTAGTGAAGGATTCAAGGAGGAGGTGTGTGCTGGTTCATTACTCTAGTGAAGGATTCAAGGAGGAGGTGTGTGCTGGTTCATTACTCTAGTGAAGGATTCAAGGAGGAGGTGTGTGCTGGTTCATTACTCTAGTGAAGGATTCAAGGAGGAGGTGTGTGCTGGTTCATTACTCTAGTGAAGGATTCAAGGAGGAGGTGTGTGCTGGTTCATTACTCTAGTGAAGGATTCAAGGAGGAGGTGTGTGCTGGTTCATTACTCTAGTGAAGGATTCAAGGAGGAGGTGTGTGCTGGTTCATTACTCTAGTGAAGCATTCAAGGAGGAGGTGTGTGCTGGTTCATTACTCTAGTGAAGGATTCATGGAGGAGGTGTGTGCTGGTTCATTACTCTAGTGAAGGATTCAAGGAGGAGGTGTGTGCTGGTTCATTACTCTAGTGAAGGATTCAAGGAGGAGGTGTGTGCTGGTTCATTACTCTAGTGAAGGATTCAAGGAGGAGGTGTGTGCTGGTTCATTACTCTAGTGAAGGATTCAAGGAGGAGGTGTGTGCTGGTTCATTAGTGAAGGATTCAAGGAGGAGGTGTGTGCTGGTTCATTACTCTAGTGAAGGATTCAAGGAGGAAGTGTGTGCTGGTTCATTACTCTAGTGAAGGATTCAAGGAGGAGGTGTGTGCTGGTTCATTACTCTAGTGAAGGATTCAAGGAGGAGGTGTGTGCTGGTTCATTACTCTAGTGAAGGATTCAAGGAGGAGGTGTGTGCTGGTTCATTACTCTAGTGAAGGATTCAAGGAGGAGGTGTGTGCTGGTTCATTACTCTAGTGAAGGATTCAAGGAGGAGGTGTGTGCTGGTTCATTACTCTGTGCTGGTTCATTACTCTAGTGAGGGATTCAAGGAGGAGGTGTGTGCTGGTTCATTACTCTAGTGAAGGATTCAAGGAGGAGGTGTGTGCTGGTTCATTACTCTGTGCTGGTTCATTACTCTAGTGAGGGATTCAAGGAGGAGGTGTGTGCTGGTTCATTACTCTAGTGAAGGATTCAAGGAGGAGGTGTGTGCTGGTTCATTACTCTAGTGAAGGATTCAAGGAGGAGGTGTGTGCTGGTTCATTACTCTAGTGAAGGATTCAAGGAGGAGGTGTGTGCTGGTTCATTACTCTAGTGAAGGATTCAAGGAGGAGGTGTGTGCTGGTTCATTACTCTAGTGAAGGATTCAAGGAGGAGGTGTGTGCTGGTTCATTACTCTAGTGAAGGATTCAAGGAGGAGGTGTGTGCTGGTTCATTACTCTAGTGAAGGATTCAAGGAGGAGGTGTGTGCTGGTTCATTACTCTAGTGAAGGATTCAAGGAGGAGGTGTGTGCTGGTTCATTACTCTAGTGAAGCATTCAAGGAGGAGGTGTGTGCTGGTTCATTACTCTAGTGAAGGATTCATGGAGGAGGTGTGTGCTGGTTCATTACTCTAGTGAAGGATTCAAGGAGGAGGTGTGTGCTGGTTCATTACTCTAGTGAAGGATTCAAGGAGGAGGTGTGTGCTGGTTCATTACTCTAGTGAAGGATTCAAGGAGGAGGTGTGTGCTGGTTCATTACTCTAGTGAAGGATACAAGGAGGAGGTGTGTGCTGGTTCATTACTCTAGTGAAGGATTCAAGGAGGAGGTGTGTGCTGGTTCATTACTCTAGTGAAGGATTCAAGGAGGAGGTGTGTGCTGGTTCATTACTCTAGTGAGGGATTCAAGGAGGAGGTGTGTGCTGGTTCATTACTCTAGTGAAGGATTCAAGGAGGAGGTGTGTGCTGGTTCATTACTCTAGTGAAGGACTTCAAGGAGGAGGTGTGTGCTGGTTCATTACTCTAGTGAAGGATTCAAGGAGGAGGTGTGTGCTGGTTCATTACTCTAGTGAAGGATTCAAGGAGGAGGTGTGTGCTGGTTCATTACTCTAGTGAAGGATTCAAGGAGGAGGTGTGTGCTGGTTCATTACTCTAGTGAAGGATTCAAGGAGGAAGTGTGTGCTGGTTCATTACTCTAGTGAAGGATTCAAGGAGGAGGTGTGTGCTGGTTCATTACTCTAGTGAAGGATTCAAGGAGGAGGTGTGTGCTGGTTCATTACTCTAGTGAAGGATTCAAGGAGGAGGTGTGTGCTGGTTCATTACTCTAGTGAAGGATTCAAGGAGGAGGTGTGTGCTGGTTCATTACTCTAGTGAGGGATTCAAGGAGGAGGTGTGTGCTGGTTCATTACTCTAGTGAAGGATTCAAGGAGGAGGTGTGTGCTGGTTCATTACTCTAGTGAAGGACTTCAAGGAGGAGGTGTGTGCTGGTTCATTACTCTAGTGAAGGATTCAAGGAGGAGGTGTGTGCTGGTTCATTACTCTAGTGAAGGATTCAAGGAGGAGGTGTGTGCTGGTTCATTACTCTAGTGAAGGATTCAAGGAGGAGGTGTGTGCTGGTTCATTACTCTAGTGAAGGATTCAAGAAGGAAGTGTGTGCTGGTTCATTACTCTAGTGAAGGATTCAAGGAGGAGGTGTGTGCTGGTTCATTACTCTAGTGAAGGATTCAAGGAGGAGGTGTGTGCTGGTTCATTACTCTAGTGAAGGATTCAAGGAGGAGGTGTGTGCTGGTTCATTACTCTAGTGAAGGATTCAAGGAGGAGGTGTGTGCTGGTTCATTACTCTAGTGAAGGATTCAAGGAGGAGGTGTGTGCTGGTTCATTACTCTGTGCTGGTTCATTACTCTAGTGAGGGATTCAAGGAGGAGGTGTGTGCTGGTTCATTACTCTAGTGAAGGATTCAAGGAGGAGGTGTGTGCTGGTTCATTACTCTGTGCTGGTTCATTACTCTAGTGAGGGATTCAAGGAGGAGGTGTGTGCTGGTTCATTACTCTAGTGAAGGATTCAAGGAGGAGGTGTGTGCTGGTTCATTACTCTAGTGAAGGATTCAAGGAGGAGGTGTGTGCTGGTTCATTACTCTAGTGAAGGATTCAAGGAGGAGGTGTGTGCTGGTTCATTACTCTAGTGAAGGATTCAAGGAGGAGGTGTGTGCTGGTTCATTACTCTAGTGAAGGATTCAAGGAGGAGGTGTGTGCTGGTTCATTACTCTAGTGAAGGATTCATGGAGGAGGTGTGTGCTGGTTCATTACTCTAGTGAAGGATTCAAGGAGGAGGTGTGTGCTGGTTCATTACTCTAGTGAAGGATTCAAGGAGGAGGTGTGTGCTGGTTCATTACTCTAGTGAAGGATTCAAGGAGGAGGTGTGTGCTGGTTCATTACTCTAGTGAAGGATTCAAGGAGGAGGTGTGTGCTGGTTCATTACTCTAGTGAAGGATTCAAGGAGTAGGTGTGTGCTGGTTCATTACTCTAGTGAAGGATTCAAGGAGGAGGTGTGTGCTGGTTCATTACTCTAGTGAAGGATTCAAGAAGGAGGTGTGTGCTGGTTCATTACTCTAGTGAAGGATTCAAGGAGGAGGTGTGTGCTGGTTCATTACTCTAGTGAAGGATTCAAGGAGGAGGTGTGTGCTGGTTCATTACTCTAGTGAAGGATTCAAGGAGGAGGTGTGTGCTGGTTCATTACTCTAGTGAAGGATTCAAGAAGGAGGTGTGTGCTGGTTCATTACTCTAGTGAAGGATTCAAGGAGGAGGTGTGTGCTGGTTCATTACTCTAGTGAAGGATTCAAGGAGGAGGTGTGTGCTGGTTCATTACTCTAGTGAAGGATTCAAGGAGGAGGTGTGTGCTGGTTCATTACTCTAGTGAAGGATTCATGGAGGAGGTGTGTGCTGGTTCATTACTCTAGTGAAGGATTCAAGGGGGAGGTGTGTGCTGGTTCATTACTCTAGTGAAGGATTCAAGGAGGAGGTGTGTGCTGGTTCATTACTCTAGTGAAGGATTCAAGGAGGAGGTGTGTGCTGGTTCATTACTCTAGTGAAGGATTCAAGGAGGAGGTGTGTGCTGGTTCATTACTCTAGTGAGGGATTCAAGGAGGAGGTGTGTGCTGGTTCATTACTCTAGTGAAGGATTCAAGGAGGAGGTGTGTGCTGGTTCATTACTCTAGTGAAGGATTCAAGGAGGAGGTGTGTGCTGGTTCATTACTCTAGTGAAGGATTCAAGGAGGAGGTGTGTGCTGGTTCATTACTCTAGTGGAGCATTCAAGGAGGAGGTGTGTGCTGGTTCATTACTCTAGTGAAGGATTCAAGGAGGAGGTGTGTGCTGGTTCATTACTCTAGTGAAGGATTCAAGGAGGAGGTGTGTGCTGGTTCATTACTCTAGTGAAGGATTCAAGGAGGAGGTGTGTGCTGGTTCATTACTCTAGTGAAGGATTCAAGGAGGAGGTGTGTGCTGGTTCATTACTCTAGTGAAGGATTCAAGGAGGAGGTGTGTGCTGGTTCATTACTCTAGTGAAGGATTCAAGGGGAGGTGTGTGCTGGTTCATTACTCTAGTGAAGGATACAAGGAGGAGGTGTGTGCTGGTTCATTACTCTAGTGAAGGATTCAAGGAGGAGGTGTGTGCTGGTTCATTACTCTAGTGAAGGATTCAAGGGGGAGGTGTGTGCTGGTTCATTACTCTAGTGAAGGAGGAGGTGTGTGCTGGTTCATTACTCTAGTGAAGGATTCAAGGAGGAGGTATGTGCTGGTTCATTACTCTAGTGAAGGAGGAGGTGTGTGCTGGTTCATTACTCTAGTGAAGGATTCAAGGAGGAGGTGTGTGCTGGTTCATTACTCTAGTGAAGGAGGAGGTGTGTGCTGGTTCATTACTCTAGTGAAGGATTCAAGGAGGAGGTGTGTGCTGGTTCATTACTCTAGTGAAGGATTCAAGGAGGAGGTGTGTGCTGGTTCATTACTCTAGTGAAGGATTCAAGGAGGAGGTGTGAGCTGGTTCATTACTCTAGTGAAGGATTCAAGTAGGAGGTGTGTGCTGGTTCATTACTCTAGTGAAGGATTCAAGGAGGAGGTGTGTGCTGGTTCATTACTCTAGTGAAGGATTCGAGGAGGAGGTGTGTGCTGGTTCATTACTCTAGTGAAGGATTCAAGGGGGAGGTGTGTGCTGGTTCATTACTCTAGTGAAGCATTCAAGGAGGAGGTGTGTGCTGGTTCATTACTCTAGTGAAGGATTCAAGGAGGAGGTGTGTGCTGGTTCATTACTCTAGTGAAGGATTCAAGGAGGAGGTGTGTGCTGGTTCATTACTCTAGTGAAGGATTCAAGGAGGAGGTGTGTGCTGGTTCATTACTCTAGTGAAGGATTCAAGGAGGAGGTGTGTGCTGGTTCATTACTCTAGTGAAGGATTCAAGGAGGAGGTGTGTGCTGGTTCATTACTCTAGTGAGGGATTCAAGGAGGAGGTGTGTGCTGGTTCATTACTCTAGTGAAGGATTCAAGGAGGAGGTGTGTGCTGGTTCATTACTCTAGTGAAGGATTCAAGGAGGAGGTGTGTGCTGGTTCATTACTCTAGTGAAGGATTCAAGGAGGAGGTGTGTGCTGGTTCATTACTCTAGTGAAGGATTCAAGGAGGAGGTGTGTGCTGGTTCATTACTCTAGTGAAGGATTCAAGGAGGAGGTGTGTGCTGGTTCATTACTCTAGTGAAGGATTCAAGGAGGAGGTGTGTGCTGGTTCATTACTCTAGTGAAGGATTCAAGGAGAGGTGTGTGCTGGTTCATTACTCTAGTGAAGGATTCAAGGAGGAGGTGTGTGCTGGTTCATTACTCTAGTGAAGGATTCAAGGAGGAGGTGTGTGCTGGTTCATTACTCTAGTGAAGGATTCAAGGAGGAGGTGTGTGCTGGTTCATTACTCTAGTGAAGGATTCAAGGAGGAGGTGTGTGCTGGTTCATTACTCTAGTGAAGGATTCAAGGAGGAGGTGTGTGCTGGTTCATTACTCTAGTGAAGGATTCAAGGAGGAGGTGTGTGCTGGTTCATTACTCTAGTGAAGGATTCAAGGAGGAGGTGTGTGCTGGTTCATTACTCTAGTGAAGGATTCAAGGAGGAGGTGTATGCTGGTTCATTACTCTAGTGAAGGATTCAAGTAGGAGGTGTGTGCTGGTTCATTACTCTAGTGAAGGATTCAAGGAGGAGGTGTGTGCTGGTTCATTACTCTAGTGAAGGAGGAGGTGTGTGCTGGTTCATTACTCTAGTGAAGGATACAAGGAGGTGTGTGCTGGTTCATTACTCTAGTGAAGGATTCAAGGAGGAGGTGTCTGCTATATACCAAAGTGAGTTTTAGTTGAAATGCTGAGCTTTTTTTTTGGGGGGGGGGGCATCTGTTGCAAGGCCTTACCATTGAAACAGAGACACATACTGCATGCTAACTAATATTGCTTGCAGAAGCTCCTCCCCACCTCAGACTAATAAAGACAAGCTCCTCCCCACCTCAGACTAATAAAGACAAGCTCCTACCACCTCAGACTAATATAGACAAGCTCCTCCCACCTCAGACTGTTGCTCTCTTCTAAGTTGTAAGAGGTCTTATTTCCTTTTAAGCATCATCAATGGCGCAACTTCCAGTAGATAGACATCCACAAAGAAAACTCCCAACTCCCAACATGGAAGTAAGTGGGTGGCTCCTCTGAGAGTACTGCAAACAGGTGTACATGAGCGACTTATGTCTCCGTGCACACACAAAGTGACTAATAAACCACACTCCTGCTGCACTACTAGAGGCTGATGTGAATATTAATTATATTTCCCTAGGACAGTATGGTAGTAATTATACCTCTGTGGTGGCAGGGGGTAGGTGGACATTCCCTCGCAGTGCTGCAGGGAGAGACAAGCAAACACAGCTAGCACTACTAACACTGCCTCTGCAGTGCTGAGCTCATAATGAGGGACACTTGAGGACTGGCTCTCTACAAAGTTAAGTGAAACATGTAATATCACTTTACCATTAGCACACCAATTAACCCTGTAACCTAGGTAATTACCTCTCACAAGGAAGCCTAATTAGCCCACTCTGTGTTAGTAATATCACTTTACCATTAGCACACCAATTAACCCTGTAACCTAGGTAATTACCTCTCACAAGGAAGCCTAATTAGCCCACTCTGTGTTAGCCCACTCTGTGTTGATATTCATTAGCTATCCACTCAAGATCTACAAGAGTGCTGTGAGGAAAGCCTGAGAAGCTGTCCTAGTAAGTCTACTATTTGCAATACACCTAGTGTATGAAGAAGTGATGACATACTAGGTGTATCTAAAGCCTTGTTCAACCAGTGACCTAGGTGTTATCAAGTAGACTAGTGAAACAAAAGCTAGAAACTACGTGAGAGAGTCTTCTGTGAGGTATCTAGGTCTTGTGCAAGATGGCAGACTAGAAAAGACCAAATGCTTATAAGTGAGACTACCTAGCAGTATAGTGAGTGCTCTTCTCTTTCAACATAACAAGTGAGTTCCTTGGGGGCCGCTATAGGCAGCTGTAGCCTAAGCAGCACACAGAACAAGACCACATACAACTGCAGAGCAACCATAAATACACCATAGATTTCTTGAAGGCTGTGCAACTTCAGCCACTTATAATTATTTGCACTCACATCACTCACATCAGGGCTCCAATAATGACAACAGAAATAATAATTACAGGAGAAATGTCAATATTTATGCCCCTATTGCACCTTTGCTGTATGTGAGTGCATTCCTAGTATTGCAGTGTTTGTGATCCTGTTTCCCCTGGCTACTCCAAACTCTCAGCAGCTTTCTAATGAGGGCTGGGTCTTGTTGTGCCGACCATCCAATTATCTTTCGGACTCTGAAAGTGGATAGGCTTGTTGTTGATGTGCACAAGCCACTTTGATACCCTGCACTGACTCACCTTTACCAAGACATTCTTTAAGCTTTAGTGCATATGAGAGTTCTTTCAAGTGGTTCTTGAAGAGCTCATTCACAGACACATCCCATGGGTGGTGCTGACTCGTACCTCTGCTGGTACAAAGATGTCCTTCACTTGACTAGCTTCTAACTAGTTAACAAGTCTGTACACATGTGCTGCAACAACCAACAAGTGTGTACACATGTGCTGCAACAACCAACAAGTGTGTACACATGTGCTGCAACAACCAACAAGTCTGTACACATGTGCTGCAACAGCCAACAAGTCTGTACACATGTGCTGCAACAACCAACAAGTATGTACACATGTGCTGCAACAGCCAACAAGTCTGTACACATGTGCTGCAACAACCAACAAGTCTGTACACATGTGCTGCAACAGCCAACAAGTCTGTACACATGTGCTGCAACAACCAACAAGTCTGTACACATGTGCTGCAACAACCAACAAGTCTGTACACATGTGCACTGACCAATAAGGGAGGGTCAACTATATATGTACATACACACACATATCACACAACATAAAATCATGTGATGCTCACATGATCACACATTTGTTGAGCATGCTCAGTATGTCATTGTGGCTATTATTGAAAGGCAGCCACTAATTTTGAGTTGCCATCAGTTACCATGGCAACCACTCAAGGGGATAACCTACCAGAATTTGTAGGGCTTAAAAATAGTCTACAGGCCACTAATACATAACTGACCACATCTGCTGACTTACGTACCTTCCTTGTCACCTAGCTCCACCCCCTCCACCACCAACCAAGAAGTAGACACAGTGGGCATGTTGTTGGGTAAGGGATGGACAGTCTCAGCAGCAGGGGCCAGTGCTGCTTGCTCTAGCAGTACGTCTTCTTCATCTTGCTCGGAGGCCTGGCAATGGTGGCCATAGGTGGTCTGCATGTGCACACAGCTAGCATGATAGGCACCAGACTAATTCTTAACCCTTCATGTGTGATTAGCTGTTACATCAGCTAGGCCCAGACTAATTCTTAACCCCTTCATGTGTGATTAGCTGTTACATCAGCTAGCATGATGGGCACCAGACTAATTCTTATCCCCTTCATGTGTGATTAGCCGTTACATCAGTCAGCAATAAAATTAATACAAAAAGGGAGAATTTCACTGTATTAATGGATGACAATAGAGAAGATAATCTTGTTTGGCTGGCTTTGAGAAGTAAACTGAATAAGCCGATCTCTCATACTGGCTTGACTGGTTTCTCCTAGGAACTGGTGCACCAGGAAAGAGAAGTGTTGTAGGTTAGGGCATATGGTAGACTGCTATTTTTTCCCTTCTTTTCATGCTAAGGTCATGACAATTGGACTAGGAATGGCAATGGTGAGGGTGAGGGCTATCAATGGTGAGGGTTAGGGCTGGCAATGGTGAGGGTTAGGACTGGCAATGGTGAGGGTTAGGACTGGCAATGGTGAGGGTTAGGACTGGCAATGGTGAGGGTTAGGACTGGCAATGGTGAGGGTTAGGACTGGCAATGGTGAGGGTTAGGACTGGCAATGGTGAGGGTTAGGACTGGCAATGGTGAGGGTTAGGGCTGGCAATGGTGAGGGTTAGGGCTGGCAATGGTGAGGGTTAGGACTGGCAATGGTGAGGGTTAGGACTGGCAATGGTGAGGGTTAGGACTGGCAATGGTGAGGGTTAGGACTGGCAATGGTGAGGGTTAGGGCTGGCAATGGTGAGGGTTAGGGCTGGCAATGGTGAGGGTTAGGACTGGCAATGGTGAGGGTTAGGACTGGCAATGGTGAGGGTTAGGACTGGCAATGGTGAGGGTTAGGACTGGCAATGGTGAGGGTTAGGACTGGCAATGGTGAGGGTTAGGGCTGGCAATGGTGAGGGTTAGGGCTGGCAATGGTGAGGGTTAGGGCTGGCAATGGTGAGGGTTAGGACTGGCAATGGTGAGGGTTAGGACTGGCAATGGTGAGGGTTAGGACTGGCAATGGTGAGGGTTAGGACTGGCAATGGTGAGGGTTAGGTCTGGCAATGGTGAGGGTTAGGGTTGGCAATGGTGAGGGTTAGGACTGGCAATGGTGAGGGTTAGGACTGGCAATGGTGAGGGTCAGGGCTGGCAATGGTGAGGGTCAGGACTGGCAATGGTGAGGGTTAGGACTGGCAATGGTGAGGGTCAGGGCTGGCAATGGTGAGGGTTAGGACTGGCAATGGTGAGGGGCTAGGGAGTTAGGGCCAGGGTCATGGCAATGGCTAGGGTTTGGCTAGGGATGTGGCAATGGCTAGGGGGTTAGGGCTAGGCTCATAAGTTAGGCTAGGGATATGGCAATGGCTAGGGATATGGCAATGGCTAGGGGGTTAGGGTTAGAGTCAATGGCAGCAGGGTTAGGGCTAGAGTCAGGGCAATAGCTAGGGCAATGTAAGGTCTGTCAGTCAGGGCCACTCAAATAGGATGGAAGTGTGACCATCCTTTACCAAACTTGATATAACTATGCATATAATATAAAGTTTAAAAATCTCAAATGATGTTCATTCACCAAATATTTACAAGTAGGCCTTGTCATGACCGAGTTAGAACATCATGCTATATTATTTATTATTTTCACTCCTATGGCCTCAGAGAGTTTAAACTCCGAGACTTGGAGAGGAAGGGTATTGCATCATTGCATCAGAACATAACTCCTCCAGGCATCTGGTGGGCAACTTGTCAATGACTACTAACTCTAATTGTAACCATGAGCAAGCTGATTGGCAGCCCTTATGCCCGAGGAGGTATATAGCACGCCCCCTATACGATTGTGAAATTATCCGGTTCTTTTCATGACCATCCTTTACCAACGCAACAATGTCATGCATGTGGATAAGGGAACTAGAGGTTGTAGATATAGACACCCTTTACCCACCTCTAGTCCTGAGAACTTCATGGCCTTGTCCACGTCTTCGACTGTTAGCCTCCTCCTCTTTGAGTGGTGCATGAACTGGCCTGCAGTCTATGAATATCATCACAGGTTCAGGAACATGCCACCATTGATACACAAGCCAGCGAGTGCAGACACACCTCTCTAAATCAGCTTTTAAGGGGGGGGGGTAACGATAGCATTAAAAATGATATAAAAATGAGTGGTTCTGACTTTAGAGCTCCATAGGTTCTGCACACTTCCCTCTATGAACTTGATATATAGCTCAAAATATAGAGCGCTCTCTTCTGATCTGAAAACTATTGCATAAGTATAACCTGCTCAAGTTATATGCAATCAAAGTTGGGGACATCAAAACCTGTGCATGCACGAATTCCCAACTGAGCTCCTAATTGGAAAGTGTTAGACAGTTGAAATTAGTCCCAGAGGCTAGAGGAAGCTCCCCTCTAATTGTTTTCATTAAGTGCTAATGTGGTCAAGCACATTGGTGGAATTTTAATTTTAGGAAATTGATTTTCAATCAACATGCATGCCATAATCCTGTTTTAGCGCCAAATGAAAACACTCACTTATAGAGGAGAGTAGGGCTTCCTCTAGCCATCAACACTAATTTTAACACTTTCCAATTAAGGACTAGAAATGTGGGAATTCAGGCTTGCAGGTTTTGAGTGCCTGTAACTTAGGCATGTTTATACCTTAGCAACGGTTTTTAGTATAGAGAGCACTCGGAGCTCTATCTGCATAGAATGAAGTGTGCAGAATTTATGGAGCTCTTAAAGTCGGAACCATTAGTTTTTATAACACTTTGGGTAATTCCAATTCAACCTGTGTATACACACACACCACTCGCATCGAGGTAGCTGCATAATTTAACCCTTAATTAAGTATTAGAAGCTTATTAGTTAACCCCACATGTATACGCAGAGGGGTAGTTCATTATTTAACCCCATAAGTATGTAGAGAAGTTCTTCACCTTCTATGTCCATACACAAGGTGTGGTTCATTATTTAACCCTCTATGTCCATACACAAGGCGTGCTTCATTATTTAACCCTCTATGTCCATACACAAGGCGTTCTTCATTATTTAACCCTCATGTCTGTACACAAGGCGTGCTTCATTATTTAACCCTCATGTCCATACACAAGGCGTTCTTCATTATTTAACCCTCATGTCTGTACATAAGGCGTGTTTCATTATTTAAACATCTATGTCCATACACAAGGTGGGCTTCATTATTTAACCCTCATGTCTGTACACAAGGCGTGCTTCATTATTTAACCCTCATGTCCATACACAAGGCGTTCTTCATTATTTAACCCTCATGTCTGTACATAAGGCGTGTTTCATTATTTAAACATCTATGTCCATACACAAGGTGGTTCATTATTTAACCCTCATGTCCATACACAAGGTGGGCTTCATTATTTAACCCTCATGTCTGTACACAAGGTATATATGCTTCATTATTTCGAGCAAGTCTGGCAGTGTTTGTCCAGAGCGAGTGTTGTTTTCAGGAAGCACAACTAACAAGTGATCGTAGTGCAAAAGATTTCTGTGCGATCTATAAAAAGATTTCTGTGCGATCTATAAAAAGATTTCTGTGTGATCTATAACAATATTAAAATGGAGGGAGGGTTGGGTAGGTATTGGGTCAGTGTCATGAGAAATAGTGGGTTTAAAGTCTAATGAATAATGAATAATGGGGAACCCCCCAAAAATTGACTTCTAATTTTATGAAGCGCTTGTCATGTTCTGAGCGCTCACCAAGAAGAGGGGTCTGGTGTAACTTGTTCAACTTTTCCATGCAGCCCAGCACATTTCTCTATCTTGTTCCCGTCATTTTTCCCCTTCCCTTGTGAAGTGTGTGTAATGACAATTTTATTATGAAGGAGTGACGTCAACTTGGCAGCAACTTAGTCCATAAAAGTTAAACTCTCAGTATAAACTCATTATATGTATATTGCTAGAGACTGCAAGCCATGAAGACAGGCTGGTGGTCTCCATGATGGATTCATTTAGAGTGCATATTCTAGGCCTGGAAAGTTCAGCATCACTCTGGTGTCAGGTGCAAAGCTAGGGTTACATGATGCAATTCCAAAAAGCTTAACATCAGCGGATGCAATATGTATTTAAGTGCTCACGTCTATAATCTGTCTTATTCTGAAGCTGACATCTTCCACTAGACCGCCAGGGACTTCTTCAGTCGTCTTGACTTCCAACTGGTCAACACAAGATTGCACAGACTCTACCGAGATTCTTACAAACCTCCTCTGTTCTTGGAGGTCAGGACTAGTAGACATAACTAATATGGTAAAGAATCGCTTACCTTATCATGAGTTTAGGCCGCTAGGCCACACCTTAATTGTCAATTTTTGGGGGGGCAGCAAAGTAACTGGGAAAGGGGTCGGTCGTTAACCCTCGATAAACAATGGCAGAAGCAGCAGTCGTACAAGGCACCACCGGTCATGAACGAAGTGAAACAGGCTACGAGCTTCAATCATGGCCGAATTACAGCTGGAACTTAGCAAGCAAATTTGGACAAGGAGTTCTAAAAGGTACAGCCACACAATTCACTCCGAGCTCCACTGGGGTGGGTAGATGAGGTCCCTATCAAGAGGTTTGCCATGACTGACGACTTGTGTATGTAGTGGTTTATTTCTTAGGGGAGAAGCTAGCCTATGGATTTGGAGTCACCACTCCTGATTGGCAGTACGTCATAGATATCCACGACGATATGGAACGAGAAGAGAGGGAAGAGAGAGAAGCAGAGGAAAAGGCACTGAAGAAGCAGAGAGAGCAAGTATTGAAGACACTCAAAGCCATGGAGGAGAATTCATGTGGCAGGACACATACACCATAAGAATCGGTCATAACTAAATATTGCACACCAGACAAATCTCATTACATCATCAGTCATTCAAAGCAATGATGAGTATCATAATATCATGGCAAAGAAACAGATGAAAGGGAATGGGGCAAGAAAAGAAAGCAACACAACACACATCCCTACTCTAAGTAACCTGAAGTAGCTAAAAGCTAGCTCTGAAAGAGAAGGCTCATTCTGAAACCTCCCCACTTTCAGAGCCACCCTTTCCCTCCTCCCTAAGCCCTCCCCCGCCCTCCACCTTAGCCTCCCCTATCTGCTCATCCCCAACAAAAGAAGTTTCTTCTGGTATATTGCCCTCCTGGGGCTCTTCTTTCTGTGTCAGAATGCTCTCCAAGTCTTCCAGTCTCTTCTTGATGTTATCTGCAACAACACACACATAAACAACAAGCACATGCAACAAGTCAATAAATCATCTTAGACATCCAATGCCAAGTCGACATGCTTCAACGTAGTTTTACACCCCCATGTACTGTCGACATCTAGTTTTACACCCCCATGTACTGTCGACACGCTTCAACGTAGTTTTACACCCCCATGTACTGTTGACACGCTTCGACGTAGTTTTACACCCCCATGTACTGTCGACATGCTTCGACATAGTTTTACACCCCCATGTACTGTCGACACACTTCGACGTAGTTTTACACCCCTATGTACTGTTGACACGCTTCAATGTAGTTTTACACCCCCATGTACTGTCGACACACTTCGACATAGTTTTATACCCCATGTACTGTGTCAACATCCCCACACCTTGTAGAGATACAACCCCCAACCTCTCCCCACCCCTCCCATCATCCATGCCCACCCAAGCCCTCACCTTCTGCCATCTGGTTTGACTGGGCCAGGAGCTTCTGAGTCCTTGGGTTGTGACCCACGGGCAGGTAGTAGATGTGAGGTGTGGTCCTGGTCTTGACGTAACCAAGTAATTTCTTATTGTGAGCATTCCACTCTTCATGCTACACATTCACACACACCAACACAAGTGGGAGGTCAAACAAACACGACATCATCACAACCACACCTCCCTCTGGATAAGCTATGGCCACACACCCCAACATATGTCCTGCTCCATACACTATCGATGAACTCCACTGATAATAATGGAGCATATAAAGGAACCCTTAGCACACATTTAACCTCATCTTGAACAGAAGGATCATTAAGTGGCCTGTCTCAAAGGTAAGCTCCACATTGTCTTTATAGCACAATCACACACATCCAGAGAGAGGTTTAGGGTCGTTATCTATGAATCTCATCACAGTATTCTAGCCACCTGCTCCGTCAATGTATGCTGCTCTCATAGCTAGAATCCAATCTGGAAATAAGCGAGACCAAGGTCAGCAGAGCAGGGCATGGCTTCCCCCAAACACCTCAAAATCCATGAATATCCCCCTCTCCCCCTGCAAATTATTATGCTAGTCGTCACCTGAGAATATCTACCCCTTGAAAAATATCCCGCTCGCATAGAAGCACATGATGTCGGCCTTTAGGCACTCTTTTATACCGAGAGGACATGTCTACTTGGAGGAGGTTGTGCACCACCGCCAGTCATGTGACTGAGACGTCAGAACATCGTGAGCATACACAACCTCCTCACAGCGCACAATGTCAGCACGCACCATGGCAAACAACTCCATCTGTCCAGCCAATCTGGCTATTTTGTTCTTCTGTTGCTTGCGATGCTCGAAGAGATCCTTCCGCTCCTGAATGGCAGCAGCTTTCTCTATCTCCTGCGTCTGCTGCACCTTGACCTCTATCTCCTGCCGTCTACGCTCCTGCCATCACCACAAACATCACATGATGACAGACACAGATTGGTATCAGACTGCATTGGCACACTTCTATGCACTGCAAACACTAGGACACTGTAAGTGCAAAGGTTATCCGTGCATGGATAACAGCAAGTGTTGCCAGTCAACATCATAGACAATGTCATTATCCTATGAAACTTGGCAGTGATGGGTACATCCTATTTAGGGAGGAGCAACAGTTCTTTTTAACCTTCAAGTTACAGCCGGCAAAATTAAATAAAGAGCAATAAAGAGCGATTAAGCAAATAAATGTCGCCTCTCGACTGACATGGACACATACCCTCTCTGTGTTCTTGCTGTTCTCTTCAGTCTCCTTAAACTTCTGAAGCGTCCCCATCAGAAACCCAAACATTCTCCGGTTTCTATGAACAACAAAAAGTCAGCCATCTTATCTGATTTGTCATATCTTAATTACCACCACCTCTGCTACTTCTAATGCAAACTCTCCAATTAAGACTTAAATCATCTACTATATTTCCTCGATTAGAACGCGGCTTCAGTTAGACCAAGCATCATTAACTACCTTGAAAGATATAGAACGCACACTGGATTAGAGCAGGCACTGCAGGAATATGAACGCTCCAGAGAGAAGGCTCTGTCTGGAGTGCATGAAGAAAGCTTGACAACCTGTCACCACTGAAGTGATAATCAATCAAAAGTGGTGGCATTTCAGACGAGACAGATGGGTCACATGATATACTGTTTAAAGCCCGGGCAAGTAGCAGAAAGTGCCACCGCCAGTGAGACGGCCAAACTCCACAGAAAAGGTGGAAGAGGCCGACGATGACAATCTCTTTGCAACCACGAAGCTGACTAGGAAGAAGACGAAACTAGAGCAAAGAGGAACACTATCAACAATTGTCACCTGTTCGGGCTCGGGTGATCTCCTGCAACTATTGTGTGCGCGTCTATTGGTTACGTTCAAAGAATAGAGCCATCCCTCAAAGAGAAGGGAGCTCATGAAATGAATAGAATGTGTTCATTCTAATTGAGGAAATTCGGCATTTTGAAAAACAACAACCACTTCTACCTCCTAACTCTTGCAGCCTTCTCTGTGACTTGGTGGCTTGCACCACCCAAAGGTGTTAATTTTAAAAAACAAGACTATTTTCAGCTACGATTTAACAATAAAGCAATTATAAACTACCAATATAGAGTGCTGTCATATAGGGACCTCTCCACTGCTGAGTTGAGAGAGCTGAGTAACATTCCGGTAACATTCCGGTGTTGTTGTGACAGGTATTTAACTCATTCCAGACACCCCAGCTGTCCTTCCTGGTGATTATTCTGACTGACAACATGATCACTTGATCCTGCTTTGCAGGGCTATCGGTATAACAAGAATGCTCTCAGCTATGCCCTCAATGATAATAGTATTGCTCACAAGTTTCAGTGATTCCCCCCCCCCCCCCCCCCCCCAAACACACACTGACACACGGTTCTTTCCCTCATACCTCTTTTTGCTGTTTTCATCTTCAGCACTAGCTGTGGGACGTGGAGGAACCTTGGTGGCTATCACTGATGACTGCAACAGTGGCTGGAAACAAAGAAGAGACCATGCATACAATTGTAGTGAGCAAGAAAGATGCCTAGCACACACACTGCCAGGACTACAGGAAGGCTGAGGACCATGTGAGCAAGTACTCTCAACTATATATATATATATATATTTATATATATATTTATTTATATAGGACTACAGGAGGGCTGAGGACCATGTGAGCGAGTACTCCCAACTAATTATTTATTTATACTCTCTCCCTTTCTCCCAACTGTTCCACCCCATAAGGAATACCAGCTCTAGCTCCTTCTCTCATTATAGAACATACTCTCTTGCGAGGCCTGTCTTCTTCTTCTTCTTCCTCCTCCTCCCCCTCGCTCCCTCCAGTCCTCAAGCCCGGAGGTGGACCAAGTCGCCCGGCAAGACTACCACAGACATGAGGATAAGATAAAGGATGTTTATAAGTGGGCACTGACTAGCTGAACTCAGCTACAACTAGCAGGAATCCATTCAGCCCACATGTGGTGATTAGGAGCTTCTCCTTAGTCTACATGTATGGGGTTAATAAGGAAGTTCACATACATGTGTGGTGTTGTAAGAAACTACTCTTAGTTCACATATGAGGTGATGGTAAGGGACTACTCTTAGTTCACATGTGTGGTGATGGTAAGGGACTAATCCTTAGTCCACATGTGTGCTGATGGTAAGGAACTAATCCTTAGCCCACATGTGTGGTAATGGTAAGGGATTACTCTTAGTTCACATGTGCGGTCATGGTAAGGGATTACTCTTAGTTCACATGTGTGCTGCTGGCAAGGGAGTAATCCTTAGCCCACATGTGTGCTGATGGTAAGGGAGTAATCCTTAGTTCACACATGTGGTGATGGTAAGGGACTCATCCTTAGCCCACATGTGTGGTGATGGTAAGGGAGTAATCCTTAGTTCACATGTGTGGTGATGGTAAGGGAGTAATCCTTAGTTCACACATGTGGTGATGGTAAGGGACTCATCCTTAGCCCACATGTGTGGTGATGGTAAGGGAGTAATCCTTAGTTCACATGTGTGGTGATGGTAAGGGAGTAATCCTTAGTTCACACATGTGGTGATGGTAAGGGACTCATCCTTAGCCCATGGTAAGGGACTCATCCTTAGCCCACATGTGTGGTGATGGTAAGGGACTCATCCTTAGCCCGCATGTGTGGTGATGGTAAGGGACTCATCCTTGAGGTTGGTTCCCAACATGTCACAAGGTGCAAGTGTTGTGTAATTCTGATCTGCATTGCTACCGTGAACAGGAAGTGCAACAGAGCAGAGAGCTAATGCATGCAGATACCAAATACAAGAGTGCAACTCACTCTGCTGCATTGCACCAACCAGAATCCTAGAATCATACACATGATGAACTACACCATCAGCTGGTTGGGCAGGTATTTGCATTGTAAACACTCACAGGGGCCATGAGGAGCTCCCCTGGTTGTGGGCAGGCATTTGCATTGTAAACACTCACAGGAACCGTGAGGAGCTCCCCTGGTTGTGGGCAGGTATTTGCATTGTAAACACTCACAGAAGCCGTGAGGAACTCCCCTGGTTGTGGGCAGGTATTTGCATTGTAAACACTTACTGGGCAGGTATTTGCATTGTAAACACTCACTGCAGCCATGAGGAGTCCCCTAACAGGTATTTGCATAGATACAGCCAGGGTTAAGGAGAACGCCTGAGTCAGGAGCTATGTCTGTGTTCTAGAGATAGCTAGCAGTTCAGGGTTAAGGAGAAGGCCTGAGCCAGGAGCTATGTCTGTGTACTAGAGATAGCTAGTAGTTCAGGGTTAAGGAGAACGCCTGAGCCAGGAGCTATGTGTGTGTTCTAGAGATAGCTAGTAGTTCAGGGTTAAGGAGAACGCCTGAGCCAGGAGCTATGTCTGTGTTCTAGAGATAGCTAGTACATGCAGTTCGCTTACTGATTTAGTTAGTGGGTGCCAAATGTATTTGGTAGTTGTGGTAGCCAGGCTGTGCTAATGTAGCTAGTCAGCTAGGCTGTGCTAGTGTGCTAGGCTGTGCTAGTGTACCTAGTCAGCTAGTAGTAATCAGCTGGTCAGCTAATAGTCCTAGTTTTCTAGAAGCTGATGCAGACATATAATTATGCAGCTAGCTACAGTTTAAGTCAACCTGAGGCATAATATGGTGATGTGCCCCCCAGCTGAAGATTCACCAAGGAGTAGAATTAGGTCAAAGTTCAATATTGCTTTCACAATACTATGAACCAATGAAGTGCAAGCACGCATCAGAACAGACTCCGCCTTCTGACTATAGACGAGGAAGATTTAGTCCGCACGGGTGGGAATTATATCGCGAGCCATGTGCTGGTTACCATAGAAATGAAATGGCAGTTCAAGTTGGGACATATCCATTAGTCTCTCCTAGGCTTACCTAAGTATGCACATATACATTTTCTTATCACATACATGAGGCCACCCTTTACCACAATCTAATATCGGGTATGTAGCGGGAACTGCTTCGTGGCTGTCTTATGAACGATTCTACCATACCTACACACATTTGCAGAGTTGATGACTCACCGAGGATTAGAACTAAAGGGATCTCTCAGCTCTGCACCTGCATCCTTCACCACTGATCCTAGTCTTGAGGTCACCCTTTACCATACACATGCATACTTAAAACATGGAAGTAATCCGGAGAGGTCAACTTACCGAGGAGTCGAACTCAAGGAGTCTCTCGACTCCATTCCCGGACCATCCCTACCCCCAGATCTCATTCTTGATTCCACCCTTTACCATACACAAAGCAATATCACAGACCAAAGCAGTAACTGAAATAATGACTTACTGAGGACGAGTCTCTCTCAACTTTGCACCCGGACCATCTCTCCAAGTAGGACCCAGTCTCGATGCCATCCTTTACCAGGCATGCATTATGTCACATGAGGGCCACTCTGATAAGTGAAACTTACCTAGAGTTCGATTCCATACCGGGTCCATCCCTCCCTGGTCCATCCCTTACCCCTGGTCCCAGTCTTGAGGTCACCCTTTACCATATAAACCAGAACTGCATGATGGGTTAAGCATAAAGAATGTACAGGCAATTGTTACCGAGTTCGTCCTCCTTCAAAATCAATCCTTTTTGGATCTGGGGTTCTGTCGTAGCTGACAGACCTGGATGAGCAATACCACGACAGGCCATCACAATTATTTTAAGGCTAGTATTAGTGACTAAGTGCATCATATGCTCACCAAGCCCTCATCCTTCCACTGTCTCCATTGCTAGTCCTTCTGTCTCCAGGGCCAGGCGTTGGTCCACTAATCCTCCGGGGAGTACTGCAAGATTAACAAGTCAGCCTGATACTACTGCATGTGCACTGACACTGTGTTAGTCTCTCAGTTTCTCTTTGGGCTTTATATAAGGAAGAGACAAGGGGGCAGAATTTGAGGAAAAATATGTTGGGAGAGGAGAAACACGAGGAAATCTATCCAAAGAAGGGCAGCCTCCTGCCAACCCAACCTCTGAAAGAAAACGTAAGTCTGTCGCATAACCCTCCTAACTAACGTGGACTCGGCCTTCACCTCCACAGAACGAGAACTACTTACACCCTAATGTCAGGGTCCCTCCCAGTTAGCTTCTTGATAGCATTATCCGTGGAGGTCAAATCCTTCTGAGCCTCTTTCATGGACTTGTGTAACATTTGCACTGCACCATCGGCCATCTTTAGGGTGCCAGCTACTGTGGATTAATTGGAGAAGCGCAACAAAAAAAAATCAGCTACCCACGTGGCGGTAAGGACGTTTTTGTGGAGAGCGAGCAAGAAAGGTTGTCATTTCTGTGTCCTTGAGGTGACTTGCCGCTGTGCCAGTAAATAATGGCTGCTGGTTTAAAGCAGTCGCGTGTACTTCCTCTCCAGGTGAACTATCTGTTAACTACATGGCAATGCAACAGCAAGTAGCCAGTATTGTTGGTATAGGTGGGAGCTTTCCTATTAGACACCCCATCTCTTCCCTCCCCCCCCCCCCCCCCCCCCCCCCATACACGCACACACACACTTAGTTGTGCACTTGTGGCCTAATGAGGTGTTCATTCATCAGTATAAGTAAAATAGCAAGTTTTACGTGTACAACATGCTAATTTCTCAATGATGGGCAATTTCTGTGTTCTGACCCTACAGGTGATTTCTGTGTTCTGACCCTTTGGGTGGTGATATCTGTGTTCTGACCCCTGTGGGTGGTGATTTCTGTGTTCTGACCCCTGTGTGTGATAATTTCTGTGTTCTGATCCCTGTGGGTGGTGATTTTTGTGTTCTGTCCCCTGTGGGTGGTGATTTCTGTGTTATGGCACCTGTTGGTCCCAGATGCCTGGATAAGAATAGTTCCACTCAAGTGGGCTAGCCTTGATTACTCCCATGCTACTATAAATGTGTGATTACTCCCGGGCTACTATAAATGTGATTACACCCGGGCTACTCTATAAATGTGATTGCACCCGGGCTACTATAAATGTGATTGCACCCGGGCTACTATAAATGTGTGATTGCACCCGGGCTACTGTAAATGTGATTGCACCCGGGCTACTATAAATGTGTGATTACTCCCGGGCTACTATATATGTGATTGCACCCGGGCTACTGTAAATGTGATTGCACCAAGGCTACTATAAATGTGATTACTCCCGGGCTACTATATATGTGATTGCACCCGGGCTACTATAAATGTGATTACACCCGGGCTACTATAAATGTGATTGCACCCAGGCTACTATAAATGTGATTGCACCCGGGCCACTATTTATGTGATTACACCCGGGCTACTATAAATGTGATTACACCCGGGCTACTATAAATGTGATTGCACCCGGGCTACTATAAATGTGATTGCACCCGGGCCACTATTTATGTGATTACACCCGGGCTACTATAAATGTGATTACACCCGGGCTACTATTTATGTGATTACACCCGGGCTACTATAAATGTGATTACACCCGGGCCACTATTTATGTGATTACACCCAGGCTACTATTTATGTGATTACACCCGGGCTACTATAAATGTGATTGCACCCGGGCTACTATAAATGTGATTACACCCGGGCTACTATAAATGTGATTACACCCGGGCTACTATATATGTGATTACACCCGGGCTACTATAAATGTGGTTTTACCCGGGATACTATAAATGTCATTGCACCCGGACTACTATAAACGTGATTGTACCCGGGCTACTATATATGTGATTACACCCGGGCTACTATGCACCCGGGCTACTATATATGTGATTACACTCGGGCTACTATGCACCCGGGCTACTATATATGTGATTACACCCGGGCTACTATACCCCGGGCCACTATATATTTGATTACACCCGGGCTACTATATATACAACATCCACAATGCCTGTCTTGAAGGATTTGACATTGTGGAAGACCATTCTAGTCATAGCTACCTCAATGTAGTCTATTTTATGTCCTTCCAGAAGTCGACTGCCTTTTAGTGAGCTGTCTGCACTCAGAGGGGGCATCTTGCAGGCCAGCCAAACTTGATAGCTTGAGAGAGCTCTGCACTCACTCCTAGGGTAGGGCTAAAGAAAACTAAAGAAAGTTATAGGCTTACTCCTAAGTGAAGGCTAGAGGCCTACTCCTAGGCTAGGGAAGGGCTAGAGCTCCTAGGCTAAGGCTGGAGGTATAGACCTACTCCTAGGCTAAGGCAGGAGGTATAGGCCTAGGCTAAGGCTAGAGGTATAGGCCTACTCCTAGGCTAAGTCTAGAGGTATAGGCCCACTCCTAGGCTAAGGCTAGAGGTATAGGCCTACTCCTAGGCTAAGGCTGGAGGTATAGGCCTACTCCTAGGCTAAGGCTAGAGGTACTAGAGGTATAGGCCTACTCCTAGGCTAAGGCTAGAGGTATAGGCCTACTCCTAGGCTAAGTCTAGAGGTATAGGCCCACTCCTAGGCTAAGGCTAGAGGTATAGGCCCACTCCTAGGCTAAGGCTAGAGGTATAGGCCTACTTCTAGGCTAAGGCTAGAGGTATAGGTCTACTCCTAGGCTAAGGCTAGAGGTATAGGCCTACTCCTAGGCTAAGGCTGGAAGTATAGGCCACCCCTGGGGTCGAGTTAGAGGCATAGCGTATTAATTATTGGTGTATTGCTAATAGTAACAGTGGCTAGGATTAGTTTTAGAATTAATATTTCATTCTCCCAGGTCCTTTTTTTCTCCTTGACAACAGGTCTATTAAGTTATTGGATGTGACTGTGACCGGTACTGGTATGAATGTGGCAGACATGTTGCAGGCTCTGGCGTCATCTCACAGCTGCTAGACTGCTCTGCTCCACCGGCAGCAACATTCCCGTGAGTGCAAGTTTAACATCAGAAGAGCCACCAGCAGTTACCAGCAACTCTCCTACGGGCTGGACACCACCAACAGGTAGCTTGTAGCTTCGACATCCAGTGAGATCTGACAAGTTTAGGATAACCTCAACCACTGCAACATTGTATACAGCCTTCCCTCCCACGGTGAGGTCTGGGCACTGCAACATTGTATACAGCCCTCCCTCCTAGGGTGAGGTCTGGGCACTGCAACATTGTATGCAACCCTCCCTCCTAGGGTGAGGTCTGGGCACTGCAACATTGTATGCAGCCCTCCCTCCTAGGGTGAGGTCTGGGCACTGCAACATTATATGCAACCCTCCCTCCTAGGGTGAGATCTGACTGCAACATTGTATGCAACCCTCCCTCCTAGGGTGAGGTCTGGGCAAAGCTGGAAGCAAGTTCTGGTTGCACACCTGGACCGGGTCCAGGATTCTCATGGGGATGGAACTATTAGCACAGAGGCAGATCGTTTGTATAAAGTATTTGCCCCCATCTGGAGATTTGCCACCCATAGTTGTTTAAAAAAATAATTCAGTTCCCTAATGTTGTTTCTACCTCATAAAGTATTTTAGAGTTCTGATGTTAAAGTATTTTAGAGTTATCTTCTAATTTAGCTTTCTATCATCTAGAAAGTAATCCCACAAGTGCTGTTTATAAAGCACGCCTCGTGGGTGGCAGATGTTGTATAGCATGTCTCGCTCGTTTTCTCACATTATGTCAGGTAAAGGGTTGGTGGAGTTAGAGAGTTTGGTGAAAATGTGTCTATCCGAGGACGTGTCATTTATTCCCCCCACAGGTTTCCCCCCACACCTGTGCACTAAAACCGATTTTCATTCTGTACTGGAATATTAGGTTTTGGATGTATTGGGGTGAGGGGCACTTGTGCTTGGTGGCGCCCAATGGGGGGGCGTGTTGATTACAACACCACAGTCATAGTGAGGGGGCATGTTGATTACAACACCACAGTCATCAGCAATGAGGGGGCGCATTGATTAAAACCGCAGTCATAATGAGGGGGCGTGTTGATTACAACACCACAGTCATCAGCAGCGGAGGCCTGACATGCACCAATTATTTGAATTGCATAACATTAGAACTCGCACTCAGTGACCTGCAACTAACCCAATACCTGCCTGGTAATCTTGCACTCAATAACAATACTGTGGGGGAGGGGGACTTGAGTAGATACCACGGGGGGTGTCTTCCTGACATTTAAGCCTCTCCAGTCAGGCGCAGCAGCTCTTGTCAGATACTAGACACCAACACCATTGGCCTTTTTTAAGTATTTGACATTAACAGTAAATTAATTTGGAGGAAGGAAGAGGCTTCAGCTCCTCTCGCATCACATGCAGAGTTTTATTTGCTGGGAGAAGGATTGGGGTGCAGATTATGGTATTGTATATACCAGGCTCTATTTCCATGGTGAGGGGTGGGGGGGGGGGTCACGCTTGCTTAGGTATTGTATATACCAGGCTCTATTTCCATGGTGAGGGGTGGGTGGAGTCACGCTCGCTCAGGTATTGTATATACCAGGCTCTATTTCCATGGTGAGGGTGGGTGGGTTCACTCTCGCTCAGGTATTATTTACTTTGTGTAATTTTTTAACGTGTTCTTCTGTTGCATTCTTGATGAGTATGTTGCCATCTTAAATGGACGAGTGGCAGTGTTTCTTGTAGGGTTTGAAAAGCGAGTTGCAAATTAGGCCGAATGTATGCGAGTGTGAAGCCCCAGCTCTCTCTGATGGAGGGATCCTGGGGCTGTGCATCTGGGAGTTTCATTGCACTCTATTTTATTCTGCAGCAAAGAAACAGAAAACACTGAGTTGAAAACCCAAGACACTGTTTAAGCATCAGTAAGCAGGTTCCAGGGAACCTTCAGAACCCATCAATCAGTAAGGAGGCTCCAGGGAACCTTCAGAACCCATCAAACCTCCTTAGAAATATGAATAAAATTAAAAAATTAAGTGAACCTAAAATTTCAAGGTACCTCCTAAATGAAACTCTGACGGGCAGATTCTGTAGCAATGACCAGCTGCAGTGTTGACAGGTACTGTAGCAATGACCAGCTGCAGTGTGGGCAGGTACTGTAGCACTGACCATTGACAGGTACTGTAGCACTGACCAGCTGTAGTGTTGACAGGTACTGTAGCACTGACCAGCTGTAGTGTGGGCAGGTACTGTAGCAATGACCAGCTGCAGTGTTGACAGGTACTGTAGCAATGCCCAGCTGCAGTGTGGACAGGTACTGTAGCAATGACCAGCTGCAGTGTTGACAGGTACTGTAGCAATGACCAGCTGCAGTGTTGCCAGGTACTGTAGCAATGACCAGCTGCAGTGTTGACAGGTACTGTAGCAATGACCAGCTGTAGTGTTGACAGGTACTGTAGCAATGACCAGCTGCAGTGTTGACAGGTACTGTAGCAATGACCAGCTGTAGTGTTGACAGGTACTGTAGCAATGACCACAGCTGCAGTGTTGACAGGTACTGTAGCAATGACCAGCTGGCAGTGTTGACAGGCACTGACCAGCTGCAGTGTTGACAGGCACTGTAGCAATGACCAGCTGCAGTGTTGACAGGTACTGTAGCAATGACCAGCTGGCAGTGTTGACAGGTACTGTAGCAATGACCAGCTGCAGTGTTGACAGGCACTGTAGCAATGACCAGCTGTAGTGTTGACAGGTACTGTAGCACTGACCAGCTGTAGTGTTGACAGGTACTGTAGCAATGACCAGCTGCAGTGTTGACAGGTACTGTAGCACTGACCAGCTGTAGTGTTGACAGGTACTGTAGCACTGACCAGCTGTAGTGTTGACAGGTACTGTAGCACTGACCAGCTGTAGTGTTGACAGGTACTGTAGCAATGACCAGCTGGCAGTGTTGACAGGTACTGTAGCACTGACCAGCTGCAGTGTTGACAGGTACTGTAGCAATGACCAGCTGCAGTGTTGACAGGTACTGTAGCACTGACCAGCTGTAGTGTTGACAGGTACTGTAGCAATGACCAGCTGCAGTGTTGACAGGTACTGTAGCACTGACCAGCTGCAGTGTTGGCAGGTACTGTAGCAATGACCAGCTGCAGTGTTGACAGGTACTGTAGCACTGACCAGCTGTAGTGTTGACAGGTACTGTAGCAATGACCAGCTGCAGTGTTGACAGGTACTGTAGCAATGACCAGCTGCAGTGTTGACAGGTACTGTAGCAATGACCAGCTGTAGTATGGACAGGTACTGTAGCAATGACCAGCTGCAGTGTGGGCAGGTACTGTAGCAATGACCAGCTGTAGTGTTGACAGGTACTTTAGCACTGACCAGCTGTAGTGTTGACAGGTACTGTAGCAATGACCAGCTGTAGTGTTGACAGGTACTTTAGCACTGACCAGCTGTAGTGTTGACAGGTACTGTAGCAATGACCAGCTGCAGTGTTGACAGGTACTGTAGCAATGACCAGCTGTAGTGTTGACAGGTACTGTAGCAATGACCAGCTGCAGTGTTGACAGGTACTGTAGCAATGACCAGCTGTAGTGTTGACAGGTACTGTAGCAATGACCAGCTGCAGTGTTGACAGGTACTGTAGCAATGCCCAGCTGGCAGTGTTGACAGGTACTGTAGCACTGACCAGCTGCAGTGTGGGCCGGTACTGTAGCAATGCCCAGCTGCAGTGTTGACAGGTACTGTAGCAATGCCCAGCTGGCAGTGTTGACAGGTACTGTAGCACTGGCCAGCTGCAGTGTGGGCAGGTACTGTAGCAATGACCGGCTGCAGTGTTGACAGGTACTGTAGCACTGACCAGCTGGCAGTGTTGACAGGTACTGTAGCAATGACCAGCTGCAGTGTTGACAGGTACTGTAGCAATGACCAGCTGTAGTGTTGACAGGTACTGTAGCAATGACCAGCTGCAGTGTTGACAGGTACTGTAGCAATGACCAGCTGCAGTGTTGACAGGTACTGTAGCAATGACCAGCTGTAGTATTGACAGGTACTGTAGCAATGACCAGCTGTAGTGTTGACAGGTACTGTAGCAATGACCAGCTGTAGTGTTGACAGGTACTGTAGCAATGACCAGCTGTAGTGTGGACAGGTACTGTAGCAATGACCAGCTGTAGTGTTGACAGGTACTGTAGCAATGACCAGCTGTAGTGTTGACAGGTACTGTAGCAATGACCAGCTGTAGTGTTGACAGGTACTGAAGCAATGACCAGCTGTAGTATTGACAGGTACTGTAGCAATGACCAGCTGTAGTGTTGACAGGTACTGTAGCAATGACCAGCTGTAGTGTTGACAGGTACTGTAGCAATGACCAGCTGTAGTGTGGACAGGTACTGTAGCAATGACCAGCTGTAGTGTTGACAGGTACTGTAGCAATGACCAGCTGTAGTGTTGACAGGTACTGTAGCAATGACCAGCTGTAGTGTGGGCAGGTACTGTAGCAATGACCAGCTGCAGTGTTGACAGGTACTGAAGCAATGACCAGCTGTAGTGTTGACAGGTACTGTAGCAATGACCAGCTGTAGTGTTGACAGGTACTGTAGCAATGACCAGCTGCAGTGTTGACCGGTACTGTAGCAATGACCAGCTGCAGTGTTGACAGGTACTGTAGCAATGACCAGCTGCAGTGTTGGCAGGTACTGTAGCAATGACCAGCTGCAGTGTTGACAGGTACTGTAGCAATGACCAGCTGTAGTGTTGACAGGTACTGTAGCACTGACCAGCTGCAGTGTTGACAGGTACTGTAGCAATGACCAGCTGCAGTGTGGGCCGGTACTGTAGCAATTGGCTGTCCTTTTACAAGCCCACCATTAACCAACAATACTGTCTCTTCTGAACTGTGTGAATATGCAGGTAAACCAGCTCCTCCTGGAATAGAGCCTGATATCCCTTTCCGGATACGCAGGAGTGTCCATCAACAACTCCCCGTTTACACGGACTACAGGAATGGCCGTACTCGTGTGCTCACTAGAATTAGCAAGATAGATGGGGACATTGTGGTAAGGAGAATTGAGCTATTCCTTGCAGGAGTGCTTTCATTATTAATTTTTCATTATTGATCTTGATCTGATATCTGTCCAACTGAACTTCAAGGTATTAAGGCAAACTCTGGTGCGTAAAAACTCACAGACTAGCAAGACTTTTCCCAGTGCCTAGTGTGCAATTAACAAATGATTATTGATGGAGCAGTGCTGCCTTAAATGCTCTGTCAGTCGCAACTTATGTTGGTCCTGTTATGATTCTTTTTATCATTTTATGACAGAGGATGGAGCAAATGCTGAGGGAGTATTTGCAGGTGGAGAACTTGCGTATCCGTGTGGATGCTGTGACTGGCAGCGTCATCCTCGGTGGCGACCATCGGGTAGCAGTGAGGAGGTGGTTGAAGGACCTGGGCTTCTGACGTGACCTAGCTGGTTACCCACAACATTGGACTATGTAGAGAGGACAGTGTGTTTGGATGTGCATGGAACAGTTGGCGTATTTAAGATCTATTCTGGGGGTGGGGTACGGTGTTAATTTTGTATACCACACTGCACCACACTCACACTACCTCACACTCACACCACACTCACCGCTATACTACTGCCACACTCAACATTACTGCCACTACCATAAATACCACTCTGCCACACTACACCACACGGACAGCAGAGAGAGCACTCGGGAGGTTTTGGGGCAGATTATCTTACACTCTGAAGCTGCTTAGAAATTGACCTTGTGATGGTAAACAGCTTAAAATATATTTTAGTGACATATGCTGGCCCTAGCCAGGAAATTACCATAGCTTGGATCTTAGTATATACATCCTAAATGATGGCTTCAAGCCCTCGAGAATCATCGAATGGTTCTTGCATACAATATGACTCAAAATTCCAGCAACGAATCAGTTTCTTGATCCAATAATGTGCAATACATACACATATAATATCACTTTACAGTGTACTTGAATTAAAGATGAGGTGACTGGTTCGAGGATGTAGGTTTGTGCTGAAGGTCTACTAGAAATTAACTAGAAATTAACTAGTAGCCAATAATAGTTGGAAGTTACAAGTGGAGCGAACATTACAGCAATTTGCACGTTGACATTGAGAGAGGAAGGGCATGAGTTAATGATCATGAATAAGGTGTAGACTGGAATGTGTTAAGGATGTGCACAGCCTGTTCACCTCATGCCCTCCAGCCTTCTTGTAAGGATGACCCATAGTAATTGCATGTACTTCAGCCTTTTAGGGATGACCCGTAGTTAATTAGTAATTGCATGCCCTCCAGCCTTCTTGTAAGGATGACCCATAGTTAATTAGTGATTGCATGCTTGTAAGGATGACCCATAGTTAATTAGTAATTGCATGCCCTCCAGCCTTGTAAGGATGACCCATAGTTAATTAGTAATTGCATGTACTTCAGCGTCTTGTAAGGATGACCCATAGTTAATTAGTAATTGCATGTACTTCAGCCTTGTAAGGATGACCCATAGTTAATTAGTGAAAGTTACTTATAATTATTTTGGTCACCACAAGTTGAACTTAACGCTAAATTGATTAGTGACTCGTGGTGTATTAAAGAAGCAGGTTTGTGAAGAAGTTGATGTAATATGGGTAAAGGGTGGATGTAATATTGGCTTGGTTGGAAAATAGCGAAATGGTTCTCACCTAGCCTGACTGTTGTATACACACAAGATAGAGTTTGGGTGAACTCTTAGTGGTGTATAGCCACAAAAACGGGGAAGTGTTAAATTCTCTCTGTGGTTAGTGTTGTGTTGCAAACTAACTTTTTTTAAATGATGAGGACCAGCAGAGGAACCACATTTGCTGACCTTGCACAGTGCATTGCTTATAAGATACCTAGCTATCACCAGGTTACCTCATAGCTTATAGTTGCTAGGAACAGGAGGGCATTCCTTATGTGATAGCTATCTACAACACTGTTATAATACCCCATAGCTTATAGTTGCTAGGAACACGAGGGCATATCTACAACACTGTTACCCCATAGCTTATAGTTGCTAGGAACAGGATGGCATTCCTTATGTGATAGTTACTTACCAGCAACACGGTTACCTCATAGCTTATAGTTGCTAGGAACAGGAGGGCATTCCTTATGTGATAGCTATCTACAACACTGTTACCTCATTGCTTATAGTTGCTAGGAACAGGAGGGCATTCCTTATGTGATAGCTATCTACAACACTGTTACCCCATAGCTTATAGTTGCTAGGAACAGGAGGGCATTCCTTATGTGATAGCTATCTACAACACTGTTACCCCATAGCTTATAGTTGCTAGGAACAGGAGGGCATTCCTTATGTGATAGCTATCTACAACACTGTTATATACCCCATAGCTTATAGTTGCTAGGAACAGGAGGGCATATCTACAACACTGTTACCCCATAGCTTATAGTTGCTATGGACAGGATGGCATTCCTTATGTGATAGCTATCTACAACACTGTTACCTCATAGCTTATAGTTGCTAGGAACAGGAGGCACTGTATTATTATTTTTAATGTTCCAACACACATGCACACAGAGAGAGAGGGAGTCAGAGGTGAAACGACAAGCAACTTAGTGGGTGTGGCAATACTATGAGTCATTTCTTCCACATACAACAGGTGAGCACATGCCAGAAGTCTTTTAGACACACCCTCCTGGTATTCCGTGCCGGAGGTGGGGCATGTATGGGGAGTGAGAGGCACATTGGTCAGTGTGTTCCCATATGTCGGGGGGGGGGAAAGACTTGGGGAAGGGGTGTGGTAGGTCAGTGTGTTCCGGTGGTAAGACTTGGGAGAAGGGGTGTGGTTGGTCAGTGTGTTACTATATTTTGGGGGAAAGACTTGGGGAAGGGGTGTGGTTGGTCAGTGTGTTCCTATATGTCGCGGGGAAAGACTTGCACGAGTGCCTGATGAGGGCCTTGTACTATAAGGACATGCATTATTCATGAGCAGCAGGAGCCACACCCATGCGCGCACACACACTGGATGTGCAGGTCACAGTGTTGCCATAATTTGGTAATTTCCAAATTACTCGCCGGTGTTATCCAAAAAAAAATTGGCAACCAAAAATTCAAACAAAATCCAAACAACAATTTCATGATAAATAACGTACTAAAGTGTGTTCATAGCATTTATACATGTCTTTAATAGTTCAGTGTTTGGTTTAAATTCATAGCATTTTTTAGAAACATTGAATTGCACTGTTAAAAGTGAATTTAATGTGGAAATTCCGACTGTTTCTGTGCTTCGTTTTGTTGAGACCAATGTGGCTGAATAAACGTTCGGTATCAGCATTGCCATGGGGTATATATAACTAGAATGGCTTTTGCAAGTTTTGCCAATGTGGAGTAGCGATACTCAGTTTCCAAGCAGTCTTTGATTTGGCTGATTACATGTCAATACTTATCCACCTCTGTGATGGCGTGACTTTAGGAGGTAATGGTGACGTGCAGAAATCCATAAATTCCTCTTGAAGGCTCGGTTTGAACTACCTGAGGAACACACTCTGCTGCAGCAAGCACCTGACCAGCCATACTGTATTGTTGTAAGCCTGGTTGAAGCCACTTGAGATTGGAGAGTAACTTGTGACTCATAGGTAATCGTTTGACAGCTCCCTTGGCTGCAGCAATCCACCAATCTAGGCCTAAATGTTCTCACATCTTCATCCATCCTCTTCTTCAAGGTATGATAGTGTGTTGTGACCTACGAAAACTTCGTGCAAAGGGAGATACTCTTCTGAGTTATCAATACACACTTGTGAAACATGTTCAGCAGCACACACATACTCAGAATTCATGAACCGCAACAGAAGTGTTCGTATTAAGCCATCGAGCTCTTGGTAGAGAACATGAAGAATTGGAGATTGCTGCTGCATGTACCTGTTGAAATTATTAACAATTGGTAATGCAGAAAATAGAAAGAGCAAGTAAGCTTTGGTCAGAGGTACAATTTTTACTCTTCTCACTACTGCTGCTTATCCTTAGTACTTCGAAAGTATGAGAGTAAGACTTCATATAGCTCGATAAGACGATTTACACCAGCTTCAAGGCTGAGCCATTGTGTTTGGCATGCTTTTAACAACTTGTGTGGCTTGCATTCCATAAAACTCTGAAGTTCTTCAAACTGTCGTAGCCTCCTTGGGCTCTTCTTGAAATAATACCATACATCAGTTGTCAGATCTTCCAATTCATCAAGCAAGACTTTGCAGGCCTCATTTGCTGTTATGTGACGATGACAATGAATAGCAACTAAAGCTGGCTGCTTACATCATAACTGTGACATCACTGAATTTCGTGCTCCCAACATTACATTGGCCCCATCTGTACCTAATCCGACAAGATTATTATAAAGGAGGGTAGTGGATTCTTGAAAAAGCTTATCGATTTCATTAAATAGCAGCTCTGCAGTTGCCCTCTCTACACTCTCTAGGGCAAAGAAGACACATCTCACCTGTCCCTGGGTGTTATCGAAGAATCCAAGCATAATAGCAGCTTGTTGTGTAATGGTAATATCAGTTGTCTCATCAGTTTGGAGGCTGAAGTATTTAGTCTCTCTAACTGCTGCAGAAATGTTTTTCCAACAATCCTGGGCAATAACTTTCAACACAGCTGTTGCTTTAGTACGACTGCACTTAAAGTCTTTAGCAATAGAAGAATCAGGAAACATCAAATTGAATAGTTTGGTACAATGATCTCCCAATTGAAAGGCAAGATGGTGCTCTTCAAGGAAATATGCGAAGAGTACTTCTGCACAGATTACAGACTCTTCTCTTATTAGGCCAAAGTTGGACTGTAGAGGTAGTACACCCACACCATCTTTTTCTGAGTGTTTGTGTAATTTCGTTTCCTGATGTCTCCTGAGATCTCTAGTGCCACCTCAAGGTTTATATTACGAGAGCACTTCATACAGAAGGCCAAAGAAGATCCCTTTCTCTAAGTTGTGGCCCATGGGAAAGTCTTTGCATACTGTCTACGATAGACACACAATCGCTTTTTTGCAGACTTAGAAGAAGACCTGGTAGATGTAGAGATTTGACTGTCAATGTCAATTTGTGAAACCTCATTATCAGTGTCAGAATCCATATCTGAAGAATCTGCCTCTGGTAACCTGGGCTCTGAAGATGCCATAGCTAACTCTCTCTGACACTCACTGTGAAAGATTCTAACTCTTGCACAGCTTTAAATACCCAACCAGATAGCTCATGCATGAGCATGCACATAGATCTAAGTGTTCTGGCTCTGCAGGCATATTCCTGCGCACAGACCTGGGTAAACCCAGGACAGTGCAGGAATATTCCTGCACAGACCAGGTGACCACATAACAGGAATATTCCTGCACAGACCAAGTGACCACATAACAGGAATATTCCTGCACAGACCAAGTGACCACATAACAGGAATATTCCTGCACAGACCAAGTGACCACATAACAGGAATATTCCTGCACAGACCAGGGGACCACAAAATGACCACACTCAGCTAATACCACAGAGAGTGGTTTAGAAATAGGCTGCACATGGTCTGATATGCATGAAATGTCTAACAATTTTCTAATAATGAAAAATCCAAACATTTAATATAAATATCCAAACAGAAAATTTAAGGGTCAAAAATCCATGTGATAAACTCCCACACTGGCAACACTACAGCAGTTGTGGACCTATTCATTAGTGCTGATAAACACTTCCCTTATAGGGTTTTGTGGCCAGCCAAATATGTGTGGGAGGGAGTGAGGGAGCACACCTCAAGGCCCTAATTAGTGCTAGGCCAGGAAGGCGGCTAGCAAGTTTGCATCTGCCAGTGTGTCAGCTCTGAGTAGGTCTTCTTCAAGCCTGCACAGGCCCAGCCTCTGGTAAACAAAGATGAGCACAGGGCACAGGAAGTTAGTCTAGCCTGAATCTCTATAGCTCAGTGATGAGCTAGAGACTTGATGGCCGGTTTTGACTTCAGTACTGCTTCCACCCAGTGTGATGTTGGTCCAGTGTGTGTCCCCATAGAGCTATTGTCAACCTACTTCAGCCTGACTCCACCCAGTGTGGTGTAGGTCCAGTGTGTGTCCCCATAGAGCTATTGTCACTGACCTACTATAACACTGCATGCACACAGCTAGGAAAGGTGCCACCATCACTGACCTACTATAACACTGCATGTACACACAGCTAGAAAAGTGACATCTCCCAAACAAAATGGCTGCCAATGCCAAGAGCTGTTTCTGTGATGATCGCCTCTAGCCAGGATTCAAGATCTATTCCAATGTCGAACAGTTACTTTTTAAAGTCTGCTCTGGTGAGGATTACATGAATGAGAGGATTACATGAATGAGCTCAGCTCTTTTCTTGATTTCTATGAAGAAGACTTCAGTAAAGATATTCTGAGGCAGAATTAAAATTGCTCAAAAGCCCTCTTTATAGAAAAGCCATCAATTTCCGGTTTGAAAAATGTCCTCCAATGTTTAAGCCCAACTCAGCGAACCTTGATCAGCACTGTTTGTCGAGTATTTCAACTTCTCATGGTCAGACAAACAGTACTTCAGAGAGGTCATTTAGTGCATTGAAAAGGATAAAAACTTATCTCAGGAGCACTATGACCCAAGCCCGCTTAAATCACCCTATGGTGCTTCATTATTATCAAGAACTTACTGATACCCTTGACCTAAAACTTGTAGGAAATGACTTCATTTTAGCACGTCAATCAGTTTTTGCTAAATTTTAAATTATTGATTCAGTAAAAGTGAGTATAGCATGACAAAATTTTTCCAACCTTACCACTTTAATTTTCAAGGCTACACCCCTCAAGGCTACACCCCTGCTAGGGGACACCACCACTGGCCTACTATAACACTGCATGTACACACAGCTAGGAAAGGTGCCACCATCACTGACCTGCTATAACACTGCATGCACACACAGCTAGGTGCCACCATTACTGGCCTACTATAACACTGCATGTACACACAGCTAGGAAAGGTGCCACCATCACTGGCCTACTATAACACTGCATGTACACACAGCTAGGTGCCACCATCACTGGCCTACTATAACACTGCATGTGTACACACAGAAGTGCCACCATAACTGTCCTACTATAACATTGCATGTACACACAGCTAGGAAAGGTGCCACCATCACTGACCTACTATAACACTGCATGTACACACAGCTAGAAAAGTGCGTGCACAGACATCTCCCAAACAAAATGGCTGGAGCTGTTTCTGTGACGATCGCCTCTAGCTGTCTTTAAACCAAAGCCCCTAGACCGTCACCAGCTGAGCGGGGTCAAGGTACTACTTCTAGCCCTCAAGACCACACCCTTGATGCACACAAGATGTTATCTTGAGAATAAGTGTCACTTATTTGTAGTCCTTCTACCTTATACACCTACTGCCCTTATCAAAGTAGGTGGAGCTAGATAATGATTACTACAAACATTCCCCACCCCCTCCAGCACTGCAAGTGCTAACACACACACTCTCTCACACACACACACACACAGGTCACCAGATCACACGGCACTAGTGGTTTTGTGGCTTCCTGCATGCCTGGCATGTGTGGGAGGAGCAACCCTCAAGGGCCAACTTGCCAGGCAGGAAGTGAGCTGGAGTGAGTATAAAGGGACACGCCTGTAGCCTTGAGATCAAACTTGCTGGTCTTGTATCTCTCAACCTTTGTGATAAGCACCTCTCGAATTTTGTGAGCACCTCTCGAATTTTGTGATCTATCATCTCTCGAATTTTGTTATCAGCACCTCTCAAATTTTGTGATCTATCATCTCTCGAATTTTCTGATCCAACACCTCTCGAATTTTGTGATCAGCAGCTCTCGAATTTTGTGATCAGCAACTCTCGAATTTTGTGATCAGTGCCTCTCGAATTTTGTGATCAGCACCTCTTGAATTTAGTGGTCAGCACCTCTCAAATTTTGTGGTCAGTACCTCTCGAATTTTGTGGCCAGCTCCTCTAGAATTTTGTGGCCGCCGCATTTCTCGAACTTCCCATCATTATCTCTGAGATGTCTGCTGCGGCTGCCCCTCAGCCGCCTACCAACAAGGAGCACCAGGTCCTGCAGGAGCACCATGATGACTTGCTGGCTCAAGTTGCAACCACCAAACTCGTGCATTTCTCAGCGGAGTTGTACAGGTCACAGGTCATCTCCCGGCAAGTGCATGATGTCTTTTCTTCCCTAGACGACACCCTGGAGTCCAATCTTACACTAAGGTACTTACTGCAGGGTGTGTGTGAGGGAGTGAAACAGGATGTCTCAGTGTTCCACAGGTTCCTCAAAGTCTTGGCTAGGTATGGAGGACATGCCAAACGGCTGGCTAGCCACCTGAGGGAGGAGTCATTAGAGGGGTGGGCTCTAGCTGATGGGGCAGGCAGTGGCTGGGAGGTGGGAGGTGAGCTCTTGTCTTGTCGAAGGCAATCTTCCTGAATTGATGGAAGTTCTTGTTGAAGTGAGTGATAAGTGGGAGCTCTTAGGCACAGCCTTGCAGCTGTCTCAACATGTCATAGAAGACTGCAGGTACAGCACTAATCGACAAAGCATGACCAGCATTCTCCGTGAGTGGATCTTGCGTAACAAGTAGACTCTGAAGAGCCTCCAGCTTGCACTGGCGAGCCAGCTAGTGGGGAGAGCTGGTGCCGCAGAGACCTTAGAGATGAGATTCAAAGAGTGTCTGAGGCCATCCGAGACCACACCGGTGGCAACGCCCCTCAGGTTGAAGTCCCTCCTGAGGATAGCCTACCTGTCCAGCGACACTGATGTAGTTGATGGCAAGTCCGCACTTTTGGAGGTGCAGGTTAGTGACAATGAGGGAGTGTCTTACCTGTGGGCGAGGGAGGGCCAGGCCTTAACTGATGGCCTGGCTTACTCAGGTGCACACACACCCATCCTTGCTATTAGGCCAGTCCGGCAAGGAGCTCAAGGCAAATATACCTGCCACGTCACTAGAGGCAGTGAGGAAGTCATTAGTCAATCAGTTCACTTGACTGTAAACTTTCTTCCAGAGAAGAAACATCTTCTCAAGCTGTACTCCAAGATGAGAGAAGTCCCCCGAGACTCTTGGCCTCCGAGGGTGACTAACACCTTCATTGATCTTGCTCTCATCACCAAGAGCACCGAGGTTACCGATGTTTATGAATCTTCTGTTCGCGTAGACATCGACGATGTTTTAGAGACCAAGGAGAAGATTGACTTTGAGGCAGTGTTTGGAGAGTACAAGAGTGGGGCACTAGTGCTGGTCGAGGGTCGGCCGGGAAGTGGCAAGACAACTTTGGTGCACAAAGTCTCCCGGGATTGGGCCACAAGTGGGGACGTGCTAAAGGGTGCAAAACTGACCTTTCATGTTCCTCTCCGACACCTAGCTAATAGAACCACTGAAAATTTGTCAGATCTTCTCGACCTTCTCTACCAGGACAGAGGAGAATGTGAGAAGGTGGTCAAAGACATTACGCAATCTAAAGGCGAGGGTGTGTGTTTTATACTTGACGGCTTAGACGAGTTCCATCCCCAAGAGAAAACCAAGTCCGTTATCCATCGATTACTATACGAGGAATGCCTTCCTGAGGCAATGATCGTCGTGGCATCGCGACCAGTTGCCACTGAGAAACTAAGGTCTGCACCTCATGTGACCAGACGTGTTGAAGTGCTGGGCTTCAGTCATCAGCAAATCCTTGAATATGTTGACAAATACCCATTCACTTCACATACGCCCAATAGTAGTAGCTCACCAGCTCAACTGAAAGCATATCTAAATTCCCATCCCCACCTACTGCACATGTGCTATTTGCCAGTACATGCTGCCATGATATGCTTCCTCTATGAATATGAGCGAGGGATTCCACCAAATGAGGCAGATATCTACGAACATTTTACAAAACATATTGTCTTACGCAATCTAAAGCATGCTAATGAAGCAGCTACACTCCCTTCACTGAAAGATTTGCGTGGAAGGGACAAGAAATGTTTCAGCAAGATCTGCAGACTCGCCTTTAATATGACCACCAACTCCTCACAAACTGTTCGCCAGAGTGATACTGACGTTCCACTTTCCCTTTGTACTGGCACCGATGATGCGCCTACCCCTACCCTAGGCCTGGTGACAGTGGACAGAACAGCCGAACTAGACCGACTAGACAATACCTACAGTTTTTTCCACCTCACCTTCCAGGAATATCTGGCAGCACTCCACTTAGCTCAACTTAACAAAAGAAGATTGTCAAAAAATATGCAGCAGTGAAGAACATGCGTGTAGTATGGAAGTTTTACTGCAGCATAGTCAAGACTGAAGACAAACTAGCAGAAATACAGCGTATAATGTGGCCTGCAGATAGGAAGAGATCAAAAGATATCTTGCATGAGGTCCACTGTGCATTTGTGTCTCAACAACGTCTTCTCTGTGACAACTTAGTAGAGGAAAGAGCTGGTGAGCTTAACTTTAATAACTCTACTCTCACACTTACTGACATGACTGCTGTGGGCTATGTCATCACCACTGCTTCCCACCCTGTTACGCACCTATCTATGAGTCATTGTCTCTTAGATGCTGCACATGTTACAGCACTACTGAGAGAAGTTAGCCACAACAAGCTAAACTGTATACAAACATTGGATTTCTTTGATAACGATATTGGTGACGAAGGTGCAGTGGCTCTGGCAGGTGCAATAAAGACTTGTAATAATCTACAACAACTGAGGCTCCATAATAACAATATTGGCGACGGAGGTGCAGTGGCTCTGGCAGGTGCTCTAAAGACTTGTAATAATCTACAACAACTGTGGCTCATTAATAACAAAATTAGTGTGGAAGGTGCAGTGGCTCTGGCAGGTGCACTAAAGACTTGTAATAATCTACAACAACTGAGGCTCCATAATAACAATATTGGTGCAGAAGGTGCAGTGGCTCTGGCAGGTGCACTAAAGACTTGTAATGATCTACAACAACTGTGGCTCATTAATAACAATATTGGTGACGAAGGTGCAGTGGCTCTGGCAGGTGCACTAAAGGCTTGTAATAATCTACAACAACTGTGGTTTACTAATAACGAAATTGGTGCGGAAGGTTGTTCTGCTTTAAAACAACTCAAGTGTAATGACCTAAAGGCTATGACCGATATAACACCTCCACCCCGAGTCTTTGTGATCTCCAAGTGAACCTCCTAACTCTTAAGACAATGTGCTGCATATTTCACCATCACTAACCACTCCCCGTCTTCACCACTCTGTTACTCAGCAAGTGTATTAATAATGTCCGCCTAACAGCAAGTGTATTAATAACGTTCACCTAACAGCAAGTGTATTAATAATGTCCACCTAACAGCAAGTGTATTAATAATGTTCACCTATATAACAGCAAGTGTATTAATAATGTTCACCTATATAACAGCAAGTGTATTAATAATGTTCACCTATATAACAGCAAGTGTATTAATAATGTTCACCTAACAGCAAGTGTATTAATAATGTTCACCTAACAGCAAGTGTATTAATAATGTCCACCTAACAGCAAGTTTATTAATAATGTTCACCTAACAGCAAGTGTATTAATAATGTCCACCTAACAGCAAGTGTATTAATAATGTCCACTAACAGCATAATATGATGAGAATGTCTGATCTTGGGGACTGGGTGTGGCTGGTGTTGATGGCGGTGGTCCTAAATGGATCTCTATCGTTACGTGGATATTGCATGTGGTTATATTGGCTGTGAATGGCTGTGAATGTTGTGTCTGCCCTTGTAGTCTGCCTGCGCCATCATTGCAAGGGTTGTTTGTTCTTCTCATAATTATCTGTGTGGGGGAGCAAGTGCCTGACCCAAGTCTGTATGTGTGGGGGGAGCAAGTGTCTGACCCAAGTATGTATGTGTGGGGGAGCAAGTGCCTGACCCAAGTCTGTATGTGTGGGGGAGCAAGTGTCTGACCCAAGTCTGTATGTGTGGGGGGAGCAAGTGTCTGACCCAAGTCTGTATGTGTGGGGGAGCAAGCTCTAACTCTAGTCATATTCCAAACCTTAACCCTGATCATTGTCCGAGCTCTAACCCTAGTCATATTCCAAACCTTAACCCTGATCATTGTCCGAGCTCTAACCCTAGTCATATTCCAAACCTTAACCCTGATCATTGTCCGAGCTCTAACCCTCGTCTTATTCCAAACCTTAACCCTGATCATTGTCCAGCTCGAACCCGTCATATTCCAAACCTTAACCCTGATCATTGTCCGAGCTCTAACCCTAGTCTTATTCCAAACCTTAACCCTGATCATTGTCCAGCTCTAACCCTAGTCATGCTCCAAACCTTAACCCTGATCATTGTCCGAGCTCTAACCCTAGTCATATTCCAAACCTTAACCCTAATCATTGTCCGAGCTCTAACCCTAGTCATATTCCAAACCTTAACCCTGATCATTGTCCGAGCTCTAACTCTAGTCATAACATTATGTATTGAGTATTGTTATTGAGTATTGTATAAAGGGAAAAAACCATGACCCTTTACCAAGTAATGCAAGATTTTTGGACTCTCGCAGTGCACTTTTAAGTTATTTGTCCTGGAAGTGTAGATCATGGAATGTTATTTAAATTGACTGTGTAAGGAGGGTTTTCTTTTGACATGTCTTTTCTAGCTAATTTAGTTTCAGCTCATCTGGCCAGATTGTTTTTCTACTCGAATACAATTGTGTCCGCTTCTGGACTTAGTTCTTGGTGGTATGTTTAAATAGTGACAAAAGAAGCGGTGCTCTTGTTTATGGATGAGCCTCTCGGAGAATCTACATTTCAATCCCCTAATCCCCTTTTGAAAATCCAAGTGTAACTTGTAGTTCAAGTGGGTAAATAAGAAAGCTGCTGGGGAAAGGTGTGGAGGCAGTAAGTGGTGTGGTGGAGATAGGCATGTATTGGGTAGGGAAGTGGTGGAAGAGAAAGTGTGCTTTATGGCAAGCTGTCGGCCATTCAAAGAGGGGGAGGGGGTGTAAGGGCATCAAAGTTCATCCAATACATGTAGCATATTTACTATTATTTAATATCACATTAGTGCTGTGTGGCTATGCTTGCACTATGACAGATTTGGTAAAATACCTCTACCAACAGGTTTGGCCCATCGCACTAATCATGCTGAAGGACTGTCAAGAGTGGATCAACCAGTGTCTACTGCTTTCAGGACCTGGTGTAGCAATACTCGACAAACAGCATACCGGTAACGATATAACTCCATCATTACCATCTTTCCCTCAATCCTGGACTCCTGTTTCCTCTTTTTGAAGGGAAAAAGAAAAGAAAAAGGGTGTAAAAAGGATACTGTGAAGAGACTATTGAGCGAGCCAAATCTGAGTGCACGCGCCAAGTTGGGCGTGAAAGAGGTAAAGGGAATACCCATGCGGGTCAACTGTGCTGAGACAAATTTCTCACCTAGCAGCCATTGCGACTAGGAAGCCATGTGTATTTTTTTAAGGTGAATGGCAACCAGAAAAGTACCCATATTGAAAAAGGGCAACTTTACGTGCGAGAACTGCGACATAACTACCCCTTACCACTCGTTTGGGCGCAACCATCCCTTCAGCAGCAGCTTTGTGTAAGTCCTGAATTTGTTACTGACATTGATGTGAACTTTTCTAACTTTGTTGGACAGTACTACTCTGACCCTGCTTCCCGTAGTCCCCTTCACCAGCCTTTTTTCTGGCTCTGAGGATTGTCCAACTCTTGCAGTTTTGAAAAGTGTACTTTCCAGAACTTTTATGGCTAGTATGCACAAAGCCTGCTGGATGTTACTATAACCCTTGGTTACTTATGCACCAAGTTCTAGTGATATTGTATGATTATCAGCACTTTTGTCAAGGATGCTAACTTTGCAAAGATGAGGATGGAGTTTGACCAGACTCGAGCAATCCTCATCACAACTCTGACCTTTAAATGGAATTTAATCCAGCTTTAAACTGAGTTAACATGAAAGGTCTCCCAGCATGAACAATGGTAAAGGATAACCAACCTGTCTCACACATGTGCAGATTAGCTATAGCAAAGGGTGCAAACAATCCAGACGTGCAGGGTCTAACCAGTCAGCCACTTGAGAGCCAGCACAAGTAAGAAATGAACCTTCCTTCCACTCCCACCCAGTCCTCTGAAGCCTAACTAGGGTCGGGGCAGGCAATTATCCTAACTTCCCCTAAGGGGGAAAAAGCTGGTGAGAATGAGGAGCTTTCTTAAGAAGAATTTTAAAAATGAGTTCTGGTGCCAACCCATGCTCAAATAAGGCATCCTTTCAGGCCCAAGCAACTTACATGATCTCCCAGTTACTGCCACGTCTAATTAAGTACACTAGCAATACACATTAAGAATACTAGTGTCAAGTGTCAAGAGTAATCTGGAAAAAAATAGGAAGGTCTGTCTGTTAATTGTGTTACTCTGACCATGGGTGCTGGTGGGTAGTATTTGAATGGAATGCTGGAAATTGCTCTGGAATGACACTGTATTATGTAATCATAAGTGCCCATCAGCATAATTTTCAGATCATACTCTGAAGATACCAAGCACTGTCTTAATTAATAGTTGCTATGGCTCAAAGGTAAATAAAAGGAGAAGAGGTATTATAAACAAGGATGCTCAATGATAAAAGACATTTAAAAATTGTTGATAAGTATAGGGTTGGCAAGCTGGGGGTCAGGATATAAGGTCAGTGCAAGCTAGGGTTTAGGTGGGCATAGGGTCAGTGGCAAGCTAGGGGTTAGATAGGTATAGGGTCAGTGCAAGCTAGGGTTTAGGTGGGCATAGGGTCAGTGGCAAGCTGGGGATTCGAGCTGGGGGTTAGGTAGGTAAAGGGTCAGTGGCAAGCTGGGGTTAGGTAGGTATAGGGACAGTGGCAAGCTAGGGGTTAGGTAGGTATAGGGTCAGTGGCAAGCTAGGGGTTAGGTAGGTAAAGGGTCAGTGGCAAGCTGGGGTTAGGTAGGTATAGGGACAGTGGCAAGCTAGGGGTTAGGTAGGTGGCAAGCTAGGGGTTGGGTAGGTAAAGGGTCAGTGGCAAGCTGGGGGTTAGGTAGGTATAGGGTCAGTGGCAAGCTGGGGGTTAGGTAGGTATAGGGACAGTGGCAAGCTGGGGGTTAGGTAGGTAAAGGGTCAGTGGCAAGCTAGGGGTTAGGTAGGTGAAGGGTCAGTGGCAAGCTAGGGGTTAGGTAGGTAAAGGGTCAGTGGCAAGCTGGGGTTAGGTAGGTATAGGGACAGTGGCAAGCTAGGGGTTAGGTAGGTATAGGGTCAGTGGCAAGCTAGGGGTTAGGTAGGTAAAGGGTCAGTGGCAAGCTGGGGTTAGGTAGGTATAGGGACACTGGCAAGTTGGGGGTTAGGTAGGTGTAGGGTCAGTGGCAAGCTGGGGGTTAGGTAGGTATAGGGTCAGTGGCAAGCTAGGGGTTAGGTAGGTATAGGGTCAGTGGCAAGCAAAAGAGCTGAGATTTGGGGGCACTTGTTTTGCTAGAAGTCGACCTGACCAATAAAATTGCTGTCTTCAGGTGCATTTAGCCAAAGGGTTGTCATGGCAAAGTGATGATGTTTTTTACTCCAGTAAATTGGGTGGTGACCTCCCTGCCCCAGGGAGTGGTCAAACACTTGCTAAGCACTGCTACTGCTACTGAACTTCGATCTCCTTCACTAGACATCTTCCCTCAATGATCCTGTCGTTGGAAGGCCTATACTTAAATATTTGTCAGAGTTGTTATAGAGTTGATCTTCTTGCCTCGCAGTAATCTTCCTTCTCCCAAGGCAGTTCCTCAGGCAGACTCTGCCATATTTTCCTCGACTGCTACTTGCTCCTGTGCCACCATGTCTCAATAGCTGTGCATGTTGAGACTGTATTCAGAAGGGTTTCATTTAGGGGAGGGGCGGGTGCCTGCCCCTCCTTGGAACCTTTTTGCCCCCCTTGGAAATTGTATTATAAAAAAATTAAAAAATTCATTGGAAACTTTGTCACATCTTTAACCATCATGCCCTCCCTTAATATCCAGATTCCTCCAGTTGCCTCCCCTTGGACAATTTTCTAAATGAAACCCTGTTCAGTAAAGTGTCAAGTTAAAGCCTCCTAGCCTTTGTGCAGTCAACAAAGAAATGTTGTTTTGATGGGGATGCTGCTCTAGTAGATTACAGTCCTGTACTCGTATGTGCTTGGTATTCCTAGTCTTGTTGGATGATGCCTGTCCAGTTATATTCTCTGTCTACTTACAACCTACAATGTGATGGGAAATACAGAATACATGATAGGCATGTGTTAGGGTATGTGTGCGCAAGTGTTTCATGCAGGACTTTATTTGATTTGTGGGGAGATGGAACTCGTTTTCTTTCTCCAGCTTACACTTTTGGGAGTTGTAAATTGGCATCAAATGCATTAGCCAATGACTCATGGGGAGGGAGGGGCATATCGCAGGACACCTAACCCCCTCTAAAGGGAGGAAACACTCTAGATATGCATTAGAAGAGTGACAACGCTGCATGAGATGTAGAGCCTCTTATGATGCGGTCACTTGTATCTCTCTTCCTAGCTTGCCCTCCCCAACACCATCTTGTCAGCTGTTGAGAGGCTGCTTGCTGATACATGTAGCACACCCACAAAATGTTACTTGGGGGGGGGGGTCACCCCCTCTCATTATTACAGTATGATCCTTTACCTGTGGCACTTGGGAAGGTCACCCCTCTCATTATTACAGTATATCCTTTACCTGTGGCACACTTACTTGGGAAGGTCACCCCTCTCATTATTACAGTATGATCCTTTACTTGTGGCACACTTACTTGAGAAGGTCACCCCTCTCATTATTACAGTATGATCCTTTACCTGTGGCACACTTACTTGGGAAGGTCACCCCCTCTCATTATTACAGTATGATCCTTTACCTGTGGCACACTTACTTGGGAAGGTCAACCCTCTCATTATTACAGTATGATCCTTTACTTGTGGCACACTTACTTGGGAAGGTCAACCCTCTCATCATTACAGTATTATCCTTTACTTGTGGCACACTTACTTGGGAAGGTCACCCCCTCTCATTATTACAGTACGATCCTTTACCTGTGGGCACACTTACTTGGGAAGGTCACCCCTCTCATTATTACAGTACGATCCTTTACTTGTGGCACACTTACTTGGGAAGGTCACCCCTCTCATTATTACAGTATGATCCTTTACCTGTGGCACACTTACTTGGGAAGGTCACCCCTCTCATTATTTACAGTACGATCCTTTACCTGTGGCACACTTACTTGGGAAGGTCACCCCTCTCATTATTACAGTATGATCCTTTACCTGTGGGCACACTTACTTGGGAAGGTCAACCCTCTCATCATTACAGTATTATCCTTTACTTGTGGCACACTTACTTGGGAAGGTCACCCCCTCTCATTATTACAGTACGATCCTTTACCTGTGGGCACACTTACTTGGGAAGGTCACCCCTCTCATTATTACAGTACGATCCTTTACTTGTGGCACACTTACTTGGGAAGGTCACCCCTCTCATTATTACAGTATGATCCTTTACCTGTGGCACACTTACTTGGGAAGGTCACCCCTCTCATTATTTACAGTACGATCCTTTACCTGTGGCACACTTACTTGGGAAGGTCACCCCTCTCATTATTACAGTATGATCCTTTACCTGTGGGCACACTTACTTGGGAAGGTCACCCCTCTCATTATTACAGTATGATCCTTTACCTGGGCACACTTACTTGGGAAGGTCACCCCTCTCATTATTACAGTACCAGGGTTGTATACAGAAATTTTGCCAAGGGGGGGGTGAACTTGAGATATGGAAAAATAAGGGGGGGGCGAGAATGATACAATGATGGTGTATGTAATGTATAAGGGTGGTGTCTAATTTCAAGGGGGGGGGGCGAGAATGATACAAGGGGGGGCGTATGCCCCCCCCCGCCCCCCCCTAAATACACCCCTGAGTACGATCCTTTTACCTGTGCACACTTACTTGGGAAGGTCACCCCTCTCATTATTACAGTACGATCCGTTACCTGTGGGCACACTTACTTGGGAAGGTCACCCCTCTCATTATTACAGTATGATCCTTTACCTGTGGCACACTTACTTGGGAAGGTCACCCCTCTCATTATTACAGTATGATCCTTTACCTGTGGCACTTGGGAAGGTCACCCCTCTCATTATTACAGTATGATCCTTTACCTGTGGCACCCCCACAAAATGGTACTTTGGGGGTTCACCCCCTCTCATATCGACATTTAAACTACATGTACTATCAAATGTTTGTCTCCAAACAGTGTCGCAGATTCCAATGTAATTATATATTAAAGGAGAATGAATAAACAGCGAGCCAAAGGGAAGGATGGAAGAGCCCCCACCCATCAGCGTTGTACTGCTGACAATGGTGGGTGGCTGGAGGATCCTCACATCCACAGCAGGATGCTGGGATGTGCAAGGCATGCAGGATATCAAAGTTCTATGGTATTCCTGTAGCCTTGCACCAAGTGGCAAGCTGAGGGTTAGGTGGTAGGCAGGTGCCTTGTTTATAGATTGCAGTTGGTGGCTGAAGGTGACGCAGCCAAGCTAGCCTACCTGCTGTTTGATTGAGTCAAGACCGCAAGTGCTCTGTTGTAAGCCAATGAATGACATGCGCTCACTTGTGCTGTTTGGTGTGTGGATTTTTTTAATTTTGCTCCTGGTACAACCATTACCAAGTCCCTAGGAGACTGTATGATCCTCTACCAAAACATCTGCTGATTGGTTGGTGGAGTTCTCCTGTGCAACTGTTACCAATCCTTGAAGGAGGCAGTGGCTGATCCTACATGGAACAGTCAACAATAGCAACAAGATGATATGGCATGTTCTCAATGAACTCTCAGTTGACATAATAACATTAAAATCACCTTCTCAATAATCAACTTCAAATTTTATTCACTCGACGTTTCTACTAGATGCTCTAGCCTTCATCAGGAATAATGAGACACTAAGGCTCGCGTGAGCCTGTTATATACTGGTAGCTAGCTATCCACCACGTGCCAGTACATGCGCCTAGCATGTGCTGAACAAGTTAGAAAACTATAAAAACTATTTAAAAGCCGCCAGAAGCTTGGGTATAGTCCTGCACTACTCCAGCTAATGATATACAGAAACACACACACACCCACACACACACACAAATTGTGAAATGTGAACAAAAAATGTTTTTTTAAATGACAACAGCAAAACACCATCCACACCACATGTTGATGACCCTTTACCATTTAGATTCATATTAATCAACTTGAAATTATACAATTTCAAGTTATTGTATGTCAACTGAGTCAGGTACATGTATGAAGTACAAGATTTTAAATGGTAAAGGGTCATCAGAAGTGTGGGACTATGTTATGTAAATCTGTTGCCATTATTTTTTGGTAGGTCAATTGAAATTGGGAACATATAACTTAAATATTTCGTGAGAATAAATTTCATTGTGCCAAATTTTTGTTGCTCTGGTTGCCCACGGGAGTAAAAAAAATGCATAAGAAATAACATCAAACCACATAGACTGTTTCAAGAGGAAGATGAGAAGAGAAGAGATGGCGTGTTTAAAAGAACCTGCTGTCGTGGCCAATGTTTGCGGCCACATCTGGTGGCAGCCATTGGGGAGCAGCTTGCATACGAACAAGAACCTGGTGAGGTGATGTCAAGGACAAATAGTAGCAGTCCAGATAGACATGCTATCCTTGCAGGTCTCCAACCTCTCAATTAGCTGCTGCGATAGCCTGTGAGGGAAGCAGGCAAGCCCAAGCTTACACAGGATGCTATCTAAAGGCTCATTTTTATGTGGCCTCCACTGTGAGCTGTAATATATGCCTGCTACATGCCTGCTACATGCCTGCTGCATGCCTGCTGCATGCCTGCTATATGCCTGTACATGCCTGCTACATGCCTGTACATGCCTGCTACATGCCTGCTACATTACCACTAGAGCTTCATATGCTGATGACAATGCCTGGCACACAAGTGCACTGCATATGAATGGTCCACTTCATCTCTGCCAAACAACATCAAAGTTTGTGCTAGTGTGTATATAATATGTTCTATCCAATCTATGAATCTGCCCAATCTATAGATTGTGCAGCACAATCTATGAATTCATAGATTGGATGCCAATCTATAGATTGTGCTGCACAATCTATGAATGCCAATTTATTGCCTGCCAATCAGTACACTTCAAAACACGGTAGCATATTAACACCCTTTGCAACAGAGAAAGTGATGATTGCAACTGAGAGTGTAATGATGTAGAAAAAAGTGATACTGAGAAAAAGTTCCACATGGACTTGGCAGATAAAGAATAAGTGACATGGCAAGTGTAGCTAGAGCAAAAAAAGATATTTGAAGAATATTGCTCTGTCAAAAAAGATATAATGCACATTTTGTAATACCACGAACACTCGCACAACTGCTATAGTCCCCAAATGTAGAGAAACTTGCCTCACAAACAACTCTTCTCTTTTCGTGGGAGTAGCACGGGCTTTGTAAATTCCCGTCGACTATCCCATATTGTGTGGGTGGGTTTGGATATTTGGCTTGCATACTCGCTCAGTATAACTAGTCGATAATAAGTACTGGTCGATATGTTACATCCAATCTATGAATCTGTTGCAAAGGGTGTTAATCTGCTACCATGTTTTGAAGTGGCAATAGATTGGCATTCATAGATTGTGCAGCACAATCTATAGATTGGGCAGATTCATAGATTGGATGGAACATATATATAAACCCTCTGTAGCTGATGATAATGTATAGTGTCAGCAGATTGTGGTGACATGCCTTGTCTAATTGCTAGATTACTGGAGGAAGCTTATGTAGCCAGGGACCCGTTCAGCCCTAGTCCGTGGCCTCTGGTGGTTGGCTCTCAATGCAGCTGCTGCAATAAGCAAGTGTGTGTAGCCTCTACCTGCAGCATCTTCTACTGCAAGAGGTTCTGTGTGCAGTGTGTGCAGAGACACCCTCTGGAGTTCCCAGCTCAGATCCTGCAGGTGAGGACTCTAGATAATTAGACCATGTTTGTCAGACTAAAAATCGATGATTAAAATCCTAGTATATTATAGGGTTTTAGAGGGTTTAATATATATTCTACCAGAGTACACGTCAAGATTCTAGGTCGGCATGGTACAGTCAGACGCACACTAGCTTCTCACAGACTCTGAAGTTAGTCTGCTCTGATCTCCTTAAATTCTGCCATGAAACTTCTGCCATGAGTGTACCTCTTGAAAGTGCTGTTGGTAGCCATTGTTGAACTCAAATTCCATGTGGGAACATCAACCCCGCCCATGAGCTCCACCTATAGATGGAGGTATAGTGTGGATTCTGGAGAGCCCCCAAAATTTGGCCAGAATTTTCTGTCTCGGATTTACGCTACCGCAAATATGGTGTGTTGCTACTGATCACACTCCATCATACGCACGCACGCGCACGCTCACACACACAGCTTTCAAACTTTATGGGCCTTGATTTCCCTATTAACCTTCCATGACAAAAGCCATAGTAACCACTAGCACACGGCTTGTAGCCTGGTGATGTGTGTTTACAACTATGAACACTAGCACACCTAACATGTGCTTGTGGCCTGGTGATGTGTGTTTACAACTATGAACACTAGCACACCTAACATGTGCTTGTGGCCTGGTGATGTATGTTTACAACTATGAACATTAGCACACCTAACATGTGCTTGTGGCCTGGTGATGTGTGTTTACAACTATGAACACTAGCACACCTAACTGTGCTTGTAGCCTGGTGATGTGTGTTTACAACTATGAACACTAGCACACCTAACATGTGCTTGTAGCCTGGTGATGTGTGTTTACAACTATGAACACTAGCACACCTAACATGTGCTTGTGGCCTGGTGATGTGTGTTTACAACTATGAACACTAGCACACCTAACATGTGCTTGTGGCCTGGTGATGTGTGTTTACAACTATGAACACTAGCACACCTAACATGTGCTTGTGGCCTGGTGATGTGTGTTTACAACTATGAACACTAGCACACCTAACATGTGCTTGTGGCCTGGTGATGTGTGTTTACAACTATGAACACTAGCACACCTAACATGTGCTTGTGGCCTGGTGATGTGTGTTTACACTATGAACACTAGCACACCTAACATGTGCTTGTGGCCTGGTGATGTGTGTTTACAACTATGAACACTAGCACACCTAACATGTGCTTGTGGCCTGGTGATGTGTGTTTACAACTATGAACACTAGCACACCTAACATGTGCTTGTGGCCTGGTGATGTGTGTTTACAACTATGAACACTAGCACACCTAACATGTGCTTGTGGCCTGGTGATGTGTGTTTACAACTATGAACACTAGCACACCTAACATGTGCTTGTGGCCTGGTGATGTGTGTTTACAACTATGAACACTAGCACACCTAACATGTGCTTGTGGCCTGGTGATGTGTGTTTACAACTATGAACACTAGTACACCTAACATGTGCTTGTGGCCTGGTGATGTGTGTTTACAACTATGAACACTAGCACACCTAACATGTGCTTGTGGCCTGGTGATGTGTGTTTACAACTATGAACACTAGCACACCTAACATGTGCTTGTGGCCAGGTGATGTGTGTTACAACTATGAACACTAGCACACCTAACATGTGCTTGTAGCCTGGTGATGTGTGTTTACAACTATGAACACTAGCACACCTAACATGTGCTTGTGGCCTGGTGATGTGTGTTTACAACTATGAACACTAGCACACCTAACATGTGCTTGTAGCCTGGTGATGTGTGTTTACAACTATGAACACTAGCACACCTAACATGTGCTTGTAGCCTGGTGATGTGTGTTTACAACTATGAACACTAGCACACCTAACATGTGCTTGTGGCCTGGTGATGTGTGTTTACAACTATGAACACTAGCACACCTAACATGTGCTTGTGGCCTGGTGATGTGTGTTTACAACTATGAACACTAGTACACCTAACATGTGCTTGTAGCCTGGTGATGTGTGTTTACAACTATGAACACTAGCACACCTAACATGTGCTTGTGGCCTGGTGATGTGTGTTTACAACTATGAACACTAGCACACCTAACATGTGCTTGTAGCCTGGTGATGTGTGTTTACAACTATGAACACTATCACACCTAACATGTGCTTGTAGCCTGGTGATGTGTGTTTACAACTATGAACACTAGCACACCTAACATGTGCTTGTAGCCTGGTGATGTGTGTTTACAACTATGAACACTAGCACACCTAACATGTGCTTGTGGCCTGGTGATGTGTGTTTACAACTATGAATACTAGCACACCTAACATGTGCTTGTAGCCTGGTGATGTGTGTTTACAACTATGAACACTAGCACACCTAACATGTGCTTGTAGCCTGGTGATGTGTGTTTACAACTATGAACACTAGCACACCTAACATGTGCTTGTGGCCTGGTGATGTGTGTTTACAACTATGAACACTAGCACACCTAACATGTGCTTGTGGCCTGGTGATGTGTGTTTACAACTATGAACACTAGCACACCTAACATGTGCTTGTGGCCTGGTGATGTGTGTTTACAACTATGAACACTAGCACACCTAACATGTGCTTGTGGCCTGGTGATGTGTGTTTACAACTATGAACACTAGCACACCTAACATGTGCTTGTGGCCTGGTGATGTGTGTTTACAACTATGAACACTAGCACACCTAACATGTGCTTGTAGCCTGGTGATGTGTGTTTACAACTATGAACACTAGCACACCTAACATGTGCTTGTAGCCTGGTGATGTGTGTTTACAACTATGAACACTAGCACACCTAACATGTGCTTGTAGCCTGGTGATGTGTGTTTACAACTATGAACACTAGCACACCTAACATGTGCTTGTGGCCTGGTGATGTGTGTTTACAACTATGAACACTAGCACACCTAACATGTGCTTGTGGCCTGGTGATGTGTGTTTACAACTATGAACACTAGCACACCTAACATGTGCTTGTGGCCTGGTGATGTGTGTTTACAACTATGAACACTAGCACACCTAACATGTGCTTGTAGCCTGGTGATGTGTGTTTACAACTATGAACACTAGCACACCTAACATGTGCTTGTAGCCTGGTGATGTGTGTTTACAACTATGAACACTAGCACACCTAACATGTGCTTGTGGCCTGGTGATGTGTGTTTACAACTATGAACACTAGCACACCTAACATGTGCTTGTGGCCTGGTGATGTGTGTTTACAACTATGAACACTAGCACACCTAACATGTGCTTGTAGCCTGGTGATGTGTGTTTACAACTATGAACACTAGCACACCTAACATGTGCTTGTAGCCTGGTGATGTGTGTTTACAACTATGAACACTAGCACACCTAACATGTGCTTGTAGCCTGGTGATGTGTGTTTACAACTATGAACACTAGCACACCTAACATGTGCTTGTGGCCTGGTGATGTGTGTTTACAACTATGAACACTAGCACACCTAACATGTGCTTGTGGCCTGGTGATGTGTGTTTACAACTATGAACACTAGCACACCTAACATGTGCTTGTGGCCTGGTGATGTGTGTTTACAACTATGAACACTAGCACACCTAACATGTGCTTGTAGCCTGGTGATGTGTGTTTACAACTATGAACACTAGCACACCTAACATGTGCTTGTAGCCTGGTGATGTGTGTTTACAACTATGAACACTAGCACACCTAACATGTGCTTGTGGCCTGGTGATGTGTGTTTACAACTATGAACACTAGCACACCTAACATGTGCTTGTAGCCTGGTGATGTGTGTTTACAACTATGAACACTAGCACACCTAACATGTGCTTGTGGCCTGGTGATGTGTGTTTACAACTATGAACACTAGCACACCTAACATGTGCTTGTAGCCTGGTGATGTGTGTTTACAACTATGAACACTAGCACACCTAACATGTGCTTGTGGCCTGGTGATGTGTGTTTACAACTATGAACACTAGCACACCTAACATGTGCTTGTAGCCTGGTGATGTGTGTTTACAACTATGAACACTAGCACACCTAACATGTGCTTGTAGCCTGGTGATGTGTGTTTACAACTATGAACACTAGCACACCTAACTGTGCTTGTAGCCTGGTGAGGTGTGTTTACAACTATGAACACTAGCACACCTAACATGTGCTTGTAGCCTGGTGATGTGTGTTTACAACTATGAACACTAGCACACCTAACATGTGCTTGTGGCCTGGTGATGTGTGTTTACAACTATGAACACTAGCACACCTAACATGTGCTTGTGGCCTGGTGATGTGTGTTTACAACTATGAACACTAGCACACCTAACATGTGCTTGTAGCCTGGTGATGTGTGTTTACAACTATGAACACTAGCACACCTAACATGTGCTTGTGGCCTGGTGATGTGTGTTTACAACTATGAACACTAGCACACCTAACATGTGCTTGTAGCCTGGTGATGTGTGTTTACAACTATGAACACTAGCACACCTAACATGTGCTTGTAGCCTGGTGATGTGTGTTTACAACTATGAACACTAGCACACCTAACATGTGCTTGTGGCCTGGTGATGTGTGTTTACAACTATGAATACTAGCACACCTAACATGTGCTTGTGGCCTGGTGATGTGTGTTTACAACTATGAACACTAGCACACCTAACATGTGCTTGTGGCCTGGTGATGTGTGTTTACAACTATGAACACTAGCACACCTAACATGTGCTTGTGGCCTGGTGATGTGTGTTTACAACTATGAACACTAGCACACCTAACATGTGCTTGTAGCCTGGTGATGTGTGTTTACAACTATGAACACTAGCACACCTAACATGTGCTTGTAGCCTGGTGATGTGTGTTTACAACTATGAACACTAGCACACCTAACATGTGCTTGTAGCCTGGTGATGTGTGTTTACAACTATGAACACTAGCACACCTAACATGTGCTTGTGGCCTGGTGATGTGTGTTTACAACTATGAACACTAGCACACCTAACATGTGCTTGTAGCCTGGTGATGTGTGTTTACAACTATGAACACTAGCACACCTAACATGTGCTTGTGGCCTGGTGATGTGTGTTTACAACTATGAACACTAGCACACCTAACATGTGCTTGTAGCCTGGTGATGTGTGTTTACAACTATGAACACTAGCACACCTAACATGTGCTTGTAGCCTGGTGATGTGTGTTTACAACTATGAACACTAGTACACCTAACATGTGCTTGTAGCCTGGTGATGTGTGTTTACAACTATGAACACTAGCACACCTAACATGTGCTTGTGGCCTGGTGATGTGTGTTTACAACTATGAACACTAGCACACCTAACATGTGCTTGTAGCCTGGTGATGTGTGTTTACAACTATGAACACTAGCACACCTAACATGTGCTTGTGGCCTGGTGATGTGTGTTTACAACTATGAACACTAGCACACCTAACATGTGCTTGTGGCCTGGTGATGTGTGTTTACAACTATGAACACTAGTACACCTAACATGTGCTTGTAGCCTGGTGATGTGTGTTTACAACTATGAACACTAGTACACCTAACATGTGCTTGTAGCCTGGTGATGTGTGTTTACAACTATGAACACTAGCACACCTAACATGTGCTTGTGGCCTGGTGATGTGTGTTTACAACTATGAACACTAGCACACCTAACATGTGCTTGTGGCCTGGTGATGTGTGTTTACAACTATGAACACTAGCACACCTAACATGTGCTTGTAGCCTGGTGATGTGTGTTTACAACTATGAACACTAGCACACCTAACATGTGCTTGTAGCCTGGTGATGTGTGTTTACAACTATGAACACTAGCACACCTAACATGTGCTTGTGGCCTGGTGATGTGTGTTTACAACTATGAACACTAGCACACCTAACATGTGCTTGTAGCCTGGTGATGTGTGTTTACAACTATGAACACTAGCACACCTAACATGTGCTTGTGGCCTGGTGATGTGTGTTTACAACTATGAACACTAGCACACCTAACATGTGCTTGTGGCCTGGTGATGTGTGTTTACAACTATGAACACTAGCACACCTAACATGTGCTTGTGGCCTGGTGATGTGTGTTTACAACTATGAACACTAGCACACCTAACATGTGCTTGTGGCCTGGTGATGTGTGTTTACAACTATGAACACTAGCACACCTAACATGTGCTTGTAGCCTGGTGATGTGTGTTACAACTATGAGCCACATATACTGGGTGGGTAAGGGAGGAAGGTCTTTAGCTGGAGCATAGCAGCTCAGCTGTTCCTGTCTAAGTTACCCGGCACCTCCTGCTCCCAGGCTGCCTGGACAAGGAAGGTTTTGAATGCACCTTATTTGGTTTGCCATTATTTATAGGAAGTGAACAAGCTCTCTGCGGATTGAACCCACCCTCGGCTATTTATTTGCTGTGGGTCCTCCAGTGTTGCGGTGGTGTAGTTACAAGATGCCCAACATCAGCAGCTTCTCCTCTCTGACAGTAATGGCCGTCAGTGTGCTGGCGGGTCTGGGTGTGGGCTATCTCATTGGTATCCTCTCTGCCAAGTGGTGGAGAGGGGTCAATTCCACGGCGCGGAGGCAGCAGGACCAGCCTGAACTTGCCGCTGCTATTATCGGCCTGACGACCGAGGTCTGCTTGCTGCGCAGCTCTGTGGCTGCCAGCCTGCACAGTGTCGGGCGTCAGTCCAGACACGCCCCCACCGAGACCACCACAGAGTTTGCATCTGCTCTTGGAGAGATTCCCGTCAGCGATGCTGATGATGAATTCTTCGACATCAAGTGAGTCTTGGGACGAGTTCAATATTTCACCTCCTCGGAGGGAATATACCTCCTGATGAAAAGAGGAGAATTTAGTAGATAATTTTTTATTAAAGCTGCATATGCTCTCCCATGTGTGTGCGTTTGCTTCCCAAGACCCTCCTTCCCGAACCTTATACAACCTATCACGACGTCTTTGTCATTGGCATTCTCTGCATATGTTCATGTAGTGAAGTAGACGGCACTGAAGCAAGGTCCTTGCTATCCCCACAGCACGACTTGAATTACCTGGACCAAGTGGGAGAGGGGACGCTCGAGAGCGAGGCGTCCTGTTTGAGTTTGTTAGACACTTTGGAGGAGCTCCTCAAGGAAGTGCCAGAGGCAACAGGCTTGCTGTGGAGGCAGGCCAGAGCTCTGGTGCACCTCAGCATGCATCATGATCGGAAGAACCTCAAGGACAAGGAATTGGAACTACTGGTTCAAGGTTAGAGGCGGGGTAAGACGGGGGTGAGGGGGTTGGGACGGGATTCGTGGGATGAACATAGGGATGGGGAGATTGAATGAGGGGGGGGGGGGGGGGGGTTACAGCCACATGTGGCTACTGTTGGAGGGTGTGTCAGTGAGAGGGGTGTGGTTATATTTCTCTGACTTGCAGCTGCTGAGGTAGCTCGGAAGGCATTGGATCTTGATGAGGAGGTGTGGCAGAGTCATCAGTGGTACGCAGTCGCAATCGGCTCGCAGGCCAAGCACCAGGACACACAGAAGAAGATCATAGCAGGTCATGAGTACAAGGTAAAGCCAGGTCCACACTGAGTCCCAGACATGATGAAGTGAGCATAAGTGGCCAACACTTCTCAACTCTGACCTATGTACTCGCACATGCACACTCTACATGCACTCTACATGCACACTCTACATGCACACTCTACATGCACACTCTACATGCACACTCTACATGCACACTCTACATGCACACTATATTATGTGCCTTTTAGATGCACACTCTACATGCACACTGTACTACATGCCATGTACATGTACACTCTACATGCACACTGTACTACATGCCATGTACATGTACACTCTACATGCACACTGTGCTACATGCCATGTACATGCACACTCTACATGCACACTGTGCTGTCAGCTGATCATCATTCTCCAGTTACCCATGCTGGCACATATCCAGCTTTTTATTTAGGAGGGGGGCAGGGTTGCAGGTTGGTGGACCAGACCTGAATGTGACAGTATGATTGATGACATCAGCTTTCCGTGTTCTTGGTTAGCACCTCTTCGTGTAACCATCTTGGCAAGGGCCGACCGGCTGGATGACTGCACACTGGATGGCCGACCTGCTGGAGCTGGCATGACTACACACCGGAGGGAAGATAGCAGATATATCCGCACAAAGATTGGAACTTGGGGGAAAAACTTTGCTATAGCTCACACTGTAACCCAAGCTGTAGTCTAGCAAGGCTGTATCTAACCCTACTCTACTAGAATAAGCACACAGTTGTTGAAATAGAGAGATTTTTGGTGGCAAGCATCATCGTTGAAATAGCAAGATTTTCAATGGCAGGGGTTGTCATCTTCGACAAAATGCAAATTAGTCGTTATAGTATGTGGCTTGCTCTAGCTGAAGGCAACAAATATTTCATATATCAAGTGGGAGTGTTCCGAGGGGGAATCATTGCCTCCCATAGAGCTTGAAGACCGAGATCCAAGCTAGCTTAGAGCTGTAAAAAAGCATTCAAAAAAAATTAGTACTTTTTGTTGTTGCTGGGCAGGCTAGCCTAGCAACAGTGCCTACCTGATAGAGCCTCAAGCCATGTAGAAGGCACACTTGACTCTTGCTGTCACTGCGTCACAAGGCTTGAAATATAATTAAGTGTCTTGTTATTTAAATTTTTGTCCCTAAAAGGGTGTGGTTTAGCATTGCTTATTATAGCAGCCCAAGCCGGGAGTCCTTCCCACTAGATCTGCACCTGTCATGTCTTCTGATGTTTCATTATTATATCAAGTGATTGTTTTTTACACATAGGACCTCGTGTTGTTCACACAGGACCTCATGTTGTTTACACAGGACCTCATGTTGTTTACATAGGAACACATGTTGTTTACATGGGACCTCATGTTGTTTACACAGGACCTCATGTTGTTTACACAGGACCTCATGTTGTTCACACAGGACCTCGTGTTGTTGACACAGGACCTCGTGTTGTCGACACAGGACCTCATGTTGTTTACACGGGACCTCGTGTTGTTCACACAGGACCTCGTGTTGTTGACACGGGACCTCGTGTTGTTTACACGGGACCTCTTGTTGTTTACACAGGACCTCGTGTTGTTTACACAGGACCTCGTGTTGTTTACACAGGACCTCGTGTTGTTCACACAGGACCTCGTGTTGTTCACACAGGACTTCATGTTGTTTACACGGGACCTCGTGTTGTTTACACAGGACCTCGTGTTGTTGACACAGGACCTCATGTTGTTTACATGGGACGTCATGTTGTTTACACAGGACCTCGTGTTGTTTATACGGGACCTCATGTTGTTGACACAGGACCTCATGTTGTTTACATGGGACCTCATGTTGTTTACATGGGACCTCATGTTGTTTACACAGGACCTCATGTTGTTCACACAGGACTTCATGTTGTTTACACGGGACCTCGTGTTGTTTACACAGGACCTCGTGTTGTTTACACGGGACCTCATGTTGTTTACATGGGACGTCATGTTGTTTACACAGGACCTCGTGTTGTTTATACGGGACCTCATGTTGTTTACATGGGACCTCATGTTGTTTACATGGGACCTCATGTTGTTTACACAGGACCTCGTGTTGTTTACACGGGACCTCATGTTGTTTACATGGGACCTCATGTTGTTTACACAGGACCTCGTGTTGTTTACATGGGACCTCATGTTGTTTACACAGGACCTCGTGTTGTTTACACGGGACCTCATGTTGTTGACACAGGACCTAGTGTTGTTTACACAGGACCTCATGTTGTTTACATGGGACCTCATGTTGTTTACACAGGACCTCGTGTTGTTTACATGGGACCTCATGTTGTTCACACACGAGCACATGTTGTTCACACACAAGCACATGTTGTTTACACAGGACCACATGTTTACACTGGACCACATGTTGTTTACACAGGGCCACATGTTGTTTACACAGGGCCACATGTTGTTTACACAGGGCCACATGTTTACACAGGGCCACATGTTGTTTGCACAGGACCACATGTTGTTCACACACGAGCACATGTTGTTCACACACAAGCACATGTTGTTCACACACAAGCACATGTTCACACACAAGCACATGTTGTTCACACAGCACATGTTGTTTACACAGGACCACGTGTTTACACGGCCACATGTTATTGTTTATACATGACCACATGTTGTTTACACACGAGCACATGTTGTTCACACACAAGCACATGTTGTTTGCACAGAACCACATGTTGTTTACACAGGGCCACATGTTTACACAGGACCACATGTTGTTTACACAGGACCACATGTTGTTTACACAGGCCACATGTTTATACAGGGCCACATGTTGTTGTTTACACAGGACCACATGTTTACACAGGGCCACATGTTGTTTACACAGGACCACATAGATACACAGGGTCACATGTCGTTGTTTACACAGGACCACATGTTTACACAGGGTCACATGTTGTTGTTTACACAGGACCACATAGATACACATGGCCACATGTTGTTGTTTACACAGGACCACATAGATACACATGGCCACATGTTGTTTACACAGGGCCACATGTTGGTTACACAGGGCCACATGTTTACACAGGGCCACATGTTGTTGTTTACACAGGACCACATAGACCTGGCAGTGAATCTAAATGGGAGTGAGCCCACTCTCTATCACTTGTCTGGGCGCTGGGACTATGAGGTGGCGGGTGTTTCCTGGCTAGAGAGGAAAGCAGCTGCTGCTCTGTACGCGACTCCCCCTCAGGCCAGCTACACAGATGCACTGAATAACTTCATGAGAGTGGAACAGCTAACACCTGGCGTATGGTTGGCCAACATGCTCATGGTGGCCAAGGTCAGCACCTTCAACCTGCCTCCACCCAGTGTAGTGTTGGTCCAGTGTGTGTCCCCATAGAGCTATTGTCAACCTACTTAACCTGTCTCCATCCAGTGTGGTGTTGGTCCAGTGTGGTGTTGGTCCAGTGTGGTGTTGGTCCAGTGTGGTGTTGGTCCAGTGTGTGTCCCCATAGAGCTATTATCAACTTACTTCAACCTGCCTCCACCCAGTGTGATGTTGGTCCAGTGTGTGTCCACACAGAACTATTGTCGACCTACTTAACCTGCCTCCACCCAGTGTGGTGTGTCCAGTGTGTGCCCCCATAGAGCTATTGTCAACTGTACTTACCCGGCCTCCACCCAGTGTGGTGTTGGTCCAGTGTGTGCCCCCATAGAGCTATTGCCAACCTACTTACCCGGCCTCCACCCAGTGTGGTGTATGTGTTCATGTCTCTAACTAGATCTTAACGCTGGTTCACGACACTACACTGGCTGAGCATTGCATTGCGTGTTGTCAATTGACCTTTGACCCGAACCGCAGACGACACGCGATGTTCTGATTGTTCTGATGCTGCGTTTCGGATGCTGGATTGGATTAGGGTTTCCCCCCCTTCTAATCCAGCGTCTGAAACACAGCATCGGACCAATCGGTGTCCGTCTTTGCTGAGCGTGATTCAAGGGTCAAAGGTCAATTGACTACACACAGCGCTCGGCCAGCGTCGTGTTGTGAACCCCTTAACTCTGAACATGACATTATAAAGTATGTCTGCACTGAATGACAGCCTATGCATGCATGTACATGTGTCTGCACTGAATGACAGCCTATGCATGCATGTACATGTGTATGCACTGAATGACAAGCCTATGCATGCATGTATATACATGTGTCTGATGTTACTTGTAGTGCCACATCAAGCTTGCAGACGTGCCCCTTGCTATGGAGTGGCTGCAGAGGTCCTCTGACCTGCAGGTCATCACCACAGAGGTAAGACAATGTTCAGACAACATACACCAACTCTTGCTTGCTGACAGTGTCTCAACCCTCCCCTCCCTTGCAAGTCCTCTGTCACTGTATGACAACAGGCACCAACTCTTGCTTGCTGACAGTCTCTCAACCCTCCCCTCCCTTGCAAGTCCTCTGTCACTGTATGACAACAGGCACCAACTCTTGCTTGCTGACAGTGTCTCAACCCTTCCCTCCCTTGCACTTCCAGTCCTCTGTCACTGTATGACAACAGGCACCAACTCTTGCTTGCTGACAGTGTCTCAATCCTCCCCTCCCTTGCACTTCCAGTCCTCTGACACTGTATGATTCGTGTAGCTGTAGTGCCACACCCTTTCTCTAACTGTGATCATTTTACTCCTCTCTCTCACACACACACACACACACACCACACAGGATATAACTGCCCGGCAGGAAGTGGAGGAGTTGCTCTCTGTTCACTTAGAACAATAAGCAAAACTTATTTAAGCGGTCATCTTTTTTTTTAAAGCAGATACATTTTTTGATTTTGTGATTTTGTGATTTTGTAATAAAAATTAGTTATTATTAATTTATTTATTTATGTTAATTTAATTTATTTATGGTGGGGGCGGGGTTAAGTTTTATGTCAATGGGTGATTTGCTACCTTCATTAATAATAAGTGACAAACCAGTCACATATTCTGTACAGCACAAGCTTGTTGAACTGCACCTGTACATACATACACACATATGCAGACATGCATGCATACATGCTGTGCACTATTAGAGATGTATGTAGAATGCTCATTATTTTTGTAGTTATTGATACTCCACGTGCAGCTAGCTAACTAGCCATCCTTGAGGTTAGAACCAGCACCTGGACTTGAAGAAAGCTTGTAGATTCTCATCATCCAGTGGCTTTCCATGGATTCCGGCATAAACGGTCTTCAGAATGCCATACTTAAACCTTCCTTCCAAAACTGCCACATTCTTGCCGATGACTCCGATGCCCAGGGCCTTCCCCATAGATATCAAGTTCTGGCCAAGCTGTGGGTTCTCGTAGTCCTCACTCTTCATCAGCAGTCGCACAATCTCCCCATGCAAGAATGCATCATCAAATGTCGGGGGGTCGCTGAAGGGGAATTTGGCGTAGATACCCACAGCTCTTGCCGGGTCTACTTTGGCGAGTATATCCCCCAGTTCAATGTAAGCATCATGCACTTGGGGAGCCATCTCGATGACCTTCTCGTAGAGGTCTTCAGCTTCTTCCAGTTTCTTCTTGTCATCTGTCTTGAGGAGTGTGCGTGCTAAGCCGAGCCGTGCATGGTGAGTGCAAAGATTCAACTCCACTTTGTCATCTTTTTCTGGCATAGAAACTTCATTTTTATGAGCTGCAACCTCTCCACTAACACCAGCAGTGACACAGCTGCAACTTTTATTAGTAGTAGTTGTAGTAGGCTTCTGAGCAAGAGTTTTTTTCTTGTCCTGGCCTATCCCTCCTCTCTTCAGACCCTGTAAGGGAGCCATAATCTTTCCTTCTCCTCCAGCTCCAGGCTTGTGTGCTGCAGCTCCTCGGAGGGGAAGTTTAGACCGTAAATTCGCATCACCCAGAGACTTTCTTGCCTCTCCTATGGCAGGTGAGTGTTTAGAGGGATCCCGCCTAGGAACAGATGCTGCTCCTAGTTTAGAAGCAGGCTTGCTAGGGGGATCTTTTCTACCATAACCTGCTGATCCCTGCTTGGTGCTGGCAGGAACGTGCTTGGTGCTAGCTGGACGACCACTGACATTCATCTTGCCAGCGGAAGAACTCACTTCTGCTGGAACTGTAGCTGATGATTTGGTATGCTTCTCCTTCCACCATCTTTCATCCTTGAGCTTGTCGGGGATAGAAGAGGATGTGATAGCCTTCCCTTCCATTTCGATACTAGACCTGAAGCTTGCCTCTGCATCTGCAAGCCATGCGGCCTCACAGGTGGCATCGTACTGCACGAGTTGTCCATAACCTAGTTGACAGAGAGCCTTGCTGCTGCTAGGCTGGAGGACCACTCCCAACTCAAATACCTGAAGGGGTGAAGAGAGTGTTGTTTAACATAATAGATATATATAGATATATTCTGTCTTAACAGAACTAGTTCAAACATTATCACCCTCGTCTGAAAAAGGAAAAATCCCTCTGATTAGCTCTTGTTTTTATGTGTGTGTGGGGGGGGGGGGGGGGGGGGGGGTTGTGCTAATTAAAAAAAGGTTTTTTTCCTCTTTTTTTGCAATTTTGTCCAGGAGCACAGGGAACTACAGGATTTATAGGATTTATCCAGAGATTTGCTCATGTTTGCAGCATATTGATCCTGCTGGAGTTTATCAACAGTTGTCTACCTGCAGCCACTATATATATACCACCATGTATGTACATATAGACGCATAGTCAAACTCTGTTTCTGATATATTTCACACATAGCTACAAGAAATTAATACTTGTCTTCCCTACCCCTTTCACCTTTTCCCCTCGGCTTCATCTTTTCCCTTCTCCTTTCCCTCCCCTTCCTCTCCTCCCCTTACCCTCCAATGGCATAACAACTGCTGGAGCATTCATATCTGTGTGGTGCATTACACTACAGGTGCCAGGTTGGCATGGTTACTACAGGTGCCAGGTTGGCATGGTTCTTGCCAACACTACATGTGCCAGGTGGGCATGGTTCTTGCCAACACTACAGGTGCCAGGTGGGCAAGGTTCTTGCCAACACTACAGGTGACAGGTTGGCATGGTTCTTGCCAACACTACAGGTGCCAGGTGGGCATGGTTCTTGCCAACACTACAGGTGCCAGGTGGGCAAGGTTCTTGCAAACACTACAGGTGCCAGGTGGGCATGGTTCTTGCCAACACTACATGTGCCAGGTGGGCACAGTTCTTGCCAACACTACAGGTGCCAGGTTGGCAAGATTCTTGCCAACACTACAGGTGCCAGGTGGGCATGGTTCTTGCAAACACTACAGGTGCCAGGTTGGCATGGTTACTACAGGTGCCAGGTGGGCACGGTTATTGCGAACTCTACAGGTGCCAGGTGGGCACAGTTCTTGCCAACACTACATGTGCCAGGTGGGCATGGTTCTTGCCAACACTACAGGTGCCAGGTTCTTGCCAACACTATAGGTGCCAGGTGGGCACGGTTCTTGCAAACACTACAGGTGCCAGGTAGGCATGGTTACTACAGGTGCCAGGTGGGCAAGGTTCTTGCAAGCACTACATGTGCCAGGTTGGCATGGTTACTACAGGTGCAAAACTAGAACTCTTTTTTTGTGGTATAAGGTATATAACCACAAAATTGTAACAAGATGTTATAAATTCTTGCTGCACAATTTGTCTACGTAAATCTGGAAATTTTTGTTGTTGATTAATTATCGCGATCCTACTTGCCTACGAAAATAAAAAATAAAAACCCGGGAAAATCGTATTATTATAAAATGGCAAAGATTATGGCTTGAGCAGACAAACCAGCAGACAAACCAGGTGGGGCAGAGAAGAGAGCTGCTGCCTTCTAGAGGTGCTGAAAATATCTCTTGAGATATTTGAAGTTCAAAGAAGTGAACACGGCTTCGATGCTTATTGGGATATGTTCAATATTGACCACTTTTTTTCTTCGCTATATATATATGGCCTCTGCATATATAGTGATCTCTTTAACTAATGGCTCTCTCTCTCACAATCTCTCAACTGTTGGTTTCCATATAATATCTATAAACATGATAGCCTCTTTCAAGAATGGCCTAACAATCTCATCCACAGCAGATTTCTCTTCAGAAGCCAATTGCATATTATACCTAGCCTCGCGGTCTCTGCGTCAGTACAACAACGACAACAAAAAAACATTTTTTTACAATCATAGACCATGATTCTACGAAAATATATTATTAACACGTAATATTTTCTTGCGGGTTATTTTAAACATGAAGTATTACAGATTTACGGTATATTAGCGATGCCAGACAATTTCCTTTCTGCCCACAACACCCACACAATAAGGTAAAGGGTCACCAAGACTAAGAATGCCAATTAGTCACAGCCTCCATGTAGCCCTGACCAGCCACCCTTTGAAACACTCCATCATTCTTTGGTATGCAATGTTGTCCTGCTAGAAATGAATGCAGGGTATGCCAAACTAGAGTATAGTGAAGACTTCTTAGCCCTGTGTCTTACAGTTACCCACTGGCCACAGATTGCTGAACCTGAATTTCCTTGCAGATAAGTGCCACTGCTATACTGAGCAGTGAACAAGGAGATCACTTCAGTGCATTTACAAATGTTGGATTAAGCAATTTGTTCAGAAGTAAATTCTTAGCCGGTTAACTTGCACATTTAAACATAAAACTTGGCCTATAAGTGGTGATTGACTCTACTAAGTGGTGTGACTACTGAGTGGTGTGACTCTACTAAGTGGTGTGACTAATGAGTGGTGTGCCTCTACTAAGTGGTGTGACTACTGAGTGGTGTGACTACTAAGTGTAAGTGGTGTGACTACTAAATTGTGTGACTTGGCAAAAGTGTGTAGGATCAGGAAAACATTCTGCTGGCCGCATTGTGTGTGTTTTCTTGTCAAAAGGGGCCACCAAGTAATATTTGTCTCGGCCTTTCTGATGTGTGTGTTTCTTTGCCCTCGTGGGTGCTAACATAGAGGACCCAGGGGGGATAGGGTCACTCGACAAACTGGGGAAGAGCCATGCTTGCTACCAAGAAGCATAGTATACCTTTACCAAGTCTTGAGCCATGCATAGTGTATTATAAGACACCACATACCTCTATATAGCTTATATTATATATGTACGTGACACCACATATGTACCTCTAGCTGCAAGTCCCTGAGCTCGGAGCTGGGCTTGAGACCACTGCAGCTGATGAGAGCAGACAGCTGTCTGCAGTGTCGGAGGAGAGTGGGATCTTTATCCCGGTGGAGCAGCTGCAGGAGTAGAGCTCTAGCCTTGAGAGAGGCAGACAGGAACCTCTCGTAGGTGCTTGATCTGTGATGGAGGCGTTCTTCGGCTACACAACATGTGCAGCTGAGCAGACACACCTCTGTGCTGAGGTGGGCGTGACCGGAGAGGGCTGCGAGGCAAAGGAACCCATCCACCTAATAATTAATTAAGGCAAGTGCGATTCACAGTTACAGTGGCGCAGGGAGGCGCAGGTGCAGCGGAACCAAAACTATATAAATGATTCGAGCTGGCCTGGCCTATATAAACTTCCCCTGGATTCTTCCCCTGGCTTGAAGAATCTACAAATAACTATATTTGTTCCCAACTAATGGCCGACTGCCACACCTCACTGAAGTGCATTGCTAGGTCACACAACAGTTTGTGATATCTGATGCCAGAGTAAGGCTACAACATCTACTCGCCCAAGACCTATTTTGGCCGAGTGCTGATAAAGGCATGCACCTGTTCCATGCCCGTGTGACTGAGCTGCGCACTGCTTGTTAGAGGGAGTGGCTACCTAATGCCCCCACACAGACTGACTCACAATCACAGTGTTGTTACTGCGATAAAACGTCTTAGAATGGAGTTCCTTGGTGACGTCTCTCAAAAGGCCCACCTTGCTCTCGCGGAGTGCCTGTACTTGGTCCAAGTACTGGGACAGTCCGTGCAGCAGCAGATCCTTTGCATATGCCACGTGGGAGGCCTGCAGCACTAGGCCCAGACAGAACCTTGCAGGGGAAAGAGTAGGTTTGAAGGCCACTGCAGCGGTGAGGTACTCCATGGCCTCCTCCCTCTCCCCCAGTAACCAACAGACTCGACCTAGCTGGTAACAGCATGTTCCGTCTGACGGGTTGCAGTTGACGGCATCCCGATACTTGAGCTTGGCTCTGAACAGAGGACTCACTGCGTCCGCTGTGTAAGACCCCTGACTGGCCTGCTGTTAGAACATATACAAGCACAAGGTTCCAGTGAAGTCCTTACAGAATATGAAGGGATGTGGTCACAGGATGCTGTTACTACCCGTCTTTCAGAAATAATTGTTTACTTTTCTCGGATCCAGGAAGCTATGATCTTGTGGATACAGGAAGCTATGGACTTGTGGATCCAGGAAGCTATGGACTTGACTTCGATAAGGATTGCTAACAAACAGCCTCAGAAGAATTTTCATGAAGTTGCTTCACGCACACTACCTGCACTATGTGACTCAAGGCACAGTCTTCACTAAACTTGGACATGGGTTAAAAGGCCTCTCGCTAATACATGCTCTATTTCAGAACCACTCCCCCCCCGACCTCCCCCAGTGGTGCACTACTGCATCAGTCGTACCATCTATATCTTATCATTTATTGCCTGAAGTGCTTTCTTTGACTTCCAAGCGTAGAGGCCTTGCACGTGGTCCACCCTGTCCATCTCTCCTGCCTCCTTCAAGCTCTGGTACTCGGCCTCCACTGCCTTCAGCTGGACGGCCAATGGATCTGTACCAGTTACCCCATGAAGCTTACAGATGGCCAGAAACTCTTCTCCCTTGGAAGATATCTCGGCCTCTGCCTCCACTTCCTCTTCTATCACTTCTTGTACCATCCCAAAGAGATCTTCTGCATAAAAGAACTCCTCCAGGACCAGGCCCAATGCGAGGTGGTACTGGTGCTCCTGTGGGGAGCTGCTTATAGCAGTGGCATAGCATCTGGCTGCTCTCAACAGGTAGTCCACTGGTGCCTGGTCTGGGACATAGTGTAAAGTCTCACCTATGCATGCCACAAACAGTATCAGGTCATTATACACACTATGTAATATATACACAAATGTACACATGTAATATATGCACACATGTAATATATACACACATAATATATACACACATGTAATATATACACACATGTAATATATGCACACAAGTAATATATACACACATGTAATATATGCACACATGTAATATATACACATGTAATATACACACATGTAATATATGCACACATGTAATATATACACAAATGTAATATATACACACATGTAATATATATATACACACATGTAATATATACACACATGTAATATATGCATACATTTAATATATATACACATGTAATATACACACATGTAATATATACATGCATTTAATGTGCACACATGTAATATATACACACATGTAATATAAACACATGTAATATATGCACACATGCACACATGTAATATATACACAAATGTAATACATACACACATGTAATATATACACACATGTAATATATATACACACATGTAATATATGCATACATTTAATATATACACATATGTAATATATACACACATGTAATATACACATGCATGTAATATATGCACACATGTAATATATACACACATTAAATTATGCACACATGTAATATATACACACATGTAATATAAACACATGTAATATACACACACATGTAATATATACACGCATGTAATATATACACATGTAATATATACACACATATATACACACACATGTAATATATACACATGTAATATATACACACATGTTATATACACACATATGTAATATATATTTACACATGAATACACAAATATAATATATTTGCACACACAGGGAGACAGTGCAACTCTCTCCATCTCAAGCAGTCTTGTGAGCCACTTATTCTTGGGTATGGAGAAGAGAACCTCTCCCTCCCTCCCTCCACCTGCCCGCTTTTCTCTAGTGGTTCTGATAAAGAAGAGTCTTCCTTCTAGTGGTTCTGATAAAGAAGAGTCTTCCTAAGAATTCCACAGTTTCCCAGCCACTGGCCCTGAGAGAGAGCAGCTGCAGTTTCCCATTGACCTCTCCTTTGCTGTCGGGGAGAATTAGTTTCTCTTTATCAATCTGTAGTATAATGTTGTCAGCAGATTGGGGCACTCAAATGATGTAAAGTGTGAGTCTACTGAGGACAGATCCATGTTGATGCATCTCACAGCAGATCCTGATTAAAAAAACTAGTCATGACTGCCCCCCCCCCCCCCCCCCCCCCGCCCAAAATTATACCTGCTCTGGCTCCTGGCAGAAAAATATTCTGTAGAACGCCCGCAATCCCCTTGCCTCATCTATTTTTCCATGATCCTAAAAGAGTTTGAATTTCAACATATTGCTATATAGTTCACGATAAAATACTGACGGCTTCTTACAAGTTGTGTGGCATGTGAGTTGGTGGCAAACAAAAGTGGTCACTCACTTTATACTTCTAATTAAGAGAGCAGCCTTTTTAGAAAGCAATGGCCTGAGCAGGTATGCAGCTATATAATGTGCTCTCTCCAGGCATGGCTGTATATATACAAATTATTCTGCCACTTCCTATCTCAACTAGCTTGTCATATTATTATGCTGTCTCTTTGGCATATTCACTTGCATAATTCTCAATCAAGGGATTACCTGACACTGTTTCCATGCATGCACTTGTTGGAGCACATATGACAGAGATCATGGATGCTTCCAGCACTCTGAAAGTGCTGAAGAAGCCATCACTGCATAGCAGAGTGCAGGATCTTCACTGCCCGGCACTTTCTTCTTAAGTTTATTGAACTAAACTTGTTTAAAAATTGTTGAAGAACAACTTCTTCCCATACCTCTGACCCAATTCCCTCCTCCCTACTCCCAGTATTTTAATTAAACTCCACAAGAATGTCCACTACAATCACATGCACAGATAGTATGGACCATACCTTGTGGGTGCTTATATGTAGCCCATTCATTTAGCCCTAGCACTTGCCCTAGCCCTATGTCCCTATTCCTAGCACTTGCCCTAGCCTATATCCCTGTTCCTACACTTGCCCTAGTCCTATATCCCTATTCCTAGCACTTGCCCTAGCCCTATATCCCTATTCCTAGCACCTGCCATAGCCATATATCTCTATTCCTAGCACTTGCCCTAGCCCTGTATCCCTATTCCTAGCACTTGCCCTACCCTATATCCCTATTCCTAGCACTTGCCCTAGCCCTATATCTCTATTCCTAGCACTTGCCCTACCCTATATCCCTATTCCTAGAACTTGCCCTAGCCCTATATCTCTATTCCTAGCACTTGCCCTACCCTATATCCCTATTCCTAGCACTTGCCCTAGCCCTATATCCCTATTCCTAGCCCTATATCTCTATTCCTAGCACTTGCCCTAGCCCTGTATCCCTATTCCTAGCACTTGCCCTAGCCCTATATCCCTATTCCTAGCACTTGCCCTAGCCCTATATCCCTGTTCCTAGCACCTGCCATAGCCCTATATCCCTATTCCTAGCACTTGCCCTAGCCCTATATCTCTATTCCTAATACTTGCCCTACCCTATATCCCTATTCCTAGCACTTGCCCTAGCCCTATATCTCTATTCCTAGCACTTGCCCTACCCTATATCCCTATTCCTAGTACTTGCCCTAGCCCTATATCCCTATTCCTAGCCCTATATCTCTATTCCTAGCACTTGCCCTAGCCCTGTATCCCTATCCCTAGCACTTGCCCTAGCCCTATATCCCTATTCCTAGCACTTGCCCTAGCCCTATATCCCTATTCCTAGCACTTGCCCTAGCCCTTTATCTCTATTCCTAGCACTTGATCTAGTCCTATATCCCTATTCCTAGCCTAGCCCTATATCTCTATTCCTAGCACTTGCCCTACGGCCCTATATCCTTATTCCTAGCACTTGCCCTACGGCCCTATATCCTTATTCCTAGCACTTGCCCTACGGCTCTATATCCTTATTCCTAGCTCAACAGCCATGAGGCAGTGTTTACCAGGATTAGGCAATGCCTGGCAGTATTGCTCCTCCCAATTCAATCCCTTCTTGACCAGTTCACTCGCTTGATTTCCAAGGGACACATCTCTCAGTCTCTTCTCCCAAACTTTCACATTCACCTGAAAAACAACAATAGCAACAAAAGAAAACAAATAATATATATAACAGATCATGAAATATTATCATTCTTGCAAATCCATGACTAATTTTGCACAAATATTTTGGCCCACCTCTTGTTTCTTTGGAGCTAGAGAAGACATTTTGGCAGTACATAGGAACTCCTTGTGAAGGGAGAGGTCAGCCGTGGGTACCTTCTTGCTGCACTCCTTGCAAACCTCAGTAGGCTAAAGTGAGGCAAATAGAAAATTACAAACATTAGCAATTAATTTGTCTATTACCCACTTGATTCATAATTCATTGTGCATACTTTTCTCTCTCCAAACTTTGAATGCAGAAGGAAAGTGTCGTACATGAATAATATGCATATTACAAAGAAGTCATTAAGGTGGATATATGTTATGTACAAATGAGAAAGCACTGGTTATAACAGTCTACTAGCCATGGTATATAATAGCCATGGTTTATAACAGTTTCACTAACCATGGTTTAGAACAGTCTCACTAGCCATGGTTTATAATAGTCTCACTAGCCATGGTTTATAATAGTCTCACTAGCCATGGTTTATAACAGCCTCACTAGCCATGGTTTATAACAGTCTCACTATGCATGGTTTATAACAGTCTCACTAGCCATGGTTTATAACAGTCTCACTATCCATGGTTTATAATAGTCTCACTAGCCATGGTTTATAATAGTCTCACTAGCCATGGTTTATAACAGTCTCACTAGCCATGGTTTATAACAGTCTCACTAGCCATGGTTTATAACAGGCTCACTAGCCATGGTTTATAACAGTCTCACTAGCCATGGTTTATAACAGTCTCACTAGTCATGGTTTATAGCAGTCTCACTAGCCATGGTTTATAACAGGCTCACTAGCCATGGTTTATAACAGTCTCACTAGCCATGGTTTATAACAGGCTCACTAGTCATTGTTTATAACAGGCTCACTAGCCATGGTTTATAACAGTCTCTTAGCCATGGTTTATAACAGGCTCACTAGCCATGGTTTATAACAGTCTCACTAAACATGGTTTATAACAGGCTCACTAGCCATGGTTTATAGCAGTCTCACTAGCCATGGTTTATAACAGTCTCACTAGCCATGGTTTATAACAGTCTCACTAGCCATGGTTTATAACAGTCTCACTAACCATGGTTTATAACAGGCTCACTAGCCATGGTTTATAACAGTCTCACTAGCCATGGTTTATAACAGTCTCACTAGACATGGTTTATAACAGTCTCACTAGCCATGGTTTATAACAGGCTCACTAGCCATGGTTTATAACAGTCTCACTAGCCATGGTTTATAACAGGCTCACTAGCCATGGTTTATAACAGTCTCACTAGCCATGGTTTATAACAGTCTCACTAACCATGGCTTATAACAGTCTCACTAGCCATGGTTTATAACAGTCTCACTAGCCATAGTTTATAACAGTCTCGATTATAACAGTCTCACTAACCATGGTTTATAACAGTTCTCACTAGCCATGGTTTATAACAGTCTCACTAGCCATGGTTTATAACAGTCTCACTAGCCATAGTTTATAACAGCCATGGTTTATAACAGGCTCACTAGCCATGGTTTATAACAGGCTCACTAGCCATGTTTATAACAGTCTCACTAGCCATGGTTTATAGCAGTCTCACTAGCCATGGTTTATAACAGTCTCACTAGCCATGGTTTATAATAGTCTCACTAGCCATGGTTTATAATAGTCTCACTAGCCATGGTTTATAACAGCCTCACTAGCCATGGTTTATAACAGTCTCACTATGCATGGTTTATAACAGGCTCACTAGCCATGGTTTATAACAGGCTCACTAGCCATGGTTTATAATAGTCTCACTAGCCATGGTTTATAATAGTCTCACTAGCCATGGTTTATAACAGTCTCACTAGTAACAGCCTCACTAGCCATGGTTTATAACAGCCTCACTAGCCATGGTTTATAGCAGTCTCACTAGCCATGGTTTATAACAGCCTCACTAGCCATGGTTTATAGCAGTCTCACTAGCCATGGTTTATAACAGCCTCACTAGCCATGGTTTATAACAGCCTCACTAGCCATGGTTTATAACAGGCTCACTAGCCATGGTTTATAACAGGCTCACTAGCCATGGTTTATAACAGTCTCACTATGCATGGTTTATAACAGGCTTACTAGCCATGGTTTATAACAGGCTCACTAGCCATGGTTTATAATAGTCTAACTAGCCATGGTTTATAACAGCCTCACTAGCCATGGTTTATAACAGGCTCACTAGCCATGGTTTATAACAGTCTCACTAGTCATGGTTTATAACAGCCTCACTAGCCATGGTTTATAACAGTCTCACTATGCATGGTTTATAACAGGCTCACTAGCCATGGTTTATAACAGGCTCACTAGCCATGGTTTATAATAGTCTCACTAGCCATGGTTTATAACAGCCTCACTAGCCATGGTTTATAACAGTCTCACTAGCCATGGTTTATAATAGTCTCACTAGCCATGGTTTATAATAGTCTCACTAGCCATGGTTTATAACAGTCTCACTAGTAACAGCCTCACTAGCCATGGTTGATAACAGCCTCACTAGCCATGGTTTATAACAGGCTCACTAGCCATGGTTTATAACAGGCTCACTAGCCATAGTTCATAATAGTCTCACTAGCCAAGGTTTATAACAGTCTCACTGGCTATGGTTTATAATAATCTTACTAGATAAACTCGCAAATGTGTGCATGCTCATATTTTCATGGCTCATTGCACAAGCAATCATATCTTGTGAGACTACATGTCCGTGTACATTGCCATGAAACTCCTAATGATTGCCACATACATTCTTACCAAGCATGCATATGGATTGTATGAGAGTCAGGCTAACTAGACCAAGTTTATGTCATGCCTTAATACATGAAGATGTGTAGCATATTAAAGTAAATACTCACTTCTTCTTTCAATGATTTTAATCTCTCAACCTTGATCTTAGCTCCTATCTGCTTCATTGAAGCCTCAACATTTGTAGAGGGCAGAGGACAGATTGCTTCTTGTTGCCCTAACTGAGCATCAAGCTCTAGATCTGGCTCCATCCAACCTTCCTCCAGACTCATCCCAGTGAATGGGTCTGTCTTATTGGTACGAGTTAGCTCCTCCAGGCAATACTGGCAGTAATGATAGGGGCCTCCTTTAATATGTGATGGCTTGTCAAGAACACCACAGCACACTGCACACTCAAATCTTTCTTCCTTCTTCTTGAGTCTGAGATTGACGGGAAGACGGGATTTGATGAAGGTGGTGGAATATTTGGTTGTAACCTTGCTATTTACTGAGAGAACAATAAGCTCTGCTAGAGTCCTTCCTGGATTGAGAGAGATGGTCCCTATAGGTGAGCCATTTCCCATGCTTAACTTCATGGCCTCATCTTCTGTCTTTGCTATGAGAGAAACTGACTCGACACCACTGGGCAGGTAGCACTCATAGCTATATGTGAACGGACTGAAGGGAGGACAGAGGCTTCCCTCAGAAAGACCCAGAGAAGACAAGGTAGCATCATCTGCACTTAACCTCCTTGCAATGATGCTGTAAGTTTTGGTGGTGATGGCATCCTCTGCACATACGACTATCTCTACCTCCACTTTCTCCCCCTCACTTAGCTTCAAAACTTTGTCTCCTTTAGCTGTGCCCTAGGAGACAGCATAGCAAGTGACGAGATATTTCAAACATTTTACTTCACTTTAAAAACTGTTGTCGCTTAGCTTTGCTGTTGTGATAGCTAAACGTAACAGCAAGCTACCTACCTTGATGCTGTAAGAGGCCCCAGGATCACTGGTTAGTACTGAAAGCTTAAGCTCAGACACAGAACTGGCAACTGTCACAGAATAACTTGTCAAAGGGGCCTTAAACTTGGGGGAAAGCTTCCCAGGGCTCACCCTAAGTTTCTCCAAGTCCGCATTGTCCATGGTCGTGTGCTGCTTAGTAACCAGCCCCACCTCCTCAAATTATTGATGAGCTGGCAACATTTGTATTGTGACGCCATAGGAAATGATTGCGGTCAATAACCTTTGACCCCCTTTCACCAGCTAGTCTTTTGTTCGTGAGTCATGGCGAGCGTAGAGACCAGGAGAGTCCTCCAGGACCTTAGGAAGAAGTACGACAATAACGTAAGAGACTTATTTAATCTCACTCTGTTTAATCTCACTATTTTTTTTGCTTCATAATTATTGTTGTTGTACCTGTAGACCTGTTTTGAGTGTGGAGCTAGGAATCCTCAGTGGGTGTCTGTCAATTACGGGATTTTTATATGTCTCGAGTGCTCGGGAAAGCACAGAGGTCTTGGTGTACACATCAGGTAGGTAGGGATAAGGTGGGGTTCATGGAGGGTGTCAGAGAAGGGAAGAGTAGGAGAGGTCAAACAAGGGAAGAGTAGGAGAGGTCAGAGAAGGGATGATGAGTGAGTTGGAAAGAAAAGAAGCTTGGTGGGAGAGGAAACTCTATGTCTGTATGTGTCTGTGTAGCTTTGTGAGGTCCACAACAATGGACAGATGGAAGGACTCAGAAGTGGAGAAGATGAAGGTTGGAGGAAACAGTTGTGCCAGGGAATTCTTTCAATGTCAGCCTGACATTTCTCCCGGGATGAGTTTTAGTGATAAATACAACTCCAGAACAGCTGCTCTTTACAGAGATAAGGTACACCTACTTTCATTTAAAAAAATAGAGATATGATCTTCACTGATGTCTGTAGATTTTGGCCCTCTCCGAAAATCGTCCTTGGAGCATAGAGACATCCTCTGCCCGCCATTACCAGCCTTCCCGGACCTCAGGGGGAAATACATCGTATGGCTTTTCTGGGGATAGCCACAGGAGCTCGGCCAGGAATGAGACAGGGAGTGACAGTGACTTGCTCGGAGGATACTCCAAGTATGTATGTGTGTTGTGATTGTGGGAGCAGAGAAGGTCGTGCACACATCATCTGATGGTTTAATTCCAGGACCTGATCACCAGATCGAAGTAGGTTAACCAATTAGCCACCATTTCAAGAACAACTTCCAATTAGAATGCCAGTACCATAAGCTGCAGTTGGTATATGAGTTGCCTCCATTGTGGTAAGCAAATAAACGCCATGTAGCACTACATCGCAGCTATTTCTATAGCAAAACTTACCACAAAGAAAGTCCATCCTCTAGCAAATCCATTCTAAGAGCAAAGGGATTGAAAGATATTTCAGGTAAGCATAGATAGATGCTTGTACAGCTTTCCTCCACAGAAGACCTCTAGAAACAGCAGCAAAGGCAAGGAAGAGATCATTCATGGTAGCAGTTGTGATTATCAGCCATGTAATTGTAGTTGTATCTACTACAGCGCTCTGCTAGATGCGCGCAAGTAAATATTCCAGTGTTGAGCATGTACGGTCCATTTTTATTAATGTGTTTTCTTTGTGAATGATGTCTGAGTTTGCACCTGTACAGGCACTTACTTATGCAATACTTAGCATTAACAGTAGCTATGGGGGCACACACTGGACCAACATCACACTGGGTGGAGGCAGGTGGAATTAGGTTGACAATAACTCTATGGGGGCACACACTGGACCAACATCACATTGGGTGGAGGCAGGTTGAAGTAGGTGGACAATAACTCTATGGGGGCACACACTGGACCAACATCACATTGGGTGGAGGCAGGTTGAAGTAGGTTGACAATAACTCTATGGGGGCACATACTGGACCAACACCACACTGGGTGGAGACAGGTTGAAGTAGGTTGACAATAGCTCTATGGGGACACATACTGGACCAACATCACACTGGGTTGAAGTAGGTTGACAATAGCTCTATGGGGACACACACTGGACCAACACCACACCTGGTGAGGTTGAAGTAGGTCGACAACAGCTTTATGGGGACACACACTGGACCAACACCACACCTGGTTTTGGCAGGTTGAAGTCGGTTCACAACAGCTCTATGACGATACTTGTATGTTATTATGCCCCCTATGTACATCAATGTGAGCCACCTTGTCGGTGAAGACAGTCGTCGTGTATGTGCTTGTGTGTGAATAGGTGACATCAGTGTGTGCCGTGTGTGTTGTGTGATGTGCCATCATTGCAGTCATGGATTGAGTACTCAGAAGGAAGAGTTCTTCAGACAAAAACAGCAGCAAAATTCCGAGAGGCCTGAGTAAGTCATGTGATTATGATGACCCCCCCTCCCGCCAGGTATAACAATTCCTGGGATGATCTACATAGATTGTCTGTGTGTGTCCAGCCAAGTTCAACATTTTTAGGATTGGGTTTAGGGCTAGGATTGGGGTAGTGCTAAGATAGGAGGGCTAAGATCGGGATAGAGCTAGGATCAGGGTAGGGCTAGGATCACGGGCTAGGGTTAGGGTAGTAGGGCTAGGATCAGGGTAGGGCTAGGTCAGGGTAAGGGTATAGGGCTACGATGGGGTAAGGCTATGATCGGGGTAGGGCTAGGATTGGGTTAGGGTTAGGGTAGTAGGGCTAGGATCAGGGTAGGGCTAGGATCAGGGTTAAGGCTAGGGTTAAGGTAGTAGGGCTAGGACCAGGGTAGGGCTAGGATCAGGGTTAGGGTTAGGGTAGCAGGGCTAGGATCAGGGTTAGGGTTAGGGTAGTAGGGCTAGGATCAGGGTAGGGCTAGGATCAGGGTTAAGGCTAGGGTTAAGGTAGTAGGGCTAGGACCAGGGTAGGGCTAGGATCAGGGTTAGGGTTAGGGTAGCAGGGCTAGGATCAGGGTTAGGGTTAGGGTAGTAGGGCTAGGATCAGGGTAGGGCTAGGATCAGGGTTAAGGCTGGGGTTAAGGTAGTAGGGCTAGGACCAGGGTAGGGCTAGGTCAGGGCAGGGGTATAGGGCTACGATGGGGTAGGGCTAGGATCAGGGTAGGGCTAGGATCAGGGTAGGGCTAGGATTGGGTTATGGCAGCTAGGTCAGGGTAGGGCTAGATTGGAATAAGGCTAAGATCGGGGCTAGGATTGGGGTCGGAGTAGGGCTAAGATAGTGGGCACTAGCTGCATGTCCCCAGCCTAACCCTAGACCTCTGGAGACAAGATAGTGGGCACTAGCTACATGTCCCCAGCCTAACCCTAGACCTCTGGAGACAGGATAGTGGGCACTTGCTACATGTCCCCAGCCTAACCCTAGACCTCTGGAGACAAGATAGTGGGCACTAGCTACATGTCCCCAGCCTAACCCTAGATCTCTGGAGACAGGATAGCGGGCACTTGCTACATGTCCCCAGCCTAACCCTAGACCTCTGGAGACAAGATAGTGGGCACTAGCTGCATGTCCCAAGCCTAACCCTAGACCTCTGGAGACAGGATAGTGGGCACTTGCTACATGTCCCCAGCCTAACCCTTGACCTCTGGAGACAGGATAGTGGGCACTTGCTACATGTCCCCAGCCTAACCCTAGACCTCTGGAGACAAGATAGTGAGTACTAGCTACATGTCCCCAGCCTAACCCTAGACCTCTGGAGACAGGATAGTGGGCACTTGTACGTACTTGACCATTCAGTTGACTTTGTCTTTAATCAGCTTAAAAAAAATATTTTAGAAGTAGTGTTTTGGCCAGCATGCTTTGGCTTTCTCCGGGTCATTGCAGACCAAACGTTCCTAAGCTGATGTAGAGAGAGAATAGATATCATGTCATTAGTTATATTAATTCCTTGAGTGAAGTGAGCCAGCACTGACGTTACATTGGTACGCAAGGTCACAACTGGTTGTAAGTACTGTACCCATCATCTTTATCTACCTATCTATGTAGCTTTTGTTCACATGGAAAATTATGTGAGGAAGTCACCCGTCTTAAGGACGTAACTCCGCTTAAAAAATATGTTTAAAAAATATCTCTATGGTAAGTTGTCGTGTTTGTACAGCTCTATCAATCACAGTTGTTCAAGACTTAATGCTGGTAAGTTATTAGTTAAAGGATGACCTGCAGTTCCAAAAGATAAACTTGTCTGGCAAAACAAAAACTACCACCAGAAAGCATACCACATTGTCTACATTTTGGTATATAAATCAGGACCATAGCATGAATGTGTACAAAGATATGGTATATACTTTATATTAGACCACCCGTGAGATCTGGGACTTGGTGCCCCCGTCTTAATTAACAAAACAGGCGTAGGTGAAAAAGGAAAAGATTAATATTCGGACAACTGGCTGGCTGGCGGTTTGAAGATTGACGCAAGAAAATAGACTGCACAAGAGTGTTGAGGTGCTGTATAGTTAGTAGCTGTCAGGGCTAGGCACAAGAGTGTTGAGGTGCTATATAGTAGCTGTCAGGGCTAGGCACAGGAGTGTTGAGGTGCTGAATAGTTAGTAGCTGTCAGGGCTGGGCACAGAGTGTTGAGGTGCTGTATAGTTAGTACCTGTCAGGGCTAGGCACAGGAGTGTTGCTGCCACTCATGGATGCTGCTGTCCCAGACAGAGCATGCACATTAGATCAGGATGCAGTGTTGGTATATAGAGGAATGCCTGCATGTGGGCATAGAGATGCTAGTGATGGAGAACATATTCAACACATAATGAACCAAATACCTAAAATAAAACGTCGATGTTCTTGTCAGCTTCTGCATGGTCTTCTCTGGCAGGTCATCAGCAAGCAAGCACTGCCTGATGGCCTCACTCTTATTAGTGTGCTCCCAGCAAGCACTGCCTGATGGCCTCACTCTTATTAGTGTGCTCCCAGCAAGCACTGCCTGATGGCCTCACTCTTAGTGTGCTCAGGGGAAGTGCTTCCAAGTAGTCTTAACAAAACCTCCTCTCTCTCAGCATATTTCACAATATATTTCAGTTTCCCCACCAGCCATCCCATTGTAGCTAGGCATGTGGTGGTGCAGCCATGCATGAGCTGGGCATCTGTGCAGCACATATATGTACACTCCTAATATACAGGTATAAGGCAGGAAGCGAAAGGCGTGGCAGGTGCTTCACCATGAAACATCCTACATTCATGTCTAGTTATTATTGTGCCCTGTGTGTGTGTGTGGTGTGTGTGCGTGCAGTGACCTGCATCCTAATCAAGGTGGCAAGTACAGTGGATTTGGAAACACAGCACAGAGGCCAGAGAAGGAGGAAGGAGAGTTCCTCTCCAACACATGGAGCTCGCTGTCGTTGGGCTGGAGTAACTTCAGCTCCAGCGCCAGTACGTGGGCCTCACAAGCCGGGGATAGGGCCAGTCAGCTGAAGAGCTCTCTGCAGGAGAATGTCATCAAACCTTCAACAGAACATGTGCGTAGGAGCTGTCTGTGTGTCTATGCACTAGCTGTTGTCAACGCAGGCAGTGTGTATGTGGTGGGGCATCAGGCCAGTGTTCAAGGCTCATAAATTCTTCCCCATGCCACTCCCTCCTCCAGTAGAAGTGATCTTAACATCAAGGGCTAGATCTCTCTGCCAGTTTAGATGGAGGGAAATTGTTGTCCGGCTTTTGTTTGCCACAGTCCTATACTTGCCCACCCCCAGCTTGCCACTGACCCTATACCTACCTAACCCCCAGCTTGCCACTGACCCTATACCTACCTAACCCCCAGCTTGCCACTGACCCTATACCTACCTAACCCCAGCTTACCACTGACCCTATACCTACCTAACCCCTAGCTTGCCACTGACCCTATACCTACCTAACCCCCAGCTTGCCACTGACCCTATACCTACCTAACCCCAGCTTGCCACTGACCCTATACCTACCTAACCCCCAGCTTCCCACTGACCCTATACCTACCTAACCCCCAGCTTCCCACTGACCCTATACCTACCTAACCCCCAGCTTGCCACTGACCCTATACCTACCTAACCCCTAGCTTGCCACTGACCCTATACGTACCTAACCCCAGCTTGCCACTGACCCTATACCTACCTAACCCCTAGCTTGCCACTGACCCTATACCTACCTAACCCCCAGCTTGCCACTGACCCTATACCTACCTAACCCCTAGCTTGCCACTACTTACTTGCTGGGTCATTCCATGTCAATTCAACCAGTTTTTAGAAAAGTCCCCGGGTGACCCTCTCAGAATTCAACCATTTTTGGCATGTATGTGCTACAACGTATATTATGAAGCTATGCAAAATTTGGGGGCAAAATATTGAATATTTTGGATGATATGACCCTTAAATCATGTCTGGGCGGTGCAAATTTCGCGGGCTTTTTTTCGCGTATTGATTTTTTGGTCATATTCAAGAGCCTGTAACTTTTGATCCGGAAGAGGTTAAGCTCTGAAATTTTCAGGATTTGTTAATCTCACACTCTGCTATAAGGAGATGTCAACATAAGATGATTTATGTATACTTTTTTGTGGTACTGATCAAATCAAAAAGGATGATTTCACCAATAATAATGCTTGCGAACCAATGTTTGGCCACCAACCAGGCAAAAACTAACTGCTAGAATCCATTGTAACTTTGTATACAGCATCTCTAGCACCCTGTTCACTAGTGTGTATAATATGAAGTCTGATTCCTACAACTTCTGAGATATAGGCATCCCTATTTGCAAAAAATGAAATTATAATACAGTTTCAACCACAATTTTCGTTATGTGGGATAGGTCATACTATAAAATGTATTATCTCACAAGAAAGAGTACAATTTACTCTTTCATTAGATATCAAACATATCTTGCTTCCGTAAAGCCTTCAGTAACTAATTGATAATTGAAAAAGAGACATTTTTATCATTTGTGACATTTTACAGTACTACATGCATATATATACGTATAATTATTGACATTTAAAATTACTTACATTTGTGTGACATGTCCAGTTTTAGCACTATTTCTAATTCGCCTCTTTCCCTATCTTAGTGTTGTGTTTCAAAAGCATCAAACTTCATAGAAAACCAGATGAGCGGTGGTGCAGTGTGTGTTTATTTTGATCGCAGCACCAAAAACATACAACGTGAGCTGACCAACTAACCTTACTGAATAAATACAAGAAAACTAAGATAGGGAAAGAAGGGAATTGATGCTATTGAGTTTTCCCTGGTGTTTGCCCTGGGATTTTCCATGGGGATCTCCACATTTCTCCATGCTGAATAAATACACAAGAAAACTATGATAGGGAAAGAAGGGAATTGATACTATTGAGTTTTCCCTGGTGTTTTCCCTGGGATTTTCCATGGGGATCTCCACATTTCTCCATGCTGCTTATATAAGCCTAAAAATCCCACTTGATACATAAAAATCCCAGGTTTCAGTTGAAGATGCTTGTTAGGTGAAATGCTACCATTTTCTAATTGATTCAGTGATATACACTAGTATTCAAGTTGGACTCGCAAAACATTGTGCCGGATTTAAAGTGTGACACCATGGCTACAAATTTGGAATCTTGTTCAATTGGTGCACATAGAAAAGATCCATGTCATAAGAGGACATATTGCAGGACAGTTGGCTTTGTAAATGTTTCTGATTTGACACTGGAAGATAAAAGTCTTCTGTTTGTAAGATGTGGATTGGAAAAAACTTCTGTCTCTGAAGTTACGACTGTATGTCTTCACCATAAGCAGTTATTCCTTGACAAATTCAAGTTTCTACAAAAAACGTGTTGTGATCCATTTTGTGTCCATAAAACAACTGCTAAAGGAAGTCTTCGTAGCCTGGATAAAACTAAAGCTAAAAGTTTGAGTAAACTCGCACACAAAAAAATAAAACCAGGCCAGAAACTGTGCCCACGATGTATAGCAATGATGGGAAGTGCAGTGCCATCACAAGAAGATTCATCAAGCAGTGATGAGACATTTTTGCCTGATGAACTGGCAAATCTTAACACAAGTATAACATCACTTGGATGCTCACCTATGAAAGTAGACGATGTTAGCCAAAGAGATATTTCAGATTATGGTAAAAGAAAACTGTTGCAAGCTCATGAAGCTCTCAAACAAACAATTGCGAAAAAAATCCATGTCAGTCCCAAAACTCTTAGCAAAGAGGATATCACAAAATGTGAAAAATGCTCTGATCTTGAAAAAATGATCACGGATATGAAAGAACAGTGTGCCGTTGCAACAAGACAAAAACAAGTTCAGATTCTCACAATGGCTCCATCAAGTTGGTCTGTAAAGCAGACAGCTGAAGAGTTCAATGTTTCCCAGTATATGGTTAAAAAATCCCGAGCCTTGAAAAAATTACACGGTGTGTTTGCCGAACCTGGTGCAAAGAGAGGAAAGGAAATATCTGATGAGATCAAGAAAAAGGTAGTGGACTTTTATGAAGATGATGAGTATGTACTCGTCTTTGCCCAGGTAAAAAGGAATTTGTGTCGGTGAAAGTGAATGGACAACGTGTTCACAAACAGAAAAGACTGTTACTTGCTAATCTTCATGAGCTGTATGCACTGTTCAAAGAAAAGACAGGTGGTGCTTACAATATAGGAGTTTCTAAGTTTTGTGAATTCCGACCTCCTTGGTGTATTACAGTAGGTGCAAAAGGCGCTCATTCAGTCTGTGTGTGTGAAATTCACCAAAATGTGAAGCTACTTTTAGCAGCTATTGCAGAACTGAAGCTGGATTACGCAACATTGCTGTCGATTATTGTATGTGACATTAAATCAAAAGACTGCATGATACATCGTTGTGACCAGTGTCCAGGTATCAATGCCTTACAGACTCATGTGCATAATTTGATCTCTGAACAGTTAGACATGGATGATGATGATCTTATCACATTCAGCCAGTGGGATCACACCGACCGCACTACAATAGTCAGAAGGCAAGAGTCTGTAAGTGATTTTATCACAATTCTCTGCGATCAGTTTGACAAGCTTACCACACATCACTATATTTCAAAAGCACAGGCAGCCTATCTCACCAGTTGCAAATAAAATCTTCGACGGAACACTGTGTTGGTAATTCTAGACTTTGCAGAGAATTATTCTTTCCTTATCCAAGACTCTATTCAAGGATTTTATTGGGAGAATAGACAGGCAACTCTCCACCCTTTTGGAGTATATTTCATTGACAGTGATGGAAATCTGTGCAGCATGTCTCTGTGTGTGATAAGTGACTGTATGCAACATGATACAGTGACTGTTTATGCATTCCTGCATGCTGTTCTGCAGCATATCAAAGATGTGTTACCAGATGTGAAGCATGTGAAATACTTCAGTGATGGAGCTGCCAGCCAGTACAAAAATTATAAGAATTTCTCCAACCTCTGTATGCATGCTGATGATTTTGGATTATCTGCTGAGTGGCACTTTTTTGCCACAAGCCATGGCAAGAGTATCTGTGATGGAATAGGTGGAACGGTAAAACGCTTGGCCACCAGAATGAGTCTCCAGCAAACATCTGCAGGATATATTCTGACTCCATCAGAGCTATTTCAGTGGGCTACTGCACACATTCATGGCATTAAAATGTTCTACCTTTCTGTTAGTGATGTGGATATATATCGCCCCAGACAACTCGAGCGATTTGCTGATGCACACACAATTCCAGGTACAAGAAGTCATCATTGTTTCATTCCTGTGGACAATAACAACTTGAAGATTAGTAGAATTTCAGGAGATAATACAGGAACAAATGTGACAGTCAATCAAACAGAAGCTATTCCAGTATTCCAAGATCTACATCCTGGACAATACATTGCTGCCATCTATGATCGGGATTGGTACATAGGAAATATCGCAGAAGTATCAGAAGATGCTGCAGATATTTTGGTAGACTTTATGCAACCCAAAGGACCAGCAAATTCCTTCACTTGGCCATATCGAAAAGACCAATGTTGGGTCCCAGAACATCATGTCCTGGCATTAATTGAAGGCTTGACGAGTTCAACTGGACGGCAGTACAACCTTGATGCACCCTCATTGAAGAAAGTTTCTGACGGTTTTAGGCAGTTTTGTAAGAGACACAACTTGTAATTATATTTTTGCACCCATTGATATGCAATGTTAGTTCTAACACAAGGTCATGTTACATCATCTGTAGGTAAAGTAAATGTTAATATTATGTCACGAATGATAAAAATGTCTCTTTTTCAATTATCAATTAGTTACTGAAGGCTTTACGGAAGCAAGATGTGTTTAATATCAAATGAAAGAGTAAATTTTTCTCTTTCTTGTGAGATATAACATTTTATAGTATGACCTATCCCACATAACGAAAATTGTGGTTGAAACTGTATTATAATTTCATTTTTTGCAAATAGGGATGCCTATATCTCAGAAGTTGTAGGAATCAGAGACTTCATATTATACACACTAGTGCTCAGGGTGCTAGAGATGCTATATACAAAGTTACAAGGGATTCTAGCAGTTAGTTTTTGCCTGGTTGGTGGCTAAACATTGGTTCGCAAGCATTATTATAGGTGAAATCATCCTTTTTGATTTGATCAGTACCACAAAAAAGTATACATAAATCATCTTATGTTGACATCTCCTTATAGCAGACTGTGAGATGAACAAATCCTGAAAATTTCAGAGCTTAACCTCTTCCGGATCAAAAGTTACAGGCTCTTGAATATGACCAAAAAATCAATACGCGAAAAAAAGTCCGCGAAATTTGCACCGCCCAGACATGATTTAAGGGTCATATCATCCAAAATATTCAATATTTTGCCCCCAAATTTTGCATAGCTTCATAATATACGTTGTAGCACATACATGCCAAAAATGGTTGAATTCTGAGAGGGTCACCCGGGGACCCCTGGTTGAATTGACATGGAATGACCCTGCTACTGTCCGTATACCTACCTAACCCCTAGCTTGCCACTGACCCTATACCTACCTAACCCCCAGCTTGCCACTGACCCTATACCTACCTAACCCCTAGCTTGCCACTGACCCTATACCTACCTAACCCCCAGCTTGCCATTGGCCCTATACCTACCTAACCCCAGCTTGCCATTGACCCTACATTAATGGCATTTTAAGGACTTTGAGAGGTCCATCTTTTGGCACTCGCATCACTTGCATGAGGGCACAGGCAAAAAGTTGTGGGTTCCATGGGCACCTCTTTCCCCCTTTAGTGGCTTTTAGTCCCCCCATTATAAACACTTTAGGATGGAGACACACACACGTGCACACACACACACATGCACACACACATACACACACACATCTCCTACTACAGATGCTGACTTAACCTCAGCCATGCCAACCCTGCTATCCCTTACCCATGCTCCTGCAGTATATAGTGTGCTTAGAAATATTCCTCTGTGTCTTTTTCCATGCAGGCTTCCAAATTTGGTACGTACGTCCATCAGAATGTGCTCAAGCCCACCAAGGAGAAGGTGAGTGAATGCATATATAACCTGCATGGGTTGCTGAGCTTTGCAGTCGTCCCCTCCCCTCATTCTGTGAGGTGTGACCAGGACTGTCACAACCTTACCTAGGATTGCCTAGGGGACTTGAAGTGGTTCTTCACAGCATAACTTCCAGAATTCTTGTATCCCAGCATACCTGGGGTTATCTCGGGATGTCTCTAGCAGCCTTGGCCTTTACCTTATCCCTAGAATAGCTGTAGTCCTAGCTCTAGTGACGATTTATGGCTCCATGATGTCTAGTCAGTCATCTTACTAGGTAGAGACATACCAGGATAGTCCCCTGGGAAAAGGTGTGGCAGTACTGGATGTGCATGGGGAATGACTGATATCCTCAGGCTGTCCTAGGAAAGGGTGTGGCAGTACTGGATGTGCATGGGGAATGACTGATATCCTCAGGGTGTCCTAGGAAAGGGTGTGGCAGTACTGCATGTGCATGGGGAATGACTGACCAGAACTTAAGTTAGAGTTAGAGCTAAGTCTAGATGTACATAGTTGTTCACTCAGTGTTATGCCATATCCCACAATGTTGGTCCATGTCCGTGTGCAGGTCAAAACGGGATCTGAGAAGGGGTGGGACAACTTGCAGTCCTACATCAAACGTATTGGCCAGATGACGAACGACACTGATGGGGGAAAGAGTGATGAGGGGAGCGGGGCGGAGAATGACGCACATGACAGCAACGATGGCTACACCAGGAGAGAGGAGGGAGGAGAGTGTGATGTAGGAGACTTGCTTGGTTTCCAAGACGACTCCTCTGGGCATGCCCAGCACGTTGAGGGGGAGGAGGAGGTGGAGGTCCATAAGAAACATGGGAAGAAGAAGAGGAAGAAGAAAGAGGCCGTGGAGAACGAGGGTCCTTCCTTGATCTCATTCGACGATGATTCGGCGTACAGTACCTCTTCTAATACAGCCTCCACGTCACTGTCAATCTTGGCCATTGCAGAGGCCAGCACCAAGTCTAGAACACAAGAGAGCAAGTCTGCAAGGGGAAGAGGAGGAGGAGGAGGAGGAGGGTACGGCAGCACGGCGAATAATAGAGAAGCAGTTGGGGCGAGCTTAGCTAAAGATGAGTTATCGGGGAACTGGGGAGAGGAGTGGTGCGGAGGAGGAGGAAGCACAGCCACTGCACATGCTGAGAGTGGTGGAGGTGGTGGTGGGTGGAATGAGGACTGGGGGGAGGGATGGAGCAATGTGGACCTACTCAGCAAAGCTGACTAGACGTCTCTTACAGCTGATCTCCACACCACCATTGTATCAACTCTGCAACTTCTATATATATATTTTTTAATGTTTAAGAAAATTAATATTTATTACACCATCCTGGCGTTATGTAATTAATAGGTGTGTGTTATTTGGCATAGCTATGCATGTGTGCATTCATGTTGGTAGGATGCCTTGGATACAGTGTTGTTTGCAGAATTGGCAGAATTGCCAAAATCAAGATTCCTTAACATCTCCCTTGAACATCTCGTGCGGTCAATTTTGTTAAAATATTGCTCTCTGTACGAGTGCTGGGGGTTAAGTTGATAATGAGTGCTGGGGGTTAAGTAGATAATGAGTGCTGGGGGTTAAGTAGATAATGAGTGCTGGGGGTTAAGTAGATAATGAGTGCTGGGGGTTAAGTAGATAATGAGTGCTGGGGGTTAAGTAGATAATGAGTGCTGGGGGTTAAGTAGATAATGAGTGCTGGGGGTTAAGTAGATAATGAGGGTTGGTGATGAGCGAAGATAGTTTTTTGTGTATGTATTGGGGGGAGGGGAGGGGCACACCAGAAGTCTGCCTGGCTTCCAACTGTTTTGTGGGCCTTCAAGTTGCTTGTGGGTTTTATGCCTTGTAAAACAAACCTTAACACTTTGCTATGTCAACTAAGGGACACCATTTTTTATTTTTTATAATTTTTTTGCTTGTTACAACTCGTGGTTTTGACTTTGGAGCTCCTGAATGCTGAATTAGAAGTAGATACGAGTATATCTCAAAAGACAGCTCTCTCTCTGTGAGCATAGGTATAACAAGGCCCAAAGTACATGCAGTCCAAGTTGGGTGCCTCAAAACCTGCATGCCCAGAATTCCTAACGCTCCTGAAGAAGGCTAGTCGAAAGATAAAATTCAAGTTGATTATTGAGAAGGTCATTGTAATGAGAAGGTCATTGTAAGTTCCAGCTCCTAATTGGAAAGTGTTAGTTGGTATCATTGGGTAGAGGTATATATATACCGGTATTAGGCAAAGCACACGAGTTGAAAGACTGCGCATGACCTGAACTAATGTAATGTGCATGACCATGAACTAATTGTTCATTCCATTTTGTTTGCCCTTGTCCAAAGTGTTTTCTTGTATCATAATTTTACTCTATGCCAGCCCTTGGCAGTAGTCTTCAACTTCAGCTGAAACTTTGTTTTGTCTTCTCACACTTCATATGTAAGCAACTTAGCCTGTAGTTGTAAATTTCAATAATAATAATAATAATAATGTTGTAGCGCCTAAATGCGCAGACCATGAACTAATGTTTTGTGCACGACCATGAACTAGCGCCTAATGAAGTAGAGCAGAGCTTCCTCTAGCCATTGACACTAATTTCAACTTTCCAATTATATAGGAGCCAGGTGGGAACTTTGGGCATGCAGGATTTGAACCCCCCAACTTTGATTACATGTAACTTGGACTTATGCAACAATCAAAAGAGAGCAAAAGAGAGCACAGGAGAGAGCTATCTTTTGAGCTATACATCTAGCCCATAGAGGTGAAGTGTGCAGAATTTATGGACCTCCAAAATCGGTTTTTATAACACTTTGTAAAAAATAGTATGCCCCCCCCCCCCCCCATTAATGTGTGAAGATCACATAGTTTAGTTTAAAAGTTTATTGTTGCGTGCAAAATCAGTGCCTTCGAATGTTCCACTGACCCCGTCTTCCACTAGTTGCCATTTGTTCGACTTTAAATGTATTTGCTGGTTGGCATGTAGAAAGCACATGTACTTATCACTTAGCTTGAACCAGCACCACACATGGCAACTGTGATCAATCACTTTCTTTCTCCACTTTGCTTAGACAAGCAATAAAATATGATATATAACTGTGTCCTATATCAGTGATTGAAACAGCCAGGGTGCAGGTGCCTTTAGTGTCAAAAGGTAGATGCTTAAAAAAATATTTTAGAGATTTGGGGCAACAATTTTGACAAAAAGTCTCATCTACTTCAGACTGCTTGTGGCTCATCTTTTGAGCTATACACTAGCCCATAGAGGTGAAGTGTGCAGAATTTATGGACCTCCAAAATCGGTTTTTATAACACTTTGTAAAAAATAGTATGCCCCCCCCCCCCCCCCTTAATGTGTGAAGATCACATAGTTTAGTTTAAAAGTTTATTGTTGCGTGCAAAATCAGTGCCTTCGAATGTTCCACTGACCCCGCCTTCCACTAGTTGCCATTTGTTCGACTTTAAATGTATTTGCTGGTTGGCATGTAGAAAGCACATGTACTTATCACTTAGCTTGAACCAGCACCACACATGGCAACTGTGATCAATCACTTTCTTTCTCCACTTTGCTTAGACGAGCAATAAAATATGATATATAACTGTGTCCTATATCAGTGATTGAAACAGCCAGGGTGCAGGTGCCTTTAGTGTCAAAAGGTAGATGCTTAAAAAAATATTTTAGAGATTTGGGGCAACAATTTTGACAAAAAGTCTCATCTACTTCAGACTGCTTGTGGCTCTGGGCCATTCAGGCAAGCAGTTGTCTTAGTCAAGTTTTAATTAAGTGGGTAACCTCCCACAAAGTGGGCTAACATTTGGTAAAATCTTTAGCACAAACACCACAGCTCCATTTTGCAGCACAATTCATAATTTCCAAGCACATTTTCAATGATGCATTATGGCAAAATTTCCTCTTTAGTGTGACTAGGGGCCTTCTCCCTTCTAGCCTTCGATCAGAAAGACTGTTGCTAGTGGAACTTCCTTCTCCTTTCCATGGATTGTTAGAGGTTGAATATGCGCCTAGGAATATGTGAAGTAGCCACAACTGGTTCAGAATGCAACCATCCTCATGACAGGTGTGGCACATCTAGCTCCCACGTGCAGTGAACCAACGAAGACTTTCACTTGCTGGCTTGTGATGGATGAGGCCATTATAGACAACAGGAATCATTTTCACCAGACAATGGATGGAAAGTTTATGGCATCTATAAATCAATAAACAAGTTAATTAATTATACTTTTGTTGTTCAGATAGACCTCAGCAAAATCAGTGTCCTCCTCACCCTAGCAACCCTAGCCCTAGCCACACCCCAACCCTAGACCTAGCCCCCCCAACCTAGCCCTCCCGAAAAAACACAACAAAATCAAGAAAAACAACAAAACTCCTCACCTGTACCTATATACCTAACCCTCCATTGGTCTTTTAGAGATAGCCATCTTTTGCCAGCAAGGCTGACTGCATGGGGTTGCAAAGATGGGGCCTTGGACAGGACCACGTAGCTGCATTTGAGCATCTAGCCAATGGAAATCAATAGTTGATCTACTCATTTAAAATCCATACTTTCTGTGCAAATGTCAGGAAAGTCAGGGCACACCAGGTTACCACCAAAATCCTTGCCATATTATTGTATTGAAGACCAATGTTCACATAAATTTTCGCACACCAATAGTGCATTTCCATCATGTTTTGACCACTTGGAGATTTTGAACCAAGTGAACCCACAAAATTTTAGTCCATGATTCTGGGAGCATGTGTTGCTGGGGCCGGTGCTAATCCATCCATAAAATAAAAACAGGGGAGTCAAACCTACGTTCAATTTCACCTCAATTTGTCCAAAATTTTGAAGTAAAGCCTAGGATACACTGTGTCAACATGATGAGTATTGTTGCCATACTCATCTATGTGGGCAGGGATTCTCCTTCGATGAGATAAAATGGGTTTGTCAACATCTACATCTTATCCCAGTATGGTCAAAGTAAACTCTCAGATCTCCCCTCTTTTAAGCTAGAAAGAGTTACTGATGCGAATTTTCTTGCTTCTGTTGCACTAATGTTCTTCCTTTGAAGAGCTTAGGAGATCAGTAATTGAGAAACACATTTCAGCTACAAAAACGCCAAAAAGAAAGTAAAACTTCTTCATAGCAGCTAAAATAGCCTTTTGATAATACCTTTAGATAAGCTTTTAGAATGTATGAAAATTAATAATTTTATTCAAAATTAATTCCATAAAAAGTGGACCAGCAACGCCGGACCAGTCTAAAAAATGGTCCAGTAATCGCCAGACCCGCCAGACCTGTGTAGCCGCCCCTGCTCCATCACCAAGTTAACTGGAGAACATAACACTTCCACCATCCTCTTCCCACCATATTTCAACATCTCGTTAATTATGCCATCAGGACTAGGACCCTCTTCAACCCATTCACAATATTGTACATCTCCTGGAATCCAACCGCCACACCATCCAGTTAATTTCTTTAGCTTTAAACTCTAGGTTGTCAATTGGAACATCCTTCCCTGACCGGGACACACTCCCTAATCCTTCCCAATGCTTGGTCAATACCTCCAGTATATCCTTCCTCTTTTCTACTACAACCCCATTTTCTTCTCTCACTCTCCGAATTTGACATTGCTTTTTCTTTCCCTTCAAGTCCGTCCAAAATAACTTACAGCTAGTCCATCCATGCTCTTTAATCTTTTCTATTGTAGCCTTCCCTTTTCCAATCTAATAAACTTCTTCACACGTCTTTTGCACTCTCATATTCCATTGCCCTAATAATCTTCTTCGCCTCAACCCTAGACTCCCAAGCGTCCTACAGGACACTTGTCAGGCTTGGATAGCTACTTCAATATCACGAGACCACCATCCCTATACCCAACTCAGCCGCCCAAAGCACAATGCATCTCCACAGTTCCCAAATTTGTTGTACACCTTCTCTGTCCTTTCCCACATCTAGCCTTGCAACATATTCCTCCCAACCTCTGAAACCCTCGCTCACATATGTTGGTATTCTTCCCAATCCACACCTTCCATTTAAACCTGCTCTTTCCTCCAATCTACCTATTCTCAGGACAGACCAGATTATGATCTGACTCTATTAATTTCTCCACTGTTCTCAATCACCATCTTATCTATAACTAACCCCTTTGACAGCAAAATATCATATATCACTGACCTCCTTTCTCTCCTCTCCCATGTCCACCTTCCACTACACTGTGATACCTTATTCCCGATACACAAATTGCACACCCCAACCAGATCCATAGCCTCTTACCATTCCTGTTAGGTGACTGTTCTGGCACTATCCAGAGATACCAAAGTGAAAGCAGAAGGGATGAAAGCTTCACTTTCTTTATTTCTGTATTCATCATAACAAAGAACATCCTTGATGAAGTAAAAATTATGGCATAAAAACTTCAAAAACAGGACCAAGATGTCTTTGATGCTCATAAAATGGTCAGTAGAGTAATTGACAACATTGAAACCACACGAAACAATATCGACCATTTTCAGTTTTTGGTATGAAGAAATTCTACAGATGGCAGATAATGTCGGTACTGCTGAATCTGTTCCCAGGAAGACGAGTTTGCAAAGGAATAGAAGCAATACTCCAAGCGATACTCCAATTGTCCACTACAAAAGACCAGTTGCTATTCCTCTTCTTGACTCTTTGATCACTCAAATGAAAGGGAGATTTTCTGAGGACAACTCCCATGCTAAAATATTGCTCTCTATGATTCCATCAATTATACATCACACATCAATGGACTTGGTCAAAAATGCTCTGGATGACTTGCTGTATTGGGAAATGGATCTTCCATTTCCTAGGTCACTAGCAAGTGAACTCAGGAAGTGGCAGGCTATGTGGCTGAATGCAGACCATAGTGATGACACTTCATTACCTGACAGTCTCCTATCAGCTCTTGCAAATTATGATATGGATGCATTTCCAAACATCCATCACCTTTTAGTAATAGCTTGCACATTGACGATCACAAGTGCTGTAGCAGAACGCTCTTTTTCTTTATTGAGAAGGATCAAGATGTATATGCGATCTACAATGACAGAAGAAGGGTTTTTTGATCTGGGAATTATTGCTATGCACTACGAGGAACGAATATCTGTGGATGATATTTGCCATGCATTTGTGCAGGTACATCCGAGAAGGATGTTTGAAGCGTCACTTTTTACTGACTAACTACTGTTAAATTAATCAATTTTATCATTATATATATGTACATATATATTCGCTGTTTTTCTATGGCAGTTGTTAACATACGAGAACTATGAGATGCATCTCAAATTGTGGTGAATTTTCTGATTGTTAAACTGTCAGTTTTGTGTTCTGAATGGGAGCATTGGATATGTGTATGATCTACAACCCCCCCCTTGTTAAAATTCCTCGATACAGCCCTGCTGTGGGTGCAAACACGAGGGCTGCACAGCCAAGCACAAGCTCTGGCAGTGGAGCCCAGCCACTTGCAGGGCAAGCACAACTCTTTGTTGGAGAACCATTTCTACATGGGAGTAGGACAGAATGGAACTCTACTGGAGTTCCTCTGGATGAAGAATGAGACCAACACCAGATGCCTCTATGATGTGGATAACTACACACCTTATACCAAGGATGCTTTCCACCGGTGAGAACAGGAGTTGGTCAAGTGATGAGGGATGAGGGTAAGCACTGGGGGGGAAGTAGGGGAGTGTGTGCGTGTGTGCGTGTGTGTTTGTTTGTGTACTGTGTACAGGGGTGGGGGGGGGGGGGGGGGGGGGGGGGGGTTTAGAGGAGACTGAAACCCACTGAGTTCTGTGTCTTCTAGTGGCATTCCAATGAAGATTGACAATCACTGGAAGTGAGTGACTTGATTAAGGTTTCTCTATGCTCTGGACAAGGGTTGCTTATCCCTAAAGAATTAGTGGAGCCTCAGCGAGATGCAGACCAGTCTTGCCACACCTCCTTCAAAAGGTTGAAGAGTTGCAGATTTAAATAATATTCAACAAATGCTTGCTAGAGTAATAACATGTACAATCTCAATAAACTCTCAGTTGACATAACGATATTATAATGGCCTTCTCAATAATAAACTTGAATTTAATCTCTCGACGTTTGGACTAGATGCTCTAGCCTTCATCAGATGCTAAGACTCACGTGAGCTTGTTATATAATGGTAGCTAGCTATCCACGACATGATATAAACCACACCTCAGCACACGCACCCACCCACACCCCAGCACATGCACCCACACCCCAGCACATGTACCCACACCTCAGCACATGCACCCACACCTCAGCACATGCACCCACACCTCAGCACATGCACCCGCACCTCAGCACATGCACCCACACCTCAACACATGCACCCATACCTCAGCACATGCACCCACACCTCAGCACACACACCCACACCTCAGCACATGCACCCACACCTCAGCACACACACCCACACCTTAGCACATGCAAAGAAACGTGGTCTGGTAGAGAAACACGGGATGGGAAAGAAATATGGGCTGGTAAAGAAATGTGGGCTGGCGAACCAACATGGGCTGGTGAATAGACATGGGCTGGTGCTGAAGCATGTGTTGGTGAAGAAACATTGGCTGGTGGAGAAATGTGGGGTGGTGAATATGGGCTGGTGCTGAAGCATGTGTTGGTGAAGAAACATGGACTGGTGTAGAAATGTTGGCTGGTAAAGAAACGTGGGCTGGTGAAGAAATGTGGGCTGGTGAAGAAATCTGGGCTTGTGAAGAAATGTGGGCTGGTAAAGACTTCTAATAAAATGTGGGCTGGTGAAGAAACATGGGTTGGCGAAGTAATGTGGGCTGGTAAAGAAATGTGGGCTGGCGAACCAACATGGGCTGGTGAAGAAGTGTGGGTTGGTGAAAAAACATTGTCTGATAAAGGAATGTTTGCTGGTAAAGAAATGTTGGTTAGAGAATAATAATGGGCTGGTGAATAAACATTGGCTGGTAAAGAAACATTAGCTGGTAAAGAAACATGGCTGGTGAAGAATTATGGTTTGGTGAAGAAACATGGGCTGGTGAAGAATTGTCAACTGGTGAAGATATGTGGGATGGTGAAGAAATGTGGACTGGTGAAAAAATATGGGCTGGTGAAGAAATGTTGGCTGGTAAAGAAATGTGGGTTAGTTAAGAAATGTCTGTCTGGTGAAAAAATGTTTGCTGATGAAGAAATGTGGGCTAGTTAAGAAACATAGGCTGGTGAAGAAACACGGGCTGGTAAAAAAATCTTGCCTGGTGAAGAAACGTTGGCTGGTGAAGAGACTTGAGCTGGTGAAGAAATCTGGGCTGGTGAAGAAATGTGGGCTGGTGAAGATGTTGTATGGGCTGGTCTAGAAATGTTGGCTGGTAAAGAAATATTGGCTGCTGAAGAAATGTGGGCTAGTTAAGAAACATGGACTGGTGAAGAAACCTGTGCTTGCAAATAAATGTAGTCTTATAAAGAAACGTGTGGTGAGGAATCATGGGCTTGTATGGAAATGTGGGCTGGTGAAGAAATGTGGCCTGGCAAAGAAACGTGGTAGGGTGGTGAAAAAACGTTGTCTGGTAAAAAAACTTTCGCTGGTAAAGAAACATTGACAGGTAAAGAAATGTTTGCTGTAAAAGAAATGTTGGCTAGTGAAGAATAGTGGGCTGGTAAATAAATGTTGGCTGGTAAAGAAACATGGGCTTGTAAAGAAACGTGGTCTGGTAAAGAAATATGGACTGGTGAAGATTGTGGAGAAACGTGGGCTGGAAAGAAATGTGGGCTAATTAAGAGTCTGGTGAAGAAATGTGTGCTGATGAAGAATGGTAGCTGTGAAGAAATGTGACCTGGTGAAAAACATGGGCTTGTGAAGAAACATGGGCTGGTATAGAAATGTTGGCTGGTAAAAAAAAGGAGTGAGATTCAGTTTACAGATGAGAAACACTCCTCAAGTGGAGATGTATCAGTTATAGCGCTAGACAAGGGCACTTCAGTTTAGCTATCTCAGCACTAGCTTCAAAACAATATTATTATTACTTAGACAGAGTGTGTATCTTATGGATTGACTCTAGTCCAGCAGCTAAAGCTGCTGCAACAGCAACCTAATATTATTAATATCTAGGTAGAGTCTGTATAGATTATGGCATGACTTTATCCAGCAGCTAGAGTTGCAGTACCAACATCACGTTAGAGTGAGTTTAAGTCCAGCAACTAGAGCTGCTGCACAAAATCATTAATCTTGTTTCCATGGAAACACAATGCTTTTATAAAATTTAGCTAATTTTTTCCAGTAGTGCTCTAATCTGCTCATCATGTACGTGACACCCAATCATAGCTAGCTCTGAAACAGGTTAAGAAGTAGTGGAGTTGACATAGCCCACAGCAGTCACTTCAGCCTGTATGAGGGTGCAGCCACTAGAGCTAAGACTTTCCTTTACAATGCTATTGCTGACAAGATGTTGTTGTGACTCAAATGCACACTGTGCTGCATACAAGTTGGCTTGTTGTGACTCCATGCATGCAGAGCGAATGATGTGTTGTATTTGAGCACGTTTATTTTCAATCTATACTATTCCAAAGTAAAACTTCCACACCATCTCCATCTGTTGCTCTCCTGAGTATAATTCGAACATCTTAATTTGTTCTTCTTCTTCAAGTTGAGCTAAATAGAGAGCTGCTATAAACTCTTGGAAGGTGAGGTGGAGAAAAGTATATGTATTATCAAGTTGATGTAGATAAGCAGTTCTGTCAATGGCTACCAAGCCTAGGGTAGGCGCATCATTGGGGCCAGTACCTAGGGAAAGTTGTACTTGGGTATCTCTCTGGAAAACTGATTGTCTGGAGTTAGCAGTCATGTCGAGGGCCAGTTCACAGATCTTGTCGAAATATCCTCTGTCTTTTCTACGCAAATCAACTGGAATTAAATTCTGCATTTTCATTAGTACGTCCTAGATTACGCAAGACAATATATTGGGTGAAGTGCTCGTAGATTTTCGTCTCAGTTTGTGGAAGGTTACCTCTCTCCCATTCATATAGGAAGCATATCATTGCAACATTTATCGGCAAATAGCACATGTGCAATAGGGTGGGATGGGAATTTAGATATGCCTTCAGTTGACATCATGAGATATTGGATGTGTCGGAAGTGAAGGGATACCTAGTTGTCGATGTATTCAAGGATTTGTTTCTGGCTAAATCCAAGGACTTCAATACGTCTGGTCATGTGTTGTTTACACCTTAGTTTGTCAGTGGCAACTGGGCATGAGGTCACTATGACCATGGGTACTTCTGATACAATAACTGATTACGGACTTGGTTTCATCCTGAGGATGGAACTCGTCCAAGCCATCAAGTATAAAACACGTGCCCTCGCCGTTAGATTCCTCAATGTTGCTGACCACCTTTTCACGTACTTTTCTGTTAACTCTCAAATTCACCACTGTGTCATACTCGACCATCTCCTTCGTCTCTAAGATGTCATCCACATCTCCCCTCACTGAGTATTGGTAAGCATGAGTAATCTCTTCTTCGTTTTGATGTGCTCCTTGTTTTGCTGAGGCCAAGCTTCCAGTTCAGCTGAATAAGACATCTTCAAAGAGAGGGAGAGAGGAGGAGAGAGCATAAGAAAATATGTGATTGGGACAGGGGAGGAAAGGAGGGAGGATAAAATTAGGGAGGTGATGTAGGCCCTTTTAATAATAGATAACACAACAACACTCTGTGTAGACTCCTTTAATAATAGGTAACACAACAACACTCACTGTAGACTCCTTTAATAATAGATAACACAACAACACTCACTGTAGACTCCTAGATAATAACACAACACTCACTGTAGGATCCTTTAATAATAGATAACACAACAACACTCACTGTAGGCTCCTTTAATAATAGATAACACAACATCACTCACTGTAGACTCCTTTAATAATAGATAACACAACAACACTCACTGTAGACACCTTTAATAATAGATAACACAACAACACTCACTGTAGACTCCTTTTAATTATAGATAACACAACATCACTCACTGTGGACTCATTTAATAATAGATAACACAACAACGCTAACTGTAGACTCCTTTAATAATAGATAACACAACAACACTCACTGTAGGCTCCTTTTAATAATAGAGAACACAACATCACTCACTGTAGACTCCTTTAATAATAGATAACACAGCAACACTCACTGTAGGCTCCTTTAATAATTGATAACACAACAACACTTACTGTAGACTCCTTTAGATAACACAACAACACTCGCTGTGGACTCCTTTAATAATAGATAACACAACAACACTCACTGTAGACTCCTTTAATAATAGATAACGCAACAACACTCACTGTAGACTCCTAGATAACACAACACCCACTGTACTCACTGTGGACTCCTTTAATAATAGATAACACAACAACACTAACTGTAGACTCCTTTTAATAATAGAGAACACAACATCACTCACTGTAGAATCATTTAACAATAGATAACAACAACACTCACTGTAGGCTCCTTTAATAATAGATTACACAACAACACTCACTGTAGACTCCTTTAATAATAGATAACACAACAACACTCACTGTAGATTCCTTTAGATAACACAACAACACTCACTGTAGGCTCCTTTAATAATAGATAACACAACAACACTCACTGTAGATTCCTTTAATAATAGATAACACAACAACACTCACTGTAGACTCCTATAATAATAGATAACACAACAACACTCACTGTAGACCCCCTTGATAATAGATAACACTACAACACTCACTGTAGGCTCCTTTAATAATAGATAACACAACAACACTCACTGTAGACTCCTTTAATAATAGATAACACAACAACACTCACTGTAGATTCCTTTAATAATAGATAACACAAAAATATTCACTGTTGACTCCGTTAATAATAAATAACACTACATCACTCAGTGTAGGCTCCTTTAATAATAGATAACACAACAACTGTAGACTCCTTTAATAATAGATAACTCAACAACACTCACTGCAGACTCTTTTGATAATAGATAACACTACAACACTCACTGTAGACTCCTTTAATAATAGATGACACAACAACACTTACAGTAGACTCCTTTAATAATAGATAACATAACAACACTCACTGTAGACTCCTTTGATAATAGACTACAACACTCACTGTAGACTCCTTTAATAATAGATAACACAATGACACTCACTGGAGACTCCTTTAATAATAGATAACACAACAACACTCACTGTAGACTCCTTTAATAATAGATAACACAACAACATTCACTGTAGACTCCGTTAATAATAAATAACACTACATCACTCAGTGTAGGCTCCTTTAATAATAGATAACACAACAACACTCACTGTAGACTCTTTTGATAATAGATAACACAACAACACTTACTGTAGACTCCTTTAATAATAGATAACACAACAACATTCACTGTAGACTCCGTTAATAATAAATAACACTACATCACTCAGTGTAGGCTCCTTTAATAATAGATAACTCAACAACACTCACTTTAGACTCTTTTGATAATAGATAACACAACAACACTTACTGTAGACTCCTTTGATAATAGACTACAACACTCACTGTAGACTCCTTTAATAATAGATAACACAACAACACTCACTGTAGACTCGTTTAATAATAGATAACACAACAACACTCACTGTAGACTCCTTTAATAATAGATAACACAACAACACTCACTGTAGACTCCTTTAATAATAGATAACACAACAACACTCACTGTAGACTCCTTTAATAATAGATAACACAACAACACTCACTGTAGACTCGTTTAATAATAGATAACACAACGACACTCACTGGAGACTCCTTTAATAATAGATAACACTACAACACTCAGTGTAGGCTTGTTTAATAATAGATAACACAACAACACTCTCCTTTAATAATAGATAACACGACAAAACTCTGTGTAGACTCCTTTGATAATAGATAACGCTACAACAATCACTGTAGACTCCTTTAATAATAAATAGATAACACAACAACACTCACTGTAGACTCACGACTGCTCACTTCCTGTCTAGCACTAATTAGGGCCTTGTGGTGTGCTCCCTCCCTCTCCCCTCACATACTTGGCTGCCCACAAGACTACTTCAGCAAGTGTGTAGCTCTAAATAAGGCTCACCTCTCAAACATATCAGTGCGTGTGTGTTGTGCAGAGGTTCATACTGAGTTTAGCTGAGGTGGGGAGGGAAGGTTTGGCGAGTCAGATGTTGGGGGAAGCCATTTCCTGGGAATTTTGTGAGTGGGGTGGAGGTTACACCAGGCTGTAAGGTGGTTTCCTGGGGGACTTGGACATATGGGTGTGTGCAATATTTAGTCATCATGTTACTTCCTTGGGGTACCAAGGCCACAGCATGTAAATAGGGTAGAAGTGACACTTTCTTTGTGAAGAACTCGGGGGACCTTGTTTATATTAGGTGCGTCTGGGATTTCTGTCAGCATCACTCACTCCTTCCCACTCTTGTGTGTGTGCATGTGAAGTGTGTGTGCATGTGCGGTGTGTGTGTGCATGTGAGATGTGTGTGCATGTGAGGTGTGTAGATAAAGTCAGTTTTCCTCAATGATTATATCCAACTAGAAAATGATGAAGGACCAAAACAAGGCAACAAATGTACACAAGGTCAAGGCAATGCTAGACAATTAATCTATAGTCACATGAGTATGCTAGTGCAGTACTGACAGTTCAGCAATAACTAAGGTGAATAACTAACACATAATGAATATATAACTTTGTATGCTCCCCCTCCTCCTGAGTTCACCGAGTGGTCGAAGGTGGATTTGTGTATAGTTATGATAAGTCCCCAAACACTAGGATCATAGCAGGTAGGTGGTCTTGTGATCTGTTTAGGTCTTGTGGATGTTGCAGCTGGTTGTGTTGGTGGTATTGGCAGTGGAGACAGCGAGATCGTTCCATCGGGCTGGTCTTCCGGGTAAGCTGTGCGCATGGAATGCCCATCCAATATTTAGAGGTGGATGGTGTAGTCTCTTTTGTAGGCTCCTCCTGGTGCTCCCATGACTGCAATGAGTGGTGTGATGTCCTTAGCTTTAGGCACCATTTTATTGGGTGTCCTTATTGGTGTTGCCGAGGGTTCAACTGGAATGTCCTCATCACTCCATTGGTGGAGTGATGAGGGCATGACAATTCCTTTTCTTTGTAAGATTTTCCACGAGTAGTTTTGGAATTGGGCTGGGGTGGTATAGTTGGAATTTTCGTAGGAACTTTCTATTATGCAATGTTACTCTGCTCTGCCAGAGCCATCTACACGTACCACATACTGATCATGCTGTTTCACCTCGACAACGATTCCTGTTGTATCCCATTTCAGTGGGTCTTTTCCCTATTGGTTCTGGATCCGAACGTAGTTACCAACCCACAAGGGTGGTAAGGTCTTGGTGTGTTCTGAGAGCCGTTCAGCCATATGCAATTGGCGGTTTCCTGAGGGCAAGTTCTCTTAGGCCTCCATTTTCGATCCATGCTTGTTGCGGTTTGTATCGTCCTGGCATGACTGGAATGAAATACCTGATGGACCTACCGAACACTATCATCGCTGGGGAAATCTTTATGTTTTGGTCTGGCGAGTTCCTGTATAGTAGCATGGCCTTCTTGAACTCAGAGACATCCAGCTCACCATTAGGGCCAGTGTTGTTAATGATCATACTCTTGACACCGATTTCTGCTCTATAATTTGAGTGTGGAAAGGCAACAGAAGAAAGGCGGTGTCGAACTCCCCATGTCTTGAGTGTGTGATTGCTGATGTGAATTCCGGTCCACCATCACTGGACAGTTCCTCAGGAATGCCATATGTAATAAACTCCTTGCGTAGTTCACCAACAAGACCCATTGATCCATTGATCCTTGCAATAATTGGCCAGTTCGAGTAACGATCCACAATGATTAAGTAGTTAGCTCCCTTGTAATGAAAAAAGTCAGAGCAGATGCACTGGAAAGGATACTCCGGGTCAATAGGTATGGTTGGAGGGGCACTGGGTTGGCTCGGTGCAATTCTGTTGCAGTTCCCACAGTTTCTCGGAGGCGAACTATTTGTGGGTGATACCTGGCCAGGAGACGGATGTGTCAGCCCTTGCTGTCATCGAAGTCACACTCTGGTGGGCGGAATGGAGCGATTTAAGTACCCCTTTGCATAGTGATGGTGGACAACAACTCTGTCCTTATAGAGGATTACACCATCTGTCGTGGATAGATGTTCCCGGAAGGAAAAATATTCACGGAGCATTGGCGGTAGCAGTAGTTTGGAGTCCGGCATTTCATCTTCTATGGTTTCTAGTAGTTCCATCATGACTGGGTCACTGGTAGTTGCCTCTCGAACCATGTCCCAAGTGAGCGCCTCATGTCGTCAAGTGCATGAGCAGCAGAGTTCATGATATCCATGTCCATGGTAATATTCTCATCATCGTCTGATCGTAATTTTTCAAGGATGTTTTCCCTGAGTAATTTTGATGATGGGCAATCCCAAGGGTAGAGGGATGCGGCATGGGCATCATCAGGTAGCTCCAATATTTTGGGATTCATGGGCCCCACTGGGTTTCTGGAGATTGCTAGGTGTTTCTTGCCTGAGATATGAACAATCTGGAATTTGAAAGGGAGTGTCTTCTCCTTGATATTGAACAATCGTGGATTTTTGATATCCTCCAATTTTCTGTCACCCAATATTTTGGGAAGTGGTTGATGGTCTACCGCAACTATGAGGTCATCACATCCAAGGACAAAGTGACGAGTTTTTTCAAGTGCATCTGCAACTGCGAGTGCCTCCCCTTCAATGGGGGCATATCTGGACTCAGCTGCATGTGTGAAGCGGCTTCCCACCAGAGTAGTCCTCCATCCATCCTTGCAGCAGAAGGGGACGTCATCCTTACATGTGCAATGTTTTTGTAGTAGGAAAAATCCAAGGCCATCCTTAGACCAATCCGTAGATAGGCATGTCTTTCTGCCCTTGTCAAAGATTTGTACACTGTGTTTGATTGCCTCAACAATGTTTTCTTTTGTCTTGTCAAATATTTGCTGCAGTTGAGAATCCCAATAGAACGATGTTTTTGGTTTCAGGAGATCTCTAAATGGCGCATTTTGTCTGTCATTGATCCGTAGTAGCTGACCTGGTTTATTAGGCCAATTCTTGATCTGACATCTGTGATATTCAAGGGTGTTGGAAATTTTCGTATGGCATCCAAGTATTTAGAGCACGGTTTGACATGAGACATTGTAATTTCAAAACATGCAAATTGAACCACATCTAGATGTAGTTGAACTTGGCGGGGTTGAGTATAATGCCATTTCGTCCACACAGTTCTAGCCATTTGCATGCCTGGTAGAAGCTCTCCTCTATGGTGTCAGCCCACATGCATGCATCATTGATGCATTTGGTCTTATGTGGGAAATCTGAAATGATCTCATCAAACCGTCTGGTATAACCAACTGCTGCTGCGATGTAACCTTGCGGGGTGTTGTGATATCTGTAACGGCTCCATGGTGTTATGAATGTTGTAAGGTGCCTGTCAGATGGACTGAATGATACCCATTCCACGCATCAAATACTGTCTTCTTCTTCATGCTAGGCACAGCTCTGGGTTGGTGATAGGGTGATTGCATATGAGGCATCTTCCTAGTGCAGTGGGCGTTCAGGGAGTGAAGTCCAAAGTTCGTCGTGGTTTGCCGGTCTTTTTCCTGTACATGACCATCCTGTGGCACCATTTGACAGGCTCACCAATAGGGACAGGTTCAATAACGCCAAGGCGTACATCCTGGTTGAGTCCCAATTTGATCTCCTCTTACCAATGTAATGGTACAGGTATAGGCATGTGAACTGCCACAGGTCGAGCATTTGGATCGACCATGAGAGTTAGTGGTTGTCCTGTCATCAGGGGAAATTGACTGTGTGGGCAAGTGTTGAATGTGCTAGCACTATAATAGTCGATGATCCAAGCCTTTATTTTCTCGATGTTTTCCTCCGTGGGTGGGAATGGTATGGTAGTTGGGAGGGGAGGAGGATTTACTCTCTTGGGGCAGTTACACTGGCTCTTTGGTTAGGGTTTATTGGTATGTGCTTGAGATCCTCGTTCTTTGTAGCTGAAGCTATCACTTTCTTGTTGTAGTCACTAGCCTCTCCAAACAAGTCGAGATCAGGCCCAGATCAACACAGGCCTCTCTACTAATGTACATGGAATCTGTGTCAGGTGTGACATAACAAACCTGAGCGGTCTCCATGGCATAGCCACCTCTGTCGAGACCAGACAATCATCGCAGGAGGATTGCTCCGATGATGCCAATTGAATTCTGATTGATGGCCAACATTCTGTGTTTGACTGGGTTCAAGTCAGATTTTTTGAATCCCAGTCGGTTAATAATCTTGAGGCTAATCAAACAACTTTGACATCCAGTGTCCGCTACTACTGATGTTGGTCCTCCATGTGGGACGGTTCTCAGAAATACTCCGAAATGGGAGTAGTCATCCTTGTTAATCCTTACCATTACTGTCATCATTGGCTGTGGTCATTAGCATCGCTGGCTCCACCCCAGATTGTCATCAAAGACGTGATGGGAGAGGGTAATAGATTTCATGAATGATACTTTTCAGTCTCGATGGTGGCCGTGCAGATTCTATCGATGACAGTGGAGTTTTTGTCCAGTTCAGTTTATGCTGTCTGTTCAGGTCTGTTCAGGTCTTGGCTGCTTGGGTCTCTTTGAGGTATAACATTTCCTGCAGAATTTGTGAGGTTTTGCCTTGCCGTCACGGCCCAGTGGCTGAATAAATTGTTTTCCACATTTTTCATATCGACCACCTAAATTGACTGCTAACCCCAAGGAATCCATCGATCATGAGAGAAGCCTGAGAGCACCAACCTGCCTTTTTTGCCTCAACCAGCTTCACAGTTGTCTCCAGGTCCATGTCCTGGTTCTTGTGTCCGAGGACCTCCTGCTGGATCTCCTGTCAATGAGTTCGTGGATTAGCACATCACGGATCATTTGTTTGGCGAAATTAACATCTGTAGGGGGGACGCATGAACACATAGTTGTGAAACAGCAGACATCGGCCTGACCATGAAGTCTGGCAACAAAATTGTGGACACCCTCTTCCCTGTCTTGAGACATACCCTACAGGGTTTTACCCTTGACACCATGGTGTTCTCTTGGGTACTACAAGGCCTCTGATGGCAGCTAGGACTGCATCCTCAGTTCTGGTCTTCAGCTGCTTGTCACTTCTGTGTAGGTCCCTGCGGAGTTCACCATCACAGCAAGCCAACAACTGCACATTGACATCAGTAACTGGCAACTTTGTGCCATCTTATCGCTTGCCCACAAGCTGTTAAAGTAGCTCCACTTCTTGGTCATGGTGGCCTTACCGATTTTGTGCCTGTTGAGCTTCCATGGTTTCGCTGTAGCATTATTGGTCACCGTCGGGTGCACATTGCTAGCGTGAATCTGTAGGGAAAAGGTAGTAACAGCAGCGAAGGCAACATCAAGTTCTTCAGATCGCCAACCTCAGCCTTCAATTGGGCAGCTAATGCGGGGCATTATTTAGCACCTTTAAACTTTTAGCGTTTCTGATGTTGTCAGTTCCCAGCATTCGGTTCCTCAGTCACCATTGGTCCTTCATTATAGACAAAGTCAGTTTTACTCAATGATTATATCCAATTAGAAAATGATGATGGACCAAAACAAAGCAACAAAGTGTATACAAGGTCAAGGCAATGGTAAACAATTAATCTATAGTCACATGATTACACTAGTACAGTTCAGCAATAACTAAGGTGAAGAACTAACACATAACCAATATATAACTAACAATGACTAGGTTTAGGCTTGGACAATAAATAGGGTTAGGTCTTGGATAATGAATAGGGTTAGGGTTTGGACAATGGCTAGGGTTACGGCTTGGAAATTACTAGCATAGCGCCTTGGACAATGACGGGAACTGGACAATGACTAGGGTTAGGTTTTGGATAATGACTAGGGTTAAAGGCTGGTAAAGAAGCAAGGCTGCTGCTTGAGTTATAACTACACACTAGTTTGTACTTCCACTGAGGAATTCCCACACACAATCACAGATAAGTAAGATGGAGATCGCCTCAGCCTATGTATTTAATGTACTCCACTCCCTCGACCCTTCCAAGGCACAGGTAGTGACAATATCGGTCCATACATTTTGAAGTTCTGTTCCTCCTCTCTAACTCCATCTATAACTCGACTCTTTCCCTCATTTTGTCCAATGGAAGGTTCACAAGATCTATTCTATTTTCAAAAAAGGTGAACAGTTATTTAGTTAGTGACTATCGTACAATCTCCTTCTGCCTTCTTCACCATTTTATTCACTCCTTTCTTTCCTGTGTCTACAGTTGTCCAAGTTTCAGTTTAGGTTCATGAAAACAAATTATCTCTTACACAACTTCTCATCACATACAGGGAGATATTCAATTTCTTAGACAACAACTGTCAGTCTAATAATATTGTGTTTCTAGACTTTAGTAAGTCAGTTATCCCTCGTGGTGAAATTCTTTAAAAGTTGTGGTGGTCCTGGTTCAGAATCTGCTTGACCAAGTCATTTTGTGAAAGTTGAAGGAGTCCAGTCCAAGATGCTTCCTGTCAGATCAGGTGTTCAGGGAGGCACGATATCCATTGCTCAGCTCCTTCTTCTGTTTATCTTATCCAGCACAAAGTTGATCAAATCAATAAATTCATTGGAGGACTGTTGTACAGCAATTTTTATTATTATTATTATTGTTATTATTGTTGTTATTGTTGTTATTATTGTTATTATTGTTATTATTGTTATTATTGTTCTTCTTCTTCTTCTTATTATATTATTATTATTATATTATTATAATAATAATTATTATTATAAACAAGACTTGAGAGAAGTTAATCCAACAGAGAAAGCATATGTGGCCAGACTATAAAATGCTGGCCGAGTCAAATCATCATGATACACTGCATGCAGTGTTTGTGATTATATTAACAAGGTAAGGCACATTTATGATTAGCATGTGCTTTATCCATGCAAAAAGTTCTCAGAGAATTTATTATTATGCCATGCACCCTCTGGGCAAAGGTGGTGATTCCCTGGACCCCTGGAAAACTAGTTGTTCCCTGGTCCCCTGGACAAAGGTGGTGGTTTAGCAGTTGCTAAATGAAGAAAATTGGCGTGGTATTTCACAAAAGATAAAAGTAGACATTTTTCATCACACCGGATCAAGCCTGGTTTTTGACACACCCAAAATAAAGGTGGGGAAAAAATGAAACATCAACCGCCACACAAACCCCCCCCCCCCCCCCCCAAAAAAAACTGTCTTGAACCAAATTTTTTATAAAATACACACAAAAGTTCACATGGGAAGAGACTGTTCATTCATTAGGAGTAACGTTGTGGTCGCCAACTTCACGGCCAAACTGAGTACACACTGTTGGGGCGGCAACTGTCGGTGCAATTAGTTGAACTGGAGTTAGTGTAGCATGGTAGGTCGAGGCTTTATCTGGTTGATGGTGGGTAGGTGGGTGACCACGTCGAAGAGGGACTGCCACTTGCACTGGGCAGTCAATATCCAGATGTGCCGATCAATGGAGATGATTTCTTGCTTTCCACCCATGTCCAACTTGAAGGTTTTATTCCCAGTCTCCAAAACCTTGAAAGGTCCAACATATGGTTTTTGCAGAGGTGTACGATGTGCATCTTGATGCACAAAAACAAAAGCACCTGTGATAAGATCTGGGGGAATGGAAAACGAGTAAAAACCGTGTCGAGAGGTGCTAAACCCTGGACCTTCTCCTGAAGTGCTGGAAGGAAGGTGTGTGCACTTGGTGCTGCAGATGGTGAGATCACAAAATCACCAGGTACTGTGAGAGGAGAACGAGTTCTGCTGAGGATGAGTCCAAATCTTCCTTGGGAGCAGTGCGTATGCCTAACAAAATCCAAGGTAACTCATCTAACCAGTTAGGGCCTTGGACGCAAAGCTGATTTCAGATGGCGATGAAAACATTCTACCAATCCGTTGGCTTGAGGGTGGTATGCAGTAGTGCGATGATGTTGAGTTCCAAGCAGTTTACCGATAGCTGTCCATAACTCAGAGGTGAATTGTGCACCTCCATCTGAGGAGATATGTGCTAGCACACCGAACCTTGCAATCCACTGAGAAATGAGATGAGCACAGGAAAGAGCTGTCATGTCAGTTAGAGTAATTGCTTCGGGCCACCGAGTAAAACAATCCACAATGGTGAACAGGTATGTGAAACCTTGAGATGGCGGGAGAAGTCCCACTAAGTCAACGTGAATGTGATCAAACCATCTGTGAGGGACCCTTAAAGGTTTGCAAGGGGGCCTTCACATGTCTTTGGACCTTGAAAAGTTGGCAGGCAATACAAGCCTTGGCCCACACCCCAACTTGCTTAGACATCCCATGCCAAACAAATCTGGCTGCCATAAGCTTGCGAGTTGCACATATGGAAGGGTGAGAGATCATGTATGGCTTGAAAAACTTTACGTCTCCAGGATGTTGGTACCACTGGATGGGGTTGACCCGAAGATGTGTCACACAGCATGAAATCCTGGGTGGGTACATAACACACATCTTCCAACTGGAGTCCGGTGATAGCTGTTCGGTAGGCATTCTTCTCACTACCCACTCATTGCGCAGCTGCCAATGCTGAGAAACCAATCCCAAGGTCAGTGGAACTAACGGCATTGATGCCCACACGAGAAAGAGAATCTGCCACATGATTATCTTTGCCAGCAATGTGCTGCAAATTGGTTGTGAACTCAGAAATGTAGGCTAAGTGACATTGTTGGCGAGGTGACCATAAGTCTGATACCTTAGAAAAAGCAAATGTAAGGGGTTTGTGGTCCGAATATGCTACAAAATCACGGCCTTCAAAACAGTAGCAGAAATAGCGAATGGTGAGGTATAGAGCCAGCAGTTCCCGATCAAAGGCACTGTACCTAGATTCTGGAGGGCATAGTTGCCGACTGAAAAAGGCTATTGGTCTCCACTGACCATCTAATAGATGTTCCAAAACTCCCCCCACTGCTATGTTTGAGGCATCCACGGTAATGGAAGTTGGAGCTGTCGTACGAGGATGGACTAGCAGTGTGGCAGCTGCCAAAGCCTGTTTGGCCCCTCCACCATGTCCTTAGACCATTCCATCATCTTTGCCTTTCCTTTTGTATAGGCAAAAGGAGGTTGCATGATTTCTGCTGCATTGGGAACAAAACGGTGATAAAAATTTATCATTCCCCAAAACTTCTAACTGTCTTGGGTTGCGGGAAATCCAAAATGGCCTTCACCTTTTCTGGCAATGGGGATGCACCATATTGGTCGACATGGTGGCCAAGAAAATTAATTGCAGTTACTCCAAAAATTCATTTAGAGCGATTAATGACCAAACCGTGAGCCTGTAGTCTTGTAAAAAAAAGCGTGGATGCTCAGCATGCTCTGCCTTGGTGCGGCTGGCCACCAAAATATCATTCAAATAAACAAAAATGAAGTCCAGGCCTTGACAAACTGTATGCATGAGGCGTTGTAAGGATTGGGCTGTGTTAGTGAGGCTAAATGCATTCTGGTATATTCAAATGAGGTGATGATTGCTGTTTTTGGAATATAATCTTTGTTAATGAAACCTTATGATTTCGCTTGACTAAATCGATCTTAGAGAATTTTTTTGCTCCTGCCAAATTGGCTGCAAAATCCTGAATGTGAACAGGTACTTGTCAGGAGTGGTCACATTGTTAAGACGCCGATAATCACTACTAGGCCTCCAACCTGTGCCCTTTGGCACCATATGGAGCGGCGAGGATCATGGGCTATTGGAACGATAAATTATAACCAGAGCTTGCAACTTGGCAAATTCTTAGCTAGTCTGAGTTTATCTGGGGCCTTGCCCGGGCACAGATTGGAGGTCCTTGTGTTTGCACAAAATGTTCAACTCCGTGTTTCACCCTCTTTGAGGAAATATTTGGTGTAGTAATTGAAGGAAACTCTGCCAGTAAATGAGCAAATGCATTATGCACGTTTACCGCCACAGTGCTGATGCGAGGACCAATCTGGGCAGCTATAGAGAGGGGAGTGATGGCATATGTCGCAGTGTCAATTAGCCTTTGACCGCCAAGGTCAACCATAAGACCATAGGTGCACAAGAAATCAGCTCCAAGTAATGGTTGGCTAACCTCTTCTACGACAAAATCCCAAGTGAAGTGCTTGTCATGGGTACAGTATATATGCGTTCCAAAAGTACGGATGGATTATCCATTCACAGCCTGAAGGGCAGGACCCTTAGAGGGAGTATGTTTAAAATTATCATTGCCAGTAGCTGGAATAACACTACCTTGTGCCCCTGAGTCTACCAAAAATTTACAACCGCACGCATGGTCCCTAACATGTATGCATAGTTTCTAGAAGGACTTACTACCGAGGCTACTTCGTTCTCCTCGTCTCCCGATACATCAACATTGATGGCTGCAATGGAATTGTTCCAGGAGCAGGGTGGTACACACTTGTGTGCTTTAGCTCCAAATTTTGCATGGTAAGCACACTACTCGCGAAGACCACTTGTCGCTTTCCTCTGTTGGCTCCACGCACTTGAGGTTGGGTTCCCTGTTGATGACTATGGGAAGTAGCTGAACTTTTCCAGGGACATACCTAGATAGTTGCTCCAGCTTGAGACATTATTGAATGTGGTCTGCTCTCTTCGCAATATCATCAAGGGCTGTTAGACCCGTACTTTCCACTTGTTTCCATAGCTCAATGGGGAATGTACGAAACCACCGCTGCTTAAAAAGGGCTGTTCCTTCCATACTATGCATGAAAGCCAAAATGTCGGAAGGTTTCATGTCACCCAGAGAACCAGCATCCAAAATTTTGTCTGCTTTCTGTTCATCTGAAAGCCCATAGGTGGCTAAAAGGACATGCTTCAAGTTTTCGAATTTGTCAGCCAGGGAGTGGCCATGAGTGTCGACTTAATGCGTCGCTGGACGACTGAATCCAAAGCTGCCACCACATAGTAGTACTTCGTTTGGTCTACTGTAACATTCTTAATCTCAAACTGGGCCTCGCACTGGATGAACCACAATTCAGGGTCGATGGGTAGATAATAAGGCTTGAGGCCCATTTGCTCATCAATGAAACTCGATTAAAATAGTTGTCATCATAAAACAATGTTAAGTGCAACTAACCACATACTGGGTAATGGTCGCTAATCGTGTGTGCGAGGGTTCATAGTTCAGTGTTGTCTACCTCCACCCAAGTCTCGGAACCAGTGGAGTGGTCAAGACTGAGTAGTATAGACTAGCCGGTCTGGTGGCTTTCGTAGCCTGGTTGATCTTCGTGGGATCGTGGGGTCTTCGATTGGGGTAGTGGGTTGCGGAGGCATGGGTGGCGGTAAGGGTGTGGTCCTGGCTGGTGGTGTGGGGTGCTGTGGAGCGTCCGGTGACGTCCAGTTGTCCAGGGTGGGTGTGTGGTCTTGCTGGGAGGCAATGGGGGTGGTTGGGACAGGTGGTGGGCTGTGGATTCCAGGGGGGTCGGTTGGCTGGAGGAGTGGCGGTCTTGGTATTAGGGCGATGTCCTCTAGGATGGACATTCTCACCGTAGGGGTGTGCATGGGTGTGTATCTCCTGAGGTATTTCCTATTGCAAAGTGATTGCCTCCCTGATCCATCCAGTCTGATCAAGTATTGGTGGAATTGGCATACTTCCACGATGGAGCCTGTCTTGTCCCATTTGAGTGGGTGGTTACCTGTCTGATTTTGGACCCTGACTTTGTCACCTATTTTCGGTGGTTGTAGGTTTCTGGTGTGTTCACTCCACTTGTCCTGATGTAGTGCGTGGCATTGTCTGTGGGCAGCCTCTCTGAGGTTGAGTGAATCTTCCCATGTCCTATGTGGGCGGTACTTGCCTGGCATGATTGGGATCAGGTCCTTGGTGGGCCTCCCGAAGATGCACATCGCTGGCGATTGTTTCGTGGTAGGGTCGGGCGAGTTGCGATACTGAAGCATGGCTTGTTGGAATGTGTCGATGTTGAGGGATCCGTCTTTCCCTAAGTTCCCTGTAACGAGCCTCTTGACTGTCTTGACACCCACCACAGCCCAGCAGTTGCTATGAGAGAATGCCACCGAGTTGAGTCTGTGGTGTATGCCCCAGTCCCGGAGGAACGTTCTTGTGGTGTGTGCTGTGAATTCAGGGCCTCCGTCCGAGTATAGTTCGTCTGGGATCCCATATGTGGCGAAGGTGTGCATTAGGATGTTGATCAGGCCTATAGCGCCATCTCTGGCCCTTTCCACAATCGGCCAATTAGAATACCAGTCTATTATGACGAGGTAGTTGTGGCCCTGGTGGTGGAAGAAATCCGCGCAGATACACTGGAATGGGTACCTGTTGGAGTCGGGGATGTTGGGGGTAGGGTTGCCTGTGAGGGTGCCATCCTGTTGCAATCAGTGCAGTTTGCCCTGGTGGCGTGGATGTCCTTTGTAATACCTGGCCAAAAGATTGCTGCTTGAGCCCTGGAGGTCATGGCCGAGGTGCCTTGGTGGGCTGCATGTAGGGCGGATAGGCATGATTGACGGAGGGCTGGTGGTATGATGATCCTGTATTTGTAGATGGCGACTCCGTTGCAGCAGGAGAGGTGGTGTCTGATGTGGTGGTAGTCCCTGATTGGTTGTGGCAGCAGGTGCCTTGATTCGGGGAAGCCGTCCTCGATGGCATTGGTGAGGAGTAACATGTCATCGTCCGAGGAGGTGGCGACCTGAACCTGTTCCCATGTCACCATGTTGGTGGAGTATAGGGCTGATGTGAATGACTCCTGCAGGTCTGATTCCTGGTCAGGTAGGGGTGTGTATTCTGAGGAGATACCAACCATCAGTTGGATTGGTATGGTTATAGGAGGTGTGGTGATCCAGTCTGAGATGCCTTGAATGTCGTCGTGTAGTGTCATCTTCAGGTTTTTTTGGTTGCCGGTGGGATATCTGGAGAGGGCGCCGGGTGCCCTGTTTTTCACTCCAGGGATGTGTGCCATCCTGAACCTGTAGCTTAGGATTTTTTCCTTCAAGTTTCGGAGTCTTCTGTTGGATATGTGGTCAAGTGATCTGTCCCCGAAGATTTTCAGTAGGGGCCTGTAGTCCACAGCAATTGTCAGGTCCCTGCAGCCGAGGACGAAGTGCCTGGCCTTGTCCAGTGCATCGGCCATGGCTAGTGCCTCGCCCTCGATTGGGGCGTATCGTGATTCTGCTGCATGGGTGAAGTGGCTTACCACCAGTGTAATTTTCCAGCCCGTCTTGCAGCAGAATAGGTCGTTCGCTGAGCATCGACAGTGCTTCTGAAAGAGCCAGTATCCAATGCCATCTTTGGACCAGTCGGTTGCGAGGCATGTGGGTTTAGACTTATCGAATATCTCGACACCATTGTGGATCTCTGCAATGATGGTTGTTTTGGACCTGTCGAAGGCTTGTTGTAGGTTGTCGTCCCAGGAGAGCTTGGTTTGAGGAGGTTCCTGAATGGGAGCATGGTGTTGGTCATGCTGAACGCGAATGATACATGGTTGATCAGGCCGAACCACGAGCGGACATCGGTGAGGTTCCTCGGGGTGGGGAAGTCGGAGATGGCTTGCACGTACTTTTTGCATGGTTTCATGGTGGTGTTGCCAATCTCGAAGCCAGCGAATTCGACGTCCTCTTTGGCGAAGTGGAATTTGTCTGGATTGAGGGTGATGCCATGGCGTCCACATGTGTCTAGCCATCCTCACGCCTGGAAAAAGCATTCTTCTATCGTCAGTGACCATAGGAGGGTGTCATCTATACATTTCGTCTTGTTGGGGATGGATGACACGATTTCATCGTACCTCCGGGTGTAACCATCTCCAGAGGCGATGTATCCTTGGGGTGCAGTTCGGTAGCAGTATCGGCCCCATGGGGTGATGAAGGTGGTATAGTGCCTGTCTTCCTGGTGCAGGTTCATGCTATGGTAGCCATTCCACGCATCGAATACGGTCTTCTTCATTCCTTGTGGGATGGATCGGGCCTGGTGGAATGGTGACTGCGTGTGGTGGGTCTTCCTTGTGGCATGGGCATTCAGTGCTGGAAGTCGATGGTGCATCTGAGCGAACCGTTCTTCTTCGCACAGATCACCATGTGGTGACACCAGGTTACTGGGTCGCCCACTGGGACCTGCTCAATGACTCCCAACCTCACGTCCCTGTCGAGCCCGGATTTCACGTCTTCCTGCCAGTGGAGTGGGACTGGTATAGGCGAATGGTGTGCTGTAGGTATGGCTGAGGGGTCTATCATCAAGCGCATGGGGGGTCCCTCCATGAGGGGTAGGGTCTGGTGCTCGCATGTGTTGAACGTGCTGGAGCGATAAAGTGCTAAGATATAGTCCTGTAGTTTTTCCCTGTTGGCGTCTGTGGCCGGAAATGGTAGGCAGGAGGGCATGGTTGGTGGTGTGGTCCTTTTCGGGCATTGGCACTGATGTGGGGTGGGTGTGGCAGAGACGGCATTGGTGTGGTTGGCTGTGTCCTTGGCCTTGGTGCAGAAGATGCACGCTGTTGGCAGCGTGCATCTTCAGTGTCACTGGGACTAGGTCCTTGGGTGATAACCCTAGTTTCTTCACGATATTCGACCCAGCCAGGCAGCTCTGACAGCCTGTGTCGGCCATGGCATAGACAGGTGTCTGGGCATGTGCGGTCTTCAGTGAGTATCCGAAATGATCTTAGTCCTCCCTGGTGGTGAACATCTGTAGCCTGACGAAGGGTTGTGGTTTGGACTGCCTCCTGGACCAGCTCCGTATGGTTTTGTTGTAGATGTGGTAGTCCAGGGCATCGGCTTTGGCGTCGGTTTTGGAGGAGAGGTCACATATGGTGTCGAAGATAGCATTCTCCTGCTCGGTGCCTGATAGCTTCTTATTGTGCTTAGTTCGACATACCCTCTTATAGTGGTGGTCCCTGCCGCAATGGCTGCACTGCATGCCGAAGGCTGGGCACTCAGACCTCCTGGTCCTGGTTGGGGCGCTCTTTCCGTGTCCCTTGGTGCCACAGTAGAGGTGCATGAGTCTTGGTAGGGTCCTTGCTGATTCCTGGGTTGTGGTTTCTTCTGTCTCTTGTAGGAGCTCCCAGCAATGTGGTCAGTGGCCTGGGTTGAACTCTTCCCTGCTTCCTTTGCCTCTACGAACCTGAGGACCTGTTCCAGGGTCATATCTTGGTTACTGTCACCTAGCAGGTCCATCTGGATTTCGTTATCTGCTTAGCCTCTGCACAGCATATCTCTCAGTATGGCCTCCGTGTAGTGTACGTCGTGGTTACATCCTGGGCAAGAGAGCGTGTATATGCACAACCCCGCTTGGCCCCTGAGTAGGCACGGATGGGCTCGTCATGATCCTGCTTTATGTTGTGCAGGACCACTTGTGCTACCATAGCATTCTCCTCTCTCACTGCTAGCCCCTTTATCACCTCGAAGACCTCCTCCTTTGTTTTGTCTGCTAGGGTCCCCCCTGCATTCCTGGTGAGGTCCTTCCGCAGCTGCCCATCATAACATTCTAACAGCTGCATGATGAGTTCAGGTCCTCGCACTCTGGTGGCCCTGACGTAGTCATCCCATATCATTCTAAAATAGTGCCAGTCCTTGTTTGTGCCTGATGACATAATTTCGGGTCTCTTTACCTTCTCGATCCTGGCCGACTGTGCTGGTCCACCGTGGATAGTGGTGTGGATCGTTAGCATCGTGGCTGCGAGCGCCGGTTCGACGTTTGGTGTTGCATACTCACAGTCCTCTATCGGGCACTGAAATGTTGGCATCTCAAGTCCACGTAGTGGTGCTCTCTAGATGCGGTAGCCTCCTTTCGTGGCCGTCTCTTGCTTTGTGATCGAGGCAATCGGTTCTTAGGCGTTTCAGCGAGTTGCACTTAACATAGATAATAAGGCTTGAGGCCCATTTGCTCATCAATGAAACTAGTTGTCATCATAAAACAATGTTAAGTGCAACTAACCACATACTGGGTAATGGTCGCTAAATCATGTGTGTGAGGGGTTCATAGTTCAGTGTTGTCTAATTGGGTCAAATGCTACTGCAGCAACGGATACGGCAGGTGCTGGAGGGTGCATAATCACAAGAAACGATGTAACTAGTCGTGGTCACCACTTTAGCAGTTGCTAAATGAAGAAAATCGTTTGTCTTAGCGTTATATTTCACAAGAGACAAAAGTAGACATTTTACAATAATCTTAATCACACCGGATCAAATCTGGTCTTTGAGACACCCAAAATAAAGGCGAGGGGAATAAAGGCGGGGTGAAATGAAACATCAACCACCATAGTGGTTCCCTGGACCCCTGGACGAAGGTGGTAGTTCCCTGGACACCTAGATAACTAGTTGTTCCCTGGTCCCCTGGACAAAGGTGATGGTTCCTGGACCCCTGGAGAACTAGTTGTTCCCTGGTACCCTTGATAAAGGTGGTGGTTCTCTGGACCCCTGGACAAAGGTTGTGGTCCATAAACACCTAGATAACTAGTTGTTTCCTGGACCCCTGGACAAAGGTGGTGGTTCCCTGCTGGACAAAGGTGGTGGTTCCCTGGACAAAGGTGGTAGTTCCCTGGACCCCTAGATAACTAGTTGTTCCCTGGTCCCCTGTACAAAGGTGGTTGTTCCCTGGACCCCTGGACAAAGGTGGTGGTTTTGGACAAAGGTGGTAGTTCCTGGATTCCTAGATAACTAGTTGTTCCCTGGACCCCTGTGGTTCCCTGGACCCCTGGACAAAGGTAGTGGTTCCCTGGACAAAGATGGTACTTCCCTGGACCCTAGATAACTAGTCATTCCTTGGTCCCCTGGACAAAGGTGGTGGTTCCCTGGACAAAGATGGTACTTCCCTGGACCCTAGATAACTAGTCGTTCCCTGGTCCCCTGGACAAAGGTGGTGGTTCTCTGGACACTTGGACAAACATAGTTTGTTTCCTGGACACCTGGACAAACTTGTGAAAAGGGTGAAATCCCTGTCCATGGCATTCCTGGAGCTTGGCAACTATACAAAGGTCACACAATGTGGTGTGCTGCACCTTGCTCCACATAAGTGCGATGTGGGATACCTATATGGCCCATATCATCGTTCCTCTCAAAGCCAGATGAGTACCACAGTCCCATCTCGCCGACATGCACATTTCCTAATACAAGAACCAGCCGGACCAAATCCAAGTCAACTACTCATTCCACTTCCATGCAGCTACTTTGAGGCCCACTTTCGTGGAAGCTGCTAATATTTTTGACTGCCAGTGTGGGATATGCCACGGGTCTAACCCCTGCAGGTGGTTTGACTGTTGGAGGTAGTGAGGGTCGGTATAATGGTGGTGAGCTGGTGAGGTAGATGACAGTGGGGACTGTCCAGCAGTCTACACTGCATTTAGGAGGGTAGGAGAAATGTAGACACTGACTGGCACTGCAGACATCCTCACTGTGGTAACGAACACCGTCAACATCACCCCACAACCCCTTACATGCAGCATGACAACATGTCTTGTAAATCCATGTCCATGACCCTATACCCATCTGTGTGGCTGCCTTACTCTGAGGCCAACAGGTCCACAGGGGTTTGTATGCCAGATTTACTAACTCGGCCTGCTCCTTCACGGCAACATCCTCTCCACATATACCACACTTCACCTGGTCTGCCTGTTGTAGACCAACCTCTGTGATCTACAATGTCTCCATACGACAACTACAGGATTAAACAAGATTGATAAGCTTCACAAACACTATTTCACAATCCCCAGCCTGATATGAGGTGGGGTGATGGTGCTCTCCTTCTAGACCCCCGGTCGCCCCTTCACTTCATGTCACTACTTATGCATGCATTACATTAATCACATTATATCAGTTCATGTTCTATCATGTTCAAGGTTTGCCTGTGCAGGCCTCTTATCTATCATTCTTCATGTCAGGACTTGTAGTAGTTAGGGCTTTCCCAGGCAACACTCCTCCCTCCCCCGATTTGCAGTGAGCCCAGGTCTTCGTTTTCTGGTTCATTTGGTTCCCATGCTTGTCTGGATAAACCGTCTGCATTGCTATTATCTCGTACCAGGTGGTGAGAGATGGTGTAGTCGAATGGCTGCAGTCGCAGCGCCCATCTCATTAGCCGTCCCCCAGCATCCTTCATGCTGGCCAGATACTGTAGGCAGCCATGGTCTGTGACTACCTTGAACCTCACTCCAGTCAAATAAACTTGAAAGTGCCTAATCCCTTCCACTATCGCTAGGCACTCCCGCTCCACAGTCGCATAATTCTTCTCTGCTTTCTTCAACTTTCGGGAGAAGTATGTCACATGTCTCTCTTGGTCTTCTCCATGGTCCTGGCTTAGTACTGCACCTATCCCTACATCCAAGGCATCTGTCTGCAGCATTAACATTTTTGCATAGTCTGGTCCAGCCAGGACTGGGTCGCATTGGAGAGCTTCCTTGAGCATCTTGAAGGCTTTGTCATCATGAATCTCACTCCACTTTACTTTGTCTGGATGGACTTTTCCGGTCAAGTCAGAGAGAGGGGCTGCGTAGTCCTTCACAAATTTGCGGTAGTATCCCGCCAGGCCGAGGAAAGATCTGACATCCTTCTTTCTTCTGGGTACTTTAAACGTTTGGATTGCCTTGATTTTCGCCGTCTGGGGGTGTAGCTGACCCTCCCCTATACGGTGTCCCAGATATTCACATTGTGCCATTGCAAATTGGCACTTCACCATCTTCAGTGTCAGTCCGATATCCACCAACCACATCAAGGTCTGGTCGAGCTGAGCGAGATGGTCTTCCCAGGTGGTGGAGTAGATGATTAAATCATCCATATAGGCCGTCGCTCTGCCTTGCATGTCGTCCAGGATATATTCTGTTCTGGGCATCGGAAAGGGTTCTGGCTTAGTCACGGCATTGAGTTTCCTATAATCTATGCACATCCTCAGCGAGCCATCTGAATTTGGAATCATCACTACTGGCGCTGCCCATGGGCTGTGGCTGGTCCTGATGATGCCAGCCTTGAGCATCTCTCTGACCTCTTCCTGCACCACCAGCTTTCTGGCATGCTTCTTCCAGTCGCTTCTTCTCCTCCTTCTCCGCTTTTCTGTCGGCTTTTTCTGCCAGGCGTCTTTCCTTTGCCTCTTGTCGTCTCTCCTCTTCTAGCTGGGCACGTTTTTTGTCTTCTCTCCTTTCCTCTGCCATGGCCATGGTCATTTGCATTATCGCTTTGACCATGTCTTCTACTTGGCTGTTTGGCGGAGCCATAGCCGACATCGAGGACTCACTGTTGAGATACGATGGGCTTGGGTTATCTTACTTGGATTTCCTGGTGTCCATAAGACAATTAACAATCAAACGATCAATGAGCTACAACTATCTAAGACTGTAAGCTGGTTGCTTTCAGCTATCAAACACCAAATAACTACACACAGTCTAGTAACAAAAAGTTTTTCTTAGCTAGGTTAGTTTCCTTTCGCTGCCACCAGTGTTGTAGATCAACCTCAGTGATCTACATGTCTCCATACTACAACTACAGGATTAAACAAGATTGATAAGCTTCACAAACACAATCCCCAGCCTGACATGAGGTGGGGTGATGGTGCTCTCCTTTTAGACCTATTCCTCACTCCCACCAGTGAGAGGCTAACCAGATTCCAGAGATGCGAATGAAAATGAGCTGTAATTATTGCCATGGACAGGGGAGCAGAGAAGATCCAAAGAGAGCAGAGCAATACTTTACCTTGTGTGTGGCCAGGGGACAAGAAGACAATGGAGACTACAGGATGAGGGCCTATCCTAACATTGCATCAGGAGGAGTGAGGATCGAGTTAGTGCTGCTCTCAATGTACCGAAATCAAATACTGAGAATGGCACATCCATGACCACTGGCTGGTCACCTTTGAGTTTAGAAGACACTGGCCAGGGTAACCGGGAGAATCTACAGGCCAGGAGTGTATAGGCATATGCAGTCTGTGGACAATGGCCATAGCAGAGGATGGACAGAACCATAGCTGATGCAATGATGAAAGTCATCTCGTGGATAGGTATCTCTACTGAAATCCTGACTGACACTGGGATGAACTTGACTGATAAACTCATGAAGGACAGTATGTTGTGCATTAAGGCAATTAGGACATCGCCATATCATCTCTAAATGGATGGAATGGTGGAGCATTTCCACACCACTATAAATTCAATGTTGAGGTATGTGTTGCCCAGTTTAGATCAGCATAGGGACAGAGAATTATGCTATATCTTTTTTGCTTACTGGGAAGTACCATCGGAAGCTACAGGCTTAGCACCATTCCAATTTTTGTATAGCAGTTAAATATGAGGTCCACTAAATGTGCTGAAGGAAGAGTAGTTAGCCAGAAATCGACTCCAGAGCGTTATGCGATGCATCGAACGTGTTCATGAGCGTTTGGAGACTGTCCAACATCTGGTAGAGAGAACCGGAGTTGAAGAGAAAGAGCGATGAAGAAGTACTGAGACACCAAGAAAGTGTACTATAACTTTGGAGACCAGGTCCTAATCCATCAACCAACTGTTGGTGACTGCTGCAACGATGGGGTTTGCTGCTAACCTAGGAGAGAGATTCCTCCGTTATACTCCACTAAGCTATATCTTCCCACGGCAACTTGGTTGCTGCCACCAGAACCTATAGCTACTATCCTAACTAGCCCTCACCATAGTATTTGCTAAGAACTAGTATTATAAAGCTTCCAAGTTGGACATAGACTCCTTGACTAGGGCTAACCTGGGTTTAAATACTATCAGCCAGCACCTATGAGAAGAATTCCATTTATCGGTTTTGATATGGAGATAATGTCTCCTTCAACCAATCACACATCTACACAACACTAAAGTCATGGGGACAAGCATACAATGCACGTACATACACTTAAACATCTGTTATTTGTTATTTAACAATCAATTATAGTTAATCATGTTCTGCTGCTCTCCCTACTGCAGTCTGCAAGGACTTGTTGTGGGTCTTGACTCCAACATCTTTCCCTCCATTCCCAATGGTGGGGTTGCCAGACCCAGATCATCTGCTCCCAGCAGATTTCAATCCTGTCAAGAAAGACTATCTGCATTTTTATGTTGTAATCCTGGGTGATGCGTGATTGAGAAGTCATACACTTGAAGTGCCAGAGCCAATCTCATGAGATGCCCATTTAACTTGGATGATGTGAGGAGCCATGTCAGAGCTCAGTGGTCCATGATAACCTCAAAGTGTGCACCCCCTAGGTATATCGTGAAGTGGTTGATAGCCTTATACACCGCCAAACATTCTAGTTCAGTAGGGCATAGTTCCGCTCAGCTGGTAGTAACTTCCTCGAGGAGTAACCCAAGGGTCTCTGGATCCCGTCTCTCTCTGCCGACAGAACCGCATCTAGTCCCTTGTAGGAAGTGTCTATGTGCACAATTAGTGTGTCTCCCACTCGGAGTAACCACAGCACATAGGAGTAAAACAAAGCATCAATTAAATAATCAAATGCCCCTTGCATAGCCTCATCCCACTCTAGGGTATTGGGAGCACAATGCGTATGGCTTCATAAAGTGGCCTGGCATAGTCTGCGAAAAACCTCCAGTAATAGCTGGTGGTACCTAAGAAGGCTCAAAGTCCCTTCTTGTCATGTGGTTGTCTATAATCCCTGATGCCCTTAACTCTTTCCTCGGGAACCTTAATTTTACCCAGCCCTACCTAAGAGCCTAGGTATGTCAAGGCATAGCCACCCCACTTGCATTTAGTAGGTTTCGCTGTTGCCTTCCAATGCACCTAGTACAGCTCTAATGTACCTCACATGCTCCTCCCAGGACTTGGAGTAGATGAGCATGTCATCACCTATAGTGACTAAGTTCAGCTTCCAATAGTCTATACACAAATAGAGCGAACCATTGGTCTTCCTTATCGGCACCATTTGTGCCAACCAGGTACTATGGGAGAGTAAAATAATACCATCATCCAAGAGCTGTTTAATTTTTCCATGGAGCACATCTTTACATGCAGGAGCAACCCTAGATGAATAGGATTGGACTGGGGGAGCCTGCCCCTTATCAATGACATGGAAGGCTGCCAAGGTCTGGCCTAGACTACCAGTAACAACACTGTCGAACTCCCCACATAAATAACTCCCGATTACAAAGTGCTAAAGATTTGAAATTAGCACCAGTGGCTAGAAGAAGCTCTACTTTACGCAATGAGTGTTTTCTTAAGGCTCTAAAATGTAAGTATGTGGTCAAGCACGTGGGTGGAAAATGAATTTCGTTAAAGACTGGCTGAACGACATACCTTCATCGTCATCTGCCTTAGGTCTCCACTGGCTATGGCTCCAGTACTAGCTGGCACTCCGGATAAAAAGGAGCGTTCTAGATGCCTTTTATACCTGGATGTTGCCGAACCTTTTTGCGACCACCAGGAGGAAACTACTGTGACTATATTCAGTGCCATCATTCTCTGAGGGACATAGTTGCTCAGTATACTGCACTAGCACCAAGGAAAGAAGTTTCACTCATTTCCAGATTCTGCAGCCATCTCACTTCTTCCACACTGGAAGTGTGGTTAACCTCTGGCCCTGGATGTTATGGTCATCTCCACTACAGAAGTAAACCATTGCCACAGCATGGGCCATACCCTATCCATGGGGTGGAGCAAATGATGGCAGCCCATGCATTCGCATGCCAATCAGTAGAGGTGCCCTTCATTCCAGTGGTATGGAGTCAATCGGAAATTTGAAGGACAGAACTGCTGACACCATCAAGAGCCAGGGCCGGCTGCTGGCACCACCCTTCTTCCTCTCCGCATACTTCCAGACTGCTGCATCACATTCGAAAGGTTTGCTCTCTTCCTAGGAGTAATTAATTTTTTCCTCTCCATTGCACCTTCGCTCATCACTCAATGCCTAGAATTCATTACTAGTTTAGATAAATAAAATAATAGTGAATTAAATAACAAATAATAAAACCACAAAAAAATAAAATTGGATCTTATCATCCGATCTATGTCAGAAGAGGAGGGGTGCAGAGCTTGTGCGATGGAGCGAGCAGAATAGTGACAGTGAAGGAGGACCTACAGAATCACCAACATAATTTGAATATGACTTCTATGGAGAGTGGCCATCTGCAAGCCTTCATAAAACTACATGCAGAAATAATGTGAAGTACACCGATAAAGGCAATCAGGGCTCTGGAATGAAAAGTTTATGATATTACTTTTTTATGTAGCAGGGATTAGTGAAGATATACAGACAGTCTGCAGGAAGTTGAACATCAAAGTCATTTTGACATCAGGAAGAATCTTGAAGGCACAACTGAGCAGAGCGAAGGATGAATTACCAGCTAGTATACACTCATGTATTGTGTACTGCATCCCTTGCAGCTGTGCAAAGTTCTACATAGAGGAGACCAACAGAAGACAGGAAACCAGAATGACAGAACATCCGGATACCTGTAAAATGTGCGCCATTGAAAAATCTGTGGGAGGAACTATCTTAGACCAGACCATAAGACAAGGATTTTCTAGCAAATGTTGCATTGCATATCAGCCTAGCAACATAGTGTGATTGGTTCAATTGAAATTGAGAAATAGATTTACTTGGCTGCCAGGTGCCCACTCTCAAGAGCCTAACTTGAATCTATGACTACCACAATTTTTTGTAACCAGTTAGTTAAGTTCATTATTTTTAGTAGTGGTAGTTGTACTAGTAACAGGTTAAACTTATATCATTAAGCTATAATATAGCATGTCGTAAATAATAATATTATTATTATTGTACATTACATAACAATATTAAACAACAAGATGATAGTATACTAGTCTGAAGTTCCCTGCATGCAAGATGTTCCCAGCACAGCAAGCAGCGTTTCCACACTCTATTGCTACCAACAACCATTGGAGCAAGTAGAAATGGGCCTTAGCCTCCCTAGTCTCCTCCTTAATTCTTCGACCCAACTAACTCCTTAATGAAGGACATGGCCTCATTGCCAAATACACCTGTGGTCTCGAAGCCCAGAGGAATAAAATAGTGAGTGTCTCTGATTGTATGGTACTTCTGTTTCTTCAGGAATTCAGCTCTGTTAGCAACCATTCTGGGATCTACAGACCTCAAATCCACATAAGCGGGAGCAAATATGTCTGAACATGTGGTATTCCAAACAGAACCTCCCATTCTCCCAAGGCATAATTTTTGCATCATCAGGTCGTTTGCCATCATCACGATCCAAGCCTATTGTTTACAGGAGAGAGTGAACTTTGGCAGAACATAGAGATCTTTGGAATACTTGATAGATAGCTGTGTGTTGAGAGTGGCTCTTTCTACAATTGAGCCCATGAGTACCCTGCTGGTGAACTGCAAAGAGGTACACCAAGACAAAGACCTGTGGCATCATGAATAACAAAGTCATTTCTCCTCAAACTGACTGCAGATATAGGGTGAGCATGGAGCCAGGCACCTGCTTCGCTCTTGGTAGCTGCTCTAACATGAGCTTGCGCAATATCATCCTGTCTCACTCCACAAGCTTGTCTAAGTTGAATGCGGATTGTCCCAACACTTTAGGGAAATGGAGGACTCATCTGAAGGACAAGAAACATTTATGTCTTTGCTCCAAACATCCATACCTAACACAAAAGCAGGTTAAACACAGCCCTAAAATCTACTGGGCAAGATTTGGTAAACTAGATCGAAGGAACATGAAGTGGATGCCAGGAAAGCTGATGTAGCCAACATGACAGCACTTCTGATCCCAAGGACCACCAAATTTGACTAGCGGGGAGGCCAAGTTAGTGAAGTGTAAATGTTCGATGAGATGCTAACATTAGTGATAATTATTGCTGAGCATGGCACATTGATCAGAGTCAAATTCTTTGAGCTTTAATGGAGAGCAAAAGCACGGAGAAGTGTGGAGATAGTATAATGATTTTGGCATGGAGAAGGCAGGACATAGGAGACACAAAGCATTGTGTGAATAAAGATGGCTTATCCTGCTGGCCAAGAGCTAAGAGTTTAGTCCTGGACTCAGTACATCTATCAATACCTTCCAAACCACCAATAGGAGAGCCTAGTATAGTGGCTGCTTCACGGATTCATCGTGATAGAATGCTGGCAGCTACTGAGGAAGTTAAACCTGAAATTTACACATATGTGTACTCTGCTTATAGTTCACCCTCCTCCCTTTTCTTTGGAAATAACATTATTGATTCTGCAGTGATTGAGCCCACTTCTTTCGGGTCGTGACTCAATCACACACTTGGTTTGTTTCAACTGTAAACACACTCTCCCAGCCTCATCTTCTATGCTACAAAAATCATCAACGACATCTGACACCCACCCACCCAGAGTCCCGTCATTCAGGTAAAACACATTGAACTCTGCCTTCTTATTGATGGCAACTAAGGAAGCCCCCCAAAAAACTTTCGCACAAGAAAGGAACTTCTACTTGCAAGGATCTGACTTGCAAATGGTGTCAAGGCTTTAATCAGGTTCAGGCTATCACTAGGTGATGATGAGTTTATTGTGATGTGATTAGAAGATATGTGTTGATGAGTCTATTGTGATGTAATGACAAGTCATTGTAGCATAATTATTATCATTAATATTGGCCATTAGGGCATTCTTATTGTTTGATGTTCAAAGTTTCTCAGGTGACACATGTGTTAAGAGATATTGCTATACTAATCTTCAAATTTCAATGTGATGTGGATGAAACCACAAATGCATACTACAAAGAGCAAGCAATCATTGTGTACATGTTGTGTGCTACACATCCACTACAAAAGCATGACAACCAGATAAAACCACACCTATGTCAACAAAGCCACACCCATTCTCCACTCACTCTGTTTGCTGAGTAGTACCTGTCCTGCCGAACTAGTCGAACTTAATCCCAAACCATTCGTAAATTGAAGAATGTACCTCGTAGTGTTTCTGACAAATTTCCTGCAAAGTCGACATTTTGTGAATCAGCGAAATGTAAAACCACACCTCCCTATCCTTTACCATTCCACTCCCTTCCCCCCTCTTACCCACACACACTGCCCACACAATTACCTTTCATATGCACTGGTTGTTAGAGACCATCTTTTATTAAGCACTTAAGGTAATTTTTAACAACAATTTTTGTTGATAACAAGAGAATCTCCATATATACATGCACATCTGTATGGATGTAGACCTTTAATGCATGCATCATACCACAATAGTTAGATGACAGCAGGAAACCTCCGCCACATCCTGCAGCTCAGCTCACAATTTAGCAGTTCCCAGAAATTGATTCCTTTTAAGTATAAAATAGTGTCCTTCTCTTAACCCACTGCCTCTCTTCTCTGAAAACATCTCCATCACCTATCTTCTCTGAACACCACCACCACCACTCTTCTCTGAACACAACTCATCACCTCTCTTCTCTGAACATGACATCAGTACCTCTCTTCTCTGAACACACTATAACCACCTCTCTTCTCTGAACACAACATCTTCTCTAAACACACCATTACCACCTCGCTTCTCTGAACAGAACATCAGTACCTCTCTTCTCTGAACACACCAACACCACCTCTCTTCTCTGAACACAATACCACCATCTCTCTTCTCTGAACACAACATCACCACCTCTCTTCTCTGAAAACATCTCCATCACCTATCTTCTCTGAACACCACCACCACCACTCTGAACACAACTCATCACCTCTCTTCTCTGAACACAACATCACCACCTATCTTCTCTGAAAACATCTCCATCACCTATCTTCTCTGAACACCACCACCACCTCTCTTCTCTGAACACACCACCACCACCTCCCTTCTCTGAACACAATACCACCATCTCTTTACTCTGAACACAACATCAGTACCTCTCTTCTCTGAACACAATACCACCACCTCCCTTCTCTGAACACAATACCACCATCTCTCTTCTCTAAACACAACATCAGTACCTCTCTTCTCTGAAACACCATCACCATCTCTCTTCTCTGAACACAACATCAATACCTCTCTTCTCTGAACACACCACCACCACCTCTCTTCTCTGAACACACCATCACCACCTCTCTTCTCTGAACACATCACCATCTCTCATCTCTGAACACAACATCAGTACCTCTCTTCTCTGAACACACCAACACCACCTCTCTTCTCTGAACACAATACTCTGAACACAACATCAGTACCTCTCTTCTCTGAACACAACATCAGTACCTCTCTTCTCTGATCACAATACCACCATCTCTCTACTCTGAACACACCATCATCACCTCTCTTCTCTGAATACACCACCACTACCTCTCTTTTCTGAACAAACCACCACTCTCTTTTCTGAACACACCTCCACCACCTCTCTTCTCTGAACACAGCACCACTACCTCTCTTCTCTGAACACAACACCACTACTTCTCTTCTCTGAACACACTTCCACTAGCTCTCTTCTTTAAACAACCTCCACTACATTGTGGCTAATGTCGGGGCTGAACATGTACCACAGTCTCTGCAAAACCAATGATTGAGCTCAACTCTTTAAAAGCCAGCAGGTCCTTATTTGCTTACGTTATATCGTGGGGCTCCTTCAGGGATATCTCTCTCCTCCCTCTGGATCTCAGTGGTGGAGATAAGTGTATTACCATTTCTCATGTATGCCTCTTGAAAAAATGGTGTTTCCTCTGAGAATCCATTAAAAATGGTACATACATATGTAGCTCGATTCTTTCATTACGTGAGCTCAGCAAGAGATGGTTCAAGTTACACCCAAGAGTGTTGAATCATATCTTCCTTGGTTATGATGGCATCCAAGAGTGTTCACATACCAACACTGTACCTTGGTTATGATGTCACCCAAGGGTATTCAAACACACCTTCCTTGAATATGATGGCATCCAAGAGTGTTTACGTGCACCAGCCTTGATTATGATGACAGTGCTTCTTTTACGAATTAGCATAAGGTGGCAAATCTCAGGGGTTTTGAAACTATAAGGGGAAAGACATGCAGAAAATTATCGGGGGAGTGGGGGGGGGGGGGGGGGGGGGGGGGGAGTGTGTGTGGGGGGGAGCTACACGCCCCTCCTGCTCCCCGACCCAACATCCTCCACTCTGTCTGGCAACACTGAAACAGTCTTCCAATACGAGTGTGTCGAGACCTAGAGCAGAGCAGTTCATCAAGTCCAGTTAGACCACATCACCACTTCAGGAAGATGCCTCATCCATGGGAGATCTAGTGTAAGGTATAGAGACCGAGAACTGAGACTAATCAAGGACAATGGCAGAAAAGGTACTGGGGCAGTCCTTGATGTGAAAATGGTATTAGGCTTGCCTCGTGGAGGCACCATCACCTCACACACCATAACCTCACACACTATCACCTCATGTACCATCACCTCATGTGCCATCATCTCATGCACCATCACCTCATGCACCATCACCTCATCGCCTCGTGTGCCATCACCTCATGTGCCATCACATTATTTCACCATCACCTCATACACCATCACCTTGTGCACCATCACCTCATTTACCATCACCTCATGCACCATCACCTCACACACCATCACCTCGTGCACAATCACCTCATGCACCATCACCTCACGAACTATCAGTGCTAACACATCATTCTCTCTCTCAAAAGCAGTAAACTGTGATCACACTAAAGCCCCTAGTGTCTGTGACTTAGTCTGTGTGAACACCGTATTAATGTTCTCGCACTCTTTTCAGAGTATTGTGAACACTCACACACACACTAATAAAGAAATGCTTGAGGTCTGTGGGTTCTCAGTGGCGACCTTCACAGCCTCAAGTTAGTATAGATAGGGGGCGAAGTAGTACCGGAAGTTGTAACAACTCACCTCCAAGCCAGCACCAGAAGTTATATTGGCTCATCTCCAAGCTAGAAGGAGTTTGTTGGGGCCCAGGCCTGATCTTCACTTCCCACCATCCTCCACATGCATGTGTTTGTTGAGCACGAGATACGGCCATATACAGTGAGAGAAAGGAGGCAGAGTGCTGGCGAACGGCAGCCAGGCCATAAATATGCAAGTGCCTGCCTAGCCTGCCTCCAGGCCATTCAGATACACACTGCGTATGCCCTCCAGTTATGTTCTCTCTCACTAAGTTGCTTGCCCTGTTTGGACACCTCAAGTTTCATTGTATTGACAGTTCCATTCCATTCCAAGAATTACGGTATTTGTGATGAGAAGCTGAACCTTTGGAAAGAAAAACATGGAGCCTTCATGTATGCACGAGAGAAGAGAAACTAACTTCTATTATTTCTTCAACATGTGGAAGAAATTGCACGTCTACTCCCATGCATTATCATCAGTGGCTATTAGATGCATGCCACTCATATGCATTATCATCGGTGGCTATTAGATGCATGCCACTCCCATGCATTATCATCGGTGGCTATTACATGTGTGCCACTCCCATGCATTATCATCGGTGGCTATTAGATGCATGCCACTCCCATGCATTATCATCGGTGGCTATTAGATGCATGCCACTCCCATGCATTATCATCGGTGGCTATTAGATGCATGCATATAATTAAGCATTGGTTTTTCTGTACTCTGTTTTGCAATGGTCCTCGCTGAATACCCAGTGGGCACAGTGATTAACTCTCTCTATCAGCCTCTGTCTTCTCCCACAGTCACACACGACCATCACAGAACATTTTGAGGATATAAGTCCAGCTTCAGTCCCTCCTTAACCACTCCCTCTCTTGCCCTTCCTCACTGCACGAGTAAGGCCCTCTTGGTCTCCGTTGCAGTCCCGTTCTCATCCGTGCCACAGATGTAGAGAGTTTGGTAATTCCTCAGCTGATTAGCAATAGCATAAATCAACATACAGAATGCAAAAGGATTAGGGACAGTTGGGACAGTTTAAGTAGGTTAACAATACATGTAGCTCTATGGGGACACACACTGGACCAACATCACACTTGGTTGAGGCAGGTTGATGTAGGTTGATGACAATAGCTCTATGTGGACACACACTGGACTATATGACATCACACTGGGCACTAGATTGAGACAGGTTGAAGTAGGTTGACAACAGCTTCATGAGGACACACACTGGACCAACATCACACTGGGTTGAGGCAGGTTGATGTAGGCTGACAATATCTCTAATGGAGACACACACTGGACTATGTAACATCACACTGGGCTCTGGGTTGAGGCAGGTTGAAGTAGGTTCATCACAAGGAAAGAGAGCATCAAAGAGAGCAATGATGGAGGGCAGAGAGACACAAAGATGAATGGAACACAGTAGAAGAGGAGTGGCAGAGAAGTAGGTGGTCAAGAAGGATGTGTCCATTGAACTTCTCCACTATCCATCCATCTGAGGGTTATAGGGTGAGGTTCTGATGTGTACTGCTCCCAGCTGTGGGTAGAGTTGTTCCATCATTTGGGGAAAAACATTCGAGCCTTGATCTGTTCAGATCTCTTTTGGCAAACCCAGCCTGTCACTGTGTTCAATCAAGACTTCTGCTACTGTCACTGCATCAACTCTTCTGAGAGATGTCACCTCCGGTCACCTAGTGTGATAATACCAAGACTGTAATGGTTACTTCTCCTGGTTTGGGGAAGGGGAGCAACATCCATCGATATCCTCTCAAATAGTGTGGACATGATGGGGAGTGGAATGAGTAGCATCTCCCAGCTGTTTGTCTCTTGACGACCTCTGGAATTCTGCACAGGACTGAATCTATGCCTTGATGTCGGCTGTTACACCTAGCCACCAAAAGTGTGTGGTGATTTTCTCTGATGTCTTCCTCTTCCCAAAGTGTCCAGTTATCACCTTGCCATGAGCCTCCCTAAATATGTCTCCTTCCTTGTGACATGATTACCCTGTCTCGTGAGTTGTCCGTTTTGCGCACCACTCCTCGTTCTGTTGTTCTCAACCCAGAATCTCCTGCTCTGGCTGCAGTCCAAGCATCCTTGAGAACCAGATCATCAACCTGGCCTTGTTGGAACAGAGCTGAACCTTGTGGAGAATTGTTTTCTTCTCCTTCGAGCTCTGGTGGCCAGTACGTCTTGGAGTTCACCCACTTCTTGCTGCTGGTGAGGTTTTGTCTCTCTCCTTTGCTGACTACAAAGTGTGAGCTATCAAAGGGAATCTCCTCCTCTGTGGTTGAGAGTGAGACAGCTGTAATCTTGCTCGTGGAGCTTTGGTTGCTTCCTCCTCATCGGCAGCTTCCCTCTCTGCTGTCCTCTTGGCCCTTGCCCTGGTTTGCACAGAATTGATGTAATCCAGGACACCCGCTTGTCCTTCTCCCAAGATTTTTGTGGTATATTCTTAGGTTGTGAGTACTTCAGGACTAGTTAGTCTATATCATGAGTAGATCGCAGTCCCTTCTCAGTAGGACCTCTTCCTTGTCCTTGATTGAACTTGTCACAAATGCCCTACAAAGAGTAACATGATAATTAAAGCTCACATCTCTTGGGGGGACCAATGTCCTGTGATCTCTGAACCATCGGCATTGGCATCAGTTTCTGGTTCTCCCTGCCCAGATGTATCAGGCATCAGCTTTCCATAGACAACAGCCAAATCTGCTCCTGTATTCACTCTGTCTTGGTAGGTTTTACCTTCTACAGCATAAACCAGTCAGTGGGAGTTATGCTGGTATCCTGTTTACTGTGGCTGTGCATTGAGCTTAATAATGACCAACCTTACCACAGTTGTAGCATTTCCGTTTTGTCTGAGTTCCATCGCATGAGAATTGACTGTCTCTCTGCCTGGTAGGGTTGTACTTGGTTGGTCTGGTTTCTTCTTCTTTCCTGTAATGTGGCTGAGTGATGTCTCCGGCGATCTTCCTCTCTGGTTTATAATCTTGAGGTGGCTGTCTTCTCACTGTCTCTGGGCTATCCTCCCTACCTCGGGAATGCTCCTGGGAGTTGTCTTTCCATGTCGGCTGCCACTTCTGTGGCTGTCCAGGGGCTCTCCATCTAAGAACCTCCACCTCTGGTCTCTTGTCCCTGAACTTCTCTTGAAGCCACTCCAGCAAGGTTGCGAGATACTTCTTGATGGAGGACACTTGCTCTAAGGCATGACTACTGTTGTCAAAACCATGAAATGCACCAGAGTAGAAGTCAGGGTTTTCTATGGATAAATGCTGTTTCTCTCTCTCAATTGGCTCTCCTGAACTGCCTGTACTGTCAGCGCAGTGTTCGGAAATTGACCCAGAACATACTTAGCAGACTTGTCTTCACTTCTTTGTAGTTGTTGGCATCATTGAGGTGCAACCCATCATAGACTTTCACTGCATCAGGGGTAAGGAGAGAATAACATTGACCATTAATTTTTACCTTGGGTATCTCATGCATCCTCATTTGTCTCTCAAGGCATTCAAGGAAATCATCTACATCCTCATCCTTCATTTTGTGTAGGCTGAGTGGAGGTTCAGAAGCTGTTCGTCATCTTCTCTAGCATCATAGCTAGTCTCTCTATTGTGTCCTCCCTCTGTCTTTGGGAGCGGCTTGTTTGGGGTGTCTCTGGAGATGGAGCATCTGAGCGATGTCTGTTTCCTCCCGTCATCTTCTCCCCTCCTTTGTTGTCTTCTTTCAGATATGTCTTGTTCTTGATGTGATTCAGAGCCAGCTGCTGAGTCCTCCACTTCTCCAGACTGGTCCTCGTTATGGTCTTGAATTCTGACGGAACAGTGCTGATCGCAGGAGTCTTCTGACAGTGTTCCACCATCTCCAGGCTCTTCTTCCTCCTTGTATGATTGAACAACTGTTCATTTCATCTGCAGCATAGCATGAGATTCTCATCTCGTGAGATATTCCAAGTTCAACTGCCCAGAATCTCAGCTCTCAGGACCAGTATCTGGTAGTACGATGCTTGTGTTTAGGTTCTTGGGTGACCAGCTCCCTTGCTCTCAGAAGGTCATTACCTGGTAGAACCAGCTTAGTCACTCTTGCCATACCAAACTGGATGGACCCCAACAATGCCACCAAATATTGTGACGATCGTAAAGAGTTGGGTAGCCTAAGAGCCAGAAGTTCAGCACAGCTATTGCTCTTACCTGTCTACACTCATACAGTATAGGAAAGATTGGTTACCACTTCAAGAAGCTTATAATCAAGAACAACATATACAGCACAAGGTGTGACTTATAATTGGTGGAGCATGTATCAATGGCAAGTTGGTGTATTCATAGTAGCATACTTGTGGCCAGTGCCTTAGTTACAAATGACACGAGTCCATATCTCAGTTGTAGGCTGGTCTTGACTTGTGGCAGGTCCATCTTACAACAAGTTTTCTTCTCTCTTCAAATTTCACCGAGGGCAGGTGCTGATCAATCCCTACCAATCCATCACACCAAATGCAACCAGAAACACCGCAGTAACTAGAACATGAGTGACAGCGACTGCGCTAAAGCTGAACTGATCACGAGTGACCAGGAAAATGAATAGAGCAACGACTGAGAGAGTAACTAGGTCCAAGGAGAAGGCTCTCCCATGAGTAGAGGAAAAGGGGATTCCGTCCAACGACAGAGAAGCAGATGTGGAGTGGATGGTGCAGACCTGAGCTCCCGAGAGCTTCTGGATCAACAGGAGGTGACAAGCAGAAGAGAGACTCACCACAAGGAAAGGGAGGAGAGTGAATACTCCCTGAGTTATGAACAAGGGTTTGGGAGATAAAGATGCAGACTCATACAGTTAGAACAGGAGAGGTGTGAACCCGATGAGGATATCGAAGTGGGGTCCAAGTGAAGGGGGCCGTATGGTATTTTTTACTTTTTTAAAATTTTACTTGTGGTGACAATTTGGAGCTCCGTAGATTCTGCAAACTTCATGGTATGGACTTGATATATAGCTCAAAAGATAGATCTCTCTGTGTGCTCTCTTTTAGTAACAAAATATATTTCATAGGTATAACTATAGGCATGTTACTAGACCCTAAAATGGAGGGACCTCAAAAACCTGCACCCCACAATCGCCGTCCAAAAGAACTCCAGATTGCTAAGTGCCAAAAAATTGAAAATGGTACGAGTGGCTAGAGGAAGCCCTAGCTCATACAATTACCTTTTTCATTAGGCATTAAAATTTTAGTACGTGGTCAAGCATGCGGGTGGATCGTCTCCTGGGGCAGGCCCCGGACACCCGATCAAAGGCCCTACCTCCATCCCTCATGCGGGTGACTGGCTCAATGTTATCCCGTCCATACCACTCGGTCTCCATCTCTTTGATGCCGAGTTTCGCCATTGCCTCCTATATTGGCTTGGTTTTTGGATGGTGGAGGAGGGGATTCAATGCCCCCATATGTCAGGCTACTGCTGACCCTTTTGGAACCACCAGGTCGGCTGTGGAGGCAATGGGGATAGGATACTCCATCACGACTCTCTCAGGGATGCACTCTTCTCGGCAGCCCAGTCCGCTGCTTTGGCGCCCAGGAAAGAAGTGCCGGCCCTAATTCCTGGGTCCTCCAGCCGTACTGCCGACGTCTTTCTCCCCACTTGGAAAAGTGGGGAGAAACCAGCTGCCCTCGATATCACGGTGATTTCGCCACTCCAGCAGTTGACCATCACTGGAGCTGCCACCTCTCAAGGGCATGCCCTAATAGTTGCCAGTGAAAGGAAGTTGGCTTCCCACTCAGGTGCCTGCCACTCAGTGGGGGTAAACTTTATCCCTGTGGCAATTGAGGCATTGGGGGGCTGGAGTGAGGATGGTGTGGAGACCATCAGGGAAAATGGGCAGCTTCAGGGACAGCGCCTTGGAATTCATCCAGCTGATGCTACACGCCATCTATTCCAGCATGTAGCAATTTGCCTTTGGCATGGAAACGCCAGCATGTGGCTCCGTCGCCTCCCTTCATGCTCCCCTGTGATAGACGGGCGGGCTTGAATTTTTGTTAGGTCTCTTTTGTGTGTATATGTATATATATGTTAGGTTTATCTATGGACAGTGACTTTATTGTGTAGTGTATATATTGTGTACTGTATGGTGGAAAATTGAGGGCGTTGATTTTCCACCCACATGCTTGACCAGGTAATACGCCTAATGAAAAGGTTATTGTATGCGCTAGGGCTTCCTCTAGCAACTCGTACCATAATTTTTTTGCACTTAGAAATCTGGAATTATTTTGGACGGCGATTGTCGGTTGCAGGTTTCTGAGGTCCCTCCATTTTAAGGTCTAGTAAAACTTCCTATAGTTATATCTATGAAATATATTTTAGTATTAAAAGAGAGCACACAGAGAGACCTATCTTTTGAGCTATATACCAAGTCCATATCATGAAGTTTGCAGAATCTACAGAGCTCTAAAATTGTAACCATAAGTTTAAAAAAATTAAATAAAAAATATCAACGGACCCCTGAAAAGGGAAGTCGAGGTGTGGGAATGTTAGGTTTTCCTGGATGCTCACACAAGAGCTATCTCCTAACAGGTCTAGGTCACTTATCAACGTCTAGATATAGGATTATAAAAGATTATTACAAGACCCTCTGACTTACAAACAGGTGTTCATCAGGTATCTCTCTACTGAGCATGCCCTCTACTAATTAGCATGTGGTTACAAAAATGTGTGTGGTTTGCATGATAAGGTTCATATAGTATTTAGCTATGATAATGACATGTATTGTAATTGTTCGTAGGCTTGTTAGGCTGTGCCTAACAGGGAGTGCCAAAGTGATGGCTTCAACCATTAAACTGTTAATGCTGGTGCAGGAAATGCAAAGGCAGAGGGAGGTGGATGCGAGCAGAGGGCTTGGGACTGAGAAGCAGGGGGTGCCAGGTGGGAACCAGGTGATGTTCAAACCTTCCATAAATTCCTGAAATTACATTAGGAATGCTGCATCATCCTGTCTTACTTGGCTGAACCTTATGTAAATAGGAAATATTCATCAGAGTGAAGAGAAAAATGGGATCTCAAGCTAATTTATTCTTATTTTTATGCTCTTCATTGCACCTTTTCTCATCACTCAATGCCTAGAATTCATTACTAGCTCAGATAAATAAGTAATAATAGTGAATTAAATAATAAGCATGAAATACAAACTTATAAAATTACCTCCTGATCAGATGTGTTCAGATCTTCTTCTCTGAAAGATAACTTATTCTAAGTAAGCTCAACTATTCAAAGGAAACTGAAACAGGACTCCAAACGTAAGTAATTTTATAGGAATGAAGCCACATCAACCTCATGGTCTGACATCTTATATTGTGTGTAGTTCCTCTTTGTTTCCTCATTCTGTAGCGTTGCTATGGATATACTTTTAGTTAGGCTCACATTTAGCGGTGTATTGTCTAGAAAGACTTGTAGCTAACTTCTTAATTGGTATTTGAAAACACTCTCTCTTATTGCTACTCCAGCCTGCAGCCAGTGTAGCTGTTGTCACTCCCCCAATCTGCAGGCAGAAGGTGGAACACATGGCCTATATTTCACTGGCCACTTTTCTTCTGTCCTATTTTAGTAAGTTAGAATAATGTACCTAACTAGCTAACTAGCTCCTATGTAATATTTCACCAAGTTAATATACTATTGTATATAGTTGCCTGTAGTTCGCCAAACTTAATCTGTAAGAAAAGGTCACAAGGAATAAATATTAGTACCCCCTGCAAGTACATATCCGCTGCAAGTACATTGTATATTACTCGACTATATGCACTCACTCAAAGAATCGTTATCATCATTGTGTTGTTATGGAAATTTGTTACAAACTGCATGCTAATGTTGTTATATCTGCTATAATATATTAACCATAATTGCTTTTGATTTTGATTTTTGCTCACACAAGGGGAAAAAAGTAAGAAATTTGCTATTTTTGGGGTGTAGAAATGTAATTTATGTTGTCGCTAGTTACTATATACTGGCAGACAATAGCATATTGCAAGAGCCATAGTGACTAAAACAGTGGCATTGTTTAGGTGAGGAACTGTTGCCACTTTTTTTTACACATGCCATGATCCATTCTTATCTGAGATACAAGACTTGTTGTTGTTGAGGACGGCAATGTACATAGCTATACTATAGCATGTCTTCACATAATTATAGGCATGGTTAGTAGAGTACAAAAAACATCATCCACCTCCAAGAAGTGAGGCTCCGGCCACTTATTTGTCAATTATTTACATTGTAGTTTAGTAGAACAAGCTACAACAAGTGCTACACGGAATGAAGTGTAGACCATGGAACAAACCATTCTTTTTTCTTAGTTAAGCGAGCCTCATAAATTTATTATCTGTGCTGTATGTTTATACTTTATATATACATGACCAGTGTTTAGCTACACATACATGTATTTCTTGGCTGAAAATTTAGAGTTATGGGCAATTTCAAAGTTATGGCAGGCATTTGACCCACACTGCCCATATAACTGAGGTTATACAGTATACTACACTAACAGGAAGTTTCATCTTTCATAGGTGAATCTTATTGCTGCCTAATTAAGTCCTACCCAGCTATTCATTGCGAAACTCAATCAGGTTACAAATAAGTATAGGTTTACCTGGAATTGTGTTATATTCCTGGTGGGAAGACTTTTGTCTACGCTAAGTTCCTTCTATGTTTTCCACTATAGGATTTTCCCAATTCCAATTCAAATTACCAAGTAGGATAAAATAAACAAGCGGATTGTCTACTAACAATACAGTTTTTTTCCTATGCCACACCCAGATAAGTTGTAGAGCCTCATAGTCTTAATAGTAATGGAATTAGTAGCTTGACCTGAAATAAGACAAGGTGGTTAAAGAGATAGAAGCTCTCCCATGACATCTGTAAATGTTGGTAGACTCATTTGAAATCCATCCAGTAGACAATGAGTATTTCTTTTAGGTATTTGGAAAACCCAGTGATCTATCCTCATTGTGAAATAGCTCTGGTCTGTGGCAAAATACCTGAACAATATGATATAACTAAGCATAGAAATAATTTATTAGCTAGTGTGTATACAATTCAAATTCAGTATGACTGGTTTAGGAAGTTTATATAGCCAGCTAGTCTGCACATTTCCAACAACCACAGGGAGGGGGAGGGGGGAGACATTAGCGCCTACAAATTTATGCTATTGTCCCCCATTATCAATTCACTGTGGCTAGTTATATAACCAGCTAATTCCCACAGCTCCCACAACTACTCTCTCTACCAGCAGCATCTCAGAACTCTATTTTGAACTTTGCAAGCCCAACTCAATCAATCCCAAAATCAATTGTAGAGCTAGAATACAATCATAATTTGCTTTCACAATTATACATGTAGAAATAAGGTGGATTAGTTTAAGCATTGACAGGGTACCACAGTTACAGATACCGCATGGACCCAAGCTGCCTGGATAAGGGAAGTTCCACTGTACATCCAAAGTACTATGGAACTATGTAATCCACTTGCCAAGTGCCCATTGGGGCTTTACAATAACCGCTGAAAAAACTTTAGTGGGTGCATAGGTGGGCACTTGCAAAATGAGCTATTATTCTAATTAATTTACACATCCTGTTTGAGGGAGCGAAGAAGGGATGCATCTCCAAGGCCTCCCTGGGCACCTAACTGGGCACCTCCATGGGCTCATACCTGGGCACCTCCCTGGGCTCATACCTGGGCACCTCCCGACATTTAGTGTTGTGTCTGGAAGGCTTTCTGCTAAGGAGAGCTTCACAGTCATTTATGTTGAGGTGAATCCCGTCACTTTTACCAGTTACTCATTGCTCTATACTCTATATATGTATTTGAAACTTAATAATATTGGTTTCTGAGAATTGAGTTATGTTGCTTGCAATGATAGCATGTGATTTGTGTTTGTCTATGCTCTGGCTATTTAATTCATTCCTGTTATGTCTACCACACTAATTAAGTGTACTAAAGATGACAGCAACTACACTATAAATAATCTTTTCTCGAACTCAAATACCAGTTACTTCTTATAAAGCAGGAGTACATGTCCTAAAGTAGAACTTGTAGATATCTGGACGGCTGGGGGCTAACTACCTTGTGGATTACTGAATTTATGGATTACTGTGTTTCATTATATTCATATACTAGGCCCTTAATAAAACCAAGGCACTCTGTGCTGACATAGTTAATCACCCAAGATATGTCTAAGAAGCTGTCCTAGGATGCTTAGTTAGGCCTGTTTTATCTTGTAGACTATTTATTGAAACAATGGTTAGAGGTTATTATTGAGAGTTCCCTAGATATATCTAGCTCATGTGTTGGAGGCCCATAATAGAACAAGAACAAACTAAGCTTATGCACAGAACTTCAATTAAATCAGGAGCTCTGTACAACGCCAGTTTTAATTGGTTAGTTTTCTTCTGTGATCTCTTTCTGTGGTTGTAAGACACCAATAGCATCTGCTAAGACTACAGCAGCTACAGGGATAGACTTCACAAGGGATTCTGAGAAGTGTTGAAAGAGCACTTGACTGTTAGGCAATTCTTTGTCTGCATTGCACTATTAACCTTGCAGACAATTTGAATTTCTCTGGATAATTGACGTTCTACTGCAATACCCTTCTTTAAATGGAATTTCCTTTGCCATGCTCAGACTGTGATCAAATCATCATACTAAATTTATAGCTTTATATTTTTAGCTCAAGATTTGCTAGAAGTACCTTTTTAGAAATGGTTTGATTTGTTTAAAATTTGTCTTCCTTCTTGGAAACCACCGTACAATCACCCCTCATCAGTTATATTTATGGGAGTGTGATCTTAGACAATGAATGTTAAGCTGTAGCTAGATTGCTATAGCCAATATGTTAGCAGCAATGTCAGTGGTGGATACAGTATTTTAACAACAGACTTGCATATGATGAGGTATCGTCTCATGTACCACACCCTTGTGTGGACGCTCTGCAGCTAGGCTACTGTGTGGAATACATTGGTTCAAGTTGCACAGCAATAAGGCCAGATGTAGCAGAATATACTTGAGTTAATTATACATCTTACCTGTGAGACTAGGCCAGGAGTTATATTCCGTGTTCTATTGTGAACCAAATTAACCTAGGTGGATGGAAAGTAATTAAATAGGGATTCTATGGAACTCATGCAACCACCCAGCAGTACACCAGTGCCGCAAGCAGTTGGAAGATAGTGAACAAACAGTTGAGTTGACTCTTCATTTATTGCATGCCATGCCTAGAGAGTAGGATTCAATATGAGTAGCAAGCTTCCAACTGTCCCCAATATTCAGGGCCAATCTCATTCTGTCCCTGCCTGGATTCACCACAAGCTTATTGTTAGTCTTTCAAAGGTGATAAATAAAATTATATGGTTATCATTGCCCAATACTGCTATAACAAGCAAATCTGGTCCGTGATGTGTAAGGGACTATATAACATAGTGCTTACCTTTTGAGCATGAAAATACTGCTGTGCATTAACAAAATGTGGCATCTTCTGCCATTCACTCTTTGTTTAACTTTTAACAACTGACAAACTAATAACTACACTATTGAGATTCAATATCATTGTTACTCTTCTTTATGGTAAAGTGTGATAATTAATTAGTGATTGCAGGTTTTCACCAAGGTTGGCAGCTTCCTACACAGAATAATTTCTATTATGAATTCAGATGAATATCACATTCTATCCTGATAAAAATTGCTAAGCCCAAACACTTCCAGCTACCTGATCATCGTATAAAAGCATGCAGCATTCTAAAGGCACAGACATATCATAACATCCTTGGGGGTATAATTATGTACATAACATGTATTGATTATTGACTGTTACTTTATTTGTACTGTCACTTTTTCTCATGATTAACCTTTTCAATTTTTTGCCTTATCATTATGATTAATGCAAACATAATGAGCTGCAGCTTGATATAAGAATCAGCTCCCTTGTGGTATACTAACAAAAGTATAATTATGTCACTTTACATTTACAACAAAATTTCAGCAAATCTTTTATCCCAAGGAAAGAGATTCAGAGCTATTCCAGGTAAGCTAAGTTTCCTGAGGCTTCAAGAAACAATAGTAAAGACCAGAAGAGTGCCTTCATGTGTCGGCATTTGTGATCATCAGTTATATTTTAAATTTCTTCACTTTGCAATGTTTACCCCCTTATGCCACAAGTAAAGTTTTAGTATGACCATATTGTATCAATCGAACAGTCTACTGGGCAAGGGCAGGAAAAATTCTGGTATTTAGCCAATTTTTATAATTCTTTGGTGAATTACATCCATTTGTATACTTATCGCTGTTAATTTGTTGTGGTAATACCACTACCTTCTTATAGAAGTGCCTAATTTTATAATGAATATCACCAGGGAGTGGGCAGGTAGAGCTATAGAACATTGGTGATGTTTTGATGAGTACTTTAATATTAGAGATAGTATATTTGAAACTGTGTAGAGGTTTGGTGAATTTATATTGTTTTTGTGCATTCCATTTTTAAATTAATGCTATCTTTTGCAATTTAGACACTTCAGATAAGTTTTGGCTAGACCTTCATGTATATGTGAATAAACACACGACCTTTGCTATTTAGAGACTTCAGTGTTGGCTACTGTAAATGTGACAGATTCTGAACAAGACATTCATGAAAATGAATCTTGCAACCTAGACTTTTAAGTATTATGCTCAAGTTGGATTATGCTGTTTGATTAATCTCTCTCATATATTATCACATACAATGAATTTTTTCGATTACCAGCTTAAATTTATTCACTCAACATTTCGGCTAGATGCTCTAACATTCATCTCATTATTCCTGGTGCATCTAGTCAAAATGTCGAGTGAGTTGATTCTCTAGTAAGGTATTGCATATACTAGTCAACTGAGAGTCTGTTAAAAAAAATTCATAGTAATATTAATAATAAATACCGAGTGAAAAGTGATTTTGTAATGAATGTGTCTGTAATAGGGTGTATGCACATTAATAATAATATCGTAGAGTATCAAATCTATCATTAATTATTTTGCTCTCTATTTTCAGTCATTGTGAAGTTCCAGGATGAAGTGATGTGTGCTATAGTGGTACACATTGTGGAGGTCATTTTGAAATGAGCATGATGGAAGATTGTTGTGACAATCGCATTGATCCAGTCATATATATAGTAATTCCACAGCCATGGAATGCATGGACTGCCCCAAAGGTAAGTTGAGTTGGTGGAGTGCATGAAATGTGTAAGTGTGTAAAAGTGTCAGTTCCTCCACTCTGGCACATCTAGATGGGTATGCAAAGTTTGGTAAAAGAACGAATATATTCTTCTGTTGTTAATCTTGTTTAGGGAGTAATAAATTAAGCACAGATTTTCTGGTTGAAATATTTGGATATTAATCTTGGAACCCAAGCAGCTGTTTGTTCTGATATGTAATGTTATATACACCATACAGGTTTTGGCACGCTAGAACCGCCAAATATTTTTGTTCATTTTGAATGCCACCAAATTTCATGACAGTGGACCAGGTATTGGCTGAAGTGTTGAGCTCTAATGAAGAAGGTGTGGTAGGAGATGATTTTTAAATCAGAGAAAAGTACAGACTCTGATAGTGAAGCAGCAGACCATCATGTACTGCCAGAGTAGAGGGTGAGGTAGAGGGCATAGAAGATGTGGAGGTAGAGGCCATGCTAGGGTCAGGGATCCAGATGTCCCAGGATGGACTGCAGATTTTTCTGGCTCTGCTAAAACAATTCTATACATCAAAATAACATTTATTGGAGTTGTAAATGCTAATTAGATGTATTTATATAACATAACAGAGCTTACATTTTGAGTAATTTTTCAGCCAGAACCTCAGGGTCCGCAGTCAGCCTAATTCAGTTTAGAGGGTTCCCAAAATAGTGAGCAATTAGGCTATTTTTGCAAATCAAATATGGTACACATAATGAGGACTGAGCAAACACAACTGTGAGGTGAGGGGGGGGGGGGGGGGGGGAATGCATACATTCATGCATAATCAATTTGGCTTGGACTATGCATGCACTTGTTCGTTTACACACTGCCACATCACATAACCTCTACCCTGACACTGTTTATCTTGTGTTGGACAGAAACAAAAGATTGAGATTATTGAACAAAGTTCACACCCCACTTTTCTGGTACTTATTTATTAGTAGTGTGCTCGGTTCTAGTTTTTCTGTGTTCTGATGCTGTTGAGGTCAGACAGAGGGCCACTAAAACCCTCTTCTTGAATGAAAGCCATGCAATTTCAAGTGCTGCTACAGTTGCCATCCCTCCGTCCTTTACCATTTGCATTGCATGTTACCATCTTAACAGCCATCTGTTGCCACTGAGACCTCACAGATCTTGAATGTTGGATTAATTATATCTGCACATGCATTGCATGAACACATATTGCCGACATAATTAGGACACTAAAGGCAGGTTCACAAAATGTTGCATTGTGTTTCATTGCATTACATTACTGGAAAGTGTATTCAATATTCACAATATCATGTGTCAAGTTACATCAATTGCATCACAAGTGTGTGCCTTAAGCCTTTCAGACATTGTACAAAAACACTTTTTGAGGCAACATCTATTGAAGGATGTTAATTAAATAGGTAGTTGTAAATCAAATTCTCTGATAAACTAAAATTTGTCAACTTTACCTCTCTCTGGCTTACTTCATGAACAATAGCTGTAATAAAGGGTATTCCTTCCCAAGCTGAAGCTGCTTCCTATAATCAAAGATCAAAACTTGTAGACTCCAATTAGCTTGGCTAACTCTGGTACACACTGCATCCTAGTCAGTAGAAGGCAGCTCTTCAGTTGTCATAAGGCTTCAGTTGTATGGCTTAATTTGTGAATGTTTTTGACCACTTACTTTGGTACTGCGAATGCTCTCCCACTTTTCACATACAAGTTTTCATAAATCTAAATCTTAAGCCTCTGTGTAGTGCCAATAATTTTAGTACAGTACATTCCTCCTACAACACCAACAAAAATTGCAATTAATCGAGTCTCAGGTGCGAGTGTCAGGTACTAGGGTTTTCACAAGTTCAGAATGTTGTGCTATTGTAGCAGTGCCCAACTTTGAAAGTTAATGGTTTTAGCAACAACAATTCATTCGAATAAAAACAGCACACCATAACCAAAGTCAAGCCTAACAAGATTAAATTCCTCCAGAAATAGATTATTTTCATCCAACCAAAAATAGAATGTTAGTGTGATATATTACTCAAGTCCACATGAAAGAGGGTTCAAGCCACAGCTTGAATGGGAGGGTTCACCGCCTAGTCCAAATAGAGACACAAACATCACACACAGTACAACAACTATCAAAACCACAGTTTTAGAAAAGAGATTAGAATATTAACAGTGTTACATAGCCCCCCATTAAATAGAAATCCGTCCCGGATTTAAGTTTCTCTAGGAACAAAACCAGGGACATAGCGATCCGGAGGTTCTCGAATGCGTCTTGGATAACGGGGTTCGATAGGAGGCGGTGGGTCGTCATCTACGACGGGAGTGAGGTGAGTGCCTGGTGGAGGCAGAGAAGGTGGATGTTGCACACGAGGATGAAGCTTTGATGTCGGTGGAAGTGTCGGCAAACGAGTTCCTTCGGGACAGAGCTTGAGTCGACAAGTGTACTATTAGACGATGTCGTGAAGAACGTGTATTCTGAAGGCACTATACTGAATCAGATAATTTCTTCACAATACAAAAAGGACCCTTCCAAGGACGATGGAGTTTTCTTCCCATTCCTCAGGGAACTGCTTTTGAGTACAACCATACAAGATCACCTGGTTGAAAGGGCTTACCATGAGTCTTCTCGTCGTAGATATCCTTCTGACGATTGAGTTTATGTCCTAGTTTAGTGCGAACAAGGGAGTAGGCCTGACGCAGCCTGTTTTCCAACTTAATAGCATACTCAGTGGATGAACAGTCTTTGTCTTCGTCTGTTGGACATTTGCCATACATCAGATCAATTGGCATTTGTACATTCCTTCCAAACATAAGGTAGAATGGTGAAAAGCCTGTGGTTGGATTAACACTGCTATTATATGCCAAGCACAATGGTCTGAGTAGCTCCTCCCAATTGAATGGGCTATCGGTGACTGTTGACCTAAGCATCGAGAGGAGGGTCCTATTGAATCTCTCGATCAATCCATCCGATTGAGGGTGGTATGGGGTTGTACGAGTCTTCGAAATTCCAAGTAGCTTGCAAACTTCAGCAATAATTTCAGATTCAAATTGCCTTCCCTCGAGCAATGGTCGTGGCTGCTTGATTGGGGATGGGGTAGGCTTCCATCCACCGTGTGAAGTAGTCACCTACAACTAAGATGTAAGAATTTCCCATTTCAGACTCAGGAAAAGGCCCTAATATATCCATAGCAACCATTTGCATCGGGCAACCAACTTTTATGCTTTGAAGTGGTGCTCTGTTTTTGGGAGAGGCCGTTTTGGAAGCTGCACAATCAGGACATGTCTTACACCAACTACAGACATCATGGTGGTAACCTGGCCAATAGTAATGTTCACGGACATGAGCTAGGGACTTGTCTTCTCCCAGATGACCTCCTAATGTTGCTCCGTGCAATTGGGTAAGAACTTCTGCTTTCCTACTTTCCGGTATCACCAATTGGGGAATGACATTAGAAGACCCATCTGCGAATACTTCTAGGTACTGACGGTAAAGCTTATAATCATGCACAATAAGTTGGTCCCACAATTGGAAGAGCCTACGAGCATTTCTGTCTAGTGCTTTTATGTCTGGCTCAGGTGGTTTCTTGTCAAGCAATTTGGCTCTAAACACCGGTCCCACCGTAGAGTCATCAAGTTGTTCTTCCCTTAGATTAACTTTGTCGGAAAGCAGAGTTGTTGCAACAAAGCTCTCTTGGCCATGATTTTCACGCCCACACTGGCGACAGGGAAGTCGGGAAAGTGCATCAGCATTTGAATGTTTCTTTCCCCGTCGATGTACTATGACAAGGTCAAACTCTTGGAGACGCTCTAGCCATCTAGCCATCTGGCCTTCGGATTCTTTAAAGTTTTTTAGCCATGTGAGTGCCCCATGGTCAGTCCAGAGCATGAATGAACGCCCAAGGAGGAAAGACCTAAAGTGATGGGTAAAGACAACTACTGCCAATAGCTCACGTCTGGTTGTCGTTCAGGCTTGCTCAACAATCTACTAGCATAAGCAATAACTCTTTCTTGCCCTTGATCGTCTTCCTGGGAGAGAACAGCACCAATGCCTGTGTTACTAGCATCAGTATCCAGGATGAACGGCTTGCTATAATCAGGGTACGCTAATACCGGAGCAGTTGTAAGGTGATGTTTGAGCATGTCAAAAGCATTTTGACAATCAATCGTCCATTTGAAATTTGCTTTATACTCGGTGAGCTTGTGGAGTGGCCGAGCTATCTTAGAAAAATCCTGAATGAATCTTCTGCAGTAGCCAGCGAAGCTTAAAAACTGTTGAACTTCTTTCACTGTTCTAGGAGTTGGCCAAGTAGCTACTTTCTCAAGTTTGTTAGGATCAGCAGAAACTCCTTTGTCGGATACAATATGACCCAGAAACTGTACTTTGTGCTGCAGAAAGGTACATTTTTTCGGCTGAAGTTTTAGGCCAGCTTGACGAAGGCGTTCAAAAACTAGCCGAAGATTAGCCAAATGCTCAGCATATGTTTTTCCCACAATGATAACATCATCTAGATAAACTAGACAATGAGACCACTGAAGGCCTGCTAGAACTAGATCCATTAATCTTTGGAATGTGGCAGGAGCATTACAGAGCCCAAAAGGCATTACCTTGAATTCAAATAATCCCTCTGCAGTTGCAAATGCAGTTTTGGGTCTATCCTTCTCCTCTACTTCTACCTGCCAGTAGCCACTGAGCAGATCAATTGTGGAGAACCACTTGGATCCAGCTAATGTATTCAGCATGTCATCGATACGTGGGAGGGGATAGGCATCTTTGTGTGTCACTTCGTTAAGTTTGCGATAATCCACGCAAAAGCGGAAACTGTTATCTTTCTTACGCACTAGAACAATTGGTGACGCCCATGGACTCTTCGAGGGTTGGATCACTTGATCATCGAGCATACTGTCTAGGAGCTTCTTAGCCTCTTGCCTAAGATGAGGTGGAAGTCTGCGGGCAGCTTGTCTAGTAGGAGGGTTGTTCCCAGTGTGGATCTCATGCTTAAGCTTGCTAGTTCTCCCAAAATCAGCACTAGAGGTAGCAAAGACATCACCATACTCTGCTAGTAGTGCAGAAAACAGCTCTTTCCTTTCTGTATCTAACTCCGCTGCATTAGCTTCAACAATCTGTTGCACAAATTTGTCCATTTGAGGACTTTTTTGGCCTGCACTATTAGAGATACCCGCAATGATCTTTTGGGTAGGTACATCCACAGATTCTATTGTGCCAACATGCAGATCCTTAGACAACTTAACCATTTCTGGTTTGGGGTTCAGTAGTCTCACAGGTACCCTGCCCTCTCGAGGTTGAACTTTGATCGTGCTACTGAACATGATAGGGTTTTCCCAGGTTTTTCTTCAATGATACACGTTCCTTTCTGGGGAAATCCTTCAACATAAGCCATTACGACTTGCTCAGACAGTGGGGGTAACTTAAGACTTTGTTCAAGACATACCCTACCAATACCCGTGATAGAACTTGATGGGCTGGGTTGAGTGATTGAGATAAAGGCTTTCTGGCCCATTTTTAACATAGCCCTCCCCACATCAATAGATACATTGTGCTTCAGCATAAAATCCAACCCAATATTGCTTCTGTGATTAGTGGACTTACTACTACAACACCAGCTTGATAGATGGTTCCATCTATGGTAAGATCCACAACAGCATACCCATAAATGTGCAAGGATGTACCATCAACGCTCACCAACTGCCGTTCAGCCCATGGTTCTAGTGTGGCTGCTTGGTTTCCGGCATTCAACTTGTTCCAAGCTTCTATATGCATCAGGGTAACTGCTGCACCAGTATCAACGAGGAATGTGATGGAAGATCCATTCACTAGTCCTTGCAGGTAGAATCCACCTGCGGGGGTAACTAAAGATACAAGTAAATCTGGGGGTAATTGAGTCATGTCCTTTCCACCCTCCTGCACTCGACCCTTCGTGCAGGGGGTTGCTAGTTTTCCGACTGCTTTGTCTCAGGGCAGCGACACTGCCTCGCCACATGTCCCTTCCCACCGCAGTTCCAACAGGTAATGCCCCGTCTACCATCCATGGGACCGCTGACCGCTGACCGGCGGAACCTCTGCAAGTAGGGAGCCCTCTCTCTTCCTCTCCATGATGTCAGTCCTCCCGCACTAGACCGAGAATTGCTAACTTCTAGCTTTTCCACCCTGTCAACCAACTTCTCCACAAGGGCAAACAGTTTATCATTAGCTGCAGTACTAGGACTCACTGCAGCAATCTGCTCCATCTCCAGGGGCTCTGTCACACTGGAGACCGACAGCTTAGAGGGAGGAAGGTAGGACTCCAGCTCCAAGGTGGCAGTGATGGCTGCGTCCATCGACTCTGGAACTCTCTGTTTCACGCCAAATACCACCTGCGGATTGTCCAGCAGTCCAAGGTAGGCGTTGAGGGCCAGTCTCTCTCTTGCTCTCTCCTCAAGGGCTGGGTAAGCCTTGTCTGCGAGAAGCCGAAGGTCTTCCCCAAGATCAGCCCAACTTTCAGTCTTCTTCTTCTTGCGCGTCTGTAGCTCTGCTTGATACCTGGTCTTCTGGCTCACGGGCTCGAACCTCTCCTTCAATGCGGCCATAACTTGGCCAAAGTCCACTTGGACATCAGCTGGTAGATGCTGGAAGGCTAGTTGTGCCCTTCCAGTTAAACGCACCCTCAGCCACTTCAACTGCGTTGCCTCATCCCAGTCATTGACTGCAACAACGTTTCTGAAGTGGAAGTTCCACTGCTCCCAACTACCCTCCCCACTGAATGGGTCAGGTAGGACTAGTGGTCTGGCTGCCATTCTTTCTGCTGCTAGATCCTGCCGACTACACCAATGTAGCAGTGCCCAACTTTGAAAGTTAATGGTTTTAGCAACAACAATTCATTCGAATAAAAACAGCACACCATAACCAAAGTCAAGCCTAACAAGATTAAATTCCTCCAGAAATAGATTATTTTCATCCAACCAAAAATAGAATGTTAGTGTGATATATTACTCAAGTCCACATGAAAGAGGGTTCAAGCCACAGCTTGAATGGAGGGGAGGGTTCACCGCCTAGTCCAAATAGAGACACAAACATCACACACAGTACAACAACTATCAAAACCACAGTTTTAGAAAAGAGATTAGAATATTAACAGTGTTACACTATTCTTGAAGAGCAAGTGAAAAAAGAACAGGAAGTAAAAAAAAAAAAAAAAATTGGGATAGAGAAGAAAACAATAGAAAATGCAGTGATGAAGAAAACAATAAATACAGTTATTTAGATTTCTTTAAAATTTTATTTCGCAGTCTACTACTTTGTCAACTCTATGTACAAATCTGAAGTCTGTAGATCAGGGAAGAAGAAGTAAATGATGTGTGTGTGTGAGCGCACTTTTGAAGAGGATCAGCATGAGGAGCCCATGAGTGGAATGTGCTTGTAACAGAAGGCTACAAGAACAGTGTATCAATGGCATTTAAATAAATGCTAAATATTGTGCCAAAATGTGTCGTACAAATACCACATATTCATCAAAGAATTAAGTACAAGCAAATTACTTTACTACAATTATACTTAGTGAAAGTACTAAAATTCTGTTAAAATAATGGGGGCGAAAAGTGGCTGCAAAATTTCCATACACAAAAGCACACCTTGGTGGTAGTGTTTCTAGTTAGTGAGGAAGCCTACTTCTTTGTAGCGATTCTTTAACATAGTGATTAATTGCATATTGTAGAAGCTGCAACCACAGGAACATCTTCAGTTTGAGGAACAACACCATAAAGTACCGAACGATAGAAAGTGACTTTGACTCTATCTACATGTGCAATTGTTGATAATGTAATCGCTATAAATATATTGCATGCACATGAAAATGTCCTCATTTTGATGACCACTCGCAATTTGGCAGTTATTTTCCCCCGTTTAATTATTACCCTATATTGTGGTATTAAAAATGTTACTATCTGGTACTCCTCTTTTATACAACGCGATATTCTGGGTTAATCATTATTGCCTCTCCTCTTCATTTAAAAGCATATTTTTTTTAATTTTAGAGGATACCAAATAATAAATCAATTATTTTTGCCCTGTTCTGCTGATAATTGTTATGTGCAGTGCAATGAATTGCTGATAATACATTTCTTGGCTCGCTTGTTTTAGCTGTAGTAGGAACTGAAAAGGATTTCAATTTTCAGTAGAATTGAAATGTGAAAGGTGTTCTAGAGAATAGTAAAAATGATTCGCAGGCAGCATCATTCGAAATTTAGCAAGTAAACATGTGTGTCCATTGGTCATTTTATGCTAGGTGCTAGGTTTTTGATTGTGACAGTGATAATATCAGGTACTACATGTTCTTTCTGCAGAATTTAAGCCAGAACACCATTCTTCTTTCGCTACTTCCCTCTGTTTATGGATGTCTGTACTAATAAACAGAACAAACAAAGCACACACTCCACAGCATACAGTCCCTAGATGTGTTACCAACATGTATATTGCTCTTTGAATAGAGTGCTCAATGGCTATTAAACAAGAGTTCCAGCTGAGCAGCTTTTTACCTCATGTCACTACTTATGCATACATTATATTCATCACATTATATCAGTTCATGTTCTATCATGTTCAAGGTTTGCCTGTGCATGCCTCTTATCTATCATTGTTCATGTCAGGACTTGTAGTTGGGGTTTACCCAGGCGGGTGATCCCCAACACTGCCTCAATATACGCTGCAGTTAGGGACCAACCCACATACACTCCAAATAGAGTCCACTCACATACCCTCCAAATAAAGCCCGCTCCACACACCCTCCAAATATAGCCTAACTATCCAACCAACTAGTTGAATTGAATCTTTTTTGTTGATCGATTGTTGGACAACATGTAATGTGTACGACATGTAATGTTCTTTCAAAATATTTCACCTACATGAGTCTAATAGCTACTCTATCAACTCCAGCCACTACAGTGTGTATGCGAGACCACATGTTGACTAGGCAATCTTGTCGATGCACTTGACGACAAGGGCAGTCCAGCCTGTTTGGTGGCTACAGGGGAGGAAACAATGAAATCATTAATTCAAGGGAGGAGAGTGGATTTGTCATTGCTATCTGGATCATATTTTATGTTTACGTCATGACAGTTGAATTTATTCTATTTCATGCCACCCTGGGTCAGTGCTTATAGTTACCATCAGATGTAATGTCTGACTTCCTCCCAGGTTGTAACTTCACCGCACATGGACACACTGTTAAGGATTCTTATCCCCGATATGCACTTACTCTCAGAGTAGAATATGATAAAGTATTATTAACAGTAGAGCAAAGGTAGAGTTGCACAATCACGGACTGATCTGCTGGGTTCCATAGGCTGGCTCCCTTAAATAGGCTGCCAGCCAAGAACCCAGCCAAGACCTTATATGGTAAAATGCATAACTAAGTAGCGGGCTGGTCCTGATCACAAGACTGTACATATCATGAGAAAGGAATGTGTGCGTGGTGTGTGGGTTGCATGCTCTAATATATGCACTGTCACATCATTTATAGTTTATATATATATGTATAGTGTTCAACATTGTTGGGGGTTCCTTGAGCTTCAGGGATCCCCAACACACACCAAAACATTAAAAAATGACTGCTGAAATAGCTGAGAGAGAGGTGTGGCTAGTGAGCATCATTTCAGGATTGCATGGTTGGCTATTTAGGTTTGAAGGAGACTTTAGTTAAACTTTATGAAGATAAGAAACAAACCAGTGAGTTGTTTTGTGTTTGCTCTGTCTGGACAGGCAAGTGTGTTAGAATCTGTGCTAAGAATTACTGGGCAAAGATTTGGAGGAGGGACTAATTAAGCGGAGAAGATAATTGGTTAATTACATAAGAGAACATTCTGTTTAAAAAGTAAATTTTTTCACAGGACAAAGTGACAGTTGCTCCCTTCTGACTGCAGCACATCTCTTAGTCCAGTGAGTCAGTCCCAAGGACCCAATAATTGTTAGGCGACCTTGTTCACTAGTTCTCTTCCACCGTATGTGACTGTAGACACTTCACCACCTTACCTTGTTTGTTGTGGTTAAAGTGACTACGAAAAGTTATCAACAATGAACAGCTCCAAATATATGGAACTATGTAGTCGATAGGACACAAATAGATGAGGGAAATGTTCAGCCTGAAATTAACACCTGAGTGCACATGTTAGGATGGGTGTGTCTATTCCATTTACCTGGCTCCACGCCCCTTTCCACACTCTCCATGGAAATACTCGTAGAACATGACTAGGTTTTTCCAGTGGGGATCATTGGCATAGCGAGGGTCGTCTCCATGACAAGGCCGCTTGCCATCCTCCCCAGCAATAAACAGGCTAGAGATGCGGCGACATATCTCCTTTGAGACCTCCAGTAAGGTGAGCATATTTCCAGAGCCTGTGGGTACTCCACCTTAAGATCTTTACCGTAGTAGAAATAGTAGCACTCCAAGGCCTCTGTGATGAGGAAGTTCACTGCACAGAAGAGAGGAAACATGTCCAGAAGCTTGTTATCACAGCTGGCCCACCATAGACCAACCTGTGCACTGATAATAATTAGCCAAAGATTTTCAACACAACTCGCACTTAATGTCCCATAGTCACACATGGCACCTTGGAGGTTGCTCCATGACAGGGTGAGAGAAAAGGAGCCAGCAAGTTTCAAGGAAGTGCTGCAAATTTCTGACCAGTACTTGGAAAACCAGAGACATATGCAAGGAGACCACCCCTGGGGATTACCTCACCATGATGGGGACTAAGCTGAGAGATACTGACCCAACCATCTCAAAACCACCCAGACAAATGACCCCCTAGGAGCAACAACAAGAACAGCAGACTCCGAAGCCAAAGAATGGGATGGGAATAGAGTCAAGAAACTTGAGGTGGGAAGTACTATGGAAGCCAAACTAAAGTGAGAGGTCCTAGATGTAATAATTGTGAGGGGTTTGGGCATATTGCAATCCATCATCCCCCAAAAGTAAATGTAATTACACCCCATCTACAGGAGAGAAACAAGACTCTTTCATGCCAGCAGCGAAGATCTCGATATGGTGAAGGAAGACTTAGTGCAGAAGCCTGACAGAGATATCCTGAGAGTCTGCTTGAGATTATTCTCAGGTGAACTGTGACCCATAGCAAGGCAGAAATAACACAGGAACATGATAGAGAAGACCCAGAAAAACTGGCAGCAACAGTAGTCGAGAGACAAAATCCTTCTAGGCAAGAATATGCCAGGATTTCTAAGGTTCAATATGATGTAATGCCATTCCTACTATTGGGGTTGGTCACACTCATACCAAGAGGAGAATGGAGCACAATCAGCTGGACAATGACATGCAGGCAGACATGGAGTGCCGAGCAGTGATGGGGAGAATGGATATTGGTGGTAAAGGAGAACTGATCTTAAACAATTTACAATTGTAGGGACAGCAATCATCAATGACCTTATCTGCCAATCTTCGACAAAGACCTATTACTCACTCCCACCAGCAAGAGGCTAACCAGACTCTAGAGATGCGAATGAAAATGAGCTGTAATTATTGCCATGGACAGGGGAGCAGAGAAGATCCAAAGAGAGCAGAGCAATACTCTACCTTGTGTCTGGCCAGGGAAAAAGAGGACAATGGAGACTAGGTGTTCTATCAGGATGAGGGCCAATTCTACCATTGCATCAGGAGAAGTGAGGAGAACAATCCGAGTTAGTGCTGCTCTCAATGTACCGAAATCAAATACTGAGAATGGCACATCCATGACCACTGGCTGGTCACCTTTAAGTTTAGAAGACACTGGCCAGGGTAACCGGGAGAATCTACTGGCCAGGAGTGTATAGGCATGTGCAGCTCTTCTGTGGACAATGACCGTAGCAGAGGATGGACAGAACCATAGCTGATGCAATGATGAAGGTCATCTCGTGGATAGGTAACTCTAATGAAATCGTGACTGAGACTGGGATGAACTTGACTGGTAAACTCATGAAGGACAGTATGTTGTGCATTAAGGCAATTAGGACATCGCCATATCATCTCTAATTGGATGGAATGGTGGAGCATTTCCACACCACTATATAGTCAATGTTGAGGAATGTGTTGCCCAGTTTAGATCAGCAGCATTATGGTATATCTTGTTTGCTTACTGGGAAGTACCATCGGAAGCCACAGGCTTAGCACCATTCCAATTTTTGTATAGCAGGAAAATATAAGGTCCACTAAATGTGCTGAAGGAAGAGTAGTTAGCCAGAAATTGACTCCAGAGTGTTATGGATGCATCGAACGTGTTCACGAGCGTTTGGAGACTGTCCAACATCTGGCAGAGAGAACCGGAGTTGAAAAGAAAGAGGGATGAAGAAATACTGAGACACCAAGTAAGTGTACTATAACTTTGGAGACCAGGTCCTAATCCATCACCCAACTGTTGGGGACTGCTGCAACGATATGTTGGGGTTTGCTGCTAACCTAGGAGAGGGAATCCTCCTTTATACTCCACTAAGCTATATCTTCCCACGGCAACTTGGTTGCTGCCACCAGAACCTATAGCTATTATCCTAACTAGCCCTCGCTATAGTAATTAGTATTATAAAGCTTCCAAGTTGGACATAGACCCCCTTGACTAGGGCTAGCCTGGGTTTAAAATACTCTCAGCCAGCAAATATGAGAAGAATTCCATTTATGGGTTTTGATATGGAGATAATGTCACCTGCAACCAATCACACATCTACACAACACTAAAGTCATGGGACAAGCATACAATGCACGTACATACACTGAATTATCTGTTATTTGTTATTTAACAATCAATTATAGTTAATCATGTTCTGCTGCTCTCCCTACTGCTGTCTGCAAGGACTTGTTGTGGGTCTTGACTCCAACATCTTCCCCTCCATTCCGAATTGTGTGGTTGCCAGACCCAGATCATCTGCACCCAGCAGATTCCAGTCCTATCGAGAAAGACTATCTGCATTTTTATGTTGTAATCCTGGGAGATGCATGATTGAGAAGTCATACACTTGAAGTGCCAGAGCTAATCTCATGAGATGCCCATTTAACTTGGATGGTGTGAGGAGCCATGTCAGAGCTCAGTGGTCCATGATGACATCAAAGTGTGCAATTCCTAGGTGTAACCACGAAGTGGTTGATAGCCTTATACACTGCCAAACATTCTAGTTCAGTAGTGGTATAGTTCCGCTCAGCTGGTAGTAACTTCATCGAGGAGTTCACCCAAGGGTCTCGGTTTCCCGTCTCTCTCTGCTGAACCGCATCTAGTCCCTTGTAGGAAGTGTCTATGTGCACAATTAGTTTGTCTCCCACTCGGGGTATCCACAGCATATAGGAGTAAAACAAAGCATCAATTAAATAATCAAATGCCCCTTGCATAGCGTTATCCCCCTCTAGGGTATTGGGCGCACCTTCCGTATGGCTTCATAAAGTGGCCCCATCCTCCTGGCATAGTCTGTGTAAAACCTTCAGTAATAGCTAAGAAGGCTCAAAGTCCCTTGTTGTCATATTGTTGTCTATAATCCCTGGTGGCCTTAACTCTTTCCTCGGGAATCTAGATTTTACCCAGCCCTACCTCAGAGCCTATGTTAAGAATGGGCAACCCACTTGCATTTAGTAGGTTTCACTGTTGCCTTCCAATGCACCTAGTACAGCTCTAATGTACCCAACATGCTCCTCCCAGGACTTGGAGTAGATGAGCATGTCATCACCTATAGTGACTAGTTCAGCTTCCGATAATCTATACACAAATGGAGTGAACCATTGGTCTTCCTTATCGGCACCATTGGCGCCAACCAGGTACTATGGGAGAGTAAAATAATGCCATTTAGAGCTCCGTATATTCTGTAAACTTCATGGTATGGACTTGATATGTAGCTCAAAAGATAGGTCTCTCTGTGTGCTCTCTTTTGATGCTAAAATAGTTTTCATAGGTATAACTCTAGGCATGTTACTAGACATAAAGTGGAGGGACCTAAAAACCTGAATTCCTGAAATCTCCACATAAATAACTCCCGATTGCAAAGTGCTAAAGATTTAGCACCAGTGGCTAGTAGAAGCTCTACTTTACGCAATGAGTGTTTTCTTAAGGCTCTAAAATGTAAGTATTTGGTCAAGCACGTGGGTGGAAAATGAATTTCGTTAAAGACTGGCTGAACGACATACCATCGTCATCTGCCTTAGGTCTCCACTGCATGAGAGGGAGTTCTGGCTATAGTCCAGTACTAGCTGGCACTCCAGATAAAAAGGAGCATTCTAGATGCCATGTATACCTGGATGTTGCCGAACCTTTTTGCGACCACCAGGAGGAAACTACTGTGACTATATTCAGTGCCATCATTCTCTGAGGGACATAGTTTATGTAGGTGTTCAGTATGCTGCACTAGCACCAAGGAAAGAAGTTTCACTCATTTTGAGATTCTGCAGCCATCTCACTTCTTCCACACTGGAAGTGTGGTTAGCCTCTGGCCCTGGATATTATGGTCATCTCCACTACAGAAGTAAACCATTGCCACAGCATGGGCCATACCCTATCCATGGGGTGGAGCAAATGATGGCAGCCCATGCATTCGCCTGCCAATCAGTAGAGGTGCCCTTCATTCCAGTGGTATGGAGTCAATCGGAAATTTGAAGGACAGAACAGCTGACACCATCAAGAGCCAGGGCCGGCTGCTGGCACCACCCCTCTCCCTCTCCCCATACCTGCATCACATTCGAAAGGTTTGCTCTCTTCCTAGGAGGAACAACACCACCATGTGGATCCACCGAACACCCATCACACCAGCTCAGTTGTATGAGGCTGTGCTAATTATTTTACTCTTTGTTTCATACTAAGTATATCTGATCTCAGATCTGTAATAATAATTAAAACGCTTATGTAAATCGGGAATATTAAATATAGTGAAGAGATCTCAATCTAATTAATTTTTCCCTCTCCATTGCACCTTCGCTCATCACTGAATGCCTAGAATTCATTACTAGTTAAGATAAATAAATAATAGTGAATTAAATAACAAATAATAAAACCAAACAATTAAAAAATTGGATCTTATCATCCGATCTATGTCAGAAGAGGAGGGGTGCAGAGCTTGTGCGATGGAGCTAGCAGAATAGTGACAATGAAGGAGGACCTACAGAATCACCAACATCATTTGAATATGACTTCTATGGAGAGTGGCCATCTGCAAGCCTTCATAAAACTACATGCACAAATAAAGTGAAGTACACCGACGAAGGCAATCAGTGCTCTGGAATGAAAAGTCTTATGATACTACTTTTTTATGTTGCAGGGATTAGTGAAGATATCCAGACGGTCTGCAGGAAGTTGAACATCAAAGTCATTTTGACATCAGGAAGAATCTTGAAGGCACAACTGAGCAGAGCAAAGGATGAATGATCAGCTAGTATACACTCATGTATTGTGTACTGCATCCCTTGCAGCTGTGCAAAGTACTACATAGAGGGGACCAACAGAAGACAGGAAACCAGAATGATAGAATATCCGGATACCTGTAAAATGTGCGCTATTATAAAAATCTGTGGGAGGAAGATACTCTCTTAGATCAGACCATAAGACAAGGATTTTCTAACAAATGTTGCATTGCATATCAGCCTAGCAACAGAGTGTGATTGGTTCAATTGAAATTGAGGAATGGATTTACTTGGCTGCCAGGTGCCCACTCTCAAGAGCCTAACTTGAATCATGACTACCACAATTTTTTGTAATCAGTTAGTTAAGTTCATTAATTTTAGTAGTAGTAGTTGTACTAGTAACATGTTAAACTTATATCATTAAGCTATAATATAGCATGTCATAAATAATAATATTATTATTATTCTACATTACATAACAATATTAAGCAACAAGATGATAATATACAAGTTAAAAGTAGTCTGAAGTTCCCTGCATGCAAGATGTTCCCAGCACAGCAAGCAGCGTTTCCACACTCTATTGCTACCAACAACCATTGCAGCAAGTAGAAATGGGCCTTAGCCTCCCTACCAACTCCTTAATGAAGGACATGGCCTCATTGCCAAATACACCTGTGGTCTCGAAGCCCAGAGGTATAAAATAGTGAGTGTCTCTGATTGAATGGTACTTCTGTTTCTTCAGGAATTCAGCTCTGTTAGCAACCATTCTGGGATCTACAGACCTCAAATCCACATAAGAGGGAGTAAATATGTCTGAACATGTGGCATCCCAAACAGAACCTCCCATTCTCCCAAGGCATAATTGTTGCATCATAAGGTCGTTGGCCAAATCACGATCTAAGCCTATTGTTTCCAGGTGAGAGTGAATTTTGGCAGAACATAGAGATCTTTGGAATACTTGATAGATAGCTGTGTGTTGAGAGTGGCCGCCCTGACTCTTTCTACAATTGAGCCCATGAGTACCCTGCTGGTGAACTGCAAAGAGGTAGACCAAGACAAAGACCTGTGGCACCATGAATCACAAAGTCACCTCCTCAAATTGACTATAGATATTGGAGCCAGGCACCTGCTTCGCTCTTGGTAGCTGCTCTAACATGAGCATGCGCAGTATCATCCTGTCTCACTCCACAAGCTTGTCTAAGCAGGCCTTTAAATGTGGAATGTCCCAACACTTTAAGGAAATGGAGGACTCATCTGAGGGACAAGAAACATTTATGTCTTTGCTCCAAACATCCATACCTAACACAAAAGCAGGTTAAACACAGCCCTTAAATCTAATGGGCAAGATTTGGTGAACTAGATCGAAGGAACATGAAGGGGATGCCAGGAAAGCTGATGTAGCCAACATGACAGCACTTCTGATCCCAAGGACCACCAAATTTGACTAGCAGGGAGGCCAGTAGTCAAGTGTAACTGTTCGATGAGATGCTAACATTAGTGATATTGCTGAGCATGGCACATTGATCAGAGTCAAATTCTTTGAGCTTTAATGGAGAGGAAAAGCACGGAGAAGTGTGGAGATAGTATAATGATTTTGGCATGGAGAAGGCAGGACATAGGAGACACAAAGCATTGTGTGAATAAAGATGGCTTATCCTGCTGCCCAAGAGCTAAGAGTTTATTCCTGGACTCAGTACAACTATCAATACCTTCCAAACCACCAATAGGAGAGCCTAGTATAGTGGCGTTTACCACTTGAATACCTGCGACAGCACATAAAAATTCTCCTATAGCAACCGGGTCGTGACTCAATCACACACTTGGTTTGTTTCAACTGTAAACACACTCTCCCAGCCTCATCTTCAATGCTACAAAAATCATCAACGACATCTGACACCCACCCACCCAGAGTCCCGTCATTCAGGTAAAACACATTGAACTCTGACTTTAAAGCCACAAGAAACTGTCAATAGTTAGACAGAAAAGAAGTGGGCTCAATCAATCTCCCCGTTGAACTCCACTGCAGAATCAATAATGTTACTTCCAAAGAAAAGGGAGGAGAGTACACATATGTGTAAATTTCAGGTTTAAATTCCTCGTAGCTGCCAGCATTCTATCACGATGAATTGAGTTGAATGTATAAGAAAAGTCAAGTTTAAGCAGGACATTGCCCAGTTGAACGGACTGGAGATAAACTCTGGCTCCATGGACCGTAGCTTCTGCACCGAGCTTAGTGCCATAACCGAACTGAGAAGGTGCAAGAAGTCCTCTTTCAATATAATACTAGAAGCCTTGGCAATTCAAGGTCTCAGCGTGCAAACTAGCACAATGGGCTTTACACCCACATCCTTCTTATTGAGGGCAACTAAGGAAGCACCAAAAAAACTTTCGCACAAGAAAGGAACTTCTACTTGCAAGGATCTGACTTGCAAATGGTGTCAAGGCTTTAATCGGGTTCAGGCTATCACTTTGAGATTAATCTATGATCAAGTCCTTTAGATGCTGTGGACTTAGGCCATAGGGACCCCCAGTTGACTCATAAGGAAATGATCGAATAGCCTTTGCAATCAACTTTCTGAGACTTTAACACAGACACTTTCATCTAAGACTGAAGGAGGGGGCAGAGATATATTCTGGTCAGGTGAGGGTGGCTTGTCTTTGAGCCTGTTGAATGTATTACTCTCAAATCTTGCTAGAGAATGGTCAGAGCTAGCAAGACAGATCGCTCCCTTGAAATCACATTCCTCTAGTTTGGATGAAACTGACTTGGAAAGCAGATCCAAGGGATCTTTGTTAATATGGGCTCTCTTATTCCCTGGGACATGGGTCTGAGTTGGGTATGTTTCATCCCGAATGAAGGAGTTTATATGTGAAGCAAGGCTTCTTTTAGGTCCACCCCGACTAGGAACTCTCGAGCAACAGGAGCAAATTTAAACAACCTATCCCGTTTATGAAGATTATCCATATGCAACAAAATATCGGGTTGCTTAGCATTAAAGGACTCACTGCTTTGATGTGTTGTTGGAGAAGATGTAGAGGGAAGTAAAGGTGTGGAGCAGGAGCCATGGCAGTGATCATCAACTGGACCATGGACATGTAAAACTCCATCTTTAGTCAGAGGCATAACTCTACCACAAACCGAGCACAAGGCTTTGCTCATGATAGAAGACTATTGTTTATAAGAACTGCCCAAATCAGAACTATTGCTATTAACTTGTAGGTAGGCATCTGCTGAGGACTCACTAGCTGGAGTGCTTACACTACTTCTCTCCATTATGTAAATGGTACAGTTCCCTTCCATTACCATCCTTCAAAGTGGTGCATCGAGAATCATCTTAACATGAGTCTGGTGAATCAGACATTCATATCATGACTGCAGATTCTCATTTGTTTATGTGGGTTAGGAGCATCGAGGAGCATCTGAAGATGAGTCTGGTGAATCAGATATAGGCAATCATATCTTAACTGTAAACAATTAAAAGCACACTTGTTTATGTGTAGTATTCCTTCAAGGAACTCTGCAAATATACATGTCATAAAGATTAGGATGGTTGTGGTCATTTGCAAGAGGTATGCTAAGTATTTCTTGAGATGTGGTGCTTCTCAAATGAAAAGAGAGAGAATAAATCAATGCTGAAATTTATCTTACTTTCTAGCAATTCATTTTCTTACCAGACAAGGGCTTGCTTTGAAACACTTTCTAAGTCATAAAAAATTCAGACAAGATGTACGATTCAAACTTTACACAGTTTCATACAACTCCAACCATCATCAACAAGATTTTAAGTATTATCGCTTTACATGCATATCACTAGAAAGATTTTCAGTGGATTCTCTGGAAAATGATATAGTTTATGGTATATTAAATGACCAACATTGAACAGATTATAATATGCCTATAGTTGCTATGTACCTAATGATTTCACTACACATAAAAAACAGCTCGTAATCTTACCGGGAAAAGACAACAGTTCTGATGACCAGAGCCACAGCCTCCAGTAAGGCTGCTAAGGTTTGGGCCTTAGGCAATTGAAACTGGTAATGGTCATCAAATACAAAGGTTTTGGTGCCCATGTCAGTCAGCAAGTATCAGTGCTTTAAATAGCTAGCTACTATGGCTTGTGCTGGAAAGTTTATCTTGCAGAACTACCACCAGTTCTGCATCACCCACCTGACAGCCATTCCTATCCCCAAAAAGCTTTTGGAAAAACAAAAGTAGTTTGGAGATCTTTTCAAGGATCATGGTTTAGGCAATAGCCATTTCTTGACTATGATGAGCCAAGGGATGTGGCATATTGTCATATCTGTGTAACTGCTTTTAAGGAGAAAAAAATGCTAGGATCAAGTGCTGACTCTTCATTTGTAAGTTGATAAATATATTTTTGGTGAACTACTTGCAACATGCTGTATTTAGCCATTTAAAAAATAATAATAGGTATCTACAGGATTTGCTTATTGGAAGGATGGAACAAGTGTGATGAGAACACACGAGCAAAGTTGCAGTCATCGGCAAGCTGTCGAAGTAACAATAACACTCCCAGCTACCATGACTAACGTTGCCGAACAACTCTCTCAAGCAGTTGTAAAAGAGAAAGTTCACAACAGGGCTCTGTTGCTCAAGATAATATCCTCTAATCGATATTTAGTAAGGCAGGGTTTGGCTCTCCGAGGTGACAGCAATTATGAAGAAGATGGAAATTTTCTGCAAATTCTGAGATTAAAAGGGGAAAATGACCCCCATGTAATTGATTGGCTGATGCAAAAAATGAACAAAATATACATCCCATGAGATTCAAAACGGCATTTTGAAAGTTATGGCTGTTCATGTTGTTAATGCCCCAGCCACCGAGGCACAACAATGAGAATGGTATGCCCACTATATTCTCCAGCAGGTATGTTCTCCGGTACTGCCACCAGACTTCCCTAGCACAGCTAAACGGTAAGGTTCTTAAGCCTTATATTAACTTTAATCAAGTCAAACTAAACACAATAGAAGTAGAATCAAATGAGGGAACTCCTGAGTTGGGGTTGCAGAGAGGTTTAAATACCCCACCCTTACAAGAAAAGTGTTGAATGCATAGGCAATGTGAATCTCTATAGGTGTTGCTGAGTCTATTGTGAAGTGATTAGAAGTTGAATAGGAGTTTATTGTGATGTGATTAGAAGATATGTGTTGATGAGTCTATTGTGATGTGATGACAAGTCATTGTAACACATTAATATTAGCCATTAGGGCATTCTTATTGTTTGATGTTCAAAGTTTCTCAGGGCTGAGATCTGACACATGTGTTAAGAGATATTTTCAAATTTCTCCCTTTATAACTGTGATGTGGATGAAACCACAGATGCATCCAACAAAGAGCAAGCAACCATTGTGTAAATGTTGTGTGCTACACATCCACTACAAAAGCATGACAACCAGATAAAACCACACCTATGTCAACAAAGCCACACCCATTCTCCACTCACTCTGTTTGCTGAGTAGTATATACCTATCCTGCCGAACTAGTCGAACTTAATCCCAAACCATTCGTAAATTGAAGAATGTACCTCGTAGTATTTCTGGCAAATATCCTGAAAAATCGACATTATTTTGTGAATCAGCGAAATGTAAAACCACACCTCCCTATCCTTTACCATTCCACTCCCTTCCCCCCTCTTACACACACACACTGCCCACACATTCACCTTTCATATGCACTGGTTGTAAGAGACCATCTTTTGTAACAACAATGTTTGTTGATAACAAGAGGATCTCAATATATACATGCACATGTGTATGGATGTAGACCTTTAATGCATGCATCATACCACAATAGTTAGATGACAACAGGAAACCTCCGAGGCATCCTGCAGCTCAGCTCTCAAATTTCCATTCAGCAGTTCCCCGAAATTGATTCTTTTCAAGTATATAATAGTGTCCTTCTCTGAACTCACTGCCTCTCTTCTCTGAACACATCTCCATCGCCTCTCTTCTCTGAACACCACCACCACCTCTCTTCTCTGAACACAACATCAGTACCTCTCTTCTCTGAACACACTATCATCACCTCTCTTCTCCGAACACAACATCAGTACCTCTCTTCTCTGAACACAATACCACCACCTCTCTTCTCTGAACACCACTATTCTCTGAACAGAACCCACCACCTCTCTTCTCTGAACAGAACCCACCACCTCTCTTCTCTGAACACACCATCACCACCTCTCTTCTCTGAACACAATACCATCACCTCTCTTCTCTGAACACAACACCACTACCTCTCTTCTCTGAACACCACTCTTCTCTGAACAGAACCCACCACCTCTCTTCTCTGAACAGAACCCACCACCTCTCTTCTCTGAACACACCTTCACCACCTCTCTTCTCTGAACACAATACCATCACTTCTCTTCTCTGAACACAACACCACTACCTCTCTTCTCTGAACACACTATCACCACCTCTCTTCTCTGAACACAACATCAGTACCTCTCTTCTCTGAACACACCAACACCACCTTTCTTCTCTGAACACAATATACCACCATCTCTCTACTCTGAACACAACACAACTACTTCTCTTCTCTGAACACACTTCCACTACCTCTCTTCTCTGAACACAACATCAGTACCTCTCTTCTCTGAACACACCAACACCACCTCTCTTCTTAGAACACAATAACACTACTTCTCTTCTCTGAACACACTTCCACTACCTCTCTTCTCTGAACACAACACCACTACTTCTCTTCTCTAAACACACTTCCACTACCTCTCTTCTTTAAACAACCACCACTACATTGTGGCTAATGCCCCTGAGCTGAACATGTACCACATTCTCTGCAAAACCATTGATTGAGCTCAACTCTATAAATGCCAGCAAATCCTTATTTGCTGACATTATATCGTGGGGCTCCTTTTTCATATGGTCCCTTTGTCATATATGTTGTAATACCGGGATACCGGAAGTATGTTGTAATACCGGGATACCGGAAGTGTGCTTTGTTAAGAATCATTCTCGTGCTACTAAGTATCTAACATGGTGTCAGAGGTAAAAAACACTTGGCTAGCTAATGCTATATAGCGGTAGAATTGTGAGAAAAAATGGCTAAGCTAAAGCTATCAGTTCCCAATGTGAACTGGAAGGCAGAGGATCTTAATAGAGAGTGGAGCAGGTTGAAGAAACACTTCGACTGCTACTGCCTGGGTTCTCATTCGGCCAAATCAGAGAAGGGGAGAGTGGCATACCTCCTGCTTTATGTCGAGGAGCGCGGTAGAGAAATCCATGAGAACTTTACCATTGCACCAGCTGACAAATACAAGCTAGCCCACAACATTGACGAGTACACTGCACCACGCAAGAACCAAATCAGAGCATGCTTCAAATTGGAATAAAGGAAGCAATCTAACACTGAGACCTTCGACAACTTTGTCACTGATCTAAAAATTCTAGTTAAAGATTGTGGGTATCTAGATGCTGACCGTCAGGTACGTGATGCAATCATGTTCCGCTGCTTACATGACAGAGTTCGAGAGAAATGTCTAGATGAAGGAGACAACCTAACTGTCGAAAAAGCTATCGAGATTGGTCAGACCCACGAAACCTCTAGGGAGAGCCTCAGAGAATTCTCCAAAGGAGAAGATGCATCTATTCATGCAATGAAGGGCACTTACAGGAACAAACAGAAACGACACAGTGACAAATCCAGAGTAAGTCGATATACGTTTGGAAAGAAACGGGATGGGTCAATGTGCACTAAGTGTGGTAACACAAGCACCTATGAACATTGTCCAGCAAAAGGGCAGAAATGCTACAATTGCGGTGGCACAGGACACTACTCGGCAATTTGTTTTCGCAAAAAGAAGGGAACACATGCTCTGGAATTGGAAAATGAAGAGGAAGGAGATGACTTACAATTTCATGCAATGTTGGAAAATGCCAAAGAGGGAGAGTTCTACGAGGACATCCAAGTCAATGAAGAGACGTACCTTAACTTTGAGCTTGACACGGGATCACCGATAAATGTTCTGCCATATCAACAGTTAACCAAGCTCGGATTCTCCATAAACGATCTCAACCCCACAGATCGGGTGCTGTCATCATATGCCAGAGACAAACTGAAGCCAATGGGAACAATCCAATTATCTGCAAGATACAAACAGAGTAAGAGGATGCTGACCTTCTTTGTGGTACACATTAAACAAGTACCCCTACTGTCACACAAAGCATGTGTAGCACTTGGACTGATTGTGAGAGTACACAAAACAGCTCTAGACCAGCCAAAGACTGACGAAGTCAAACCGGAGGACGTGTGCCCTGAAGTGAACACCACCACAGGCATCATGCACATTGTAGTGACACTTGACATGGACCCTACAGTGAAGCCAGTAGTACATAACCCAAGGTCACAGCCAAAAGCTCTTCTCCCACATATAAAAAAGTAGATCAAAGAGATGGAAGAGGAAGGCTTCACAACAAAGGTCACAGAACCAACAGACTTGGTCAGTTCCATGGTAGTTGCACAGAGAAAGGGGAAGAGACGCATCTGTCTCGACCCAAGTAATGTGAATAAAGCTATCAAGAGGTCGATGTACCAAATGAAAACAGTGGAGCAGGTCATGAGTGACCTGAATGGAGCCAAGTACTTTAGCACACTTGATGCTAAGTCAGGATTCTGCCAGCTGCCACCTGATGAAGACTCATCGAACTACATTCAACACACCAGAGGGACGCTTTCGGTGGCTGAGACTTCCATTTGGAATAAAGAGTGCACCAGAGATTTACCAACGGACCATGGACAGTATGTTGGAAGGCATTGAAGGAGCTACAGCAGTCATGGACGACATAAGAATATCAAGCAAGACATTAGAAGAACATGACAAAGTTCTCAAGCAAGTTCTACGTAGATCCACTGAGTGGAACCTGAAATTGAATCTGCAAGCTCTGCCAAAGCAGAATCGAGTATGTTGGTCACATAATAACCGACAAGGGACCACAACCAGATCCAGAGAAAGTAGTTAGAGCAATAGCACAAATGCCGGCTCCGACATCCAACGAGAATGTACGTAGATTCCTAGGTTTTATGACTTACCTGAACAAGTTCCTTCCGAAGATGAGTGAAGTAGACAAGCCTCTAAGAGATGTGATCAAGAATGCAGAATTCTACTGGAACAAGCCCCAGATAAAGGCATTCAGAAAGCTCAAACAGATGTGCGTAGAAGCATGCACATTGGCCTACTATGATGTTGAAAAGCCAACTGTAATCCAATGTGATGCCAGCAGTTACGCCCTTGGAGCAGCCTTAGTTCATGAAGGCAAAGTTATCGCATATGCCTCACGAGCACTGAATGACACTGAGCAACGGTACTCTCAAATCCAAAAGGACTCAAAGCAATAGAGTTCTCATGCAAGAAATTCCACACATACATCTATGCCAAGCATGTAATGGTGGAAACAGACCACAAACCATTTGAACTCATATTCAAAAAGCCACTGCTTGCAGCCCCACAATGCTTCCAAAGTATGTTGCTCCGACTCAGCATCTATGATCTGACTGTTGAGTACAGGAAAGGTGTTGAAATGCAACTAGATGACACCCTCAGCCGAGCTAATCTACCTGACATGGAGAAGATAGATGAAGCAGAAGAAACTTGCATGATACATAAAGTATCAGTTTCAGAGGAGAAGTCAGAAGAGTTCAGACAGAAAACATCTGAGGAATTGAGAATGCTGGTGACAGTAGTTCTCAATGGCTGGCCGCAAGTGAAGTCACAACTACCTGAGGAAGTGAAGCAATATTGGCCATTTCGTGAGCAAATGGACTATGTTGATGGAATCCTGTACAAGGGAGAAAGGATAGTAATCCCTCCATCAATGCATGACTATGCACTCAAGTACATCCATGCCTCACACTTGGGCATTGTAAAGTGCAAATCTAGAGCCGAGAGGGCTGCTACTGGCCAGGCCTCAATGACAGAATAGAACAAATGATCGAGAACTGCCATGACTGCCAGGAGAACACGAAGAAGCAAACTCCACAACCAATGACATGGAGGCAGATTCCAGAAAGGCCTTGGGCTCAGGTGGCATCAGACATCTTTGAATTCCATCAGGAGCACTATGTAGTGCTAGTGGACTACTTCAGCAAGTGGATAGCTGTGGAAAAGCTGGAAGATCTAACGAGCAAATCGCTCATTGAAGCCATGATGAATGTTTTCACCACACATGGATTTCAGATGCTCTGACTACTGACAATGGTCCCCAGCACTCTAGCGCAGAGTTCAGAAGTTTCTGCAAGGAAAACAGTATCCAGCACACTCCTTCAAGCCCTCATTACCCTCAATCCAATGTGGAAGTTGAAAGAGCCGTGCAAACTGTGAAATGCCTGTGGAAAAAGTCAAAAAGTCAAAAAGTTGTATTCTTGGACTACAATGCAACTCCAATCACAGGTGTTAATCTCTCGCCAGCACAACTCCTCATGAGCAGAAGGATCAAGACAAGCCTGATCGCAAATACTGAACTACTGAAACCCAGTGCCTACTCAAATAAAATGATACAACAGAAGCTAAAAGCAAAGCAGATGCTAGCCAAACAGTACACTATGACCGTCATGCCAGGAAGGCTGATTTGAACCAGGTAACAAAGTACTGTATACAACTCCAAGCCAGTTGAAGTTCACAAAAGTGGCAGATAGCCAATGTGGTGGGCAAACATGACACACCACACTCCTACATCATCGATACGGGCATCCGCAAACTACGCCGAAACCGTGTCAACCTATGGAAGTGTGCTTCCCATTTCAAGGTACTGACTCGAAATGTGTTGGAATTTCCATCTACAAGGATACTCGCAAAGCCAGCACCAGCCAACTCCGTCCCAAGAGCAGCAGAGGCTGATGACATCCTTAAGACACCAAACACAGATCCAACCACTAAAGTTGTCGCTGAGTCAACTACACAAGTGTCCCGAGACACACCACCCGAAGTGGTAGACAAACCAACCCCCCAGCAAACTACGACTATGTGATGAACTAGGCAAAGATAATAATGTAAGAACTTTACTATAGCTTGTAACAAAGGGAGATTTCATAATGTTGTAATACCGGAAGTATGTTCTGATACCGGGTTACCGTAAGTGTGCTTTGTTAAGAATCGTTCTCGTGCTACTAAGTATCTAACATCCTTCAGGGATATCTCTCTCCTCCCTCCGGATCTCAGTGGTGGAGATATGTGTATTACCATTTCTCATGTATGCCTCTCGAAAAATGGTGGTTCCTCTGAGAATCCATTAAAAATGGTGCATACGTGTGTATCGATTCTTTCATTAGGTGAGCTCAGCAAGAGATGGTTCAAGTTACACCCAGGAGTGTTGACTCATGCCCTCCTTGGTTAAGACGGCACTCAAGAGTGTTTACACACACCTACATTGATTATGATGACACCCAAGTGTGTTCACACATGCACACCTATCTTGATTTTGATTGCACCCAAGAGTGGTGTTCAAACACACCTGCCTTGATTATGATTGCACCCAAGAGTGTTCACATACCTACACTGTACCTTGGTTATGATGTCACCCAAGGTATTCAAACACACCTTCCTTGAATATGATGGCATCCAAGAGTGTTTACGTGCACCAGACTTGATTATGATGACAGTGCTTCTTTTACGAATTAGCATATAAGGTGGCAAATCTCAGGGGTTTTGAAACTATAAGGGGAAAGACATGCATAAAGTTATCGGGGGGGGAGCTACACACCCCTCCCGCTCTCCGCCCCCAACATCCTCCACTCTGTCTGGCAACACTGAAACAGTCCTCCAATATGAGTGTGTCGAGACCTACATGTAGAGCAGAGCAATTCATCAAGTCCAGTTAGACCACATCAGGTAGATGCCTCAAGTCCTCATCCATGGGAGATCTAGTGTAAGGCATAGAGACCGAGAACTGAGACTAATCAAGAACAATGGCAGGAAAGGTACTGGGGCAGTCCTTGATGTGAAAATGGTATTAGACTTGCCTCGTGGAGGCACCATCACCTCACACACCATAACCTCACACACTATCACCTCATGTACCATCACCTCATGTGCCATCATCTCATGCACCATCACCTCATGCATCATCACCTCATCACCTCGTGCACCATCACCTCATGCACCATCACCTCACGAACCATCAGGCTAACACATCACTCTCTCTCAACAGCAGTAAACTGTGATCTCACTAAAGCCACCTAGTGTCTGTGACTGAGTCTGTGTGAACACCGTATTAATGTTCTCATGCACTCTTTTCAGAGTATTGTGAACGGTCACACACACACTAATAAAGAAAAGCTTGAGGTCTGTGGGTTCTCGGTGGCGACCTTCACGGCCTCAAGTTAGTATAGATAGGGGGTGAAGTAGTACCGGAAGTTGTAAACAGCTCACCTCCAAGCTAGCACCAGAAGTTGAATGGTTCATCTCCTAGCTAGAAGGAGTTTGTTTATAACTTGTTGGGGCCCAGGCCTGATATTCACTTTCCACCATCCTCTACATGCATGTGATTGTTGAGCATGAGCTACGGCCATAAACAGTGAGAGAAAGGAGGCAGAGCGATGGCGAACGGTAGCCAGGCAATAAATATGCAAGTGCCTGCCTAGCCTGCCTCCAGGCCATTCAGATACACACTGCGTATGCCCTCCAGTTATGTTCTCTCTCACTAAGTTGCTTGCCTGTTTGGATACCTCAAGTTTCTTGTATTGACAGTTCCATTCCATGAATTACGGTACTTGTGATGGGAAGCTGAACCTTTGGAAAGGAAAACATGGAGCCTTCATCTATGCACGAGAGAAGAGCTTCTATTATTACTTGAACATGTGGAAGAAATTGCATGTCTACTCCAATGCATTATCATCGGTGGCTATTAGATGTGTGCCACTCCCATGCATTATCATCGGTGGCTATTAGATGTGTGCCACTCCCATGCATTATCATCGGTGGCTATTAGACGCATGCAGCATTGGTTTTTCTGTACTCTGTGTTGCAATGGTCCTCGCTGAACAGCCAGAGGGCACAGTGATTTACTCTCTCTATCAGCCTCTGTCTTCTCCCACAGTCACACACGACCATCACAGAACATTAGGATATAAGTCCAGCTACAGTTCCTCCTTAACCACTCCTTCTCTTGCCCTTCCTCACTGCAGGAGTAAGTCCCTCTTGAAGAGCGTTGGTCTCCATTGCAGTCCCGTACTCATCCATGCCACAGATGCAGAGAGTCTGATAATTCCTCAGCCGATAATATCTGTAGCAATAGCATAAATCAACATACAGAATGCAAAAGGATTAGGGACAGTTTAAGTAGGTTAACAATACATGTAGCTCTATGGGGACACACACTGGACCAACATTACACTGAGTTGAGGCAGGTTGAAGAAGGTTGACGACAGCTCAATGAGGACACACACTGGACCAACATCACACTGGGTTGAGGCAGGTTTATGTATAGGTTGTGACAGTAGCTCTATGGGGACACATACTGGACTATGTAACATCACACTGGGAACTAGGTTGGGACAGGTTGAAGTAGGTTGACAACAGCTTCATGAGGACACACACTGGACCAACATCACACTGGGTTGCGGCAGGTTGATGTAGGTTGACAATATCTCTAATGGAGCACACACTAATGGAGCACACACTGGACTATGTAACATCACACTGGTCACTGGGTTGAGGCAGGTTGAAGTAGGTTCACAAGGAATGCGAGCATCAAAGAGAGCAATGATGGAGGGCAGAGAGACACAAAGATGAAAGGAACACAGTAGAGGAGGAGTGGCAGAGAAGTAGATTGTCAAGAAGGACGAGGACACGTCAAAGACATGAGCATGTGGAAAAGGAAAGACAGATGAACAGTAAGTGAAGGAAATAGGAGGTGAACAAGCATAAAGGTCAAAGGTTGAGAGGAGTAGAGCACACGTGAAGCTTGCAAGCAAATCCGCACTGAGCACGCATCCTATGATGTTGCCCACATTTGGGACATTGTTGACGTAAGGGAGAGCATTTGTGATGAGGTTGTTTCTTCTGTAGAAACATCCTCATCGTTAAGGTCTTGGATTCTGACGACACAGTGATGATCGCTGGAGTCTTCTGACAGTGTTCCACCATCTCCAGGTTCTTCTTCCTCCTTTTTTAATTGAACAACTGTTCATTTCATCTGCAGCATAGCATGAGATTCTCGTCTCATGAGATATCCCAAGTCAAACTGCACAGAATCTCAGCTCTCAGTCCACCCTGGACCAGTATCTGGTAGTACGATGCTTGTGTTTAGGTTCTTGGATGACCAAGCTGCCTGGCTCTCAGAAGTTCACAATCTGGTGGAACCAGCTTAGTCGCTCTTGCCATACCAAACTGGATGGATCCCACCACTGCCACCAAATATTGTGACCCTAATTATGGATCGCAAAGAGTTGGGTTGCCTAAGAGCCAGAAGTTCAGCACAGCTAGTGCTCTTACCTGTCTACACTCATACAGTATAGGAAAGATTAGTCACCATTTCAAGAAGCTTATAACCAAGAACAACATATACAGCACAAGGTGTGACTTATAAGTGGTGGAGCATGTATCAATGGCGAGTGGGTGTATTCATAGTAGTATACTTGTGGCCAGTGCCTTAGTTACAAATGACACGAGTCCATGTCTCAGTTCTAGGCTGGTCTTGTCTTGTGGAGGGTCCATCGCACAACAATTCATTAAGTTTTCTTCTCTCTTCAAATTTCACCCAGGGCAGGTGCTGATCAATCCCTACCAATCCATCACACCAAATGCAACCAGAAACACCGCAGTAACTAGAACATCACAGGAGTGACAGCGACTGGGCTAAAGCTGAACTGATCAGGAGTGACCAGGAAAATGAATAGAGCAACGACTGAGAGAGTAACTAGGTCCAAGGAGAAGGCTCTCCCATGAGTAGAGGAGAAGGAGGAGGGGATTCCATCCAACGACAGAGAAGCAGATGTGGAGTGGATGGTGCAGACCTGAGCTGCTCCCGAGAGCTTCTGGATCAACAGGAGGTGACAAGCAGAAGAGAGACTCACCACAAGGAAAGGGAGGAGAGTGAATACTCCCGGAGTTATGAACAAGTGGTTTGGGAGATGAAGTTGCAGACTCATACAGTTAGAACAGGAGAGGTGTGAACCCGATGAGGATATCGACGTGGGGTCCAAGTGAAAAGGGAAGTCGATGTGTGGGAGTGCCAAAGTGATGGATTCAACCATTAAGCTGTTAATGCTAGTGCAGGAAATGCAAAGGCAGAGGGAGGTGGATGTGAGCAGAGGGCTTGGGACTGAGAAGCAGGGGGTGCCAGGTGGGAACCAGGTGATGTACAAACCTTCCATAAATTCCTGAAATTACATTAGGAATGCTGCATCATCCTGTCTTACTTGGCTGAACCTTATGTAAATTGGAAATGTTCATCAGAGTGAAGAGAAAAATGGGATCTCAAGCTAATTTATTCTTATTTTTAACCTCTCCATTGCACCTTCGCTCATCACTCAATGCCTAGAATTCATTACTAGCACAGATAAATAAGTAATAATAGTGAATTAAATAATAAGCATGAAATGCAAACTTATAAAATTACCTCCTGATCAGATGTAGTCAGATCTTCTTCTCTGAAAGAAGTAAGCTCAACTATTAAAAGGAAACTGAAACAGGACTCCAAACGTAAGTACTTTTATAGGAATGAAGCCACAGCAACCTAACATCTTATAATTTTTGTGGTTCCTCTTTGTTTCCTCACGTTGCTATGCATATGCTTTTAGTTAGGCTCACATTTATCACATTTAGCGGTGTATTGTCTAGAAAGACTTGTAACTAACTTCTTAATTGGTATTTGAAAACACTCTCTCTTATTGCTACTCCAGCCTGCAGCCAGTGTAGTTCTTGTCGCCCCCCCCCAATCTGCAGGCAGAAGGTGGAACACATGTATATTCCACTGGCCACTTTTCTTCTGTCCTATTTTAGTAAGTTAGAATAATGTACCTAACTAGCTAACTAGCTCCTATGTAATATTTCACCAAGTTAATATAACAACTATAAGAATATTTGAGTTTGTATATAGTTGCCTGTAGTTTGCCAAACTTAATCTGTAAGAAAAGGTCACACGGAATAAATATTAGCACCCCCTGCAAGTACATAGTGTATTACTCTACTATATGCACTCTCTCAAAGAATCTTTATCATCATTGTGTTGCTAAGGAAATTTGTTACAGCTAATGTTGTTATATTAACCATAATTGCTTTTGATTTTGATTTTTGCTCACACCAGGGGGAAAAAGTTAAAAAATTTTGCTATTTTTGGGGTGTAGAAATGTAATGCATTTTGTCGCTAGTTACTACTGGCAGACATAGCATATGGTAAGGGTTAATGGTAGCCATAGTGACTGAAACAGTGGCATTGTTTAGGTAAGGAATTGTTGCCACCGTTTTTCTCTCTTGTATTTACACATGCCATGATCCATTCCTATCTGAGATACAAGACTTGTTGTTGTTGGGACGGCAATGTACATAGCTATACTATAGAATGTCTTCACATATAGGCATGGTTAGTAGTACAAAAATCATCATCCACCTCCAAGAAGTGAGGCTCGGCCACTTACTTGTCAATTATTTACATTGTAGTTTAGTAGAACAAGCTACTACATGGAATGAAGTGTAGACCATGGAACAAAACATTCTTTTTTCTTAGTTAAGGGGGAACTATACCTGAAACTGGGGGAAAATCGTCTGTTGATTTAGACTGCCCATAACTTTTTTTTTATAGTTACTCTGTCCAAGTAATATTATGCTCATATTGTTCCTTGATCTATGTGCTTTCCAATGATATAAAATATTAGTCTATAGGCATATTTTCTCAGAAGATACATGTAGAAATATCAAGACATTCCAAAAAACTAAACACTTGTGCCCCAACACTTCCCCCTCACCCATACTACAAACCAAAAGCTGTAAATTGGTCTGTGGTTTGCCTATTATATATATATATATTTTTTTTTTCCTTCTTTTTTTCTTTTTCTTCTGTGACACCAGTGTCACAGGAAATCATAACATAATATAACATCACTGTGAATATGTGGCATGGTAGATATGTAATATAACAAGAGCTTTGCATTGTACGTCCATAGTTTCACTGATAACTGCTGGAGCAAATACCTGGCCGCTACTTTAGTTTCTTGTCCACTATGGATAGTGGACCTTGTTGCAATCTTCTTTAAAATGGTTAGGGCAAATGGTGTCCACACTCCCATTGACTCGACAACAAGTGGTATCCGACCTTTTCAACATTTGTTGCGTATTTATCATCCTTCCTGACTTCGGCTCGTGAACCAACACCTCCAGAGGCAATTGAAGAAATGTTTATGCTGCCCGACTGTAGAGTGTTGGTCACAGATACGTCAAAATAGGTGGCATTCCCATCGGAGAAATCTGGGTGGTATACATCACCTGGTCTGTCCTTCGAGTCACTATAAATCCGCTGCTCCCTTCTTTTGTCACTGCAACAATGAATTCTGGCTGAGCCATAGCTAGTCCCAAGCTGCTTGACGGCGGCGCCTTTAGCCAGCCACTGGTGTGATTGCTGGAAGAAAGGGCAATTAGCCTGGCTCTACCTGTGAGCGGAAGACTGTTAAGCAAAGCTGTATAGCTCAACTTGTCCAAGCCGGCTTGCAAAGAGCTTTGCGTTTCACCCTTTATAGACTCTACGCCTAACTCAGCAACTACGTCTCTGCTGCTTGATTCACCAAAGAACTCATGATTGTGCTTCTGGCCCAAAAGCAGAGAGGGAGTCATATTTTGTTCACTTCTACACTGACAATGAAAGCCGCTGCTGTTATTTTCCATGACTCACGGATACCAAGCCCCCCAAAGCTAAAGGGTAACGAGGCCTGTGACCAAGCCATATCACTGATAGGTGTTTTCAGGACGTCAGATAGAGTACTTCTGAGACTGGCATCAAAACCCCGTAACTGTTCCTCCATCAAATGCCTAGGCACTGTCCGCAAAAGGTGGTTAATCCTACACACACCAAGGCAACTTCTAAGTAAGTGCATAGCCACTTGTGCATCCTCCATTGTTGATAAAATTGAGTGTAGGGAAAGCACTTACCCTGCCGAGACAAAAATGCAAAGACAAAAATGCAATAACTAAACTGGCATCCTGCCGTATTAGTGAATACGCAATCTTAACGATAAATCTGCACAGGTCACCTCTTCTAATCACCATAACTTGACAACCCATCATGTAAAAAAAAAATGTCTCAGCCATATAATAGCTATTAGCTTAGGCAAACCACAGACCAATTTACAGCTTTTGGTTTGTAAGTATGTGTGAGGGGAAAGTGTTGGGGCAGAAGTGTTTAGTTTTTTGGAATGCCTTGATGTTTCTGCTTGTATTTCTATGCCTATAGACTAATCTTTTATATCATTGGAAAGCACATAGATCAAGGAACAATATGAGCATAATATTATTTGGACAGAGTAATTATAAAAAAAAGTTATGGGCAGTCTAAATCAACAGACGTTTCCCCCCCAGTTTCAGGTATAGTCCCCCCTTGCGAGCCTCAAGCAAGCCTAATAAATTTATTATCTGTGCTGTATGTTTATACTTTATATATATACATGACCAGTGTTTAGCTACACATACATGTATTTCTTGGCTGCAAATTTAGAGTTATAGGAAATTTCAAAGTTATGACAGGCGTTGGACCCACACTGCCCATATAAGTGAGGTTATACAGTATAGTAGTGTGCTACACTAACAGGAAGTTTCAACTTTCATAAGTGATTCGAATTGTTGCTTAATGAAGTCCTACCCAGTAGCTATTCATTGCTAAACTCAAGCAAGTTACAAATAAGTATAGGGTTACCTGGAATTGTGTTATGTTCCTGGTGGGAAGACTTTTGTCTATGCTAAGTTCCTTCTATGTTTTCCACTACATTACGTTAATGAAATCCTACCCAGCTATTCATTGCTAAGCTCAATCAGGTTACAAATAAGTATAGGGTTACCTGGAATTTTGTTATGTTCTCCTGGTGGGAAGACTTTTGTCTACGCTAAGTTCCTTCTATGTTTTCCACTACATTACAATAAAGGATTTTTCCAATTCCAATTCAAATTACCAAGTAGGAGTAAAATAAACAAGGGGCTTTTCTACTAACAATACATTTCTTTTCCTATGCCACACTCAGATAAGTTGTAGAGCCTCATAGTCTTAATAGTAATGGAATTAGTGGCTTGACCTGAAATAAGACAAGGTGGTTAAAGGGACAGAAGCTCTCCCATGACATCTGTAAATGTTGGTAGACTCATTTGAAATCTAGGCCTAACATTCCAGTAGACAATGAGTATTTCTTTTAGGTATACACTGTATTTGGAAAATCCATTGATCTATCCACATTGTGAAATAGCTCTGGTCTGTGACAAAATACCTGAACAATATGCATAGAAATAATTTATTAGCTAGGGTCATTAGTTGTGTTTTCAATTCAGTATGGCTGGTTTAGGAAGTTTATATAGCCAGCTAGTCTCCACATTTCCCACAACCACAGGGAGGGGGAGGGGGGAGACATTAGCGCCTACAAATTTATGCTATTGTCCCCCATTATCAATTCACTGTGGCTAGTTGCTAATCCCCACAGCTCACACAACCACTCTCTCTACCAGCAGCATCTCAGAACTCTATTTTGAACTTTACAAGTCCAACTCAATCAATCCCAAAATCAATTGTAGAGCTAGAATACAATCATAATTTGCTTTCACAATTATACATGTAGAAATAAGGTGGATTAGTTTAAGCATTGACAGGGTACCACAGTTACAGATACCACATGGACCCAAGCTGCCTGGATAAGGGAAGTTCCACTGTACATCCAAAGTACTATGGAACTATGTAGTCCACTTGCTAAGTGCCCATGGGTGCTTTACAATAACCTTCAAAATTTGCAGAAAAAACTTTAGTGGGTGCATGGGTGGGCACTTGCAAAATGAGCTATAATTTACACATCCTGTTTGAGGGGGCAAAGAAGTCCAAGGCCTCCCTGGGCATCTAACTGGGCACCTCCCTGGGCTCATACCTGGGCACCTCCCGACATTTAGTGTTGTGTCTGGAAGGCTTTCTGCTGAGGAAAGCTTCACAGTCATTTATGTTGAGGTGAATCCCGTCACTTTTACCAGTTACTCATTGCTCTATACACTATGTATTTGAAACTTGGTTTCTGAGAATTGAGTTATGTTGCTTGCAATGATATGTGTTCGTCTATGCTCTGGCTATTTAATTCATTCCCGTTATGTCTACCACACTAATTAAGGGTACTAAAGATGACAGCAACTACACTATAAATAATCCTTTCTCGAACTCAAATACCAGTTACTTCTTATAAAGCAGGAGTACATGTCCAAAGTAGAACTTGTAGATATCTGGAAGACTGTGGGCTAACTACCTTGTGGAGAAACAAATGTTAGAGGTTATTATTGAGAGTTCCCTTTGGCATATCTAGATATATCTAGCTCTTGTGTTGGAGGCCCATACTAGAACAAGAACAAACTAAGCTTATAATGCACAGAACTTCAATTAAATCAGGAGGCTCTGTACAAAGCCAGTTTTAATTGGTTAGTTTTCTTCTGTGATATCTTTCTGTGGTTGTAAGACACCAATAGCATCTGCTAAGACTACAGCAGCTACAGGAATAGACTTCACAAGGAATTCTGAGAAGTGTTGAAAGAGCACTCTACTGTTAGGCAATTCTTTGTCCGCATTGCACATACAATTAACCTTGCAGATAATTTGAATTTCTCTGGATACACTTCTTTAAATGGAATTTCCTTTGCCATGCTCAGACTGTGATCAATTCATCATTACTAAATTTATAGCTTTATGTTTTTAGCTCAAGATTTGCTAGAAGTCCTTTTTAGAAAGGGTTTGATTTGTTTAAAATTTGTCTTCCATCTTGGAAACCACCATACAATCACCCCTCATCAGTTATATTGATGGGAGTGTGATCTTAGACAATGAATGTTAAGCTATAGCCAATATATTAGCAGCAATGACTGTTGAGGGTCACTTCTGTAGTTAACTCCCAACTTGGTAACAAAGCTGCCACCAGAGTAATATCTCTGCTGTACAACCACTCCTTAGCTTAATTCAGAGAAATTTAGAATGTTATAAAGCCAATAGAATAATTGAGATAGAACTCTGGAACAGCTGGGAGTCAGGGTTTAAATACCCGCCTCCCAGGAAGCAGGAAACCACACAATCTACAATACACACACAAAAGTCCAAAACACACAAAACACATAGGCTTCCATATGCCAATATAAAATAGAAGTTGTGAAACTGAATAATTGTTATAAACTCTAATGAGGTCACCACAAGGATAATTAGATGATAACAAAACTAATTATTATTATCAGCTGAGCATGTTCAGGCCATCTTGATGGTTCTTGGGCAATGTGTCTCCCCCTCCTAAGCTTGGAGCTCTCCCCTCTGGTATAAGTCCTCCTGTGGAGATCGCTTCCTGCATGAGCCTAGGGCCAGTGCTCATTGCTTCTTCATCTAGCGCCTGATTCACTGTCGAAGGTGTCTTGGCCGAATCATCCTCTGGCCAACACTGTCTTGATAAGCCATCGGCATTTTGATGATATATGCCGGGTCTGTACTTCACTTCAAAGTCGAATACCTGGAGTGTCAGGGCCCATCTCATGAGGCGCCCATTCAGGCGACCCGAGTCTTGGAGGGCCAGGGCACAGTGATCGGTCACCACGGTGAAGACATGCCCCAGTAGGTGATGGCGAAGTGATCGACGGCCTTTACCACTGCTAGACACTCCAACTCGGAGACGGTGTAATTTTTCTCTGCGCTGATAATCTTTTTGAAAAATAGGCCACTGGTCATTCAACGTCCTCCCGCACGGCTGATAGTACAGCTCCGATGCCCATCATTGAAGCGTCTGTATGAAGTACCAGCTGGTCGTCCTTTCTGGGGAGTATGAGCGTACGCTCGTGGCAAAGAACAGAGATTAAATGGTTAAACGATGTACACATACGTTCATCCCATACAAGGGAACAGGGGGCAAGGGCATCGAATAGGGGACCCGCCCACTTGGAAAAATCGGGGTAAACTTCTGGTAGTAACCGGCCATTCCCAGGAATGCCCTCAACCCTTTCTGGTTGGTTGGTCTGATAAAGTCTTTCAAGGCCGTAACCCGAGCTTCTGGTACACTAACCATCCCATGACCTATCTCATGTCCTAGGTATTCAAGCGACTGCACCCCACACACACTTATTCGGGTTAGCAGTAAGTCCAGCCTCTCTCAGTGCAAGTAACACAGCTTCAATCTGGTCTAAATGTTCCTCCCAGCTATTGGAAAAAATCAAAATGTCATCTATATAAGCTGAACTGAACTCGGACAGATGCGCAGGGGTGTTCTGCATGCACCTCTGGAATGCCGCAGGCGCATTTTTCAGCCCAAATGACATTCGCGTGAAGGCATACTTGCCCCATGGTGTGCAAAATGCTGTTTTGTCCCGACTTTTTCTACTCAAGGGAACCTGATAGAAGCCTTTGTTAAGGTCCAGTTTCGATAACCAGATTGCACCTGAGACCTGATTTAGTAAGTCCTCAATACATGGCATTTGATAGGGATCTGAAATAGTAATCTTGTTTAGCCTCCTATAGTCAATGCAAAGCCTCACCTGTCCAGTACTCTTTTTTTTGAGAGGCACCATTGGTGATGACCATGGGCTCTTTGATGGAACAATAATGCCTTTCCTAAGGAGATCATCAATCTCTCCCTTCAAATCATCAACCATGCCTGGAGCAATACGATAAGGGAGAGTTTTCAAAGGATAACCTTCTTTGACATTAATGTCATTCTCTTCAAAGTTTGCAACACCCCTAAGATATGGGTAACTCGATCAGGGAATTTGGCAAGCCGCAGGTCTAACCCGAGGCGCTGTTCCTCAGTTAAGTGAGTAACACCCATTGTAACCTTCCCAATAGGTTCAGGATTGACTTCAGACTCATCTGCCACTACAACACGGAACAAGTTGGCAGTTGGCTTTTAACCTATTGATATGCACAGTGACATGTCTAGATCTTTTGCCTTGATCTGCAATAGTGTAGTTGCAGTTAGATAGTTTAGCACTCGCTACATAGGGGCCATCCCAGATTGAATGCAATTTCCCCGTGAGCCCAGGGGTGTGGTAACACAAGATCCCCTGGCTCAAAGCTACGGGCCTTGGATCTAGCATCATATGCTGTCTTGGATTTTTCTTTTGCAATAGCCTCATTGGCATGAGCTAGTTCGTGTAGAGCTGCTAGGGTCTCCCTCAATATCTGTACCCACTCAACCATGCTGGTAAAGCTGATGTCTCTACCTATCCAGCCCGCTTTAACTGCCTCAAGGGGACCTCTCATGCTCTTACCATGAACTAATTCGTAAGGTGAAAACCCTGTGGCTGTGTGGGGGGTAGCTCTGTATGCTAACAAGCAATACCTTAGGAGTTTGTCCCATTCTTGGTATTTGCCCTGGATCTTACGAATCATACTCTTCAAACAACCATGCCACCGTTCTAGTATCCCATTGGTCTGGGGGTGGTAGGCTGTGGTCTTTATCTGTTTAATATTCAAGCGCCTACATAACTCCTTAATAACCTTTCCCAGAAAAACAGATCCTTGCTGACAAGAGTTCAACCGGAGTGCCTGTGTGACTGATTACTTCCATTAAACCCTCTGCTACTGATTCATCATCTACCCGTTTCAAAGGAATAGCATATGGGTATCTGGTCCCAAGACACATAATGGTCAGGATATACCTGTGACCTTTTTTGATTTTATCCAATTTTCCTACCAGATCCCAGGCCATCCTTTGGTAAGGTTCTGATATGGTTGGTGTAACTACCATGGGTACTCTAGGCTGTAGCTGCCTCCCTGCTTTTTGACATTCTGGGCAGGCACTACAGTATGCCCTAATGTCTTTCCTAATACCAGGCCATGTGAAGTGGTGAGATAGGATGGCAAGCATCTTATTGTGTGCAAAATGTCTACCAACTAACCCTCTGTGCCCAATGTCCAACACCTCTTTCCTTCTACAAGATGGCACGACAATTCTGGACAACTCCTTTTGAGGATCTACCAACTAGACATGCACTAGTACTCCGTTCTCCCTACAATAACCATCTTCCAGCTTTCCTCCTCATCTCCGACAGGCTACCATCTTCCTCCTGCTGAGCAACTAGTTCCTAACTTCTTCCTCGTTTTTGGAAAGCACCGGAATTGGCACTAGATTGAGCTCCCTCTAACCCATTAAGGACAACTTCCTCAACCAAGACCGAAGAGTCTTCTTCCACCTCATCTACTACCTCATCCGCACTCGAGCTGACTCCTTCCTCTCCAGGAGGACTGGTAACTTTGGGTTGTTCATGCAAAAAGGGCTTAACCTTAGCTCCAGACTGAGCACTTGCTACCCCATCGGTGGCATCTTGTGCTTCCAGTGCCTGGCTTTGTGCCCTAGTAATGGCTGCTATAGGCACAGGAGCTCTGGTAAGGACTTCCTTGTAATCCAATGTTTAACAACAGGATGATCTGTACCCAATAACACATGAGACGCATCCTTGTCAATAACAAAGACTACCATGATGGGTGATACCATCTATCTTCAAATCAACCTCAGCGGTCCTAAGGCTCTCAATCCCATTAGTTGCTAGCACAGCTTTCTCCTCAATCCCAGTAAACTTGTTAGGCTGGATAAAGCGTGCAGGAACAGTTATTCGGCGTGTCAATCAAACACCTACAGGGTCTACCATCAATGGTTCCTATCCTAATTAAGGCCTTATGTTCCTCAGACTCTGATTCTGAGTTGATCTTTCCCAGTTTAGATTTCAACTTGGGACAATTTCTCTTATAGTGCCCTGGCTGTTTACAATAGTGGCACAATGGGTTCTTAGAAAGGGCTGGGACATCCTGGCCACCACCAGCTACCCCTTTAGCCCCCCCCCCCCCCCCCCCCTCACTCAACCCAGCAAGCTCACCCCCACTCCCGCCCTTAGTTAAGCACCCACCTGTTCCCTCTGTAAGTTGCGCATCTCTAGGTCTGGTCCACTGCTGTCTCCTGTTGCTGAACGTCCTTTCGGCTGCGGTCCTATGCATCTTTGAGCGCTCTGAGTATGATCATTCCCAAGCCGCTTCCATGTCGTCCACAATTTGTTGCATGTTGTTGAAATCCTTCCCTCTCAGTGAGTGGCACATCTCGGCAGAGTACTATAGGGTAAGAACACCTTGGAACATCTCCATCATGAATTCCTTGGTATCCTTCAAATTGTTAGTCAGTCTATTAATCCCTCGAATGATTGGAGTCAGATGTGCTCTAGGAGACTGTTGGTCTGATGGCTGATTCCTCCAGACTGTCTGTCTAGCCTTAGCACTAGTGCCTCTCCAAAAATCGAGTTTTTAATTCCTGGTAAGGCAACGTTCCATCTAGTTCTTGTTTCCGTAGTAATTGAATCCACTCCCAGGTAGGGATTAGACCTTCCGCCATGGACACTTCGAAGTGAACCAGATAAGTTTGTCCAACTTCTGCAGAGCATGTAGAGTGGTTTGCCTCTTCATCTGCAGTTCTTTGGCTACTATGTCTGCAGCTCGTCGGTTATCTTCCTCTTTATTTATTTGTGCTGCGTCGGCTTCCCACTTTTTAATCTTCGCTTTCTATGCTGTTTCCTTGTCCAGTTCGGCTTTTAGCCTTGCTTCTTCTTGCTGTTGACGTACTGCATCAGCCTCTCTCCTCGTTCTCCTGTCATATTCCATCGACTGCA